>CM053594.1:59613014-59629678 GCA_028646575.1 Pseudocheirus occidentalis
CTTTGCCATCTTGACTTAGAGAATGCTTGAGTCTGTGAATTCATTCCAGACTGCTTTCCAGGGACTTGACTCTGGTTATTGAGGTTCCTAGACTCCCTGAAATCCCTGATCCCTTGAACCGCATCAGGTAGGTGTGAGAATACTAAGTACATATACAAGTATGTATACTGTACATACAATGTTGCTCATTTAAAATACTAATGTGGTCTCCAAAGAGGCAGAAATATACTCTGTTTAAAGAACAAGTATGAAATCAACTTGTAAAGAATGTAAGGTATTGATCCTTTTGCAGGCGCATAATTTGGTTGCTAGAAGTGACAGAAAAAAAATCTTTTATGTGTAAAAGGACTGATAAAGTCCACGTGAAAACACAGTGTCTCAGGTAAAATTGGAATAGAGACATTGTTGGGAAGGTCAGATAGAGAGGTGCACTACAGATTAATGTACTGAGAAAATTTATTTTTCAGTAGAGAAGTTACTTAGAACTCAAGACATTTGGTCTCTCAGCTTATTTCCATGTGACTGTTTTTAGAGTTCTAAAGGTAATAAGTGATAATATTATAAATTAAATAACTGCTTGGAAACTATAGGAAGGGTCAGTAGTTTTGGTATGGGGATTTCATGAGTCTTCCCTCACAAGAGAAAACTCTCTAATCTCTAAGAAGTTCTGATCTGAGATATTCAGAACAAAGAAAAATCCAACTTTTAGGAAGCTTGAGTGTAAAGAAGTCATTGGTAGAAGCAGTCTTCAGGTGCTGTTTTGAGAGCTCAGTGATTGGAAGAGAGAGTGAATGAAAAGCTGGAACATATGCTGGGAAACTCATTGGAAGAGATGTAATCTCTTCTGTCATTTGAGCAGTTGCTCTCCAATGTAATCTCCATCTTGAAGGAGATGAAAACTCTTAAAAGAGGTCTCCTTGTTTCCTACTGCCTTTTCTGGTTTGAAAGGGAGAAATAGAGAGAGACTTTGCTATGAGGAAATGCTTGAAATGGATTGGATAATACAGAAATCTGTTGATGAGGATTTGGCTGGGCTTATCTGAATTACTTAGAGAGACAACCTGAGGAATTTTGCTGTGAGTCATGCTTTGCAACAGGAAGAGACTGAGAATCCAAAGTAATGATGATTAATAATGCTACTGATCTCATCACTGATAGCTGATGAATTCAAGATGCAGAATGAGGCATACATTTTTGGACACGTATAATGTGGGAATTTGTTTTGCTTGACTTTGTGTATTTGTTACAAAAGTATTCTTTTTCTTTGTTTTCTTTCAAATATGCAGATGGGAACACACAAAAAATAAATCTTGTTAATTGAAAAGTAAAACAATTTTTAAAAAAAGAATAGTGTTGTTTTTTTAAAGAAAAGGTGGAGAGATGATTGAACAAAGCAGAATCCTGTTGAGTGAAGAGATGAATAGGTTTCTCTGCATTGCTGAGAAGCTTTGCTGCATCTAGCTTGAGAGTTACTTGCCACAACAATAGAATTGTTGTCACAATAAACTTTTTAAGTGTTCTGTTAAGGGTGATTGCAAATTAATAGAGCTTGTTATTGCTTCCTCAGCTTGATAGCAAAAAAGATTTGGGTTTGCCAGAGAATATCAGAAAGGGAATAATTAGTAGAGAAACAGCTTCATGTGATGCAGATTGTTCCTGAAGGAGCAACAGAAATGTGTGTGACCCTGAGCACATGTTTTCCCCCATTCCTAAGCCTCTCTACTAGGTTTCTAGAGAGGTGTGAACAGCCTCCTAAATACACACTGCATTGGTGGGAGCATGAGACTTATGAACTGCAACATTTGCTTTATATTAAGTAACTAGAATGTTATAGTTAATTTTGCTTTTGACTTTTTAAGTAAACATGTTTATAAGTGAATAGTGTCATGATTATTGATTTTTTCATAAATGGAAATCACACCAGTGGAAGTTCAGGAGCTAGAATAATGAATAGTAGGAGTATATCTTCCCACACAAGTATTTTGAGAGACTTTTGAGTTGCAGTTGTGGGGTGGTAGATGTTCCCTGAAGGCCACATTCTTGCTAATGTGATGGTCAGCTGAGGTGAAAAACCCACCTCAGAGGTCAAGAGTAGGGCACATCCTGTACCTCAGAGCTAAACATGAAATATATCAACAAATATTTATCAAGCACTTATTAATTGTCATGCACCGTGCTAAGGATTGGGGATTCAAGGAAAGACAAAAACATTCTCTGACCTCTAGTGGGTGACAGAGAATGTATATAAGGAGATACAGATATGATACAAGAAGTAGATAAAAGGTAACCTTAGAGGAGAAGGCTCTAGAACCTGAGATGGCAGGGTAAAGGGTGGTAGAGGGAGAACCTGGCATTTGGAAGTGGCAAAGGGGAGCAAGAAGAATTCCAACTTACCCACCACAGTGAATTAGGAGAAAGTACAGCTAGTATAGGAAAGGGTGGCTAGGGAAGTAATGTCTCAAGTGGGAGATTCAGGTCTCAGTAAATGTCAGGAGATGGAAAAAGAGAGAAAGAAAAAAGTTTAACACAAAAGGAAGTTTATTGTTGATAGAGCATTCCAGAAGGCTGGGGGAAGGGGTAGATCTGGGGTAGAACACTCTGGGGAGAAGGGGAAATAGAGGTGGATGGGAATAAGGGAGAGGACAACAAGACTTGGAAGCAGTATTTATTCATTTCTAGCCTGAGTTCAGGCTAATACTGGAATAGAAAGAGTATGTGGTTTTGGAATTAGCAAACCATTAATGAATGAGGCTCATTTAGGTATCAGTGTATGGGAAGAAGTCCTTAAGGTAGGCAGGTGAGTAGACTGTTCAAAGTCCTCCCTTGAGATCAAAGTGTTGTTGTGTCCTATAAAGACCCCTGGAGGTTGGGCTGTGGAGTCCGGGGGCCCATTTGAAAGGCTGGAGGTGGAAGGGAGAGAAGGGGTCATCGCTATAGAGGTGGGTGTTACCAAAGGCAAAAGTTTAGAGGTTTGTAAATAGTAATTTATAGGCTTCCTACGCCTTAAGCTCCGAGAGCCTAGGACACCCCTAGAGGAAGACAATCTTCGGTGGGCAAAAAGAGGCAGTGTCGCTGGTTGTGGCCTGCGTAGGTGAGATGTGTACTGTACCGGGAAGTCGAACCTCCTTTTGGGTAGAAAAGAGGGGATGGTTTTCAAATGGCCGGGGAACACTGGAACGGAATCTTGGAGGTTTATCGGCCTCCTGTAGTCACGGCTGGAGGGGTCTGGGGCGAACCTGGGAGAAGCTGTCACTTGTGCCCAAGGTGGGGATCCCGAGTTACTACGTGGTGCTCTTCCAATCTTCTGCCACGTAGAATCGCTTGAGCTATTGCTGGGCTGCCAAGGAGGGGATCTCGTTGTCGGGGAATAGAAGGTGTTGATATCCTGTACTTTTGCATCCTTGGTGAGTGTTGGGGAGGCCACAGAAGCAATCAAGTTATGGAGGGTCTGGTCGGAGTAGTGTTTATATTCCAAATCTCTGCGGAGAAAGGAATGGCGCCGGCTAGTTCTCTGTAGCCTCCGACGTACAAAAATGATGTTATTGATATTGAAGTTTTTACCGGAGGAACGTGGTCTTCCAGGCTCAGGATGAGGCAGCATTGTGGTCTCCCGAGTCCCAGGCAGGGTCCGGAGTAGTGCAGGTTGACCCTGCAAGAAGCCACTTGGGGAGGGTTGGGTGGTGGTGGTGGTGGCGGAGGTGGCGGAGGTGGTGGAGGTGGCGGAGGCCGAGGTAGAGGCAGCTGCCAGTTGCGGTTGAATGAAGCTAAGACGGTGAAGAACGGAGTCGTTGTGTTCTCCACTTGTGTGAGAGGGTGCTGGGGGAGCCGAGGTTAGCCCATCACAGGGAGACGAACCGCGGCAGTGTCTGGGACTCCTGCGATTAGGAAGTGGAAGTGGAAGTGTCACGGACTTCTGCCAGCCAGATCTCAGTTGTTCCCAGAGTGGGCAAGGGACATCAGTGTTAGGTTGCTGTTTCTGGGGTTGAAAAATCACGCCGTAGCAGCCCTGGGGCTTACGCGTCACAGTTGGAGTCTTAGAGGTGGCCTTGGGAGGAGGGAGGTTTTGAAGTTGTGGAAATGGTCGCTTCTTGTCCACCCATCCCTCAGCAGGGTGCTGGTTAGACCTGGAGAGAAACACGGGGCTCGGGAGGTGGGAAGTGCTGTTGGAGAATTCTTGGGGGTGCGGAGGTAGTTCTGCGGACCACGTGGGAAGCCACTGGGGAGCCAGGGGTGGCAGTGTAGGCCTAGGGGGTGCAAGGCGGCGGTTTCGATTCCACCCTTTTCACAGGCGGAAGGGGGAGCCTAAGTGGAGGAGGGAACGAGGTTTTATTATAGGTCTGAGAGCTAGCGGTGTTTCGGCCTCAGCTGGACAGGTCTCAGTTGCCACAAAAAGTTTGTATTCTGGGGTGGGAGTTGATAGTAACATATTACATATAGAATAAACGTTAAAAAGAGCAAATACAAGTACAAAGTAGTTAAATACAAGGTGAATTGGGTGGGAGACCACTAGCAATTGTGGGGTTATTAGGGAGGGCTTTCATGCACAAAGTGGGCCTTGAGCTGCCTGGTGAGGGACATTGGAATTCTGTAAAGTGGAGGGAATGAGGAAATGTATTCCAGACATGGGGACTGCCTATGTAAAATCAGAAAAAATGGAGATACATAGGGAGGAGGGAAAGAAAGGTCAGTCTGAATCACAGAATATTAAAGGGCTGATAATGTCTAATAAAATTTATAAAGATATCTTAAGGCATGATTGCAAAAACCAAAGATCAGATCTTTTTTTTTCTCCTATAAGGAACCACTGGGGTTTATTGAGTGAGGCAACACATAAATCTTCACTTAGGAAAAGTCACTTTTCAGTCGTGTGGTAGAGTGATGGAGTGGGGAGAGAATTAAGGCAGGGAAACCAATTGGGAAGCCCTTGTTTATTTCAAAATAATCCCCTAGATTATTTTTAGGGGATTGGCACAATGAAGGCATAATCTGGTAACTGAAGACATAGTTGAGGTGAGGACAACAAGGATGTGAGGAATGTGGGAGACCAAAATAGAATGTCTAAATAGAATGGTGGTGACTTTAATAGAAGTAGCTAAGTATAGTAAAGGGTTAAGTTGGAGGTGGGGTCAGATCATGAATTCTGTTCTGGAATTCTCCTGAATTTTAGATGTGTATGGGACATCCAGTTAGAAACATCCAATAGGCTGTTAGTAATATGGAAGTAGAGAGAGGCTAGGGCTGGATACAGAAGTGTGGGTCTCATCCACATGGAAATAAGAAAAGGCACGAGAGCTGATTAGGTTACTGAGAGATTATAAGTGTAGAGGGTGAGGGAAACAGGGCCCAGAACAGAGAGCCTTTCAGAATATCCACAGTTAAGGACATGATTTGGTTGACAAGACTGCAAAGGACTGGGAAGGAGCAATCAGACAAGTAGGAAAAGAGCCATGAGAAAAGAGGGACACAAAAACTCAGATGAGAGACTATCCAGGAAGAGGGTCACATTCAGTAGATGACTGACAAGTACGAGGCCTGAGAACAACCGATCAGATCTGGCAATTGGAAGATCACTGGTCAGTTTGAAGAATGATTTGGGTTGAATGATGAGGTTGGAAATCAAATTGCAAAGGTTGAGGAATAAATGAGAGAAGAAGACATAGAAGTAGCAAGAGTAGGCCGTTTTTTTCTAAGAGTTTGGCTCAAAAAGGGAGGAGACATATGGGACGATGGCTTGAAATTTGGTTTGGTGAAGTGTTTTGTTTTTAAGGATGGAGGAAATGGCCATACTTAGGTAGAGAGAGATTGATGATTAGAGAGGAGATGAGAATGGTATCCTTCCTCTGGAAATGAAAGAAGGGGATGAGTTCTAGGGCACAGGTAGAGGGGTTGCCTTGGCAAGGAAAAAGTCCAAATTATTGTCAGAGACTGAAGAAAAGTAGGAGACAGTGAAAGATGGTATCAAGGGGTTTTAAGATGAAGAAAAAGTGAAAAGAGGTCTCTCACATAAGATGGCATTAATTTTTTTCAATTGTACAAGAGGTGATGTCCTCAGATTGAAGAAGAGAAATGAGGGAAAGTTATGGGAAATTGGATAATAGAAGACATGTGGAATTCAGTTCTGAGGGGAGTCAGGTAGGGAATCAATTATAGACCAATAAAAAGATTGCCTTGCCTAGTTGAATTTGCATGCCAGCTTGGAGTAGCAGCACCCCAAGTAGGGAGGAGAAGAGGTGGTGGATCACAGGAAAAATCCAGGGTTTGGCTCTGGCGAGGGGCGAATAGCAATATAACAAAGGGGAAAGGGACTTAGTGGTACAGGGCAGTGTAGAACAGAATTGGGCTGAGATTAGAAAGAGGGAAAAAAAATGAAGTCAGAGTAGGAATAATGACCTGAGAAAGTATTGAGGGATGAAGGGAATGTAGGTGAGGGAGAATGCAAATGACGGGTTTAGGAGGGGTGAGACATGGAGAAAGGTGGAATGATATTAGGTTATGGTCAAATAAGGAAATTCGATATTTATTGCTTTGGTGAGAGGGGCCATTAGAAACCAATCCTAGTTCTGCTCTCCTTTAGGTTAAACAGCTCCAGTCCATTCAGTCATTTTAGCTAAGTTCTGGCAACTAGAAATGAATGCATTATTTCAGACAGAGTCTGAACAGGGCAGCATACACTGGGAATGTCATCTACCTAGCTCTGGAAATAAAGCCTTTCTTAACACAATCTAAGACTGCTTTCTCTTTCTTAGCTGCTAGACTATGTTGGTGGGTCCATTTTTAGCATGCAACTCATCAAAGCTCCAAATGCTTCTCCTAAGAACTCTTTTCTAGCCACACCTCCCAACTCCCATCCTGCAGGCAGCTAGGTAGCACAGTGGATAGAGCCCAAGGCCTAAAACTCAGAAGACCTGGGTTCAAATCTAGCTACAGACACTTTCTAGCTGTATGATCTTGGGAAAGACTCAACTCTGCCTCAGTTTCCTCAACTATAAAATTGGAATGATAATAATAGAACCTACTTCCAGGGCTCTTGTGAGTACCAAATGATGTAATGTTTGTAAAGATTTTAGCACTTTACATAGTGGACACTTAAAAGGTTCTTATTTCCTTCCTTCTCTATCCTGTGCTGCTACATTTTAGTATTTGAACTCAAGTGTAGGCCTTGATATAAGTGTCTTTGTTTCTAAATATCAACATACCTTTACTTGATGAAATTTGAGTCGCCAAGAAATAAATACAGCAGATGCCACCTGGGTGAGAGAAAAAAGAGGGCAGATTGATCATTAGAGGTATGCTGCTAAATGTGTGGTGGACCCTTGGAGTTCTTTCAGGTTTCTACTTAACCTTCCTGCCAAGAATGCAACTCAGAATCTCAGACTGGAAAAGGGCCTCAGGGTTCATTTAGGCTCCTTAAAACCAGACCTCAAATCCCCTCTATAACATCCTTGATAAATGATCATCCAACAGTCAGTTGAAAACATCCTTCCTAAAAAAGATGGGGAACTTACTTCTTCTTGAAGCAGTCCATGCCCCTTTGGAGTAGGTCCGGTGGTTAGGAAATATTTTCTTACTTGGAACCTACATTTGCCTTTTTGCAACTTCTACCCATAGATCCTAGTTTAATCCCCAGAGGCCCTTGAGATACCTGAAGACATGTCACTAGCCTCTCTAAGTCATTTCTTCTCCAACTAAACACCCCTTGGTTCTTCCATGAAATTCTCTTTTGGTGTGATCTTCAGTCTACTCTTTGTTCTGGTCATCTTCTTCTGTATATTCTCCAGTTTGTGAATGTCCCTTATAAAATGTGATCTCTGTCCCACATATACCAAAATATGTATAGTAGTCCTTTCTATAGAATCAAAAAAAGCCCTGTAAACAAAGTGTATGCCCATCAGTCAGAAGAGTGATTGATTAAATTGTGGCCTGCAATGCAGTACTATTGTGCAGGACCAAACAATGAATGTGAGAACTCCAGGGAAACATGGAAAGACCTGCATGAACTGATGTAGAGTGAAGCAAGCAGAACCAGTTAAGCAATATTCACAATGAGCACCATAATGTAAATATTAACCATACTCAAAGGCAGGTGAGCTCCAGATAATTGTATTGACTGTCTTAGTTTAGAAGAACAGATGATGATGAGAAACATATTGTCCTCCTCTCAGAAAAATAAAATCACTTTGTGATAAATGACTTAGAGAACATCCCAAGACTCTGTTGGTGAATAACATCACCATTCCACTAAAATGGCTCTCTCCAAAGTTACCAGTGATCTCTTATTTGCCAAATCCAATGGCCTTCTCTCAAGCCTCAATTCTCCTTGATCTCTCTGCAGTCTTTGACACCATTATCCCCTCTCTCTTCCTTGATGCTTTCCTCTAAGTTTTCAGAACACCCCCCTCTTTTGGGGCTCTTGTTTTGCTGGATCCTCTTCCAGATCACACCCTTTAATGGTAGGTGTCCCATAAGGGCTCTATCCTGGACCCTCCTCTCTTTTCTCTCTATATTGTTTCTTTTGGCTATCTCATTATCAACCACAGATTTAATGACTGATTCTCAGATCTAGTTATGACGCACAGCGTCTCTGCTGACCTCCAGTCCAACTACCTTTTCAAACGTCTTGAACTAAATTTCCAATACATATCTAAAAGTCAGTATGACCAACATAGAACTTTTGTCCCCTAAGCTTCATCCCTCCCCAACCCCTTACTCATTACATCAAGGGACAACACCATTCTCCCAGTCCCGTAGGCTTGCAAGCTAGGTTTTATCCTCACTCAATGCCTCGCTGTCTCTCAACTCCTATATCCAATCTGTTGATAAGATCTGTCAATTTGCAGCATCTCTCAAGTATGTCCCACTTCTCTTCTCTGACATTGTCCCCATCCTGGCGCAGGCCCTCCTCACCTCAGGCATGGACTATTGGGATAGCCTGATGGTGGGTCTGCCGGCCTCAACTCCCTCTTCTTTAAAATCTATCCTCCATTCAAACAAGCAAGTAAGCACTTAGTGATTTTCCAAAACTGCAACTCTGACCATGTCACGCCTCCTATTCAATAAACTCCAGTGGCTGCCTGTCACCTCCAGGTTCAAATACAAAATGCTCCTTTTGGCATTCAAATCCCTTCATTGCCTAGAACCCCCACCCAACTTTCCAGTCTTTTCAGACCTCCTTCCTTGTTATGTATTTTTTCAGTCCAGTGATACTGGCCTCCTTGAGGCATTCTATTTCTCCACTCTGGGCATTTTCTTCAGCTGTCCCCACAGGCCTGGGTTGCTCTCCATCCTCATTTCCCACTAGTGACACCCATGATTTCCTTCAAGTCCCAGCTAAAATATCATCTTCTACAGCAGTGATTCTCAACCTTCCTAATGCTGCAACCCTTTCATAGTCATATGTGGGCGTCTGCATGTGGGCAGACCCACCTGGAGGCGGATAGAGGTTCCTAAGACTATTGAAAATTTGTGTTTTCTGGGGGCGACCAGGTGGCGCAGTGAGTAGAGCACCGGCCTGAGAGTCAGGAGTACCTGAGTTCAAATCCGGCCTCAGACACTTAACACAAAAAAAACCAAAAGCTAGCCGTGTGACCTTGGGCAAGTCACTTAACCCCAACTGCCCTCCAAAAAAAAAAAAAAGAAAATATGTGTTTTCTGATGGTCTTGGCAACCCCTGTGGCCCCTGTGAAAGGGTCGTTCGACCCCAAAGGGGTTGCAACCTGCAGGTTGAGGTTGGCTGTTCTACAGAAAGCCTTTTCTAACCTTTCTTAATTCTAGTGCATCCTTCCATTATTTCCTCTACCTAGCATGTTTGTACATATGTATTTGTTTGTTGTCTCTCCCATCAGCTTGTGAACTCCTTGAGATCACAGATTGTTTTTTGGCTCTTTTTGTGTCTTTAGGTAGCCACTTAGTAGAGACTGTTCCAAGAGAGCAGATGGGTACAGCCAGTAGACAGGCACCAGCCTGTCTCTCCCCATTGGCTATATAAACAAGTGCTGAGAATGTCTTCTCAAATGTATTTCTTCTTTCCATAGGAAGATGATTTTTCCCCTCTAGTGTTCTACATTTATTACATAGATTTCCACTGTGCAATGATATTTTTTGTTATTATTAAACCTTATTCATTTAGAAAGTATATATTCAAGGACAACTAGGTAGCACAGCAGATAAAGTACAAGACAGGAGGACCTGAGTTCAAATTCAGTCTCAGACACTTGAAACTTGCTAGCTGAGTGACCCTGAGCAAGTCACTTAACCCCAACTGCCTCACTAGTGAGAGAGAGAGAGAGAGAGAGAGAGAAAGAGAGAGAGAGAGAGAGAGAGAGTGAGAGAGAGAGAGAGAGAGAGAGAGGGTGTCCACTCTTCATTATTTTGCCCAAGTGTTGGCCACATGTAGGTCTTAGGGCATTTAATAACTCACAGAATATATAAGCTAGAGGCTCTCAATCATGATTTGGTGGCTTATGATAATGGTATCAAATTTAAATAGATACAGCTCCCTGTTGGCTGCATAAAGATTTAGAAGACCACAAATTAACATAATCTATTTTTGTGTTGTATTTTCATTTATTTTGTTAAACATTTACCTATTACATTTTAATCTGGTTCTGACTGCACTTGGGAGTTTTTGGGGGGTCATTTGCAGTTGCCACTTCTGCTAGGAGACTACCTAGGGTCAAATTTTAAAAGCAACTGATGCTGTGTGGTTCATGGAAAAACCCCAAGAGCAGAATTGGGATGGAACCTGTGGATTTCTGTCTGCCCCCTAGTATTCTAAACCTGTCTTTCATTTCTATTGGTAAGTTGCCTAATATGATTCCTTTCAAAGCAAGCCCCTTTAAGCAATTCTGTCACCTCAATTCCCCCTCCCCAGAGAGAGTAAAGAAAGATAAATGAGGAAGAATAGGCCAGGGATGAAAGTCCTGCCCAGGCTGACCCAGGAGGCAGGGGCAGGGCAGTCTAAATATTTTTTACCCTGCCCATTTATGTTTGGGAGACACAGGAGCGAAGAAAACACAGACTGCAGGCTACTGGAATGGCATCTGAAGGATAGAGGCCTTAGAAATATGGTCACAGAAAAAGAATCTCTTGCTCTAGCATTTCCAAAGCCCCATGAAGATGGGAGATTCTTGTGACTGATAATTGGACAAAGTGTTCCAATGAAGGGGGACCACTGACAGTTTCTTTGAAACAGTTACTATGTATAATAAACCACATGGCTGCAGAAAAGCTGATTGCCTGTTTAATATCAACATAGAAAGTAACAATTGGCACTGTCCCTGGCACATAACTTAGTACAATGCCTAGAGCATAGAAGGTGCTTAATAAATGTTGATTGAACGACTGATTGCTAGACATTGAGGGAGGAAATTTCTTAGACAAGCAAAGTAGAAGAAACCACAGGGATGTCCGTACTTTAATACTATTGAGTCAGTTTTTCTACTGATCTCGAATTGACTCTGAACCTGGGTCACTGAGAGGTTTCTTCATACTTTTTTCTTTTTAAATCATCCTCACAGAAAACCTTGTAGTCATATCTCAAAGGGACCTTGACAGACTCACTAGATTGGTTTTTGGTGTACCATGCCACCTGGTGGGCAAAATTATAAAGTACACTCCCTTGCTGGTTTATGGTAAAGTGATAATTACAGTCTTTTGGAAAACAGGATGCAAGTTAGTACAGAGCCATCTCCAGTCATCCTGATCTATATCTCACCACTGGACCCAGATGATTCCAGAGGATTAAGTGAGGCTGATGGCTTTACACAACTCTGCCTCACTTAAATCCAATTCACTTGCATGTCATGTCATCATCTTCTTGATGTCATCGTCCTCTTTGAGAATGAAGGACAAAAAACAAACACAAGTTAGTGTAGGTTGCTATGGGAACTGTAGCATCTTACATATCATCTGGAATATGCATCGTATGCCTATATCAGCTATCAGAAAACAGTAACAAAACTCTCCTCTAACACGTCCCTTGACTTGGTTGCTTCTTTATTAAACTCAATATGCACAATTTTTGTTTCTTCTAATAATTGCTAAATAATAACAAATAGACAATCACAATTCGTTTGTTGCCATTTTGTTTAAGTCATACTTTCCATTGGTACTTTCATTCTTTATTGACCCTTCATATACTCGAATGTCTATTTTAGGAAAGGAGAATTGAAAATGCAGTATGTTAATGAGATGATTACCACTACTGATTCCACAGATGGCCTGATCTGGCCTATTCCTATCTGACCTAACTTGGTCAGTTACTTTTGTGCTGAAATTCCTAACCCAGCTCCCGTCTCCACTTGCCAGACAAAATGATAATATTGAAGAAGATTTTCTGATAAGTAGATAGTTCTGGGCACCACTTTGGACTTTCACTAAAAATTGCAATGTAATGTTGGAATCTCAAAATGTCCATATTCTAGAAACTCATGGATTGCTAAAACCCAAACTTATAGGTATCAGGAGCCTGTGATTGGATCAATATCTTCCACAGTCCCTCCTCCCTACCCCTACCCTCATTACATAGGGAGCCAAGCTTTAATTTATATTGCTTTTGATGGGGTTTCCTGATGGCCTCAGGTCACATTGACTTGGCTTCCAAGTTACTTGCCCAGTTCACACAACTGGGATCCAAACTCAAGTCTTGTAGACTCCAAACCCAGTGCTCTATTCAATATGTGACTTTTTCATTGATCCTTAATATAAGAATTGTATAATGTCAGAATGGAAAGCGGCTTTTGACATCATCTAATCCAACCGGTTCATTGTACGTGTGAAGAAACTGAGGCTCAGAAAGAAGAAATCAATTGTTGTCATGGGGCTAGAAAGTGAAAGACCCAGGATTCAGACCTAGGACTTCCTCCAAATATAAGGCACCTTGTACTTCAACCATGCAAGCTAATTTCAAAAAAGCATTTTATTAAATGCCTCTCATGTTAAAGATGAATGATGATATGGGATACTAGAGAGAAGGAAAGACTTAGAGTCAGGAAGACCTAGTTTCAAGTCTTGCCTTTGATACTCTCTTGCTATGGGTCCCTGGGGAAGTCATTGTTCCTCTCATTGCCCCAATACAACTCCTCTCCAAGGCTGTGAGTTATAGATGACTTGCTAAACTTGTTTTTCTGTGCAGAGTTTCTTCACTAGAAGTTCCCTACACTGATAAAATCATAAGTCTCGATAGAAAAAAACAAACCCAAACAACAGAAGACAGCAAGGCACTGAAATAAAAATATTAAAAATGGCTTGTTCCCTCAATTTCTAGGGAACTTGTTTTCCCACTATTATGTATTAAATTATTTCCCACTATTATGTACTGAAGAGTGATAATTCTACAGGAAGAGACACACCTACATGGAAAACCAAAGGTGACTGTGTTAAGTAATGAATTTAAGAATTAAAAAAGAACATGAAAATCCAAGGTGTGCCAAATCAGATTCACAGAATTTGAGAGCTGGAAGGAACTTTAAAGACGATTTATTCTATCCCACACAGTATATTCCCTACAAGTTGTCATTGAGCTAATGCTGAAGACCTTCATTGAAAGAGAGAGCTCATTACCTCCTGAGGGAACCTTTTTCACTTTTAGACAGCTCTCATTGTTTTTCCTTAAATCATATTGAAGTTGAACTATCTGTACCTTATACTCTTTGCTCCTATTTTTGCCCTCTGAGGTCAAGAAAAACAAGTCCTATCTCTTTCCCACATGACAACCCTTCACAAAGTTTAGGTTAGTTTTCCTGTCTCTGCTAAGTCTTCTCATCTCCAGACTATATCTCTAGTTCTTTCAACTATATCACTCATGGATCGGCGTCTAGTGCTACCCTTACTTTTTTGGACCCACAATGGACACCTTACAACTTTTTCAATGTCCTTCCTAAAACATACGAACAGTTCTATCACAACTGGATGCAATACTCCAGCAATCTGGGGTTGATGGCTGAGCTAGACTGATCACTGCCCAGTCATAGGCAACTGCAACATTTGTCTGTCTATGCAATAGCAAAGTCCAAAGGGCATAGCTACCCATCGTGGTAACATAAAACAGATTTTCAAAGGCATGTGAATTGTTTGCTCCTCTGAGGTACATACTGAAGACAACAAATTTTCTATAGACCAGCTTGAAGGTTGAACATTCTTAAATTAGTCAAAATTGGAAAAAAGAAGTTATTGAACACTTACCCCAGAATAGCAAGCCCTGACTCCCAGCCATGGTGATCCTTCGCTGTTTACTGATAAGAAAGAGGAAACTTGCTGCCCGTCTTCTGTCCTCTTATCAACGGAGGTTTCTCAAGAAGCCTGGGAGGCCGTGTTTTCTTGATATAGTTGAAGTAGCTTTGTTACTTGGGTTGGGAAACATCACATGATTTGATGTTCAGAGAAATGACTCATTCCAGAAAGGGGCCATGAGCATTTTTTAATTTTTTTTTTTTTTGCTTTTTGGAGGGCAGTTGGTGTTAAGTGACTTGCCCAAGGTCACACGGCTAGTTTTTTGTGTTAAGTGTCTGAGGCCAGACTTGAACTCAGGTACTCCTGACTCCAGGGCCGGTGCTCTATTCACTGCGCCACCTAGCCGCCCCCCATGAGCATTATTAATATAACATTCATCCAAAAATATTTTCTGTAAATGTTCAGTTATGCTGAAAGGACAGATTTGGATGAATATCAGTTTCTCTCATAAAAGATATCTGAGAAGGGTCCATAGACTTTATCAGACTGCCTAGCAGGCCCATGACACAAAATAGATTAAGGATGTAAGATAATATTGTTGCTGGTGTGTTGTGGAGCTGTGTTCCTGGGGGGGAGGGGGCGATTTCTATACTGATATCTCCCAACACCAGTGAGGTCACAGGTCTGCACCAGGAAAACAAAAAGAAAGACAAAACACTACTGTGCAAAGTGTGCACGTGGGACCTCAGTATATTATAAGGGAAAGCAATAGATAGTGAGGAGGCCCATGAAGACAGGGAGACAAAGGAAGCTGAGGAGGGCTTGGGTTTTTTAAGGTCACTTTCTTGGCACATTCTCTCAATCAATTGACAAGAATAAATATTCAATGTTGTATGTGTTAGACACTGAGAAAAAGGGGATGATGGAAAGAAAAGACAAAAACTGACCTTGCCTTCTGGGGCTTGTGTTCGAATGGGTCCATGATCTACATCATGTGGTTACCCCTTCAATCAGTGCAGGACACAAATCTGCCAACCTTCTTGTGCTCTGAGATCTTTCTTCTTGTCCTTCCAGGAATCCTCCAGAGAGGATCGATCCAACATCTGGAGGCCTTCCTCTGTATCTCTGTACATTTTTTGGCTAACAGTACAGGGCTCAGACCATCCACCCATTATCTCCCACCCTCCATGCTCTAACCCACCTTCTTTTTACATCCCTGTGGCTCCTACAGTGTTGGGTATGACAGGCAGGGACTGGCAAGTTAGAAGCTCTGCTATCAGTTTCTTGTATTTCAACATCCTTTTATCCAAGTGTAAAGAGCTTATGAGAAGGTGCTTTTTCTTCCCTTTTTTTCAAGAAATATTTTTTTCTTATCTTTAGAAATTGCTTAGCAAAAACGGTCCACTCAGATCAAGTAAAAGGGGAGTGATAAAGGTGTGTGTTTGTTCCATCTGGTTCTGTAAACTAGTGGAGCTCTCCAGAACAAGCCCAACAGCCCAAGCCTCTCCAATCAAAATTTTCCTCTCCTCTCCATCTCTTCCAGTCAATCAGTCAGTTGGCATTTATTAAGCAACTAGGCACTGGGCTAAGTGCTGGAGATGCAAAGAAAAGCTCTTCTTAGAGTCCTCTTGGGTCCTGGATCCTAGGTTCCAGCTCCCAGCCCCACTGCTGCCTAGATGACTTTAGGCAAAGCACTTGACCTCTCTGAGTTTTCTGTCAGTCAATAACCTTGTGTTAAGCACTTACTATGTGCCGGGCACAACACTACACACTGGGACCGCAAGGAGAGGCAAAAACCATCCCTACTCTAAAGGAGTTTATATTCTAATGGAGGAAAGAATATACAGACAGCTTCATGCAAATAAAATATAAACAGGACAAATTGGAGATAATGAAGAGAGGGAAGACATAGGGGGTGGGGGGGGGAACTGCTTCCTGTCCAAGGTGTGCTTTAGCTGGAATTGGAAGGAAGCCCAGGAAGCCCAGAGGTGGAGATATGGAGGGACACCATTCTGGATATGGAGGACAACAGAGAAAATTCCTGGAGTGTCTGTGGAAGGAACAGTGTTACTGGATCACAGAGTGGGTGGGTGAGGAGGACGGGGGGGGGGCGGGAATGGGGTGTATGGAGAGTGTGGGGAGGATGGAGAGGATGGGATAGATGGGGTGAATGGGGTGGATGGGGTGAATGGGGTGGGTAGTATAAAACCAAGCAACAGTAGATTCCCAAAAGAATGCTGTGAACAGCTTTTAAGATTCGGATTACACAGTAATAGTGAACACTCTGTTTATTCCACTACAAATCAAGATTCAGTACAATATTCACAGTATAATATCTTATTACAGAAAGTCACAATATTTCTTATTACAGAAAGTCACAATATTTAGAACAAGGAACAAAAGAAGAATCACCTGGTTTCCCTAAGGGGGAAACCAGCTTAACACTTAAAGATTCAATCAGTCAATTCACCTGGTTTCCCTAAGAGGGAAACCAG
>CM053594.1:59630178-59658892 GCA_028646575.1 Pseudocheirus occidentalis
AGCTCTGTCCCAAATCGCTGGGGCCTTCACAGCTGCCGGAGCTATTAGCGGGATGCTGCAGGCCCCCCCCAGCTTTGGCTCACTGAAAGCGCACCCCAGGACCACCACTCAAGACCATGATCCAGATCCAGGCCGCTCAATGCAAGAGCCCTTGGCCCTGATCAATCCCCTCAGCCCCCTGCTAACTGCAGGCCGAGGGCTCTGAACCAGCCCAGTGGAGGCTGCTGCTGCTTTCAGCCATTCCTGCTGCTACAGCCGCCTCCCACTACTTCCTTGCCCTGGGAGCAGTTTGGCTGGACCTGCTCTTCTCCTCCCGAGTTAGCAAAATCCACTCACCTTTCTCTTAGCCTTTTTTTCTTCTGGCCTGATAAATGTGGTAACTGTGCCTCCAGTGCAGCCAATCTGCTCTCCCATAGACGCGGCTGCCCGCCCGATGCCCTGGGGCCTGAGCCGTGCTGGGATTTAGGCCGCAGCTCCCAGACTGTTGTGAAGAGCCCCACCTGCTGAGCTGCCTGTAGCAACAGATGTGCTTTCTGTCTTTTGGAGAGTTTTGAAGCTTGAAAATCTGTTTAGAGTCCCATTTTATGAGTTTTTAGCGTGTTTATGTGGGAGCTGCGGTGCTTTGCTGCTTCTACGCCGCCATCTTGGCTCCGCCCCCCTCACAATACACTTTTAAATTTTATCTGCATACATGGCTAATAGGGAAATCTGTTTTGCATCAGCTCACATTAATAATCAAAATCAAATTGCATACCTTCTCAAAGAGAGGGAGACAGAATATGAAACTCAAACATTCTTAAACTGATTGTTAACATTTAAAAAATAATATAATTGGGAACTACTTAAGAAAATAAATGAAAATAATTTTAAAAAGTTAATCTGCATTATTAACATTAATCACTTTTAAAGTCCAGACAATCAACAAAACATTAAGTCAAGCCCTGATTTGTAACTTTTGCTGATTTTGCATTCTTTTTTTCTTTTTGTTTTTCTTTTCTTTTTTTTTTTTTTTTTGCTTTTTGGAGGGCAGTTGGGGTTAAGTGACTTGCCCAAGGCCACATGGCTAGTTTTTGTGTTAAGTGTCTGAGGCATTTGAACTCAGATCCTCCTGACTCCAGGGCCAGTGCTCTATTCACTGCGCCACCTAGCCACCCCAACTTTTGCTGATTTCAAATGTGTAAATACTCACACTGAACATTTAGCTCTCTAATTTCACAAACCAGGATGACCTGGTTCCAGTACACCCCAATCCTAGGTCACTTGCCTCCAAAGCACTCTACTTCTTTTCTTTTTTTTTTAAACAATATTTTCTTCTTTCTAATTACATGTAAAGAAAATTTTCAACATTCATTTATATAAGATTTTGAGTTCCAAATTTTTCTCTTCCTCTTTCCCTTCCCCCCCTCCCCAAGACATCAAGCAGACTGATATAGGTTATCTATGTACAATCACGTTAAACATATTTCCACATTAGTCATGTTATGAAAGAAGCATCAGAACAAAAGGGAAGAACCACGAGAAAGAAATAACAAAAATAAAATGAAAAGTAGTATTCTTCGATCTGCATTCAGACTCCATAGTTTTTCTCTGGGTGTGAATAACATTTTCGATCATAAGTCTTTTGGAATTCTCTTGGATCACTGTATTACTGAGAAGAGCTAAGTCTGTCATAGCTGATCATCTCCTAATGCTGCTGTTACTGTGAAGTACTCTATTTCCATTAAACAGCAAAAACTAAAAATAATAACCTTTCAGTGTTGAAACTTTGTGGTTTGTCTGTTCTACAGTTTAACTTGGTCTTTTATTTGATAATCCTGTGGATTTTGAGAGAAAGACTTTCCTCCCTCAATAAAGATGTGTCTACCATCCAAAACACAAGGTAAGAAGATACCCAAATGAGACTTAAGTTTGTGATACTTTGCTGGGGGAATTACATTTACAAAAAGCTGGACAAGTTCTGGTGTAGATCTCTTTCCCATTCCTCCTCTCAGAATGATTTTCCCCTCTGGTCAATGCCTTTAATCAACCCTGGATAAGATGGAGTTCAAGGGACTTTCTCCCACTTCTATGTACCAAGTCTCCCTTTTCAAACAGCTTGGGGCATTATGCATTCAGGTCTTGATTCAATTAATCTTTTCTCTGCTTTTGAGGAACCATAATACTCTCTATCAATAACAAAGTAACAGCAATTCTCCAGATAATTTATTTTCATTAGGACATCATGCTGTGCAGTCTTCAAGCTCTTCCTCCATAATGTTTTTGGATGTACTTGGTGTTTGTGCAGATTCCAAAAATTTTTCTTCAATCATGGAGTTTTGTAGGAACATGTTTCTGTTGAGCCACCTTCGTGTCTTCTTTGGGTTCGAGGTTTGGAAATATATGAGTGGATCTTCCTCTTTTGTAGGAGCTTCTATATTTAGCAGCAGGCTTAGTTCATCATTGAAAGGGTCCAGCTGTTTGAAATAGGGCACTTCTTCTTTCCTTACAAGCCTCTGAAGATTATAGCCAGAGTCCATCTTCATCTGTAGGGATTGGACAATCGATAGTATTGGAGATCATATCACAGACTTGCCCCAAAGGCTATCTTGTCAGCATGTCCAATTCTTTGCCATCCTCTGTTTTCCTTGGGTTTCATCTGTTGGAGCCCTAGAGGAGAGGAAGCCCTAGGGAAGTGGGAACCTGGACTAACCAGCAGTCACATTTAACTGGAATGATACAGGCAGCACTTGAAGATCACATACCAAAATGACTCACAGACCAGAGGGAGGACACAGAGTTGTTTGGGAGATAAAGCTTCAGGGTCCAACTTAATTTCCTCCAGAAAATGAAACTGAGAATGAGTCACCCGCAGTGCTAATCAGGACATGGAAATCCACTTAGCTCTGTGATTTTCCATCTTCCTTTTCCACCTCTTTCTCAATATCTTGCTATCCATCCTCCATTGCCTCATTAGAGGCAGTCTTTTGGGGGCAATAGTTTACCAATTCATTGGTCTCTTCTTTGAAGATTTCTATTTGGCCTTTAAAGCCCTTCACAACCTGTAGCCAACCTGCTTTTCCTGCTTTATTACTCCCCTTTATACACTTTATACTCCTGTGAAATAGACCTTATTATTGCTCACATGCTTTATTTCCTATCTCTGGACTTGGAAGTTGGCAGTTTCCCGTGACTGGAGTGTACTCCCTCCCTCACCCTACCTCTTATGATATATGTACATATATGTGTATGTGTGTGTATTATACACATACATATAAACACATACATACATACATATACATATATTTTAATCTTCTTTAGGACTTAGCTTGAATACCACCTTCCACATGAGGCCTTTCCTGATCTAATTCTTCCTTCAGTTTGCTAGTTCCTCACTCCTAAAATTATCTGGTTTTTATTTTGTATATATCAACTAAAGAACATAATACACTTTTTAGAATTGCTGTTCGTCCTTCTTATACAAGCTTCTTGAGAGAGGAGACTTTCATTTTTGTTTTTATAGCTCTAGTACCTAGTACTATTATCTAAATAATGCTTGCTAACTGCTCAGGTGATTGGTCATCACATGCCACTCTTCCGCTGGGAGCAGCACCCTAGACTAGTTTCTCCTACTGATCATCTGCTGCATGTGACCATGTGCCTTTTCCGCTGCCGCCTGCACCTCCATCATTTCCTGGACTCTGCTCTTCCTGGCTGATTATTGCCAGACCTTTGCAGTCCCAGTCCCCTTGCTCGGACTCTTCCTTCCATTGTAGCCATCCAGTTCTTGGAGGAAGTGCTGATGGTGGTTGTTGTGCAACCATTCAGTTGTGTCTGACTCTTCGTGACCCTGTGGACCACAGCATGCCCAGGCTCTTCTATTCTCCACTATTGCTTAAAGTCTGTCCAAGTTTCTGTCTGTGGTTTCCATGACATTAGCTGTCCATCTCATCCTCTGCTGTCCTCTTTTCTTTTTGCCTTCAGTCTTTTCCAACATCAAAATATTCTTCAGTAAGTCCAGTCTTCTCATTATGTAGCCTTGGAAGGAAAAAGGAACTAGGAGACACCCCAATAGACCAAATGCACCCCTAAGACCACCTCATTCCCCTGGCCCACCCCCTCTTTCAGCCCCTTGGGTTTGAGGTGGGACTCCTGGCCATTCTTTGGCTTTTCTTTACATTCCTCCAATGGTCATTCTTGACCTTGGCTGGATGTAGCTGCCCTTCTTCATTGCCATCACTCCCCTCTCTCAGCTGTCACCACTTCCCGACACTTGGAGGATGGTGAAACAAGAACCAACAATCCCCTGCTTCCATTGTTTTAGTCTAGAAACCAGTTGGGTTGGGAGGAGGGAGTTCTTAGTTCACATTTTCTTCCTGTGCCCCCACTGATCACCTTATACTCCCCCAGTGCTGTGTAGTTCCCATGTTGGAGATCCCTACAAACATGGCATCCTAGATTCAGACCTCAAAGGGCCCTTAGATATCACCTGGTCCAGCTGTTTGTTTTTATGATCAAGCCCTGGAGAGGGGGTATGACTTGCCCAAGGTATTTGGAGGCATATTGAGTTTCTTACATTTTATTTGATTTTTCTCAACAGAACCCTGACCTTTAAAGCTCTTGCTCAGTTCTTCATCCTGGGCTGCTCCTGGAGTCTTAGCTTTCTCCTGAACGAATCTATAAGTAAGCCAATGCAGTCAGTCGTTGCCTACGCCTTCACCATCACCAATTCCCTTCAGGGAGTGTTTATCTTCCTGGTTCACTGTATCTTCAATCGCCAGGTAAAGCCCCGTTTGTCAGTTGTCTCCTAGCTACAGCTAAACCCTTCTTTTCTGGTTGTTGCAGCTTCATTTTTCCATGCTCATTTCTAGATCCTGCTTGGTTGTTTCTATTTCTAGGTGCCTGGAGGTGGGGTGCTCCTGCCTTCTTCTGACCATGTGTATTGGGGACTTGCACCTGCTGTGGCCCCCAGTTTGCATCTTACCAGTTTTCTATCATTTAAATAGACTGAAATTGCAGAGAGTTGAGTCAATCCCTTCTTTAATAATGAACTTAGATCTCTCAGAAGAACAGAGGGCTGAGATGCATTTGTCAAAGGGGCTAGTTTGAAAGGTTTGTGCTCAGGCTTTGAGTACAGTACACTGCCTGTCCTCTGTACACAGGGAAGGCAAAAAAAATGATGCTGAGACATCTTCAGAATCACAGAATCTGGGAGTTTGAGGGGATCTCGGAGGTCACCTGTCTCCTGACCAACAGCTCCACTAGCACAGGCACCAGCACCTTAGAGGTCTTCATTACCTCCTGAGGCAGTCCATTCCATACATTCTCCTCCTGCTCCAAAGGGCACACAGGTTAAAGAACAGTCATCACACTAGAAACCTAAATGGCACCTATTTGCTTAAGGGCTAGGGTAAAGTTCTATTTTACAGAAGAGGAAAGCAAAGTTTGCTAAAAATCAGTTGGTTTGACCATAGGGAATCAGAGAAAGAGAAGAGATGAAAACCCACTGTTCCTTCAGTATTCTCTAGAGGCAACATGCTTATTATACCAATAAACAGAACCCTGAATGATGGAGCCAGAAGACCTGGGTCTGAATCAGAGTCCCCTTAAGTCCTGGGAGAAATAATCATATCCCCAGCCTGAGTAAGATTTATCTGCCAGTTACCCTATGGTTCCACCCACCATCCATGGGACTCTCTCTCTCTGTCTCTGTCTCTCTCTCTGTCTCTGTCTGTCTGTCTGTCTCTCTCTGTCTCTGTCTCTCTCTCCTGTTTGTCTGTCTGTTATTCTCTCTGTGTGTCTCTATCTCTGTGTCTCTCTGTGTGTCTTTCTCACTCTCTGTCTCTCTCTCTCTATCTCCCTCTATGTGTGTCCTTGTGTGTGTGTGTCTCTCTCTCCCCCTTTCTTTCTCTCCCTTTCTCTCTATCTCCCTCTCTGTCTCTTCCTTTCTCTGTCTGTTTCTCTTTCTCTGTGTGTCTCTGTCTCTGTCTCTGTGTGTCTCTTTCTCTCCCTCCAGCTCCTTCAGGGCCAGGTCTTTCTTGCTCTTGCAGTGTGTGCCCCCAGTATACAACACAGTATCTGGGATACAACAAGTGTGTACTAAATGTGTTTTAAAAAATCTGTCCATTTATTTGTGATCTCATACAAGTCACTGTGTCTCTCTGTGCCTTGCTTTCCTGTTCTGTAAAATGTGAGGCTTAGACTAGGTCAGAGCTTCTTAAGCTGGGGTTTATTAACTTGTTTGCAAACTTTTGATAATTGAACCTCAGTGCAATTGGTTTCAATTTTGTGCATTTCAAAGCATTGTTCCCTAGAATTTCCTAGACTGACTCAAGAAAGGAAAGGGAGCAGGAATCCAAGTGTCCACTGCCTGCCTGGCATTGTGCTAAGCGCTTTCTAAATATTATTTCATTTCATCTTCATAACAACTGTAGGAGGTAGCTGCTAATAGTATCCACATTTTACAGTTGAAGAAACCGAGGCAGACAGAGCTTTAAGGACTTGCCTAGGGTCACACAGCTAGTAAGCATCTGAGGCCAGATTTGAACTTGGGTCTTCCTGACTCCAGGTCCAACACCCTAACTGCTTGGTCACTCAGCTACCTCTAGCTAGAGGTCCATGGAACAAGAAAGGTGAGGAATTTCTGGTTTGGGAGATCTCCAAGAACTCTTTGAGACCTAAAGCCTACGTTGCAGTAAATTCTGTCTCTCTGTTCTAACTTTTCAGGTCCGGGAAGAATACAGGAAGTGGTTTAAAGGGATCAAAAAAATGACTGAGACAGACAGTAGCGATGTACTCTCCGGTCGTACTACTCAGAGCAAAGTGGTAAGAGATTGTGTGTACCTTAGCACTGTTCTCCTGATCAAACACCTCGAGCCACAGCTCACTTGGTCTCCTCACCCCTTGGCTTGCTGCTGTCTTGATGAATCAGGGATGAGGCAGAAATGCTGACAATCCTGGGCCAAAGTTTCTAATTCAACTGAGTCTTTACTTAGGTTTAGAGGGGAATAACAGAAGTAGATCTGTTCTTCTTTGGAAGCAAAGTCCCTCAACCTATTAAATCACCATATGCTTGAGCTCATCCTTCCTGAGGATGCTGTTCCATGAACACAGAGCCCGTGTTAGCCTTAAAGGCCTGAGAACAAGGCAGCAATGTGTTCCATGTCTGGGCAGCTGCCACACAAACATTGCCATCTCCACCCAACCCAGGCCAGCCTTGGCATCCAAGCCCAAGGGGTGGAAGAGGGGGAGAAAGATGAATACAAGCAAGCCTGCCAATGCCCAAACACAGATGGAAAGTGCATGGAGTACAAGTGGTTTCAGATATCCCCTCACCATCACCCCTAACTTTAGAAGGAGTTCAACGTCACTGAAATTTCTTTCCTAGAGTTATCAGTACTTAAAAGCTGAAAGAGACACAATATCAATGATACCCTAGGCAGATTTCCTAAAGTGGGAGCAATTCTCCTAAAAAGAGACTTCTAATATTACCATATAGTCTCCTTAATGGGGCAGCCGGGTGGTGCAAGGGATATAGCTCTGGCCTGGAGTCGGAAGATTTGAGTTCAAATATGACCTCATACACTTACCAACTGTGTGACCTTGAGCAAGTCACTTAACCCTGCTTGCCTCAGTTTCCTCATCTGTAAAATGAGCTGGAAAAGGAAATGCCTAACCACTCCAGTGTTTTTGCCAAGAAAACCCCAAATGGGATCATAGAGAGTCATACACGACTGAAATGGCCGAACACCAACAGTCTCCTTGAGAGTCAGGAGTTATCTGGGTACCCCCAGGACCTGTGGCCTCCTTGATCCTAGGCAGGTCTCTTGATGTGGGAGTAGTTCTCCCCAAAAGAGACTGCTAATACCACTAAGCAGTCTTCCTTAAGAGTCAGGGGTTATGTTACTGGACATGTTGGAATAAATGTTCCAGGACCGGGGCTGGATTGGGCTATGCTATCCATGATATCCTTTGGGTTTGCCCCTTGGCCAAGGCCACACACAACAAAATGGTGGATCTGAGTTACAGCATATTTAGAGTTGGGATGTTTTGCTTCCCAGCATCGGAGAGAAAACTGTCTCCACAACTTTAACCACAGTGTAGGAGCAGATGAGGAGGATGGTGACAGAGTGCAGTTGGGTGCTGGGAAGTTTCTGGATTGCTGGAGTTGTTCTGAGCCAAGCCTAACTCAGGCCAGTCCAATGTGTCAGGCTTAGGACTGCAACATGATGCAACAATTGTGGGTAACAATAAAAAAAATCCTTATGGTAAAAGATTACAAATAATAGTAATTGTTAATTTAAACGGATTCTGCAATGATGGGTTAGAAAGACTTCCCAAAGGGTAGTAGAAATTCCACTAATCCTCCAGCCTGCCAAGTTCCCTATAGAAGAGCATCATGAGTTTTTTTTAATGCCTTGAGCAACACAGAGGTCTTGCTGGTAGTTCACATCTTGGTTCCCCGGAACCACCAAATCCTGAGAAAGACTTCCTTGTCCCCTTAAAGGGAAGCCAAGCCAGCATATGTAAAACAGATGCACTTATACCACAGTGATGGAAGGGGAAGTGTGTAGGAGAAGAGTGTATGCAGGAAGGGGTGGGGAGAAGCCTAGAAGTGTCCTGAGAGTTATAGGGGTTGTTTATAGTTTTATTAACAATCAGTGTCCTACCTTGTGTGGCTACTCAGCCATGCCACATTTGGAAGCACAAAGAACCAGCAATGCTTCAGTGATATCAGGTCTAGAGAGTAGGGCTAGCTGAACTTACTTTCTGTCCCTGTTTCCGGAGAACTGTGTCCCCAAGCTGAGAAACCGCACATCCTGTAACTCAGACCTACCATTTTGTTGTGCCGTGGCCTTGGTCAGGAGGCAAACCCAAAGGGAGAGTGTAGATAGGACAGCACGATCCAGATCAGGTCCTGGAACATTTACTCCAATGACTTGTCCAGGAATATAACCCCTGGCTCTCAAGGAGACCATTGTTTTTCAGTTGTTCTAGTAATGTCTGACTTTTTGTGACCCTGTTTGGGGTTTTCTTGACAAAGATAGTAGAGTGATTTGTCATTTCCTTCTCCAGCTCATTTTACAGATGAGGAAACCGAGGCCAACAGAGTTAAGTGACTTGTTCATGGTCACATAACTAGTGTCTGAGGCTGGATTTGAGTCAGGTCTTTCTGACTCCAGGTCAGGTGTTCTGTCTACTGCACCACCCAGCCGCCCCCTTGGAGACCATATAGTGATATTAGAAGTCTATTTCTGGGGGAATTGCTCCCACTTTGGGAGATCTGCATACGGTGTCATTGATGCTGTGACTTTTCCAGCTTTTAAGTACTGCTAACCCTCTAGGAAAGAAATTTCTCTGATGTTGGACTCCTTCTGAAGTTAGGGGTGAGGGTGAGGGTATATCTGAAACTCCTTATATACTCCATGCACTTGACATCTCTGGGCATTGGCAGGTTTGCTTTTATGCATCTTCCTGCCCTCCCTCTCCCCACTGTCATGTTAATGAAATGGGAAGATCTTCCCTCTCCATTAATAGGCCTATGTGACCACATGTGCCCCCTTTTTTCCTTGGAACAGGAGCCATGTTCCCAGGTCTAAAGGCATGCAAGTATTTCAATCACAGCTGTAATACATGCTGAATCACATAGAGCCCACTGGGGAAGGGAGTTGCCTAAGGAGGAGCTTGCTTGAGGGGAGGTTTGCTTATGGGGAGGCTTGTTTGCAGGAAGGATTTCACACCTTTTGGTAGTAAGTCAATTAGGCACTGAGTTGAGAGGGTTATAGTGCCTTCTGGCTCTGAGCCTATCAGTCGAAAACTATATATAGTGGGAGGTTGGTATTTTAATTTAGGGGCTCGGTAACAAGAAGGACCTTTTGATTCCCTGGACAGGACTCTGAGTAGCCATTTGTTAAGCTCCATCCACCCCCAAGCTACCTTGCTCAGATATTGGTGGTCTCCTGGTCTGGGGGTCTAGGTAATGTATGTAGGTGGTTGTATTATTGTGTTTAGATGGTCGAAGGCTTGTCTATTGGAGTTTTTCTTGGATACTCGCTTCTTTCTACTTATCTGTACTCATTTGTCTGTTAATTAAAGTAAGATTTTTAACCCCTTTAAAGCTGTCTTTCCTTTAGAAAAGCAGATCAGAGAACCTGTGCTAGCAGGCCATTCTGGGTGTGCTAGGGTGCTTGCTAATATACCAGCTCCTTGTGCCTGCCTGGTTGCCCAGGCTGGACTGGATTGGGAGGAGATGCTCAGGCATGGAGCACGTCCCTGCCTTGTGCTCAGACCCCTAAAGGCTAACTTGGGCTCTACTTTCATGGTCTCCTTTAGCCTTGTGGATCTAGAATGGGAATGGGCAGAACCTGGATTTGAGGGAGTAGGATGTAATTAATGGTATTAGATGCAGGAAGAGAATTGCTCTGTGGGCCAAATGCTTAAGGAAAACCAAAAAATCAAAACATAATTAGTTAGCATCAATCACAGCAGGGGATTTAGGAAAATAAAATTTCAATTCTCTATACCATTTAGCAATATAGTCCTAGATATGAGAGCCTTTGGGCAGAATCTTAAGCTCTAGATGAATCCTCTTTTTCATCTCCTAGAGGAAATTGGAGAATTTCAGAGTTAATTTTGGAGGCTTTTTAAACATGTCTTTCCTTTTCTTCTTTCCTCTCTCCAAGATTGAAGAACTGGAAAAGTCTCCAGAATTCACTGGGCGGAGAAAAACACCTAAGTCTGAGCCTGAGGATACCCAGTGACTTAACGCACCCCCAAACATCCTACTCCTGGACTGGGCCATCTGAGAAACTGCATGCTCCCATGTACTCAAAATGTAGTGGGTGCTAGGTGTGTGCATTCTTGTTGGGCATAGAAAAATCAATGTTTTTGGTCAGTAGCTCATAGAGTGCTAATATATCTCCTGAATATGAGCACTACATCATTAACTAACTTCTTATATCTTTAGCAGGTATTAAAAATCCCACTTATCCAAAACAGATCTTTGTCTGTCTGTCTGTCTGTCTCCCTCCCTGTTTCTCTCTCCTCACACAAACTCTCATGCTTGGATGAATAGCCTCCTAATTATTCTCCCTCCTCCCAATCTCAATTTCTCAGTTTTCCATTTTATCAACTACCTGGTGGTCAATGTGATGGTACTAAAGACTCAATTCAAATGTAACCATGCTGTTCCCTGCTTAAGATTCTTCAGAGGCTTCCCCTTCCCCTTTAGGATAAGATACCATATTATTACAAAAGACCTCCATACTCTGGTTGCCACGCCAATTGCACGATATTTCATGTCATTCCTCTTCATGCATTCTCAGTTTCCATTTGGCTTGCTGGAAAAGGGACTTTCATTTTTGTATTTGTGGAGAGCAATCTGGAATTATACCCAAAGAGTTATTGAACTGTTTATACCCTTTGACCCAGCAATACCACT
Source organism: Pseudocheirus occidentalis (assembly GCA_028646575.1). Classification (NCBI taxonomy): domain Eukaryota; kingdom Metazoa; phylum Chordata; class Mammalia; order Diprotodontia; family Pseudocheiridae; genus Pseudocheirus; species Pseudocheirus occidentalis. The sequence continues at coordinate 59,641,595 of CM053594.1, forward strand.
ACTAGGTCTGTTTCCCAAGATGATTAGGGACAAAGGAAGGTAACCTATATATTAAAAAATGTTTATAGCAGCTCTCTTTCTGGCAAAGGATAGGGAATTGTGGGGTGTGTCTGTCTGTTGGGGAATGGCTGAACAAATCACGGTATATGATTGTGATGGAATACTATTGTGCTATAGCAAATGATACGCTCAATGATCTCAGAAAAATACGGATAGACTTCCGTGAAATAATGAAGAGAAGAATGAGCAGAACTGAAAGAATATTATATGTGGCAACAACATGCAATATTGTTTTTTAAGAACAACTTTGAGCGACTAAGTCATTTTGATTATTATAAATACCCAATGAACTGCCAAGGATATATGAAGGAAGATGCTATCTGCAGTCAGAGAAAGGGATGATGAATAGAAGTGTGTATAGAATGGTGTTACACACACACACATGCGCGTATATGTATACACATACATTTGTGTTTAATGGTAGCCATTGGTGGGGTGGGGAGGAAAGAAAAAAAGGAAAAAAGAAAACTGCATGATAACTTTATTATATTTTTAAAAAGAATAACAAGTTGTACATAATAGATTTGCAGTTTCATATACAATCACCTTTTTTTTTATTCTGTTATGTTATGGACATGCTTCTTTTATTTCTTAAGCGTAGAATAAAATAAATTTAATTTAAAATAGTTTTTCTTTGTATTTCTACCAGTATCCAGTGCAATGCCTTGAATGTAATAGGTTTTGTAATGTAATAAATGCTTATTGAATTGAATTGAATTGAATGTGCTATTATTTACTCTATAAAGGAAGCATTTTCAATAATCTAGGTGTAAGGTGAGTCATGGAGTCATGGGGTTCTTTGCCACCACAGAAAAAGTTGCCATAAACATTCTTGCAATACAGGTCCTTTTCCTTTTCCTTTGATTTCTTTGGGATATATATCTAATAGTGGTATTGGTGGATTAAAGGGTATACCCAGTTTTATAACCCTTTGGGCATAGTTCCATATTGTTCTCTAGAGTGATTGAAACAGTTCACTACTGGACCAACAATCCATTAGTGTACCTGTTTTCCCTCATCCACTCCAGCATCTGTCATTTCTAATAGGTATGAGGTAGTAACTCAGAGTTGTTTTATTTGCTTTCTCTAATCAATAGTGGTTTAAGACATTTTTTTTTGCATCTGACTATAGATAGCTTTGATTTCTTCTTCTGAAAACTGCCTCTTCATATCCTTTGACCATTTTTCAACTGGACAATGGCTTTTAAAAAAAATACAAAACTTTGACTCAGTTCTATATATATTTGAGAAATGGGGCCTTTATCAGAGAAACTTGGCATGAATTTTTTCATATTACTTCATTGTCTATGGTACCTTTTTAGTTAAATGTAGTTTCCCTGATTATTACTTACTTTAATTGAGTGATGATTAAGTCACTTTTTGCTTTCTATTAGATCATGATTGCTCCCTTTGCCTTTTTTACTTCAGCTGAACCTTAATAGATTCTGCTCCAGCCCTTCATTTTATTATGTGTGTCTTTGTTATTTTTTTATTTTTTATTTTTATTTATTATTTATTATATTTTTATTATTATATTTATTATTATTATTTATTATTTATTTATTACTTTATTATCTGTGTGTCTGTTTCAAGTATATTTCTTGTATAAAACGTATTATTGGATTCTGGTTTCTAATCCGTTTTGTTATCTGCTTCCTTTTTATGGGCTAGTTCCTCCCATTCCCATTCACAGTCATGATTCCCTCCATCCTATTTTCTTCTGTTTATTCTTTGATCTCTCTCTTTTTAGCCAATCCCTCCTCAAAGTCTGTTTTGCTTCTGACCACTGTCTGCCTTAATCTACTTTCCCTTTTATCAACCCGTTTCACCATATTTTTTATCTTCTTCCCCTCCAATTCCCTATTGGGTAAGAGATTTCTATGCCCAACTGAGTCTCTCTCTGTGTGTGTGTGGGTGTGTGTATGTGTGCATATGTATTCTTTCCTCTTTGAAATAATTTAAATGAAACTGAGATGAAACTATAAAGGATCTTCCTTGCATGCCTCTATTACATGAGAAATTTTCCCCATTCTACCTCTCCTTTCTCTCTTTTCAATCCTACATTATTTTGGGGGAACATCTCAACATAATTCACTCATACCTATGCCCTTCTATTTATCAGCTCTTTCTCTGGACAGCATTGTCTTTCATATGTCCTTTGTAGTTAATTTGGGTTTGTAGAACCCTTCTAATGGCTCTAATAATGATAAAGTTCTTAAGAGTTAAGTGTTCCATCTTCCCATATGTGAATATAAGCAGTTTATGTTTGTTGAATTCCTTATGATTACTCTTTCATGTTTACCTTTTTATGGATCTCTTAAGCCTTCTGTTTCAATGCCATATTTTCTATTCTGCCATGTTCTTTTGATCAGGAATGCTTAGATATCCTTAATTTCCTCCCTGAAGGAATAATTAGTTTTGCTGGGTAGATTTTTCTTGGCTGTAATCCTACCTCCTTTGCCTTCTGGAATATCATACTCTAAGTCTTTTGCTACTTTAATGTAGAAGTTGTAAAGTCTTTTGTGATCCTGACTGTGGCTCCATGATATTTGGATTATTTCTTTCTGGCTGCCTGCAATTTTTTTCTCCTTGACCCTGTGTAATGTTAGTGGGATATAAGATCTTCCCTGCCCATTAATAGGCCTCACATGGAATCCATTGAGGGAAGCTTGCTTAGGGAAGGCTGACTTGTAGGAAGGTTTTCACACCTTTTGCTAATTTCTAATTAGGCATTGAGTCACAAGGGTTGTAATGCCTTCTGGGGCTGAGAAGTATGTATATACTCTGAATTGGTATTTTGCTTTGGGGGCTCACTTATGAGAAGGATCTGGTGATTTCCTGGTGGAGATTCTGCATGGCCATAAGTTCAGAGCTCCCTGACTGCTCAGATGTAAAGGCTCTCTCAATCCGGTGATGTATGTAAATGTATAGTTGATTCAGGCAGACAGAACCCTATCTGTTGGTCTTTATTTCTGTGCTTGTATTTTTCTGAAGTTCAGGGTACTGACTTTTCCTTTGAACTAGTGAATGTAATTAAAAAAGATTATTGACCCCTTAAACAGCTGTCTTTCCTAGCAAAGCATATCTAAGAACCTCTGCTATCAGCCATCCTGGATATGCCACTGTGATTGCTACTCTACTTTTGCTATAACATTCTTTGGAGTTTTCATTTTAGCATCTACTTTCGGAAATGATTCTTTCAATTTCTATTTTATTCTCTTAATCTAAGATAATTTCTTGAAACAGGATTTCTAGGCTTCTTTTTTGATCATGGCTTTCAGGTAGTCAAATAATTATTAAATGATCTTTAATAATTATAATATAATTTAATCCTTAATAATCTATTTTCCTGGTCAGTGGTTTTTCCAATGTTATATTTCATATTTTCTTTTATTTTTTAAAATTCTTTTGAGTTTGTTTGATTCTTTCTTGAAGGTCTCATGGAATCATTAGGTTACACTTGCTCAATTCTAGCTTTTAAGAAATTATTTTCTTCAGCAAGCTTTTGTACTTCTTTTTCCATTTGACCAATTCTGATTTTAAGGAGTTCTTTTCTTCAGTGAATTTTTATTTTTCCTTTTCAGTTTAGTCTATTCTGCTTTTAAAGGAGTTCTTTTTTTTTGGTGAACTTGTGTATTTCTTTTATCATTAGACCAATTTTGATTTTTAAGATGTTATTTTTCTTTAGTACTTTTTGGATCTCTTTTACCAAGCTGTTGATTCTCTTTTCATAATTTCTTTTTGTATCACTCTAACCTCTTTTCCCAATTTTTCTGTAGCACCCTTATCTCTTCCTCTAACACTTCCAGGAATTCTTGATGGTCTTGGGTCCCATTTGCATTTTTCTTTGAGGCTTTGCTGTTGGCTTCTTCTCAGTTTATATCTTGATCTTCCCTGCCACTATAGTAGCTTTTTATGGTTAAGTTATTTTGTTATTGTTGTTGTTTGCTCATTTTCCCAGTCTCCTTCTTAACTTTATCCCTTATGTTAAAGTTTGGCTCTGCTCACCTGGGAATGGGGAGATACTGTGCCAAGCTTCTGGCTTTTTCATGCTGCCATTTTCAGAATTAATTCTAGGGGTCTTAAAATTTTCAGCACTTCCAAGCTGATATGATCCAGGGAGAGGTGTGGACATGGTTCTCCTGGTCTGTACTCTTATCTCTACCCAGGAAAAATCCCTGCTCTCCTGTAGCTTCAAGTCCTAGCTCTCTTTTTGTCCCTGGAACTGTGACCAGGACCCCTGCCTCCTTGTGATGGATCACAAGTACTCCTCTCCACCCTGGAAATGCAACCCAGAACTGCTATGGGCAAAAGAATTTCCAATCAGTGCCAACTTCACCCAGTGCCAGTTAAGAGATTTCCTGTTATCTTTTTCCAACCAGTTGTCTAACCCCCTTAATGTCTGTGGACTGAGAACTCCTAAAGCTACTATTGCTGTTGCTACTGTTTCAACCATCTCCAAATCCTACCACTGGTGCTCCTGCCACAATCCAGGCCTGTGCCCATCCTATTGTCACAAACTTCTCTTGCCAATCTCCTAAATTGTATTAGGCTGGAAAAATCTCTCCCTCTCATCTTTTGCTGGCTCTGCCACTTCAAAATTTGATTTGAGGCATTATTTTAAAGTTGTCTGGAGGGGAATATTGAGAGAATTCAGCTGGGTCCCAGTCTGTGCTCTGCCATCTTGGCTCCTTTCTCTCTATTGTTATCTCCAATTTATCCTGAATGTATCTTCTTTGTACCCAGTGTTTGCATGTTGTCTCCCCACTTATGCTGTGAGCTGCTTGAGAGCAGATACTATCTTTTACATATCCGCATATCTTCAGCACTAAGCACTATGTCTGACACATTGTAGAACCTTAACAAAGTCTAGTTGACTGAGTGGCATTAGCTGTGAGACCCAAAGCAAGCCACTTAACCTCTTAGTGTCCCTCAGGCAGCATACGAGCTGCAAATCTGCATTGGGGAAAATCATTTTCCCGTTGGAACTTTGCCTCAATGATGAAATCACAGATCTGGATTCCTTCCACCTCCCACCACTAAGGTACACGATACTTATCTTTTGTACTCTAAATGTGAGCTCTGTGTCTAGTGCTCACTTCAACCCACCACATTTTTAAAAATTTAAATTAAAATGTCAGATATAAAGTTTATTCAAAATATTTTAAAATGATGTATTTATCATGTATAAACTAGATATAATACATACAAATATGTGTTTGGGTCATCCTCTCAGTTTCCAATTCTTTGCCACTATAAAAAGAGATGCTATAAAGATTTTTGTACATGAACCCACTACATTTTTGAGGACCTGTTCAATTATAAAGAACTGTTATAAGTGAGTGGCTAGACAACAATTTGTGTTAGGAAAACAGAAACATCTCCAGACATTTTGAGCCAAGTCTATTCATTCTAATTCTACTAAGAACTCTTTTAGTGAGTGATCTTGGGAATCTCTTATGGGTGGTGACAATCTCTTCCTGGCTCTTTACAGGGGAACAAAAATGAATGTCCACTTCCCAGATGACTTGAAATGCCCAGGCAATTCTTTGTGGAATTTTTTTACTAGGAACATATTCTGTGCTCAGATGGCCAGTCCTTATTACCACTGATTCCCTGGCAAAGAGGGTAGGAACATATGACTTCTATGATGAATTTCCTATGTTTGTCTCACAATTCTTCCAGAAACTTGAAACTAATATGATAATCAGCAACCTATTTTTAAAAGGTTAAAAACAGTGAAAATTTATTATTTTGAAGGGAAGCCAAGTGGCACAGTAAATAGAGTGATAAGTCTGAAGTCACGAAGATTCATCTTCCTGAGTTCAAATCTTGCCTCAGACACTTACTAATTTTCAATTCTAACCAGGTCACTTAAGCCTGCTTGCCTCAGTTTCCACATCTATAAAATGAGCTGGAGAAGGAGATGACAAATCATCTTTGCCAAGAAAATCCCAAGTAGGGTCACAGAGAATCAGATACTGCTGAAAAAGTGGCCGAACAACAATGGGGTGTCAACTCTAGGAGGGTGGATCCTGTCTTGCCTAAGGTTTCTCTCTGCAGGAAGCACAGTGCTCCAACTACATATACTGGGTAATTGTTTGTTGGCTGAAATGTTTGTTGACTGAATATCTCAGAAGCATTGTTCAACAGATAATTTTATGTATGTGGATGTGTTTATGCATGCACATACATACATACATACATACATACATACATACAGACTAGAGTTGGCCTACTGTCCCCTCTAAAAATATTACTCAGTGCCCCCCTGAAAATCTTACAAGCAAGGAAGAGAGTCTCATGTTAAGTGTACAATGGCACTCGAGACTCCTGCTGCCCCTCTGGATCATTCCAGCACCCCATAGGGGTGGTATCACCCACTTTGGAAACCTCGGAGAAATCTTTGACCCTTTAGGATTCTGCAAACTTTTGGGGCCAGGACTGTTTAGTTAATGCTAGAGTTAATGCTAATTGTTTAGAGTTAATGCTAATTGTTTTGAATGAATCAGTGGTACTGACTTCAGATAGGGAAACATATTTTGAAAACACTGGGAATGGCACCAGGAACTACAAATGCCACATAGATGTTCTTTCTGTTGTATAGACAATCTGTTTCGGGTATAGACAAGAAAGGCCTAGTAGATAATCAATAACTCCCTGAGGGCCGGGACTGTCTTGTTTGGTCTTCATGTACCCAATGCTGAGCATGGGAAAGATAGTGTGGTATTGTCTAAAGAAAACTGGACATAGAGTTGGAGGAGCTGAGTTTGAATCCCTGCTCTGCCACTTACTACCTTAGGGAGATCAGTTAATGTCTTTGGGTCTCTATTTCCTCATATGTAAAAAAATAAGGTGGGGGTGGGGACTCTGAGGCATCTCCCAATCTAGATCTCTGATCTTGTTATAGATGAAGTACTCAATAGTTAGCTATAGAAATACTAGCCAAATGGATGAACTATGGAATGTCAGTCTTGACCAGAAGAAGACCATGGGCAAGACACTTAACCTTCTGTACCGCAGGCAACTCTAAGACTCTAATGTATGTGTGAATTGCCTGTATTCATCAATGGGAACACCAATGAAATCACAGATCTTGACTCCTCCTAAATAGTCTTTTCTAATTCTATAGTTTTAATATTCTTTTCTTCAATGAGAAAAAATTCTTCATTTACTTTTTTATTTTAAAGTGTTGATTTTTTGGAGGGGGGCAGGCAGGGCAATTGGGGTTGAGTAACATGCCCAAGGTCACATGGCTACTAAATGTTAAATGTCTGAAGCTAGATTTGAAATCAGGTCCTGATTCCAGGACCATTGCTATGTTCACTGTGCCACCTAGCCTCCCCAAAATTCTTCATTTCTAACCCTAAATGCATTCCTAACCCTAAATTTATTTCTTTTCTAAGTTCATTTCTAACCCCAACTTTAACTTTTGCATATAGTTTCTTATAAAATTTACCATTACCTGACATGAAGAAAGACCTTGATTTATTTAAATACTCTTTAGCTATTAAACTATGGCTCCTATTAGCTGTGTGACCTTGGGAGAATCACTTTCCCTCTCAAGACCTCAGTATCCCCATCTGTAAAATGATGGGTTTTGAGTGGTTGGGGCCCATTTGCATTTTTCTTTGAGGCTATGCATTGTGCTAGGTTCTGGGACAGAAATACAGAAACTAAACAGTCCTGGCTAGGCTAAGATTAGAAATCAGATTTTCTTGGATCCAACTTCAGTACTCTCTTCACAAACTTTTCCATTGAGCTTTTTGTTCTTGAATTATTTCACTCCCATCTAACCCTCTATGACCCCTCCCCATCCCATTTGGGATTTTCTTGCCAAAGATGCTGGAGTGGTTTGCCATTTCCTTCTCCAACTCATTTTGAAAATGAGGAAACTGAGCCAAACAGTGTTAAGTGACCTGCTTAGAATTACAAAATTAGCAAGTGTCTGAGGCAGGATTTGAACTAAGGAAGATGAGTCTTACTGATGCTCAGCCCAGTATACTATCCACAGCACCACCTAGCTACTTAACCCTTAAGTTTTAGATTTTTCTCTATTATACATTTGTTTGTACTTAGCAACACACTGACTGTTAGAACTAGAATTATTTTAATGCCTTGTTGTTGGTGGTCAGTCATGGCCAACTCTTTGTGAGCCCACAAACCGAACTGTCCTTGGGGTTTTCTTGGCAAAGATACCCGAATGGTTTGCCATTTCATTCTCCAGTAGGTTAAGGAACAAAAAAAGAGAACTTAAGTGACTTGCCCAAGGTTATACAGCTATTAAGTGCCTGAGGCTGGATTTGAGCTCAGATCTTCCTACACAGTGCTTCCAGGCAAGCATTCTGAGTCACCTTCTTGCTAGGACCTTACTCTTTGAAAAAAAGATGGAAAAGAGGAGTTGGTCAGATTCTTCTATTAATTTTGCTTCATACATTTAGCAACCATCTTCTTCTAAGTAAGTGGTATTATGACCAATTAAGGGTCACACCTAGGGGAGAAAGGAATGCACCAGAGGTATAGAATTTAGAAGTCTGAATGAGGTCTGCTGAAGGATATTCTTTGGGTTGAGCAGTAGTTAGCTGGGCAGTTTGGAGACTCAGATCATCCAGTAGAAGTCAGAGAGAGGGTCTTAGCACCTGTGTTAGTCTAAGATCTTAGCACCCCCTCCCAGGTGCTCATAGAACCCCCACGATCATCTCCATCTCAGTGCCACTGACAATTAGGTGCCCAAGATGGTGGCGCACAGTTTTTTAAATGCAAAAATAAATAGCTCATCTCAGATGAATATTTGAGATTTTTCCGTTTTATAGCTTTCTGGAGATTCTAGGGAAGTGATTGACTGAATGGAATGATGAGATGGATTTAGAAAGCTAATCTTTATCTGTGGGATGAAGAAATGTCTTTTCTATAGGAACCAGTGTGCTACAAAGAAAATGACTTCACTCAAACTCAATTGAGCAATGTCACAATTTTGGAGTTAGGGAGAGACCTTCTCAGGAGTGTAGAGATGTGAAACAAGTTGCATAGTTGGGCACAAAGAATCCTTCAAAATTCTCTTTCCTCTCTAACTAGCCTTTCCATTGCCAAGAGACAACGTTCCTTTGTGGAGAACAGTTGAATCTTCCTTTTAAGGAAGTACAATTTTCTCTTGCTAGGTTTCTGGCAAATATCAGTTCATCCTTCCACTAGAATAGCATTTTTCATTTTAAAAGTCCTAAATTAAAGGCATATCCTTTAATGTGTTAATAAATGTGTTATAAACAAGAGCATAGAACTATATGGGGTAGACATGAATGCATTGCAGATGTCAAAGTTTTGTTGGCACGTCATATGGATCTTGTACAGATGGGAGAAATGAGGTCTAGAGAAGTGAAGGGAAAACTTTCAGTCCAGGACTCATGCTAATTAATCATACTACCTCTTGAAATCCTTAGTCTCTATATGGTAAATAACCTCAGGAAAGGAGTCCTAACAGAATTCTAGAATGCTAGATCTGGAAGGCAGGTGGCATAGTGGATGGAGCCTGTGGTCTGGAGTCAGGAAAACTAATCTTCATGGGTTCCAATCCAGCCTCAGGCACTTGTTAGCTGCGTGACCCTGGGCAAGTCACTTAACCCTATTTGCCTCAGTTTTCTCATCTGTAAAATGAGCTAGAGAAGGAAATGACAAACCACTGCAGTATCTTTTATAAGGAAACCCCGAATGAAGTCACAAAGGGTCAGACCCGACTGAAAAACAACTAAACACAGAACTGAAAGGGAACAATAGGGATCACTGTGCCTTGCTCTCTCACTTTACAGAGGAAGAACCTCAGGCCTACAGAGGCTAAGTGATTTTCCTCAAGGTACACAGCTCTTTAGGACAGAACTTGAGAACTAGCAAACATTTGCTTTTTTGCAGAAGATACATAGTGGAGACATAATCCAACGAATATTTGTGGAGGATTATTGATGATGCTGATAAACTACACCAGTGTCATTTTCCCTTTCTTGGGTCCTTGAGACACTCTCTTTAAAGGCCAAAGCCTCTAACTAGCAGAATACCAGTTATTCTCCTTTGAAGGGAATAAAAGAAGCAGAAACATATGTCAGAGACAGAGACTGCTGTTGTCTCATTTTTCCTTCTCACTGATACAAATATTGCCTTGCATAAGAAACAATGAAGACCCTCTTCCCCAAAATTAGACTTGTGTCATAAAAAGAACTTGGCACAACTCCTTCGTTGCCTATTTTTCAAAATAATTTATATAGTATTAAAATGAATTGTTTTTTAAATGTTTGATAGAATTCACTTGGGAATCCACCTGGTCCTGAGGATTTTTTCTTAGGGAGCTCATAGATGGTTTGTTCAATTTCTTTTTCTAAAATAAGGTTATTTAGCTATTTTATTTCTTCTTCTGTTAATCTAGGCCATTTATGTTTTTGTAAATATTCATCTATTTCACTCAGATTATTAGATTTACTGGTATGTAATTGGGCAAAGCAGATTCTAACAGTTGTTTAATTTCATCTTCATTGGTGGTGAATTTACTCTTTCATTTTTGATACTTGTAATTGTTTATTTTAAATCAAATTACCCGAGAGTTTATTGTTCTTTAAAAAATAAAACCAGCTCCTAGTTTTATTGATTAATCAATGGTTTTCTTGCTATAATTTTATTCATTTCTCCTTTGATTTCCAGGATTTTTAATTTGCTGTTTAGTAGGGGATTTTAAATTAATTCTTTTTTGAGTTTTTTTTAGCTGTGTGACCAAGTTATTGATCTACTTTCTCTATTTTATTGATGTGAACACTTAGATACATAAATTTTCCCTAAGTACTGTTGACTGTATCCCATAAATTTTGGCATGTTGTCATCCTCTTTAATGAAGTTATCAATTGTTTCTATGATTTGTTCTTTGACCCACTCAGTCTTTAGGATTAGATGATTTAGTTTCCAATTATTATTATTATTATTATTTTGCTTTTTGGAGGGGGGAAGGCAAAGCAATTGGGGTTAAGTGACTTGTCCAAGGTCACATGGCTAGGAAGTATTAAATGTCTGAGGCTGGATTTGAACTCAGGTCCTCCTGACTCCAGGGCCAGTGCTCTATTCACTGTGCTACCTAGCCACCCCTCCAAGTAATTTTTAATCAATGTTTCCATGCCCCTTTATCGAATATAATTTTATTGTATTATCTTCTGAAAATGATGCATTTAACATTTTTGCTTTTTTGCATTTGCTTGTGAAGTGTATATGCCCTAATACTTGGTAAATTTTCGTGAAGGTGCTATTTATAGTTGAGAAAAATGTATACTCCTTTCTATTTCCATCCAGCTATGTAGCACAGTGGATAGAGCACTGGGCCCAGAGTCAGGAAGACTCCTCTTTGTGAGCACAAATCCAGCCTCAGACACTTACTAGTTGTATGACTAGTCAAGTCACTTAACCCTGTTTGCTTCAGTTCTTCATCTTGAAAAATTATATGGAGAAGGAAATGGCAAACCACCCCAGAACCTTTGCCAAGAAAATCCTAAATGGATTCGTTAAGAGTTGGACATGACTGAAAAATGACTCAACAACTATTACTTCAACTTCCCCCAAATTCTTTTCATCTCCTTAATTTCTTTCTTGTTTATTTCATGGTTAGATTGATCTAGTTCTGAGAGGAGAAAGTTGAGTTCTCCCAGGAGTATAATAATTTTTGCTTTAAGAATTTGGATTACTCCAAGTATTTTCACAGGCTTACCTCAATGCTATCCCTCCTAATCTCTTCTTCCTACATTTCTTGGCTTCATTAAAGTCCCAGCTATAAAACATGAGTAAGCCACCCACCCTAGCTCACAGGTCTATTGTAAGGAAAGTGCTCTGTAAACCTTAAAGTTCTAAATCATGTTTTTGGCCACTTTAATCTCATGGTTGAATAGGGGTGTGATTGAGCTGGATAAAGAGGAAAAGTACTTGAAGACATAGCAGGAGAAAGCTTTATTTACTTATTTCTTTGAATTAAGAGAAATGTGAGTGATTAAGAACACTTCTGGCTTTCCCTTGCCTCTAGTCAAAACCTTGCTAATAAGTGGAGCAGTCAGCCCAGAGTTTGTGAACTGCCTCACCTCCCAATACCATAGCAGCTGTATTGATTTGTAACTGACAACTGAACCGAGCTGTGATTCAGAGAGGTATCAAGGTGATGGCCTGGGTGACTTTCTGTGAAATTTAATTATTGAATGAAATTTTAAAGCATCTTGATTTTTTTTCACCTTCATTTAAGTCATTATACTGACTATCTTTAGGAGGATCCTTTGACTTTTCTGGTGGCATTCCCAAACATTTCTATTTCAATTCAACAAACATTTAGTATTTATACCTGCTTTCTGTTTTGCTTTGATGAACTTTTATATTCTGTAATAGAAGAATATTGGGTCTCATTTAGAGTGTTTACATTCTACTGTCCTTTCTTACTGTCAAATGTCACAACCTTATGGATGTTGAGGATGCTGATACTAAAGATTATTGGAGTCGTATCTTAATTTTATAACTGCAAGCATAAATGAGAATTCTCAATTTTTTTTCCTTTTTTTTCCTTTCTTTGACATCAAATCTTTAAAGTTTCTTCATTAACTCCTTCCAGTTTCACTGTAGTACAATGAAAATGATAGTCTTTTAGGCTCCAGATCAATGAGATTATGACAGCAAAAAAATTTAGCTTTATTCACTTTGAGGTATGTAACTAACTCAAAATGGTGTATAGATCAATAAATATAATACTGAAAGATGATTCAGCAGTAGTAATTATTTTAATATTGCTTCTAGATTACAAATGTACATAGTAACTTCAAGAACTGATAAGTAACTGAAAGAATTAAATCACCAAATTTTATCTATTTGATAGCTACTGGTGGCCACATTTCTAGCTAGCTCACAAAACTTATATTTAAACTACAACATAGCTAAAATGTTGTACATTTGTGATAAAAGAGCAGAGAATATTATTGCAATACCAATTTTGAAAGCAAAAAAAAAAGAGTATATGAGGAAGGTTTGAATTGTTTACACCAGGAAGGAGGAGAAAAAAATGAATGGGGGTGATTTATATAGCGAAGGAGACAGCCCACTGATAATTCCCTGCTCCTTTTCTAGTCCCCAGCATGTCAATGTCTAGGCAGCTTCTGGTTACATATCCCTCTGAGGAACTAGTTGTATGGAAGAATTGAAATTACACAATACCTCCCAAGCCTTCCTTTCTTTAATCTAGTGCACCCTCTGAATGGCAGGTACCCCTGCATCTCCAAAATCTCCTTCTCTCTTACCTCTCCACCTCCCAATATCATTCAGGAAAAAAGTGGCCAACCGGGGGAAAGGGTTAATAATAGCATGGATAAAAGATAATTGCAGGTCAGATGCAAGTAAGATAGAAAGTATGTCACTGAGGACATGACATAGACATTACAGTGATAAAGTAAATCCAACAATATGACTAGTAGAAGCATCTCTCTGAAACAAGTTCTCAGTACTCTAAGTACATAGCAAGAGGTGGTTCTTCCTGAATGTGCCATTGATGAGAGCCCCTTCTATTTCTTCTGATCCCCTGGGAGCCGGAGTCTGCTGATGGAGTGAGCAGCGAGATCCCTTCAGGCAGAGGTGGCCTCTTTTTTTCCTTTCAAACTTCAATTATTTTTCCAGCTGGGTTGATGAGGGAGGGTGCACAAAGACATTAAGTGAAGGAAAGGAATTGGGTAATATAAAGGAGAGAAAAACATATTGAAAATGAGTAAGACGGTCACTTAAAAGCACAAGACTTTTGTCCGGAGGATGAAAAAGTAGGTCTTATATAACAGTTCGAAACTTTGTACAAACTAGTTTACATATTTGAATCAGACATGATGAATCAGAGCTTCACTTTTAAATGTTTGTGATTGTAATTAATCTATTTGGGAAATAGCTACATATTACTAGCATCAACTTTCGGCCATCCTTTAACTCACATCCACAAACCCAGCCTTAACCCAGATCATTTTCATTTCACTTACAAGAAAAGGCTAAGAACTATTCAGGAGCCTGGGGCAAGACATGCATAAATATATCTTCTTCTTGCACAATACTCTCTGACAGATTTTCCAGCCCACCCCAAAACTTGGGAAGTGATGCTGTCCAAGGTAGGTATGTGCTGAGGACCGTGAAGTTTTACACAATCTCTCACTTGTGAGGATCACAAATCTTCCTGGTATGGTATGCAGAACCAAGGTCAAGTATATCCTTTATCATCCCTTCCTCTCAAGAGGAGCTCTTCCTATGTATAGGATTTCATTTTTAAACTTACTTCAAAGACAAATTTGAAAATTAATTCATGTTACTATTGGTTTCTACAACTCTTTGAACTCTGGATGGCTCCAATATGGAATCAGGTCACTCTATTCTTGGCAAACCGAGGAGCAAGACCATCAACAAATTTGAGATATTTGATTTGGATAATGATATTGAGTGATAAAGAAATAGTCTTACCATTCTGGTGTGGTTAGTTGAAGTAGTCAGTGCATAGGTACCTGTTTCATTTGTTGCCTTAACTCTCTTAAAGCATTTCTTATATTCTTCTTGCACCTGAAGATTCAGGAGGACAGAAAATTTTGTTTTGGTATGGAAGATCATCTTGGCAACCACATCACCAAAATGGAGATAAGAGTATGTGTGTATGTGTGCATGCTAATGTCTCTTTTTTCATTAATATTCTGTATGATTAAGATAAGGTTGATTAGTGTTTAGAGCTTGAAGGAGCTTCATCAGTCTGATGAACTCATTTTGTGCCTAAAGAATCTAAAGCCCGAGGACATGAAATTACTCACCCAGGGTTATACAGGTAGTAAGAGGTAGAGCTAGGATTCAGTATCAGGTCTGACTCCAAGTCCAGTACTTTCTACTTTTCTCATTTGTAAAATTGAATTAAAGACACTAACCCCCTGACACTTCCATCCTCCTGATGGCATCATGGAGGTATCATGATTTTACCCTTTGATTGTGTAACACTATTGCTTCATGGCCATGGGCTTTTGAAAATGTTACCTGTCTTACAGACCCTACAGGGGCTTATGAGAACAAATGAGATTATAGATGCAGAGATCCTTTGAAAAGTAAACCCAGGAGGGAAGAGCAAAGGAATTGTAACTGTTTAATGTTATTGCTCTGCTGATGGACATGATGAAAGTTTAGCAAGGCTTCATGGGCAGCTGGGTGGCAAAGTGGATAGAGTGCTGGGCTTGGCTGAGTTCAAATATGGACTCAGACATGCTGTATCTGGTGCAAGTCCCTTAATTCTTTTTGCCTCAGTTTCCTCATCTGTAAAATAAGCTGGAGAAGGAAATGGCAAACCACTCCAGTATATTTGCTGCAAAAACCTCAAAAGGGATATAAAGAGTCCAATATGAGGGGGAAATGACTAAACAACAATAAAAAATGGCTTAGTGGATAAAGAGCAAGCTTTGGAGTGAAGAAGATCAAGGTTCAGGTTTTTTCTCTGACAGAATCTAGTTGTGTCACTTAGCTACTCAGTGCCCTAGGTTGCTATGACTCTAAGTCATAGGCAACTTGCTGCTCTACATTGATGAAGGGAATTTCACTGTAAGGAGTCCCCCATACTTATGAAATAACAGACGGGGACCTTCTCTAAAAAATTCTATAGAATATTAATTTACCTGTTGGTATTCTAAATGTGAGATCTGGGTTCAGGGCTCATTTAAGTTGGTTTCTTTTTCTGTCACAAAATTCCTATAACAGGAGATTTGTGAGGGTCTGGAAAGATGAAACAGTTCCAGACATTTGGGATAGGGTTTGTTATTTACTTTTCATTCTGCTGTGCACTATTTTTCGTGAGGGAATTAGATAACTGAGAAGACAATTGGGCATCTGGGAAGATTCGGCAGCTGGTCATCCGGACCTCAAGGAGGGTCAAAACTCCACAGGCAATCTGTTGCTGGATCTTTACAGGTAGATGGAAAGAAATATCCCAGAAGAGCTGTCAGCGTTAGGGTCCACATGACCTTGGCAGTGACTTTTGCTACGAGCATGTTATTATCTGGGGTGACCTCTCCTTGTTACCACTGGATTAGATAAATGTATCTTACATTAAAGGCTTCCTATGTTTTTTATTGTAATCTTTCTGGGGAAACAGGAACTAATATTGTAATCAGGAAAACAGCGAAAGCTTCAAGAAAGTTAAGAAAAATTAGCCAAAGAGGTTACTGCCGGTTTTGCCAAGAACTATTTCTCCATCCAGACAATGATTTAAAGGAATCATAACAGAATCTTTATTGTAGAGTCAAGTGATAGGAAACTGGAAGATTGAAAATGAGGGAAGTGCGTGGTCAGAAGGAGCACCTGCTCGGTAGAAAACATTTGAGGGAATATAATGTGTTGGGAAAGAAATAGATGATGTGTAGCCATCAAATGGGAGCAAAGAATGGAAGCTACAAAGAGTCATATTTGGCTTTGAAATAATGAAACACTTCCTAGAAACTAGAGCTATCTAAATGTGAAATGTGCCGTGGCAGGATGTCTTCATGCAAAGACCAGGTGAACACTTGTAGGGCAAGATGCTGAGGGGACATTTGTTCAGTTCTGGATTAGATGAAATGGTCTCTGAGACCCTTTTCACTCTGACATTCTATGAATCTGTAATTCTTGGAAAAGGGACTCTTCATGTGAGCTTGTAAGAGGATGAAAGCCTTGTATTACCTGGTGGTTGAGGACACAATGTATCAGAAAGATGTAGATCCCCTGCAGGGAGTTGATGATGGTGAAGGTGTAGGCCATGATTGATCGGGCTGGTTCAGTTATAGAATCAATCAGGAAGAAGCCAAGACTCCAGGAGCAGCCCAAGATGAAGAGCTGAGCTAGGGCTTTAATCGTCAGAACCCTATGAAAACCAAGAAGCAGAGATGAGATTGATCTTTTATGTTTCATCTTCACCCAACTCAACATTTCCTATGCCCATTTGGTGTTGTCCTTTATTCTCAAAGAGGACCAAAATGACATTGCTGTGTTGGAGTCAAAGTATAGTATGTCCAACTTGACTGATCAGACCGATGTGAGTTTAGGAGGCTTTACCACAGGCTGGGTACAAATAGTTCATATCCTACTATCAAATGAGAAAATTTTAATAAAAAGCACTTAGTAGTGCCTGGCACATAATAGGTCCCACATAAATGGTTTCCCTGCCCCCCCTTATTTCCCTTTTCTCCCATTCCTGAGGATTTATTTTTGACC
>CM053594.1:59658992-59691972 GCA_028646575.1 Pseudocheirus occidentalis
TCTAGAACTACTTGTACTGAGGCAAGAATTTCCTCCCTCAAGAGGTAAAACAAATCTCCCTTGGCGGGAAACTCATCACTTTCTGAGGCAGCCCATTACATTTTCCCCATCGTCTCATGTTCAGTGTTGATTGATTTCCACCTGGCTATCTTGGCTTTCCCTTCAAGGGCTTAATGGTAATTCTAGATCTATCAGAATGCAAAAGGGGAATTTTTGGGAGAGACCACTTGGGTTAGTGGACAGACAACTGGACTTGAAGTTGAGAGGCCTGAGTATAAGCCCTATCCCTGCTACTTATATATCTAGGTGACCTTGGACAAGTCATTTATTCATCTTAAAATGGGATGATAATGTCTAATGCAGTACACCTTGAAACACAATAGTGAGTAAAATTCTTTATTAACTCTAAAGTATCTTATAAGTGGGAGCTATCTTCCTCGTCCTCCTCTTCTTCTTCATTATTATTATTACCCAATAGAAAAATGCTGTTGAAGTTTTGAATCAGCTCATCCCACAGAGTTCACGAAACTTCAGCATTGGGAGGGACCTTGGAGGCCAGACTAGAGCAATATCACCCTCTACAAGTTCCCCAGCTAATAGTCCCCCACTTTTGCCTTAAGGTTCCCACAGCTCCCTGGACTTTTCTGGCAAGGAAGGGGCTGACCAGCTTACCTTGTATTTTGGAGTGTGGACACTTCTTTGTTGAGTGATGAAAGTTTGTCTCTCAAAATCCACAAAATTGTCAAATAAAAGGACAAATTGATCTGTAGAACAGTAAGAAATGATGGCCTTGAACCAAACTCTGGGGCCAATATGGTTGTAACCATCCAACCAATGAACCTAGGAACTGGTTCCCCAGAATTGTTGTTGATTAGTTGTTTCAGTCATGTCCTACTCTTCCTGACCCCATCTGGGGTTTTCTTGGCAAAGGTACTGGAGTGGTTTGCCATTTTTTTCTCTAGTTCATTTTACAGATGAGGAAACTGAGGCAGACAGGGTGAAGTCATATACCTAGGGTCAAACAACTAATAACTGTCTGAGGCCAGATTTGAACTCAGGTCCTTCTGATTCCAGGTTCAGCATGCCATCCCCTATGCTGCCTAGCTCTGCATGGCAGTGGGTACCTCCCTGCGCACCCCCCCCCCCCTTAGTAGGATATTGTTTAGGCCATGTTCAGAAAGGGACAGGACACACAGATTTGATGAAAATGCTCAAGGGTGATCTACTGAAGTATGAGAGAACCACAGGTAGATGATGGGATTGCATCAGAACAGGGCAAATCCTAGGATGCAGGAAGTAAATATTGGAGTAAGCCTTCTACTTCAAATGAATCGAGTTATACGCCGACATTTACTGAGTGTTTCAAAGTTTGCAAAGAGCTTTATATATAAATGGTGTCTCACTGAATCTTCACAGCATCTCTGTGAGGTAGGTTCTACAGGCATTAATATTTCCTTTTCCAAATGAAGAAACTGAGGCAAAAAGATATTAAAGGGCTTTCTCAGGGTTGCACAGCTAATAAATGTTGGAAGAAAGGTTTGAAACCAGGCCCTTCTCATTCCAAGTTCAGGAATTGATCCAGGAGTTGCTGCCTCTTTCTTTACATGGCTGGATCTTTGGATTGAGATCCATGCCAAAAATAGATATAACAATGTTGCCCTTATGTTCAATGATTGATTCTCTTACAGTTTTAATATAGGATCATAGATTTCTAGCTAGAAGAAATTTTAGAAGCCATCCAACACAATGCTCTTATTTTGTAAGTGAAGAAAAGCAGAATTGGTTTATTGTTACCTCTATGCAGATATTCCCCAGGTTTGTTTTTTTCTATCCAGCCCTAAACTCTCACCTGACCTCCAGTCTCATATAAGCAACAGAAAATTTTATGTTCCATGAGCATTTCCAACTGAATGCATCAGAAAGTTTGTTATTATTGTCCCCAGACTTCTCTTCTGAACCTCCGTGTTCCTGTTTAGGGGACCTCCATCTTCCTAGTCACCCAGGTTTACAACCTCAATGTCATCCCAACACCCTAATTCAGAGTTACTCCAACTATCCAGTCTGTTTCCAAGTACTGATTTTATTTTTGCAGCACCTCCCATGTACACATAGTTGTACATTGACCCCAACATAGCAATGCCATTTTGGTCATCTTTGAGAAGGAAGAACAACAACTAACCTTATCCAAAACCTTCTCTCCAGCTCTGCCACCGCCCTGGTCCAAATTCTCATCTCACCTGGACTATTCCAATAACCTTCTGGTTGGTCTCCCTACCTCATTTCTCCCCACCCCAGTCCTTCATCTATTCAGCTGCCAAAGAACTCTATCTAAAGCTCAGGTCTGACGTTGTCCCTCCACTGCTCGATAACTTGTGGCTCCCTATTGCCTCCATGTTTACATATAAAATCCTCTCTTTTAGTGCCCTTAAAAATCTGGCCCCTTCCTATTTTTCCAGCATTCCACCATTTTATTGCCCTTCATGGAGTCTACAGTCCAGTGACCCTGACCTTTTTGTTGTTCCTCATATGCAACATAAGTCCTCCTGAACTCTTGCCTTTTAACTGGCTGTGGTCCAGGCCTGGAATGCTCTTTCTTTATCTCAGGCCTCTGACTTATCTGGCTTCCTGGTTGAGATTTACAATTTTAGAAATAAAAACTGAGAAATTGTTTAAATGTATTTATCTATTTAATAATAATAATAATAAACCCACTACATGTTAACATAATACAATTTTTTAATTCTAAAAAACTTATTTTTTCCAAAACAGAAATTAATGAGTACCATTGCTTTACATCTATTTATTTATTTGTGCAAATATATGTATATATACAAACACACACACATATATATTTTTGCAAATCTCCTTAATGCTTTGGTATCTGGCTTAATAGAAGGCTTTTGGATTCAATATACTGTGAAAAATTTTTTTTCAATTGAAGTATATGAAGAAAATTGAGTCTTGCTGATATTTAGTTGGAAAAGGGATGAGTATTTTATAGGCAAATTGCATCTTATTACTGTTTTGAAGGGCAGCTAGTTGGAACCATAGGCCTGAAGTCAGGAAGACTCATCTTCATGAGTTCAAATCTAGCCTCAGATACTTAATAACTGTGTGACCCTGGGTAAGTCACTTAATCCTGTTTGCCTCAGTTTCCTCATCTGTAAAATGAGCTGGAGAAGGAAATGGCAAACTACTCCAATATCTCTGCCAAGAAAATGCTAAATGGGGTCATGAAGAGTGAGAAATGACTAAACAGGAAAAAATTATTTTGAAAATAGTTTTGACTCTGAGGTCAAAACTGTTGTGTGTGTGTGTCCCTCTCTTCTCTTCCCCCCTCCTGGGATAATTATTTGATAATTGGTGGACCTAGCTCAAATCTCTTCTTCTGTAAGAGACCTTTCCCAGTTCCTTCTGCTTTTTCCACACACACCTGGGGCCTAGGACTTTTCCTTGAGATTACCTCCCATTTATCCTGTATATTTCTTATATGGACAGAGTTGATTGCATGTTGTCAGTCCTATTAAAATATGAATTCCTTGAGGGTAAGAGCTCTGTTTTTGCCTCTGTCCCTAGCACCCAACACCCAGCCTAGCATATACTAAACCCTAACACATATTTATTAATTGACTAAGGAACTTATCCAGTGTCATCTAGGGAGTGAGCAGCAGAAGCCCTATTTGAAGCCCAGGCCTGGGCTATTTGCACCGATCTGCACTGATATCCAGGCCTGGGCTATTTGCACCGATCTGCACTGATATCCAGGACTGGGCTATTTGCACCGATCTGCACTGATATCCAGGCCTGGGCTATTTGCACCGATCTGCACTGATATCCAGGCCTGGGCTATTTGCACTGCCCATTCATCGGTTTTGATTTTCAGCTCATTTTAACCAAAGTAGAAAATAAAAGGTTGTTCTTTGACTCACCAAGATGATGACAAACGTGGGTCCTAAGAAACTCCAGATAAACCCTTTTTCTATCTTCAACCAGCAACTGGAAAGAGGAAAAAGCAACATCTGCAAATGAGCCTCTTTGCATTGGACTGGCCGGCCTGGCGTTGGGGATTCGGGCGCTCAAGTCAGGATCTGCTGTCTTTAGAACCTTTGCAGAGGGTCACTTAGGGCCCGACACAGAGGAAAAACTTCATGCACACTTCCTGAATTGAATTGAAATAATAATAGCTCACGCTCCTATGACCTTTTAAGGTTTGCAGAGCTGTTTCCTCCCAATGACCCTGTGAATTAGACAGTAGAAGTGCGGTTATCCCCATTTTGCAGATAGGGAAACTGAGGCTCTGAGAGAACCATAGATTTAGAGCTGGGAGGAACCTCAGAAGTGGTCTAGTCCACTGTCCTCAATTTAGAAATGAGGAATCTGTAGTTCAGGTGGTGAAACGCCTTGTCCCAGCTCACACAGGTAGGACGTCACAGGCTGGGTTTCTGATTCAGGTCAGTAGGATCCCAGTCCACTTGTCCAGCTATTATATGAGATTCCTAGAAATTTACCATATGACCAGAGAGATAATACTAAAGCACATTAAGCAATCAGAGAACAATTGAGAACTCTAGTGTGAAGGTGGAGGTTGCAATGAAAGGAAGAAACTGGCTCCAGTTAGATCCAGGCATCAGGCTGCCCCAGGGCACTGACAGTGCTTATCTTCCTTCAACAAAGTAGGAACAACTGTGCTTAGCACCTAGTCAGTCAACTAAGTCAACTGAGGCTCCTATGGCCTTTTGAGGTTTGCCAAATTCTTTCCTCCCAATGACCCTGTGAATTAGACAGTAGAAGTGCGGCTATCCCCATTTTGCGATGGAATATTAAGCTCCTACTATTCAACAAACACTGCGCTGAATGTTGGAGACAGCCAACAGGCCATCAGACCTTCATGAACCATACTTGAAAAACTAGGTTTGTTATAAGAGAAATGAACATGCATGTGGAACTCTAAGCAAGTTCAAAGAGTTCACATTCCAAACAGAGGCTTGCTTGTTTGGATGAGGAGGAAACAGGAATCTCCTCTTGAATGGAAATGGCATGGGAGGAGGAAGGGAGCAGTAGGGCAGGAGAAAGGAATAAGCCCCTTCTGAAGGGGAGGAGCAAGGTGATGGCAAAAGCCACATTCTTTTCCCTTGGGAACTGCTAGCTACACCATGATGATGGGATGGCCTGCTTATCTACAAGGGTTCCAGCTGCACAAGAAATTTCCCAGTCTAGTGCAGACTGGTTGGCAAACAACAAATTATGTCAGCTGAGGTGCGGGAGGTTTAAGCCTTGATGCATTGAGAGTCTCCTGCATATTCTGGGTCCAGTATTTCTAGAAAAAATGGCAACTTAGGAAGGCAGATTAAATTGGATTCAGGGTAATATTTCCCCATTGTGATCAAGGCAGCATATGGGTACACTGATGACCACACCTAATAAAACCCTTTCTTGGGTGCCACCTGGGCTGAGCATATGGAGACAAGGACAAAGAGACATTTAACAAAGACAAAAGTTAGCAAACAAAAAACTGACAAGAGACACAACCCCTGAAGGATGGTCTGAGCCTCTGGGGAACCAGCAAAACAGATCTAAATTCCATTGCCCTATAGCATAGTAATAAGAAGCCTTTTCTTCTAAGACTGCAAGGCCTTCGTGTATTACACCAGCTCAATTAGCAAAGAAACATCTTTTTCTCCTCCAATACAGGAACAGGCTCACCCTATGCCACAGCCAAGGCATCAAGAACACAGCAATTCTGCAGGACCACTCCTAAAAGAGTAAGAAACTCTTCATGAACAGCAGAGATGAACTGGGAAGTAGTATTTATTGATTCAGCCACTTGTGCAGAGACATCCCATAGGGCAGACTCAAGAAGGACCATGCCAAAACATGGGCCAGTAGAACAGAAGAATGTTCACCCTGAACTGAGAGTGATCCAAGGGTTCCTGGCCCAGGGCAAAATCACTCGTTTCCCAAAGACCAAGGCTGAAGACAAGTGTTGCTGGAAGATTAAACCTGAGACAAATATCAGGCATCAGTGTGACAACTCCAGACCATACTGCCCAGTCCACTGAGGGGGTACAGATATGTAAATGTCATGGTCATAGACCCAGAAGAGTCCCTGTTTCACTCTATGTAACATGGGTGCCAGGGAGGAGGATGCGAAATTCCTAGAGTAGGGCAAAAAGGGATTCATCTGTGTGGTCACCAAAGGGAATTGCAGTGAAGGTAGCAATGCTCCCAGTACAAACATTAAACACCAGTGGGGTCCTGGCAACAGACAACAGGGGCTAGGGTCACAATTGGAATCTCAGCCTTTTGCACCCCAGCAAAAATGCAGTGGCCAACAAGGGTATGGGATTGAACAACTAAATGTAGTATGGGCCTAGAATACAAGAAATGACCCAGTTAGCTCCATCATGAGTATGTAATTACACACAGAAAGAGGAAGAGTCCCTACAAATTGTAAGGAAGGGTGGTGGGGAGCCTCAGTGCAAAGGGAGAAGTTCCCAGTCAAATGTGACATTTCATGAACAGGTTCACCTGGGGAACGAGTCCACTCAAAGAGCTGGTCAACACTGGCGAAGCTGGCATATGTTGGCTTTAACACAGCTAAGAGTACTATTTGAGGAATTGTTAGTTCCCCAAAATGAAAGAGGCGCAGGTACTTCCAGTAATTCAGGGCCAGGACCTGACAGTGAATGGTTCTTTAGGGGGCACAAATCCAGCAGGAAGATGTTAACCTACTGGGCAAACATCTGCAATGGGGTGTAATAGGGATGCTGAACTGCACATATGGCAGACAAGAATAAACTCAGTACAAAATACAAAGGTTGTATCACGATTTAGCAAGGCTTTATGAAAATGTGTATGATGTGAATGAAAGTTTAACATGGAGAGAGAGAGACAGAGACACAGAGAGATAGAGACAGAGAGAGAGAGACAGAGAGAGACAGACACAGAGAGAGAGGGGGGGGAGAGAGTGAGAGAGAGAGAGAGAGAGAGAGAGAGAGAGAGAGAGAGAATAAAGATAAGAGCATAAGGGAGAAGGTAAAGATAAATGTTTGATGGGAGGTTATGATTGTCATATACTCAGCCCTCCTCTGGGATCTTGGGATAGCTGTCACCTTGTGATATCGGTGGCTTCTGGGTCCACTGGAAGTGAACCTTGAGTCCTTCTCTGGGTTAAGTTGGATTCGTGGCAACAAGACATGAATAAAGGCAAAACAACATCTAATATCAAGAAGATCCCCCTCTATTGGGACAAGCAACATGCAGACAACTATAAGCAAACAAGCTACAAAGAGGATAAACTGAGGGTAATCTCAAAGGGAAGGCTATTGCTGCTGCTGTTCTTCCTTTGATCTGTAGAAGACCAATGACATTACAATTGGGCAAAAATGGTTGATGGTTGATGTCTTGATTGGTGTGTGAGTCAGATTTAAGTAAGGTAAAATTGAACAAAGTCTTCAACCTCATTCTCTCTTCCAGAGTCATCCAAGTCCAGTGGCAGGACAAAGCCAAGATGACTGGAGATGGCCTGGGATGCAGTAGAAGATCTTGGTGTCATTGGTGTCTAGCCAAACTCTATGTGCTTCACAGTGCCCAATTCAGCCCACCTCCACAGGCATTTGAACCATCTGTTCTCATCCTCCCATTCACATGAGAAGTCTTCACATGGTTGGGGTAGGCATCCCCCTAACTCACCAATAGATCTGAAGCCTATCGGTTACCCTCTGCCTGATTTAGCTCATCTTTTGAGATGGTTTTTTTTTTACTAGGGTGTGTTCATTGTACATGCTATAATTTCTTGGAGCCGCAGGTGAGGGGGAAGGCACTAGGACTAGGGAGGACTGGGAAAAGTTTCCTGTAGAAGATAGGACCAGCTGAGACTTGAAAGAAGCCAGAAAAGCCAGGAGATGGTGATGAGGAGGGCAAACAATCCAAGAATGAGGGAGAGCCAGTGAAAATGCCCAGAACTGAGAAATGGAGTGTCTTATGTAAGGAATAGCAAGGATGACAATGCCACTGGATTGCAGAGTGGGTGGGGGAGTGTAAGGTTCGAGAAGACTGGAAAGGCAGGAAGAGGCCAGGTGATGAAGGACTTTCAAAGCCAAACAGGGAATTTCATATTTGATCCTGGATACAGTAGGGAACTACCAGTTTATTGAATAGGAAACTGATATCGGCAGACCTATATTTTAGAAATATCAATTTGACAGCTGAGGACTAGAGTAGATTGCAATGAGAAGAGAATCAAGGCAGGGAGACCAACCAGGAGGCAATTGCAAGAGTCCTGTCACAAAGTGACAAGCGCCTACAACAGGGTGGTAGCAAGATCAGAAGAAAGAAGGAGATGTCTAAGAGAGTTATCAAAGTAGAGTGATGGAACTTGGTGACTGATTGGATTTATGGATTGAGAGTGTCAAGGCTGAAGCCTAGGTTGCAAGCCTGGGAGACTGGGAGACTGGGAGGATCATGGCAGCAATAAGGAAGTTAGGAAGAGGGGGGAGGATTTGTTAACAATTAATTAGGTAAAATGGGGAAAAATGGCACACTTTCACTCTGTATAAGGTAAAGGAAATAGACTCGGCTTTTCCAAAGGAATTCATGGAGTACTTTACATTTGCCAAGCATTATGTCCAATCCAGTCCAATTTCCAATATTATTTACTTCAGGAAACTTCCATAATAAGTAAATAATAGTTTATCTGCCTACTACTATGATAATAGACTTTATACCTATTTATGGATGACCCTGCTTTCTACCTACCTCCCAGGTATTCTTAAAATTGCTGCTAAAATAATCTTTCCTGTACAATTGATCTTCTTTACTCAAAAATACTGTGACTTTTTTTGCTCAAGAATCACATTCAGGTTCTTCTGCTTGGAGTTCAAGATCTTCCATAATCTAATGTGACCCTACTCTTTCAGTTTTGTTTTCCCCTTTTCATGTGACCTAATAAACTGGACAAACTTCTAGTACCCCGTCCTGTTCTTCCCACTCCTGTCTCAGAACCTTTGCTCAGGTTGTTTCCTGTACCCAGAGTACCTTCCTTCTCTATTTCGCTATTGATTTTCAAGGCTTTCTCTTCCATGAAATCATCCATTGCTTCCTCTTCCTGCTCTTCCTTCACTACCTTAACAAAGCACTTCTCTTGCTCCTCTCTGATGTATTTATCATTTGACAATGTTCATGATTAGCTTCCTGTATCTGTGTCTTACTCCTACCCTTGATGGAGTGTGAGCTCCAGGGGGGCTGAGGCTGTCTTAGCTAAGCATCCTATCTCCCCAGCATTGAGCACATTCTTCTGAACCCAGTGCTCCACACATGCTGAATAAATGTTGAATGACTATCTCAGTAGTGCTTGTTTCAACAGAGAATTATCTGTTTTATGTCTGTTCTTTTATGGGCACAGGCATTGGGAAGTCTTGAGTTATTGGAACCCAGCCTCACTGAAAAAGTAATTTGAATTGTGAAAAATAAATTAGAATATGAATGAAAAAAGAATTTAACTTCAGAATGCCAGTTGAGCATGTAGGTTAATGCACTGACACACATGTGTGCCCTACTCACTGGTGTTCTGTTCCATAGTACTGGGAACCACTCGCTGCTGACACAGCCACTATCACAGCTGGGATCCCATAGCCAAAAGGGCACATGAATCTCTTCTTGAACCGGCTTGCGCTGGTGTAATTGGCAACCTTGAGGTTCCTGACAGTGAGGAAAAGGTGCAGCCCTTCCAGGAACATCCAGGTGAAGGCAGCCAGGTATAGGTAATGCAATCCTCCAGCAATGATGGAACACAGGACCTGAGAGAAACAGACAAGACAGAGGATGTTTGGTGTGTAGATGGAAATGAACACCCACAATTCACCAGGGTGGAGTGAAGGAAATGCTGTTCTACTTCCTTTCTAGTTCTTTTGATATAAAGTTAAGTGCCCCTGAGAATTCTCTTTTCTGAGGCAGCAAATTTTAGACCTGGTGTCAGGAAAACCTGGGTTTGAATCCTACCTCCAACCCTCTCTATTTGTTTGACCTTGGACAAATCACTTAAACTCTATGGGCCTCAGTTTCTTCATCTGCAAAATGAAATCATTGGATTAGGTGGCCTCAGAGAGGTCTTTCCTATGATTCCTACTTTTCTCATTCATGTAATGAAGATACTGTTTGTCATTTCTACTTTACTTGGTAATCTCAGGGCTCAAATGGTAACCTGTGTAAAGCACTTTGCAAACCTTTGTGGGAGAAACGTAGGAACCACAATGTTTTCATTGATTAACAATGTAGGGACCCCTCCCACCCCAACCATCTGATGGCCTAATTATAGAAAGTCCCCATCTGTTATTGAAGAAGAAACATAATGGGATCAATGATAGCAGTATACAGTAAAAAAAAGGATGTGCTGTTCCCCTGAAGAAGTAACTTCTTGTTCTTGGATGAGGGACTCATGCAATCTGGTCTAAATGGTCACCTCAGACCTGAAGTTTTGTCTGAATGGACCGCTTTCACAATTGTAAGAATATCAGCCACCAGGGTGGCTAGGTGGCGCAGTGAATAGAGCACCGACCCTGGAGTCAGGAGGGTGTGAGTTCAAATCCAGCCTCAGACACTTGACACAAAAACTAGCCGTGTGACTTTGGGCAAGTCACCTAACCTCAATTGCCCTCCAAAAGGCAAAAGAAAAGTATCAGCCACCTCCCCTTGTCTCCTGCCCCTGAGCAGGGAATGTCCTTTCCTTCTGATAACAAACCATGCCAGCTGCATGGCAGATATCCCCCCAGAATCTCCTCCTCCTTCTACCTTTTAATAATTCCTCTTCCCCTACGCCTCCTCCAGTGGAAAGTGTTACCTAATTATTCTAAATTGTTACAGAATACTACTGATTGGTTATATACTCTAGGTCAGCGGTGCTCAACCTGTGGGTTATGTTCAGTTTGTAACAATGACAATCCATCCTGCATAGCAGATATTTACATTATGACTACAATTCATAATGGTAGCAAAATTACAGTTATAAAGTGGCAACGAAAATCATTTTATGGTTGGGGGTCACCACAACATGAGGAACTGTATTAAAGGGTCGCGGCTTTAGGAAGGTTGAGAACCACTGCAAACTTAGCAAAACTCAGTCTGTACCATAGGAAGCTATCTGTAGCTCTTAGCATGCTCATCTATTTCTCTGCTTCTGATTTGAGCTCCTGCCTTTGCCTGTGTCTTGGACCCCGACTGATGGGTATACATCTCCCACAAGGTCCCAGTCCCCTTGGGAGAGGAGTTCCTCAACACTTTACAATGATATAGAAATGTCAGTTATTATTATGCCCTTGCTTTTAGATGGGCACAATTCTGAGTTATCCAAGAGAAATGAGAATTTACTGCATTTTAATCACAAAATCAAATAATTTTAGCACTGGAAAAGACATCGGGAGCCAGTGAGTTCAATCTGCACCAGAAAGAAATTCTTACAATGTTATATCCCATAAACGATCATCTATCTGTCCTCTACCTAATGACTTCCAATGGAAAAGAATCTATGCTACCCCCAAGGTAGCTCATTCCACTTTTAGATAGTTCTAAGGTGGTGCAGCAGAGAGGGCACTGGGATTAGAATCAGTAAGACTCATTTTCTGGAGTTCAAATCCAGCCTCAAACACTAACTAGCTTTGTGACCCTGGGCAAGTCACTTAACACTCTTTGCCTCCTTTCCTCATCTGTAAAACGAGCTAGAAAAGGAAATGGCAAACTACTCTAGTATCTCTGCCAAGAAAATTCCCAAATCGGATCATGGTGAGTCAGATGTGACTGAAAACAGCTGAACAGCAGTACGAACAACACACTGTTGACATCAATCCCAAGTTAGCCTCTTTGAAACTTCCTCCTATTGCTCATGATTCTCTCCTTAGGGACCAAAGGAAACAAGGGTAGATCTATTTGAATATAGACTCAAGTCCCAACTGTTTTTTTTTTGTCCAGATTAAATAGTCTCATTATTTTCAACTAGTCACCATACAAAAGATTCTTCTTTTTTTACTATTCTGGCCTATCGACATCCTTCTAAGACTATGGTGCCCATAATTGAACACAATCCTCCAGAACTGGTTAGGGAGGAACACAGCAGAATTATTACCTCCTTATCTGGCTACCATATGGCACTATTGTTTTACACTCAGCTTGTAACTGGCCAAACAATCTCCTTGACTCCTTGTATTTTTATTTATGTTTATTTTTTTTAAATTTAGTTATTTATTTTTAGTTTTCAGCTTTCATTTCCATAAGATTTTGAGTTACAATTTTTTCTTTGTTTAAAAAATTTTTATTGGTGTTTTGTTTTTTATTTTTTATTTTTGTTTTTTTTTGGAGGGAGGAAGGCAGGGCAATTGGGGTTAAGTAACTTGCCCAAGGTCTCATGGCTAGTAAGCGTTGAGTGTCTGAGGCCACATTTGAACTCAGGTCTTTCTGACTCCAGGGCCCATGCCACTGTGCCACTGAACTGCCCCATGTTTTGTTTTTTTTTACATCACTGAAATTTCTCCCAATATCCCTTTTCCTTCCCAGAAAGCTATTCTCTATAACAAATATTCTTTTTTTTTCTTTTTGGAGGGGGGAGGCAGAGCAATTGGACTTAAGTGACTTGCCCAAGGTCACACAGCTAGTTAAGTGTCAGAGACCAGATTTGAACTCAGGTCTTCCTGACTCCAGGGCCAATTCTCTATTCACTGTGTGACCTAGCCACCCCTATAACAAATATTCTTAAGGGAAAAAAAAAACAACAAAAGAAAAAAATGATCAAAACCGATCAATATATCGCAAAAGTCTGAAAATAAGTGCAGTGTACCCTAATTGGGAACCTATCAATCGACATTTATTAACCACCTACTATTTGCCCAGTATGGTACTAATTTCTTGGGGAATGCAAAAAGAGGCAAAAGAAGCTCTTTCCCTTGAGAAGCTTGTAATCTGATGCCCTCTCACTTCTCTAAAGAGGTGCGGGTGGAGAACAGCTTCTCATATTTCTTCTCTTGAGTTGTGTTTTTTCTCCAAATAATTTTGCAATATTTAATTTAGTTTGTGTGTGCGTATGTGCGGCTATTTCCATTGTCACTGTTGCCTTTTTCAAGCTGCAGGGTAATCATGTTTCCCCTGACTTGTACTTGTAAAACCGGTTCTATAAGACATTTTGGTTATCTCTGCCAATTTAGATCTTATTAGACCCAGGAGAATGCTCCAGTCTGTCTATAAAATGTTAGATCCTGACTGTCATCTGCACGTTTGCGATCACTCCCAATCTTGCATCGTCGGTGAATGTGATGAGCTTGCTTGCTGTGCCCAGCAACACGTTGGTTGCTAAGCATTTATAAAGTACCTACTATGTGCCAGGCATCATGCTAAGTACTGGGAAAACAAAGAAAAATACGAGGCAGTACCTGATCTTAAGGAGCTCACATTTTAGCATATAAACTAAAAATTGTGTGTTTGGTGCATATAGAGCACGTGGAAATCTTACAACCTTGCTTTGTAAGTCATTACAGGGGTGAACAAACCCACTTTCCCTCTTCTTCCCTCTTCGCTGATATTTATAAAGTTTAAGTGGGGGTGTCTGACTTTGCTCCCTGTGGGGAATTGGTGGATGGAGTCTGGACCTGTCATATCATTGGTATAGGGAATTCCCAAGTGAGGAAACGCCCTCTACCAGTGCAGGTATTGCCCTGATGCCCTACGGCATTGCCCAGGGCCCTGAGAAATTAAGTGACTTGCCCAGGATCATACAGCCACTGTGTCAGAGCCGGGAACTTGGACCCAAATATTCATAGGTATGAGGCCAGGGCTTTCTCTGTACTACACCACACTGGAGAAATCAAGGAATCCAGGGAAATTTCCACAAGGGAATCAGAATCATTATTCACAAGGAAGTCATGGTGGATTGGGGTGGAGAGGGAAACAAAACTCTTCAAATGTGCATGCAAAGCAGTTTTTTGAGTTTCCTATTTTCTTTTCTCTTCTCATGGGCAGGATCTCTGCTCTCCCTTTGGTGATGGACAAGACAAGGTGTTGGGCCCTTGCACTTGGCCTGATGCTCCTACCTTGCCCCCAACAGCATGGCCTAGAAGCTACCCTAAACTTCTGGCTGATAATCTCTTAGCCTTGGGAGATTTCCTCTCCCTTTGGTCCTGATCTCTAATCCCAGTCTGATCACCTACATCACTATGATCCGGGGAACCATAAGTATGGAGGGGCTCAACTGTGGCCATCTTCGACCATCAGGCCCTTTTTCTATTCTCTCCTCTAGTTTTGTCCAAGTTGGACCAAGTGAGTCAGGGATAACTAGATGGATAGCCTCAGGAGATATATTAAGATCCTTGCAGTGCCTGGACATGAGTAGATACCAAAGCATATGGAGGACACAAGAGGAAGAAGTGGGTGTCACTGGAGGAACTGACCATATCCTCAAAACCAAGGTCCCATTGGATTATGGGAGAATTTAAGGTGCTATTAACATTTGGGATCCTCACAACAACCCTGGGAGTCAGGCTAGTTTTATTAACTCCTTTTTGCAAAAGAAGAAACTAAAACTCAGAAAAGTTAAGTGACTTACTCATTGTCACACAGTAAGTGTCACAGATAGGATTTGAGCCTAGGAGGCCCCTGACTCTGATTTCGGCACTCTATGCACCTTGCCATGCTGCTTCACCTCCCCAGGCAAAAATCTTTGTCAAATATTATTTGCAAAAAATATTTCCTAAACATAATCGAGCCCAGTGTTTAGTCTGTTAATTATCGATTTCCATATCTGTCTTCTCCCTGACCCTTGTACCTTATCAGCAAAATAGCTGTATTTGATTTCTGTAGGAAAGAATTTCAAGGGCTCATTCTACCTTAAACTGAGTTTGTTTGCTTCCGGTGAGGAAGAGGAGGTTGGCCAGGAAGAGGCAGACCGAGAGCTGCAGGTGGAGGAAGGTGCTGGTGCCCTGGATAGTTCGGCACAGGATGAAGGTAAGGGCAGCCAGAAAGAGACACAGCAGGGAGAGGCTCAGCCCCACATGAGTGATCATTGTCAGCACGAAATCTTCCTTTGATCCAGAAAGAGAAAGAACAGAAGTTAGCATTGGGAGTCTCATTACTGTCTACCAGAAGACTTCAAAGAAGCAAGCTGGTTTTAACAGATCCTTCTGGACCATCAGTGGAATATATGTGTGTATATCTGTCTATTATCTATCTATCTATCTATCTGTCTGTCTGTCTGTCTGTCTGTCTATCTACTTCAATGGCATTTATGTTTTTTGTTTTTTTAAAATGATATTTATTTACCATATGCAGACAGATTTGTACCACCACAGGTTACATTCCGCTTTAGGCTGAATCTTTCAGATACCTAGATTTAATTCTAGTTGCAGCTGTCACCTAGGCTGTGAGCCTGGGTGACTGGAAGCATGGTGGTAGCAAGCTGGGAAGAGAACAGTGTTTGGAGGGAAAGATGATGATTTCAATTCTGAGCATGATGAGCTTAAGACATCCGTCTCAAGATGTAAAGTAAGTAATACATATTACCTGCATTTTACTGATGGAGAAATAGGGTCAAAAATGTCGTCACCTCAAAAAAACCCAAGCATTTATTAAGCACCTCCCCTGTGCTAGGCATTGTGGTAGGTCCTGGATATACAAAGACAATTCCTGCTCTTGAGGAATTTATATTCTTTAAAGAGAAAAATATACCCATATATATGGGATCATAATGGAAACCAGAGTCTCTAATGACTCCAAGGCTAATGCATATTAATCTTTATACTAGATGGCCTCTCACATGTAGCCCTATAATTAAATAACCAATCAGCAGGCATTTATTGAAGGATCACACTATATGCCAGGTGCTATGTGAGGTAGGTACTGGAGGGTACAGAGATAAAAGGGCATATCTTTTCATGGGAGACCACATGAACAACATGTACACATAGAACTACATATAAAATAAATAGGTTATTTAGGAGAAGATACTAGTAGACAGGGGAGGGAGAAATAAGCCAAGGCCTTGTGGAGCTCAAGCCAAACTAATGATTCTAGGAAGCAGAGGTAATGAGGAAGAGAGTCTCAGGCATGAGAGACAGCCTGTAAAGTGATGGAAATGGGAGATGGAATGTTATGTGTGAACAATGTCAGGGCCAGTTTGATAGCACTATAGAGCACGTGAAGCTAAGCAGTGTATAATAGGGCTGGAAAGGTGGGTAGGAGCTGGGTTGCCAAGGACTTTAAATGAAATTAATTTGGTTAAACTTACTTCCAGTTCCACAGATGCCATAAGTACAGCAAAGCTAGACAGGTGAGTGCAGCTGCATACAGTCTGACTATCATTGTACCACGTGGTTTTACAGCCTTGGTTGGACCAGACTGTCTTGTTCCAGTAAACACAAAGAGGCATTTCTTTCCCACTCCTCATCTGAAAGGAGAAGGACATGATCTTGGCATATCAGAATTCAAGAGCAGGAAGTTTAGAAACAGGAATGAAGTAATTTACTTTCTACTTACCTTGATGTGCTGAAAAGTAAAGTTGACAGGTATGGGCAGAGAACTACCACTCCTATATCCAATTGTCCCACTCACTACTTTGGAATTTAGATAAAAGTGTTTTAGTTCTTCATCAGTGGTAAGGTTTTCCTTGGTGACAAAGTTCTCATTTATGATAGATCCAATGGAAGCATAAGAAATAAGAACAGCCGCAGCTGTCAGGAAAGAGGAAAAGCAACTTATTTTAGAAGAACTTTTGAAATAGTCATCTTAAAAAGAGAGGCTAAATTTAAGGGGTCCTTGTCCAATAATGAGACTGAGTTTTAGAGTTGGAAGAGATTTCAGAAACGTGTAGTCCGATCTCCTCCACCCCCTTGAAAGCTTGGCTCCCTTCAGCAGTAACCCCAACAAGTCATCATTTAGCTTCTGCTTACTGTCCTTCAGTGATGGGGAACTCAAAGGTAGCCCTGCAATGTCAGAACATTCCATTTCAGAACAGCTGTAATCACTAGTATTCCCTTCTGTGGAATCCAATTCAATATCCTAGTAGGTTCACAATCTCAGTGGGTCATGTACATAAGAAATATAATAGAAATCATGAAAAGAAAGATGTTTGAATTTTGTTGCCAGTTCAGTGCTCAATAAATGTAGTTTTAAAAAATTCATATATTCAGGATCTATTCTTGGTAAACACATAACTTTGGCCATATGTTCCCTTCATGTGATCCTTAATTATACAGACAATGATTAGAGGAATCTATCCAAATGTCAAGCATGACAGAGTGGATAGAGACTCAGTCTTGGAGTCAAGAAGAGCTGGCTACGTAATTATGGGCAAGTCACTTAACCACTCAATGCCCAGGCAATTCTCAAAGATAAGAAGTACAATTGAATTGTTGATCTGCCTTGGTAAAGGCAGTTTATGCACTGGGATTTCCCCCCAAATGATGAAACCATGTGTCTATAACTTACCTCTCCCACTCCATACCCCAATAAATAAGTTTTCAAACAT
This sequence comes from Pseudocheirus occidentalis, assembly GCA_028646575.1. Taxonomy (NCBI): domain Eukaryota; kingdom Metazoa; phylum Chordata; class Mammalia; order Diprotodontia; family Pseudocheiridae; genus Pseudocheirus; species Pseudocheirus occidentalis. The sequence continues at coordinate 59,676,490 of CM053594.1, forward strand.
TAATGAGATAACCTCATTAGGTTGACTAAGAAGCTAACTTCTTTTTTTTTTCAGGGCAATTGGGGTTAAGTGACTTGCCCAAAGTCACACGGCTAGTAAGTGTGTCAAGTGTCTTAGGCCAGATTTGAACTCAGGTCCTCCTGACTCTAGGGCTGGTGCTCTACTCACTGTGCCACCTAGCTGCCCCAGAAGCTAACTTCTTAATATAAATGAGAAATACTTGAGGAAGTCCTGCTTCAATTACAGCATTTTTTTTTACCTTTTGAATAGTTTTTAGTCATTGGAATGCAATCAAAATTCATCATTTCATTTCCAGCCTCCAAGATGAATGAGTTGTTTTTGTCACAGCCACTCTCAAAGGTCAATGTTTGAATAACTAATAAAAAAACACAAATCTAAATGAATGCTTATTATTTATTGCCTGTTGCTCAAAACTTGCTTATGGCACAAAATGGATACTTAACAAGTGTCTTTTGGGTACAGAGACAAGAAAACTTGTGTGATAGAGAAATAAAAATTTTGTTGCTAACCAGACCCCAAAGACTCAGACAGAAAAACATTTTGATAAAATGAAATCTAAAATAGGAAATTGTTCAATCAATCAATCAATCAATCAATCAAGATTTATTAAGTGTCTGTTATGTTCCAGACACTGTGTGAAGTGCTAAAGATACATCAGGTCCTTTAACATACACATGAATCTGTCACCACCACCACCACCACCATCACCACTGTCATCATCATCATCATCATCATCATTGTCATCTCTATTTTGCACGTGGGGAAAGAAAATTTAAAAGCAGGTGAGTGGCCCAGAGTTACATAAAGAACCCAGAGGAAAAGTAAGGACCTGTGGTAAGAGGAAATAATGCCACATTTGCAATCAGAAGACCAAGGTTCAAATACAAATTCTATCACTTATTACCTCTGTGACCCTGGGAAAGTCACGAAGCTTTTCTGACTCTCAGTCTCCTCATCTATAAAACGAGCTGCTCATACCACATCACCTATGAGGACTCTTCTACCTGTAGATCCTGTGACCCTCCTATCAATTCTGAGCTCAGTGCCTTATTCACTGGACTCTGTTAGCTCCCAAGAAAAGAAATCGGAGGAAGCTGATTATTAGAAGCCATTTCTACACTGGGGAAGTTAATAGTAATATTTAAGGAGATAATTATGGTTTCTGCAGAGACAGAAACTTGCAATGAGTCTTCCTTTCCTCCCAAGTTTACCTCCTCTGAGCCTTTTGGAATAGGTGACAGAGTTTTGAACACCTCTAAATTGATAACAAGATTGTTCTAGTAATGTCACAGGCATGTCAGGATTTTCCACAGTGTTGAAATCTTAGCTGCCTTGTTCACATTATGAGCACATATATTCAAAAGTCTCTCTCAACTATATGCAAATATATTCAAAACTACAGAGCTTTTGACCTATAAATACCATTTCCAGGCTGTATACCTCAAAGAGATCAAAGAAAGAGGAAAAGGAGTTATGTATGCAAAATTATTTATAACAGTTCTTTTTTGTGTGTGGCAGCAAAGAACTGGACACTAATCATTTGGGGAATGACTGAACAAGTTACAGCATATAAATGTAATGGAATACTATTGTGGCATAAGAAATAATGAGATGCTTTTAGAGAAAACTGGAGGACTTGTATGAACTGATGAAAGAAAAGTCAGCAGAGCCAGGAGAACAATTTACCCCAAAACACCAACACTGCAAAGACAAATAACTTGGGAGACTTACGATGATCAATGATTCCAGAGAACCCATGTTGAAAATTGCTACCTACCTCCTGACAGAGACATGAGGGACTCATGATATAGAATAAGACACATTTTCAGATGGGTCATAGATAGGTATTTGTAAAAGCACACACCACCAAATAATACCCAGACTGCCAACCCAGTGCAAGATATTCATGGCCAGTCTCACCCATTGATTCCTTCTTTTCTGAGGTTCTGCTTCCAGGAGGGAGACTGAGGGAAAACTCATATATAGCGTTCTGTACAGTCTCAAGATAGAAGGTCACTATCTGAGCTATTTCTATTTGATTTCCATTCACCCGGGTCAGAAAAATGTCAACATTATTGGCAATAACCTGTAGTTAAAGAAAAAACATGCATGTTTTGTTAGTGAGCTTGATTGAGATTTCTGGGCTGCTCCAGGTGGTTTTATTATGGTTGTATTTTCATAATGAACTCATTTGGGAAAAATCAAGTTCTCAGCCTTTTACTGAAAAACATAAAATATCCCAGAAAGAATGGACCTTGATGCTGCTATAGCTATTCAAGATTTGCAGGGCACTTTTACCTACAATATCTCACATGATGTCTACACCGGTCCTTTTGAGTTAAAGACTATGTTTCATTCCCATTTATAGATGAGGAAACTGAAACCTCGAGAAGTAAAATGACTTGCCCACGGTCACATAGATGGTATGTGTTAGAGGTAGGGAGCTGAACTCAGCTCTCTTTTAAATGCCATGGACAATATACTTTGTTCTCTGTTTCTTTTAAATTATTGTCATTTACTGAAAGCCACAGGAAAGGGGGGGGTATAATTTAAGGAGAGCAACAGTGCCCATGCCATAGAGCATGTCTGTGCCCAGACTGTTTTCAGTGTGATGTGCATTCTGTACAGAGGACTCAGTCCTCCAGACACTTGCCCTGTCCACCTCTGAGAGATACATTCTTTGGTTTCTTGATAGAGGGTATGTGTAGCAACAGGGTTTTGGCTGGTATCTGTGCTGCCAGGAGTCACTGCTCTTTAGACAGATGTGATCCCCTTGCTTGGTGGGTGTGGAGAGTAGGTGACTAGATAAGAAGAAAAGGGAAGGTGAGAAAGATTCGGTTGGTAGTTGGATAGAGGAGAGGGTAGAAGATCAGTGAAGTATATATGGCTGAGGTGAAAAGAATTCTCAATTTAGAGTCAGAGGTCTTTGGGTCCCAATTACAGCTCAGTTGCTCACTCCCAATTGAAACTTGACTATATCATGATGCCTTGGTTTCCTCATTTGTAAGGTTAGGGGAATTAGGCTAGACAGCATTTAAGGTCCCTTCCTCCTCCAAATCTGTCATCCCATGAATTAAGCATAAGAGTGTGCTATTTATGCTTTGGTCTCATTCATAATCTGTTATTTTCCCATCTCATAAAAACCATGTCCCCAAACATGGATGTGAACCTCATTTACCCTCCTCATTCTCTCCCAAAGGCAATGAACAGAATGACTAATTCCAGTGCAATTGGGGGTTGTCTCTGAAAAACAGTCATAAGTCACTTTTTGTAGTTTTTCAAATTTGCAAAACCTTTTCTTCACAGTAGTCTCTCATGGTCTCATAGGCCATTTTGTACATAAGGTGTTGAAGTTTGGAGATATCAAGTGACCTGTTCATGGTCACCTAGTGAGGGTGGAGAAGAACTAGGACTTGAGTATAGATCTCCTAACTCCAAGCCCACTGAGCTGTGCCACCCAATAGCACAGTCAGGTGTCCCAAGAAGGTGAAGATGCCCTAAGATCAGAGGAATGAGACCTCTGCAAAAACTGCCATCTTCCTTCACCCACTCTTTATGCTCAACCTTAGCCTGAGGATTGGGATATTGAACTCTGTGTCTGAAAAGGACTTTTAGTCCTCAAAACTTCTTATTGTAGCTTAAGTACATGCCATAATATGTGTTGGGGGGGGGGGGCAAGGAGGGCAATGTGCTTCCAGGATGAGAAGAAAAAGTAAGATAAATTAATTTTAATTCTGTATCATTTGATTATTGATACTAATTTACAATATTCCCTTCTCTGTTTAAAATCCCCACTTTTAGCTTACAAAAAAAAAATGCTTCCAGGAGCTGGCTGAGGCATGTGATCACATTCCAGCCCCACTCCCAAGGCCTGGTCTGGGCCTCTTTGTTTATCCTATAAACAAAATCCTGGCTTTTCCAAGTAAAAGTCTGGGGTGACCTGGCTCACAAAGGATAAACTTAACCAGATAAATCCTGATGGGGGTGACTTCTCTTGCCCAGATGGCTAGAGACTGCTGAATCTCATGAGCAGGTCTTGTTCCTCACCTCCTCCTTTCCCCCTTGAATGATGAAGTGCTTAGGAGAGGTTGAGAACTGTTAGCTCAAATCCTCATCAAGTATCCACCAGTCAGGTTGTTGCTGGTCAGGGAAGGCCCCAGTAATGTGCTGTCAGGAAGACAGATTGAAATTTAAGGTGGCCTTGAAAGCTCTCTCGGTGTCTTTGATCACCAAGAGAGACCACTGGCCTCAATTTATTATCTGCTGGCCTAATTAATAAATTGATTTTTCATTACCCAGAATTTTATATACCATGAAAGGATTTCAAACCTTTAAAGAAAGGGAAGCACTCTCATTTCCACATGCACTGGACAACTTCTTCAAACTAAGGCAAATCTCTCTGTAGCCATCCGGAGAGTAGGCAGCAGTTGGCTAAGAAAGACCATGAGCAAAATTATTTTCATTCCTTTAAATCTGACTGTGTTAAAATATAGACATTCAACTTGTGAAATATAGACATTCAGCCTGTGAACTATGAACAGCTAATTGGCTATTTCTTTGCTTTACGTGATATGGCACGAAGAAATTGAATGAAACTTAGTGTATGTTAAGAGAGGTATAGCATTCAGAAATGTTGAAGGGACGAAGCAACACACACACACACACATGCACACACACACACACACACACACACACACACACACACACACACACACACTGAAGACAGCACACACAAACCACAAACATATAAGAAAATGAATAGGCAAAGAATCCAGATGGAGACTTACTGGGAATAACTGAAAAGTTATGTTATTTTATGTATTGAAATGAATTAATTAAAATGAACCTAATTACTAAGCAAGTCTATATTATATACAATATCATTATATACCACATGTTATTATATATTCTATTGTATATTAATCTATATTTCATTTTTAAGTAACTTTGCTTGGTAGTATTGATATTCAGCATTAAATCTTTAATAACCCTTTAAAAATACTTATTCACATACATTTGAAGGCTATTTCTATAAACTTCCCCCATGTATAAGAGATATGTTAATAGTGATGTAAAACTCACTCGTATGTCACAGTTTCTTGAAAATGTACCTTTGTTAAGGTAAGAACACCAGGAGTTGTTGCCTAGGGTTGGAAACAAGAAAGATATATTTGGGAGAGAGGCATTATTCAATGGAAGAAATTATTGCCTTGACCTAAACAAAGGGAATTTCTCCCCCACTTCCTTCCCAGATTCCAATCATACCAGGTGCCTAAGGAGGAACTGAAACTAAGTCTTTTCTAAAACAAGTTGCAAAAGGCAGAGGGAAGAGGGCAACTAGGTGGTGCAGTGAATAGAGCACCAGCCTTGGAGTCAGGAAGACCCGAGTTCAAATGCAGACTCAAATACTTGATGTTGGGCAAGTCACTTAACCCCAACTGCCCTGCCTTTCCCCTTCAAAATCTCCCCCCACAAAAAAAGGCAGAGTGGAAAGAGGAGAGAATGAAGATGAGAACCTACAGAAGGGGATTCTGTACATAGGGATGGGTTGAACCAGAAGACAGAGAGATCCATTTCCATTGTAACATTCCACGAGTCTATCCATTATGATCTAAACTGTGGCTGATACTAGAGCATACTTTTGTCTGGTCATGTGCTATGTGTATGAAATGCTTTTACACTTATGGTGCATCCTGATATTCAATCACCAAGTAGGAAATGGAGTTCTCCTCATCTCCTCAGTCACTTAAGTGAGTTGTACATGAATGTGGCACATGGAAACAGTGTCCTTTTGACTACATTATGCAGATGACCATGAACGAATATACTTTTGTTTACTTGAATTGAATTCTATTATATTTTCAAGAACTGAGTTGGGTCAAGGTCTTGAGATGTGTGAGCAAAAGGGACACTTGATAGAGGTGTATTATATAGCCAATACATCCTTCATATATGTGTATTTTAATATAATATGATATTCCAAAAGTCTTTGTACAGTTTCAGCTCTCAAAATGATGAAAACAGAATTTCAGCGATTCTTAGGAAAATTCAGTGAAAACACGGAGATTAATTGGATGAGAGTGTAAGGATTTTGCCCAGAAAAATCTCCGCTTCTTTCCAGAGCTCTCCTTTTCATTTAACTAATGAATATTCAGCTCTGTTTAGCAGTGAACCATGAACTCATCTTTACAGGTTATTCCTGGATCTTTAAACTGAACCTTCTGATTGCTGGATACAAATCCAGGCTTGGAGGGAAAGGTCTGTTCCTTTTTTTGTATACATATCCCTAGCAACTACTACAGTGCTTGGCATAGAAGAGGTGATTCATTAGTGTTTGGTGAATTTAAAGAAAGTGACTACTATGGGTGGCTAGGTGGTGCAGTGAGTAGAGCACTGGCCCTGGAGTCAGGAGTACCTGAGTTCAAATCCAGCCTCAGACACTTAACACAAAAACTAGCCGTGTGACCTTGGGCAAGTCACTTAACCCCAACTGCCCTCCAAAAAGCAAAAAAAAAAAAAAAAAGAAAGTGACTACTCCTTTCTACTTGGATTTTTGGTAGCTAAAAATGGGGCAGGGGTTGAATTGATGTTTCTGATTTTCCTGTCTGTTGCTTCCTAGAGGCTTTTGTCATTCTCTCTATAAGAAATGAGCGCTCCTTCCCCTAAATCCCAACAGCACTGTGTTTACATCTTATTGTATTTCTATCACAATACTTTCTCTCCTCTGACATCAGAGGACTTCCAGGAGTGTTTGTACATTTTTTATAACTTGGAAAAATGGACATTTTCACACTTGTCTACATCTGAGGGTTGGAGGAGAACCCAAAAACTCACGTCAAAGAATGGCTCTGTAAGGTGGTCTGAGGCTTTTTGGGCAAAGAAGAAAAGAGAAGAGAAGGGAGAAAACAGCCACTACATGTTCCAAAAGGAAGCCCCAAAGGGTAAATCATCCTCTGTAGCATGTCATTGTGACTTCCTAGGATCCAAATCTCCAGGGTTAATTTATAACTCTCTCAAGTTTCTTTACAAAATGCCGAGGACATTCAATACCTCTAAAGTGCTCCTGGCATCTTGAGAAGCAGAATTTTAAGTCTGAGGCAAACAAGACATTCATTGTCTTCCTTGAGTATAACTAGAGAAAGGTCAAGTCTCTCACTGCTAAGTTAGGCTTGAAAGGGCCCTCAGCAGAAGGCATTTATTGGTGAGAAAGGGACAGGGACAGTGCCCAGGGGAGTACTGACAGAGAGGTTTATGAGGGTCTTAGCAGTTAGAGTCCTCAGGACATACTTTATTAGCCATTTTAGAATAGAAAGCAGTCTAATCAGAAATCCTTCCCATGTTTGTGGATGGTTAGGTTTCTTGTGAATGCAAGCCTCTTGAGGGCAGATATTGGTTTGTTTGCTTTCTCTTTGAATTCTAGCCATAATACTTGACAGAGATGAGGTGATTCATAAAGTTTTATTGAATGTAAAGAGAATTTACTCTATTTCTGTCTACTTGGATTACTTTTAAGAAATCATCAAGGAAAACTGCCCTCATATTCTAGAACCAGAGGGTAAAATAGAAATGAAAAGAATCCATCCATCCATTACTTCTTGAAAGAGATCCCAAAATGAAAACTGCCAGGAATGTTATAGCCAAATTCCAGAGCTCCAAGATCAAGGAGGAAATATTGCAAGCAGCCAGAAAGAAACCAAGTATTGTGGGATCACAGTCAGGCTAATACAAGATTCAGAAGCTTTTATATCAAAGGATCAGAGGGCTTGGAATATGATATTCCAAAGGGCAAAGGAGCTAGGATTGCAACCAAGAACCACCTCACCAGCAAGGCTTTGTAAAATTCTTCGGGGGGGGAGGTGGGGCAGCTAGGTGGCACAGTGAATAGAGCACCAGCCCTGGAGTCAGGAGGACCTGAGTTCAAATTCGGCCTCAGACACTTAACACAAAAACTAGCCATGTGACCTTGGGCAAGTCGCTTAGCCCCAACTGTCCTCCAAAAAGCAAAAAAAAAAAAAAAAATTCTTCAGGGTAAAAAATGGGTATTCAATGAAATAGAAGACTTTCAAGCATTCCTGATGAAAAGACCAGAAATGAATACAAAATTTGACTTTCAAATATAAGACTCAAGAGAAGCATAAAAAGGTAAACGGGGAAGGGAAATAATAAAGGACTTTATAAGGTCAAGATGATACTTGTAACTCATAAGAACTTTCTCATCATTAGAGCAGTTAGAACAGTGGTTCTCAACCTTTCTAATGCTGTGACCCTTTAATATTCATATGTGGGTGGACCTGCCTGGAGACAGATAGAGGAGCCATGTCTCGGTTCCTAAGACCGTCAGAAATATGTGTTTTCCGATGGTCTTAGGTGACCCCTGTGATGCCTGTGAAAGGGTTGTTTGACCCCCAACAGGGTCACTACCCCCAGGTTGAGAACCACTGAGTTAGAAGGAGTATATATAGACAGAGGATATAGGTGTGAGTTAAATATAATGGAATGATATGTTAAAAAATGAAATTAAAAGAAGAGGAAGAGGGATGCACTAGGAGAAAAGGAAAGGGAGAGGTAGAATGGGTTAAATTATCTTACATAAAAGAGGCATGAAAGTTTTTATAGTAAATGAGAGGATGAGGGAGGTGGTGGGGAACACTTGAACCTTAGTGTCATTAGAATTGGATCAAAGAGGTAATGATATATACCGTCAATTGGGCATAGAAATCTATCTTACCCTACAGGAAGGAAATAAGAGAAGGACGGGGTGCTGGTAGAAGGGAGGGCAGATTGGGGGGGGAGATAGTCAGAAACAAAACACTTTTGAGAAGGGACTGGGTGAAAAGAAAGCATAAAATAAACAGGGGGGAAATAGAATACAGGGAAATACAGTTAGCCATAATAACTGGGAACATTTTTTGAAGCAAATTTCTCTGATAAAGGTCTCATTTCTCAAATATATAGAGAAATGAATCAAATTTATATAAATAAATTCTACTATCCAATTGACAAATGATCAAAAGAGATGAAGTTAGTTTTCAGATGGAGTAATCAAAGCTCTCTATAGTCATATGAAAAAATGCTCTAAATCACTATTGGCTGGAGAAATGCAAATTAAAATAATTCTAAGGTATTGCTTACCTTACACCTATTAGATTGGCTAATGACATGAAAGGAAAATAACAAATGTTGGAGGAGATGTGAGAAAACTGAGACACTAATGCATTGTTGGTGGACTTGTGAATTGATTTAATAATTATGTAGAGCAATTTGGAACTTCGACCAGAGGCCTATAAAACTCTGTATGCCCTAGCAATACCACTACTAGGTGTGTGTCCTAAAAGACATAAAAAAGGAAAAGGATATATATATACACAAAAATATTTATAGCAGCTCTTTTCTGGTGGTGAAGAATGAGAAATTGAGGGTATTCCTATCCATTGGGGAATGACTGAACAAGTTGTAGTATATGATTGTGATGGAATACTATTGTGCTATAAAAATGATGAGCAAGATCTTCTCAGAAAAAAATGAAAAAGACTCACATACACAGATGCAAAGTGAAATGAGTGGAACCAGGAGAACACAGCAACAGCAATGTTGTAGGATGATCAGCTGTGAATGACTTTGCTATTTTAAGCAATACAAAGTTCCAAGACAATTCTGAAGAACTTACGATGGAAAATGCTATCTATCCCCAGAGAAAGAACTGATGGAGTATACTTGAAGTATATACTTTTTAAAGTATCCTTTAAAAATTTTTTCTTTAGTTTTCTTTTTTTTTGGTCTATGTTTCTTTTACAACGTGACTAATACGGAAATATTTTGCATAACTAGACATGTAGAAATTATATCAAATTTCTACCTTCTCATTGAGGGGGCTGGGGAAGGATGGAAGGTATTTTGAACTCAAAAATTTAAAAACAAATGTTGAAAATTGTTTTTACATGTAATTGGGAGAAAATGAAATACTAAATAAATCATTTTTCTAAAGAGCAAAAAAACCCGCCAAACCCAACTCTGAAGTATAGCCTCATACCTATAAGATTAGCTAATAAAGGAAAATGATAAAACTTGGAAAAGATGTGAGAAAATTGGGGCATAAACGCACTGTTGGTGGAGTTCTGAACTGGTCCAACCATTACTTAGAGTATTTGGAACTATGCCCAAAAAGCAATGACACGGTTCATACCCTTTGATCCAGCAATACCACTACAAGTTCTATATCTCAAAGAGATCATTAAAAAGAGAAAAGGATCTACATGCACAAAAATATTTATAGCAGCTTTTTTGTGGTGACAAAAATTTGGAAATTGAGGGGATGCCTGTCAATTGGGGAATGATTGAACAAGCTGTGGCATATGAATGTTATGTAATACTACTGTGCTATAAGAAATAACAAACAGACAAGAGTTCAGGAATACCTGGAAAGACTTACACGACCTGATGCAAAATGAAGTGAGTACAACAAAGAGAACATTGTCCACAGTAACAGCAACATCATGCGATGATCCGCTATGAATGACTTAGTTCCTCTCAGCAATACAAATGATCTAAAGCAGTTCCAAAGGAGTCATGAAGGAAAATGTTGCCTACATCCAGATAAAGAACTGATGGACTCTGAATATAGATCAAGCATGCTATTTCCACTTAAAAAAATCTTTTTCATGGTTTTGTTCCTTTTAATCCATTCTTTCTTTCACACGACCAATGTTTTACATGACTGTACATATATAATCTATATCAAATTGCTTGCCATATTAGGGAAGGAGGAAGAGAAAGAGAGAAGAACAAAATTTGGGACTCAAAAATATTTTAAATGAATGTTAAAATTTTTTACACGTCATTGAAAAAAAATATTATTTAAAAAGAAATAATTTATTGGACTACTACAGAGAAAAAAAAAAGCAAAACTAAACCTAATTAAAAGAAATGACCAAGGAAACTACATCTTGCTAAAAAGAGGTGTAGACAAAGAAGTAATATCAATACTAAACATATATGTACCAAATGGTATCCAATGGAATCCAAATTCTTAAAGGAAACATGAAATGAATTACGGGAAGAAATAGATAACAAAACTATACTAGTGAAAAAAATCTCAAATTTCCTCTCTGAGAACTAGATAAATCTAACCATAAAATAAAATAAGAAATAAATTAAGGAGAATAGATTTTTAGAAAAGTTAGGTAAGATAGACCTTTGAGGAAAACTGAATAGGAATAGAAAGGAGTATATATTTTTTCTTAGCTGTATATTGCTCATTCACAAAAATTGACTGTGTATTAGCACATAAAAACTTCAAAAACAAATGAAGAAAAGCAAAAATATTAAATGCAGGGTTTTGAGATTGTAATGCAATAAAAATTGCATTAAACAGAGGGCCATAGAATCACAGACTAGAAATAAGTTGAAAATGAAATGACTTCATCCTAAATAATGAGTAAATAAAAGAACAAATCATAGAAGCAACCAATAATTTCATTATAGAGAATGACAACATTCCAAAATTTGTGGGCTACTTCCAAAGTAGCACCTAGGGGAAAATTTCTATTTCTAAATGATTAATTATTTGAGATATATAAACTGCCCAAATTAACACAAAAGAAATAGAATACTTAAATAACTACCTTAGAAAAAAGAAATTGAACAAATCATAGATGAGCTCCCTAAAAAAAATTTCCAGGACCAGGTGGTTTTACAAGTGAATTCTACCAAACATTTAAGGAGCAATTAAACCCAATAATATATAGATTATTTGAAAAAATAAATGAGTTCTCTGAAATTCCTTTTATGATTCAAATATGATTTGCTAACTAAATCAGGGGGAGCAAACCAATTTCCTTAATGATTACTCGTGCAAAGATAGTAGCAAGGAGATGACCTCTGTGGTCCCTTCCAAATCTCCATCTATGATCCTCTTGTATCCGACCCAGGAGATGATCAAAATTGATGTGAATTTATGGGAGTTTACTAGTTATTTTAGTCTAGATGATTCTTTCAGTCTAGGTGATTCCAGTAACTATGTGTACACAGGGAATCAGAGAAAGCATCTACTAAAATCCCATCTTTTACTAGAGATGTAATTCTAATAATTTTCCATCATTGATTAGTTCTATTTATCCCATATATAGCTTGTTTTGTATTTATTTATTTGCATGTTGTCTCCCCCATTAGATTGTAAGCTCCTTGAGGGAAGGGATTATCTTTTGCCTCTTCTTTGTATCCCAGTTCCTAGTACAATGTTTGGCACATAGTAGGTGCTTAATACATATTAATTGATCAATTAAAGATGTTTACTATACTCCAAGCAATGTTTATAAGGCAATACAAGGGTGTACTGGTAAATATTTAACAACTGGGGATAGAGAGGAGGGAATTAGACACATATTCTAAAATTTTAATCTGCATTATTATTGTTTCTTAAATCTAAACAAGCAACAAAACAATTCAAGCCCTGATTTGTAATGATTGCAAATTTCTGAGGTTTTTGTAAATGTTCAAACTGAAAATTTAACAGTTGACTCTGAAAGCCAGTTAGAGCTATCTCCAGTACACCTGCCATCTTGTTGTTTTAGTCTTTTCAGTCATTTCCAACTCCTCATGACCCCACGTGGGGTCCTTGGCAAAGATATTGGAGTGGTTGGCCACTTCCTTCTCCAACTTATTTTACAGATGAGGAAACTGAGGCAACCAGGGTTATGCAAATTGCCCAGGGTGGCACAGCTAGTAAGTGTCTATGTCCACCTTTGAATTCAGGTCCTTCTGCCTCCAGGTCTGACACTACCCACTGTGCTGCCTTCTTAGGTGTCACATTTTAGGAAAGGGAACTGATAAGAAAAGGAACTGATAAACCAAATATCATCCAGAGGAGGACTAGGGTGATAAAGTGAGTCATGCCAAATGAGGATCACTTGAAAGAGTTGGAATGTTTATCCTCGAGGAGAAGACTGGTGGGGAGATGGGACATGGGGACCACCATCTTCAAGTAATCAGGTTGACCTGCCAATGATTGATCTTTGTTTTCCTGCTTGCCTTCAGAAGGCAGAGCTGGAAGTACTGGGTGGGAATTGCAAGGAGGTGGGTTTTAGTTCTGACATAAAGAAATACTTCCTAACAGAAATGGGAAATAATGCAGTCAAATGGAAAGATCAATGGATTGAAAGTCAATTGAAATGGATGTTAATTAAGGACCCGATTCGTGCCAGGAACTCTGCTGAGTACTTTACACTCATTCTCTCATTTGGTCCTCACAACAATCTTGGGAGAGAGCTGTTCTTATCATTCCCACTTTACTGTGGAGGAAGGAGGTCAATAGAGCTTAAGTAACTTGCCCAGGATCACAAAGCTAGTAACTCTGAGGTCAAATTTGAACTTAGGTCTTTCTGACTTCTATTCACTGTGCCACCTAGGTGCCAGAAGATTTGGGTTTGAATTCTGCCTCTATTACTTGCTACTTGTGAGAGAATGGCAAAGTCTCTTAGTCTTTCTGGGCCTAATTTTCTTATCTGGAAACTGAGTAGGCAGGACTAATTAATCTCCTAGTTTCCTTCAAGCTTTAAATCATAGCTAAAAGGAAAATGGGCAACATCGGGAAGGAATGGCTTCCTCTTCATTGAAGGTCATTGAACAAAGGCCAGAAGACCGCTTGCTTGGTGGGTTGTATATGGGATTCTTGTTCATGTAGAGGTTGGATTAGGTCTGTCTTTCTGTGCAGCCAGCTTCTGGCTTGGTATGAGGGGCAGGAAGTGAATGCAGGGAGATGCAAGGCCAGGGCCCTTCAAAAATCTCATCTGCTCCTCCCTGGGGATGTAGGACCTATAAGCATCTATCTCCCTGTGATCCTGTATCAAAATGTGGCTTAGATTCTCCCACCAGCCCAAGGACCAACCACCTGGTCCTTCAGCTGAGCTCCCACAGCATCTCTTCACAGTATAAGGTGATCAGGTTCCTGATCTGTACAAGGACAGGAATGGGATGAGACAATGGCCAAGGCCTGTGCTTTCATCCAAGCTGGAGCTTCTAGTTTCTTTGGTGTGTCCCCAAAGGCTGTTGTCAGGGAGAGGCCTGCATAAAGGCTTCACAGCTCCTTTGGAGAGTCAGCTTCAAGCACATTTCCTCCAAGAAATTGGCTAACTTCATCTCCCATCTCTAAACTTCCATATTGGTGGGAAAGAGAAATGTGGCAGATGGAAACCAGAGGAGGGGGCTGGTCTGCTCAGCAGTTGCTGGAGAAGGGAGGCTCAGGCCTGGGTGGGGACCTGGCACATGGTTGGAGGGGGCCCACAGAGGCAGCTTCTGCCCTTCCAGGAACCTCACTTTCCTCATCAGAGGATCAAAAATACCTCCACTATCTCCCTCAGTCAGTCAATCCACAAGCATTTATCAAGTACTTCCTATGTGCTAGGCACATGGTGGGGAGGGGTACAAAGAAAGGCAATAACTCAGTCTCTGCAGTGGAAGACCTACCTGCTCCCAGTCTAATGGGGAGACAACCTGCAAACCACAGTGCCCAGACAAGATAAATGCAGTGTAAATGGGAGGTTAAATCAGAGAGAAGGGAGGGCCGTGTAAACCTGAAGTGCTATGGAAATACTACCATGAATTCTGATGATCCCTCCTCCCCAGGCTGGAGGCCCCTGAGGTCTCTGTGAGGCTGAGCCCAGAGGGAGTCCTGCCCAGGAGGGAGAAGATGGGGCTGGGGAGAGAAAGGAAGGACATAAGAAAAGAAATGGCCCCTGTAATGGGGGACAGGGGAAGGTAAAGGCTATTGGATAAGAGAGGGAGGGGGGCCTAGTGGAGAGAGAGCCAGGATCAGAGTGAGGAAGGCCTGGGTTTAAGTTTCCCCTCAGACACAAACTGGCTCCATGAGTCTCCAAGTCTCAGACACCTCTCTGAGAGTACAGTTAGCAGGGCACTGGGAGAGAGGAATCTCTGTTTAATGCCCTCCAAAATATCCCTCCTCCATCTGTCTCCTAAACATTGGGTCCCAGGAGGCAGCAGTGCCAGGCAGGTCAGGCTCCTGTGGCCTCAATTCCTTCTTCTGGGTTGCAGCTTGGAAAGAGATTTGAACTTCCCAGCTCTGAGCCAAGGTTTGGCCACAGCACTTGAAGAAGATAAGAGCGGGCCCAAATGAGAAGGCAAAGGGCACTGGTCAGAGGTGGCCCATGCAGGGAGGGGCTTCTCTGCTCTTAGACTCCTAGGCTAGACAAAGAATGCAGGAGACATTTGTACCTTGACAGTCATTCATAGAGGCATTTGGGAATGTCCTCTCCCCAGAAGGAAGTGCATATCCAGGTTTACAGGTGCAGTGGTAACTCCCATATGTGTTAACACAGTCTGCATTCTGACCACAAGAGACACGAATGGGTGGTGCACATTCATTAACATCTGCAACATTAAAAAAAGAAACGATCCATGTTAGCCCTTGGTCAGGATGGGAATTTGTTTCCACTTACTACAGTATGTTAT
>CM053594.1:59692472-59706289 GCA_028646575.1 Pseudocheirus occidentalis
GCACTGTCCAGCATCAGGTATACAAGGAGCAGTGTACCCTGTTGTATATGTTGATGAAAGTGCGATTTTGGATTGTCAGTTCAGTGACTTTTATCATATTCCTCCACCTGGTTTTGAAAAAATCTTATTTGAACAACAAATCTTCTGAATATACTTGCATTGAAAACTTCTACCCCTATGCTGTCCCCCCTCCAAAACATTGACTGCCATCTTAATAAAGCCTCATTTGATCCATAGGAAGTACATTCTCTGTTTTTAATCAATGTTTGTGAAGTTATCTAAGGAAACAATAGGCTAACCACAACAGCAGAATTGTGATTTAAAATACTAGGTTGTGTTTTTTGATGTAAAAATGTGCATTTTGGACATTTTGATTCTTATTTGTATAAATGGAAATTCACACAGTATTAAATGAAAATTTGGATGATCATGACAATTAGAAAGGAAATGTATTTCTTACCTGAGACACTTGGCTTAAGTCAGAGGGATAAAGTCAGTTGTGATTTTATTCTTTCTAAAGAAGTTTGTACCTAGTTAAAAAGAGAAGCACTATCTTGTCTGCCGTCCTCATCGTCTTTTATAGTATCCTTTTTGTGTACAGAATGAAGAGTGACAAATATGTCTGTTCAGTATAAAAGTTGCTCTTTTCCATAACGTTACATTTTCGTTTAATTTGTATGTTTCATTGCTTTGTATTTGCTTTATGTAAGAAATAAGAGAATTATATATTTTTAATGATTGTCAGACATGATTATGTTGAATGTGAAAAAGCAAAACTGAACATGAAATCTTTATGAAGACCACCATGCTGTACTATTCTGCTCTCAGCGTAATTGTGGATTGATCAGTGATGTAGTGTACGCTGGCAAAACAATGGAAAATGATGATGCAACTTTACACTTGAACTGTAAATCATAGTAGCCTTTTCTGGAATATTTTATTTAAATGTCTTGTTTTTCTGCAGTGAACAATAAAATGAATAATGGTTAAGGTGAAATTCAAAAAAAAAAAGGAGAGGGGAAGGTCTTTCTCCTCTTCACTAAAAAAACTATTTTGTCACCAACATTTAGCAAATTCCTATGTGCATAGTAAATACTTGATACATGCCTTCTCTTTCAGAGTGAAGAAGGCCTGGGTTCAAGTTTCTACTCAAACACATGCTGTCTCCATGAGTCTCCAAGTCTCAGACACCTCTCTGAGAGTACAGTTAGCAGGGTGCTGGGAAAGAGAAATCTCTGTCTAGTCCCCTCCAAAATATCCCTCCTCCCTCTGTCTCCTAAATATTGGATCCTACAAGGCAGTACAGTCAAACAAGCCAGGCTCCCCGGTGGCCTCAATTCCTTCTTCTGGGTTGTAGCTTGGAAAGAGATTTGAACCTCCCAGCCCTAAGTCAACGTCTGGACAAAATACTTGCATGAGGTTCCTTGAGGGGGCCTGAGCTGGGATGGACAGAATAGGGAGAAGGGGAGAGTTCCCAGGATTTAGAGGTGACCCCTGTAGTGAAGAGCCAAGGGCACTGACCAGAGAGAGCCTGGGTCAGAAAGGGGAAGGTCAGAGGGGGCCCATATGAGGAGGCAAAGGTCACTGGCTAGAGGTGTCCCATGCAGGGAGGGGCTTCTCTGCTCTCAGCTCTGCAGGAAGAGCCCTTCAGTGACTCTCAGGGTAGACAAAGAATGCAGGAGACGTTTGTACCTTGACAGTCATTCATAGAGGCATTTAGGAATTTCCTCTCCCCAGAAGGAAGTGCATATCCAGGCCAACAGAAGCAGTTGTAACTTCCATATGTATTAACACAGTCTGCATTCTGACCACAAGCAATATTAATGGGTTGTACACATTCATTAATATCTGCAACATAAGAAAAGAAATGAAAGATAGGTATTAGCACATGGCCTACTGTACCATCTGACTACTCATGCTATTTGTAACAGGGGCTTTCTTTTTCATTTTGTTTTCCTAGTGTGATGGGAGAAAACAGAAAGAAATGCTTGTTGGTAGGGAAAAAGAAAAGAAAAGAGAAGACAAGAAAAAAGGGAACAGAAAAAAGAAAAGATCAGGAAGGTAATGGGAGGAGGAGGGCTCGGGGACAGGGCCAAGCCTCACCCCTGAATTCTCTCTGGAGCTTCCTGCTGGCATCAGTACAGACAGCTCTGCTCAGGGCAGAGACAGTAAAGGGGAGAAAGGAGAGAGGGGGGTAGCTTGAGGAAGCCAGGAGAGGGCTTTCTGAGGATGGGGGGAGATCTGAGGAGCCAATGGCTGAGGAGAGGTGGATTTGAAGGGGGAAGATCAGGTCATGGTCTCCAGGGTCAGCTCCTGGAGGGAAGAGAAGGGATGAGGTGGAGGGCACAAGTAAAGGGGCTGGCCTGGGCAAGGAAAAGGCCATCTTTTCCCCAGAAACAGAGGAACAGGAAAAGAGGGTAGGTCTGGGAGGCATCATGTCTAGGAAGTGAGGAAGCTCGGGGGGGGGGGGGGGGCAGCCTTGATCTTCTCAGTAGAGGAGGAGGCCGGGTCCTCTGCTGAGACCCCAGCGGGCAGGGGGTCATGGCCATGAGAGTTTTAAGGAGACAGGGCAAGTTTTTTAACTGCCACATTGGAAGGGTAGAAACTTTGGAAATATTTCAGAGATGAAATTGTGGACAAAGAAAAGAATCAATCAGGTAGTATGCCCTATAATCTCTTCTCCCTGAGAGGGAGGCTGAGGTGGATTCCTTGAACTCTGGAGTTCTAAGCTACAGGAGGGTTAAAGTCAATGGAGTGTCTACACTAAGTCTGGCACCAGTATAGTGAGTTCCTAGGAGGGGAGGCTTGTCAGGTTGCCTAGGGATGGGAAAACTGGCTATACTTGGAAATCGAACCGTAGAAAACTTTCCTGTAAATAAATCAGTAGTGGGATTGGGACCATGAGTAATTGATGCTTTTCCACCTTGGTGAGATTGGGAGACCATGGAAAAAAGAAAAAAGAAATAAAGAAAGGAAGGTAGGGAGAGACAAAGAAGGAAGGAAGAAGGAAGAAAGGAAAGAAGGAAGGAAGGAAAGAAGAAAGAAAAGAAATTAAATGAGAATAGAGAATAAAAAGACTATTGTCTAACAGGGAAAGCCCAGTTAAAATTAGGCAACAGAAATTTGCGACTGATCCAGGATCCAGGATATGTTTAGAGCTGGGGGAACCATTCTGGCCTCCTCTTTTTTACAGATAAAGAAGGGGAAATCCATGGTGAAGAAATGACTTATCCAAGTTAACACAGCCAGTAAGTATCAAAGGTGGGATTTGATTCTCCCTCCTGTGACTCTCAAGTCTATGGAATGTGGACACCCACTGGACATTGGACACCGCCCCCCCCAGGCCTCCCAGTGATAACATAACTTTCTTCAACAGTATTTACAACCTGCTTATGAATAAAAATGATCATTATAGCTAGCATTTCAGTAGTGCCTTCAAGTTTATAAAGCACTTTACACACATGATCTCCCTTGTTCCTCAGAACAACCTGGGAGTGAAGTGTTGCTGTCATCTCTGTCCTATACTTTATGGAACGGAGGCAGGCAGAGGTTAAGTGACAACATCTGAGGCTGGATTGAACTCAGGTTTTTAGACTCCAGGTCCAGTATTCTATCCACTGCACTCACTAGCTACCTCAAATCAGAAACTTCATTTTCTCTAGATGTTAAGTGTTCAACTAGAGCCCTTCGGGAGGCAGATGATGTGTTGGACAAAGAGCTGGCCTTGGAGTCAGAAAAACAAGGTTGGCTGTGTGATCCTGGGAAATTAACTTCATTTCTCAGAACTCTAAGCTCTCATACTTACGAGTATAAGAGACTGTAGAGTAAAATTTTATGAGAGTAAATATTTTATAAACTAGGAAAATCATTCTGCCATGAGCCATAGTGGGGAAATCCTCCTTCTCTTTCTTATCCCCTCTTCTCCTGCATCTGTGGATCTGCCCAGGCTGTACCCCCTGCCTGGAGCATACTGCCTTCTCATCCATGCCTTTTAGGATCCTCTTCTGTTCAATAGAATTTAAAAATATGAATTGAGTGTCTACTGCATGCCAGGTACTGAGGACACAAGTACAGAACCAGAAGAGTTTCCCTTGTCTCCAAAGAGCTTGCATTCTACTGGAATCTTCACTGATTCCTGTCCCTTTACTCCACTTGAAAGGAATTTCCCTCCCTTTTCACATTTGCCCCTACACACTTTTTCACCTTTCTTTCACCTCCTTTAGGAGGAATGCCTATCACTGTCTACTTTGTCATACGCTTTTTCATCCATTTTAAGCTTCTTGAAGGCAGGGTCTGTAGTATTTTCTTTGTATCTCCCCAATCCATAACCACCCAAAAGAGTTTGGCCTGACCATCCACACAGGAAAGACCAAGTGGCTGAAAAATGTCCATAGCCCACACATTATGACCTGCAGTTGGGTAGAAGACCTACAGAGCATGCTCATCATTATGTATATAAGAAGGATAGGCAGTACAGATAGGAAGTGCATTGGACTCAAAATTCAGCAGAGGAGGATAGCATGTTGGCATTCAAGAAACTGCCAATCTCCTCTAACAACCCCTAAAAAATAAAGGTCTGTATTTTAATACCAATATTCTATTGGTGTTACAGTCTGAATGTGAGACATAGAATATAATTGAAGTCCACACAGAGGATGCTAGAGAAGCCCAAAGGGGGCTTGAGTCCCCTGTATTCTCTAACAAATGAGGAGCTCCAGAGAACAGAAGGAAAATCATCATCAGGGAAATGTATGATGAAAAAAAGATAGTCTGGGGATATGAAGAGCATGAGAGAAGTCAGGGGAAGTAGTCCAAAGAGAGACTGAGTAAAGGAGGGGTCTGGGAAAGGTCAGAGGGGGCCCATATGAGAAGGCAAAGGGCACTGGCCAGAGGTGGCCCCTGCAGGGAAGTACTACTTCTCTGCAATCAGCTCAGCAGAAAGAGCTTTTCAGTTACTCCCAAGCTAGCCAAAGAATTCAGGAGATGTTTGTACCTTCACAATTGTTCATAGTGGCAATTGGGAATGTCCTCTCCCCAGAAGGAAGTTTGTATCCAGGGTAACAGGAACATTGGTGAATTCCATTTTTAATAACACATTCTGCATTCTCACCACAATCGGCTGAAAAGGGCTGTGGACATTCAAAAACATCTGCAACATGATGACAGAAAGGAAAAAAAAGAAATGAATCATATATATTTGCCAAAATGAGAATTTGTTTCATCCAACTACAGTGTGCTATTTGTTTCAAGGGAGGTGGGAGAAAGAGGAAAGAAGTGCTTGTTGACTGAAAAGAGAAAAGGGAAGAAAAGAAAAGATCAGTAAAGTAACAGAAAAGGGACAGGGCCAAGTCTCAACTCTGAATTCTCTCTGGGAGCTTCCTGCTGGCATCAGTACAGACAGCTCTGCTCAGGCCTCTGACAGTGAAAGGGAGAACAGATAGAGGGGGGTAACTTAAGGAGGCCCACAGAGGGATTTCTGAGGATGGGGGGAGATCTGAGGAGCCAATGGCTAAGTAGAGGCTGGTGATTTGGAGGGGGAGGGGCAGGTCATGTTCTCCAGGGCCAGCTCCTGGAGGGAGAAGAGTGGATGAGATGAGGGCACAAGTAAAGGGGCTGGCCTGGGCAAGGAAAAGGGCCATCTCTTTCCCCAAAATGGAGGAACAGGAGAAGAGAATGTGTCTAGAAGGTCCAGGAGGTGAGGTCGCCCTGGAAGGGCAGCCTTGATCTTCTCAGTAGAGCAGGAGACGAGGTCCTTTGCCAAGACCCAAGGGGGTATGGGTTATGGCCATTGAGAGCTTTAAGGAGACAGGACAGGTTTTGAACTGCCCCGTTGGAAGGGTCAAAGCTTTAGAATTACTACAGAGATGAAATTGTGGGAAAACAAAAGGATTAGCAGGGCAGGATGCCCTGTAATCCCTGCTCCCTGAGACTGAGGTGAATTCCTTGAACTCTGAAATTCTGAGCTATAGGAGGGTTAAAGTCAATGGAATATCTACTCTAAGTCTGACACCATTATAGTGAGTTCCTAGGAGGGGAGGGCTGCCAGGTTGCCTAGGGATGGTTGGAAAATCAAACAGTAGAAAACTTCCTTGCCAATAAATCAAGAGAGGGATTGGGCCTAGGAGTGACTGCTGCACTTCCAACCTGATGTCATTGGGAGACCAAGGGAAAGAGAGAGAGAGGGAGAGAGAGAGACAGAGAGAGAGACAGAGAGAGAGAGAGACAGAGAGAGATAGGGAGAGAGAGACAGAGAGAGAGAGGGAGAGAGAGACAGAGAGAGATAGGGAGAGAGAGACAGAGAGAGAGAGGGAGAGAGAGACAGAGAGAGAGAGGGAGAGAGAGACAGAGAGAGAGAGGGAGAGAGAGACAGAGAGAGAGAGGGAGAGAGAGACAGAGAGAGAGGGAGAGAGAGAGAGACAGAGAGAGAGAGAAGAGAGAGAGAAGAGAAAGAGAGAGAAGAGAGAGAGAGAGAGAGGGAGAGCGAGACAGAGAGACAGAGAAACAGAGAGACAGAGAGAGGGAGAGAGAGAGAGAAGGAGAGAGAGAGAAGAGAGAGAGAGGAGAGAGAGAGAGGAGAGAGGAGAGAGAGAGACAGAGAGAGACAGAGAGACAGAGAGAAAGAGAGGGAGAGAGAGAAAGAGAGAGAGAGAGAGACAGAGAGAGAGAATGAAAACAAAAGGATTATTGTCTTGCAGCCAAGGCCCAATTCCAATCAGGCAAAAACAATTTGTGACAGATCCAGCATATGGAATCACATGGTTAGAGCTGGGGGGACCACTCTGACCTCCTCCTTTTACAGATAAAGAAAGGGAAGTCCACGGTGGGGAAGTGACTCCTCCAGGTTCACACAGCCAATATCAAAGGTGTGAACTGATTCTGACTCCGGAGCCAGTGTTCTTTCCATTGTACCCCACTCCCCCTTATCTTCCAGTGATAACATGACTTTTTTCAGCAGTTATTTACAACCTGCCTATAGATAAAAATTAGAATTATAGCTTGCATTTAGATAGTACTTTAGCCTTTATAAAGTACTTTATACATGTGATCTCCCCTGATCCTCACAACAACCTGGGAGTTAGGTGTTGTTATTATCCCCATTCCATAGTTTATGAAACTGAGGCAGTTTCATAAAGAGGTTAAGTGATTTGCCCAGGGTCACACAGCATCTGGGGTTGGATTTGAATTCAGTTCTTTCTAATTCTAGGTCCAAAACTCTATCCACTGACTACCTCAAACATAAACTCTTTGGGCTTTGCTTTCTTTAAAATTTAAATGTTTTACTAGTGCTCTTAGAGAAGCAATGGTATCAGAGTGGAGAAAAAACTGGCCTTGGAGCCAGAAAATCCAGGTTCAAGTCCTGCTCCTGGCATATGTTGGCTGTGTGATCCAGGAAAAATCATTTAACTTCTCAGTTTTCTAAGCAACTCTATACTAATATAAGTGGCTGTATATTTAAAATTTATAGTAGGAAATATTTTATAGAGTAGGAAAAGAATTTTGCTGTAAGCCATAGTTGGGAAACCTTGCTTCTCTTTCTCAATCTGTCATTCCCTGCCTCTGTGCATTTACCCAGGCTGTACCTCCTTCACCTTAGCCTACAGTAGAAAACCAGGTCAGAATTCCCAGACCAAAGGGGAGGAAGCAGTTCAGGCTCTCCAAACTTCTAGAGCCTTCCAGCAGGCTACCAGTGACAGTTCAACAGCAGTTTACAGAAATTCTCAAAGGGGAAAATATGCTTTTAATGAAATAGATGATTTCAAGGTATTACTGATGAAAAGAATGGTTCTGAGCAAATAATTTGACATACAAATGCAAGAGCCAAAAGATGCATAAAAAAGTAAATATGAACAGCAATTCATAAGTAACTAAGCAAAGTTGAATTGTTCAAATTCTTATTTGGGAGATGACTCATGTGACTCCTCAGAAATTTATAATGATCAGGAGTCTTATAGGGTGTCTAATTAGAAGGTCTGGGTGTGATTATATTGTGTTTGGATAATCTCTAAAAATGGAAGGGTTGGAAAGAGAAGTGTGCTGTGAGAAGAAGGGAGAGGAAGAATTAGAGAAACTATGTCACATAAATGGGATGTGGGTAGAGGAATTTATGTGATAGTGAAAGAGTTGTGTGAGAGCAAGGGACAGTTGAACCTCATGTAAACAAGTTAAAAGAGGGAAGGATACTCATAACCACATCAGTACAGAAATATATTTTACCCAAGAGGGAATAAGAGTCAAAGGGTTGTGAGAGGGAAATAGGAAGGAGAGTAGGTTAAGGGGAGAGGGAGTAGTCAGGATCAAAACAGACCTTTAAAGAAAGGATGTGGATATAAAAGAGAAGGAAAAATGTAAGAGACTCAGGTGGAGGAAATACACAATTAGCAATCATAACTATGAATGTGAATGGTATGAATTCACTCATAAAATGTAAAAGTGTAATGACTTAGAAACCAGAATCCAATATGCTGCTTCCAAGAAACACATTTGAAGCAGAAAGATAGATTTCTACACCCAACTATATGGGTGTAAACACACATATGTATATGTATTTGTGTGTATACATATGTATGTATTCTTTATATCAGTTCAGATGAGAGTGAAATTCAAGCATTGTCTATTCCTCCTGCCCCTATTTTCTCCTCCTCTGTAAAAGCTCTCCCTTGCAGGCCTCTTCTATGTAAGATAATTTCCCCCATTCTTCTCCTCTCCCCATTTTCCCAGAATACTCTTTCTCACCTATCCATTTTTTTCACATCATCCCAAAAATAATCAACTCACTCCCACTCCTTTTTTCTATGTAGAATTCTTTTAATTGCCCCAATAATGATAAAGTTTGGAGGCATTACATATATCTTCTTCTTATATAGAAAGGTAAATAGTTTAACCTTTTTGAGTTCCTTATGATTTCTTATTCATGTTTATCTTTCTATACTTCTCTTGAGTCTTGTATTTGAAAGTCAACATTTCTATTCAGCTTTGTTTTCTTTTATCACAAATGCTTGAAAATCTTCCATTTCATTAAATATCCGTTTTTCCTGGAAGGATTGTGTTTAGTTTTTCTGGGTAGATTATTCTTGGTTGTAAGCCTTTCCAATATGATTGGGGTGAAGCAAAGATGTCCATTATCATCATTATCATTATTATTTAATATCGTATTAGAAATTCTAGCATTAGCAATAAAATAAGAAAAATATATCGAAAGAATAATGGGTAACAAGGAACGAAACTATCACTCTATGCTAATAATATGATGGTTTGCTTAGAGAACCACAGAGAACAGACAACAACAATATTAGCTAAATTAGCTTATTATTCTGTACTGTACCAATTAAACTACAAGTGATTCCCTTATAGAAATAGAAAAAATAGCAAAATTCATCTAGAGAAGCAAAAGGTCAAGAATATCAAGGGAATCAATGATATTGGGGCAGGAACTCATTCATCTTCCAGGTGAAGAAACTGAGTCCAGAGGCTCGTAGTCACACAGGTAGTAAGTTACAGAGTTGGATAATTATCCTAGGCACTGTGACTCCAGAAAGTTGTATTTTTTTCATGCCTCCACACTGTTCCCTATTTCCTTTTACTCTCTCTTTTCACATAGTTCCCATCTCTCTAACTTCTTTTTCACTTAGTTGCTACTTTTTGTTATTCTTGTCTTTACTTTTTCATGATTTGTGTATGTTGGGTCAAAAGCAACCTGGAAGAGTGAAAAGCAATGAGGCATATAGAAGGAAACACTGAATAGTCAGGGCATTACGTTCAAATTTTGCCTCTGACACTCTAGCTACAGGATCTTGGAGAAGTAATTTCATCTCTTTAGGTTTCAATTTCTTCATCTGTAAAATGATGGTGACAGTTATTACCTATCTCACAAGGTTGGTATAAACCTCAAATGAGATGATGTCAGTAAAGCACTCTGATCACTTTAAAGACCAATATTACTCAATCCAAGAAGGAAATGATAAGAGACAGAAAAAACTTACAAAAGATAAAATAGATAATGCTGACTACTTTAAAAGGAAAAGCTTGTGCACATACAAAATGAACACACCTAGGATAAAAAGGGAAGTGGTTAAATTGGGGGAGGTCATCTTTGTATCAGATTTCTCTGAAAAAAGTTTGGTATTGAAGATACACGAGAACTTAATAAACATATATGACTAATATCCACTTCCACAACAGATAAGTGGCAAAAGGATATAAACAAATAGATCTCAAAAGAAGAATTGCAAAACCATATGAAAGAAAGAAAAATGACCACATGAAAGAATGCTCCAAATTACTAACTATAAAAGAAGTGCAAACCAAAACAGTGCTGAAGTTTCACCTCACACCCTGAAAACTGATGAAGATAACAAAAAGTTTCAATAGTCAATTTGGGAGGGGTTGTGGAGTGATAGACACACTAATACTTTATTGGTGGAGCTGTAAAACAGTATAATCGTTTTGGAAAGCTATTTGGAATTATGCAAGTAAAGTGACTAAAAACTCTTTGTGACGCCATATCGTGGCAAAGATACTGGAGGAGCTTGCCATTTCCTTTCCCAGCTCATTTTACAAATAAGGAAATTGAGGCAAACAAGGTTAAGTCCAGGGTCACACATCTAGTAAGTATCTGAGACCACATTTAAAAAAATTAAATTGATTTATTTACTTTTAGTTTACAACATTCAGTTCCACAGTCCCTTGAGTTTCAGATTTTCTCCTTCTCCCTCTCCTCCCCCCACCCCAACATGGCAGCATACACTCGAATATAGGATGTACAAATATCTTCACATTAATCATTAGTCAGTTTGTAAAGAAGGTTTATAACTGATGGAATGATTAGTGGGAAAGAGGAAACAAAACAAAACAAGAAAAAGCAAGTAGTTTGTTTTGATCTGCATTCAGATTCTGCATCTCTTCCTCTGGATGTGGATATCTTTTTCAATCATGAGTCTTTTGGAGTTACATTGCTGAGAGGAGCCCAGACTATTGAAGTTAGACATCACACATATGTTGTGTTTGTGATTGTGTCCAAATTTCTCCTGGTTCTGCTCTTCTCACTCAGCATCAGTTTATATAAGTCTCTCCAGGTTATCATGAAGTCTGTCTGCTCCTCATTTCTTATAGTACAATAGTATTCCATTACATTCATATGCCACAACTTGTTCAGCCATTCCCCAATTCATGGGCATCCCCTTGTTTTCCAATTCTTTGCCACCACAAAAAGAGCTGCTAAAAATATCTTTGTATATACAGGTCCTCTTCCCACTTCTCTGATCTCTTTGGGATACAACCCTAGAAATGGCATTGTTGGGTGAAAGGGTTTGCACTTATTTATAGCTCTTTGGGCATAGTTGCAGATTGCTCTCCAGAATGGCTGGATTAGTTCACAGTTCCACCAACAATGCATTAGTGTTCCAATTTTTCCACATCCTCTCCAGCATTTATCATTTTGCTGTTTTGTCATCTTAGCGAGTCTGGCCAGTGAGATGTGGTACCTCAGAGTTGTTTTGATTTGCATTTCTCTAGTCCAGTGATTCTCAACCTTCCTAATGCTGTGACCCTTTAATACTTGTATGTGGGCATATCTGCATGTGGATGGACCCTCTTATAGATGGATAGAGGAGTGGTGTCTTGGTTCCTAAGACCATTGGAAATATGTGTTTTCTGATGGTCTTAGGTGACCCCATTCTTAGGTAACCTCAAAGAGATCACAACCCACAGGTTGAGAACCGATGTTCTAGTCACTAGTGATTTGGAACATTTTTTCATATGCTTATAGATATCTTTAATTTCATCCTCTGAAAACTGCCCATTCATATCCTTTGACCATTTATCAATTGAGGAACAACTTGTGTTCTTAAAGATTTGACTCAATTCTTTGTATATTTTAGAAATGAGACCTTTATCAGAGACACTGGTTATAAAAAATTCTTTCCCAATTTCCTGCTTCCCTTTTAATCTTGAAAACATTGGCTTTGTTTGTACAGAAGCTTTTCAATTTAATAGAATCAAAATTGTCCATTTTGCATTTTATAATGCTCTCTAACTCTTGTTTCATCATGAAGTCGTCCCTTCTCCATAGAGCTGATGAGTTAAACTATCCCTTGCTCTCCCAGATTGCTTACAGTATCAGCCTTTATACCTAGATCATGCATCCATTTTGACTTAATTTTGGTGTATGGTGTTAGATATTGGTCTATGCCCAATTTCTGCCATACAATGTTCCACTTTTCTCAGCAGTTTTTGTCAACTAGTGTGTTCTTATCCCCAAATTGGGGTCTTTGGATTTATCAAACAGTGGATTACTATAGTCATTGGCTGCTGAGCCTCATGTACCCAACCTATTCCATTGCTCTACTACTCTATTCCTCAGCTAGTACCAAGTAATTTTGATGACTGCTGCTTTATAATACAGATTAAAATCTGGTATGTCTAGGCCCTCTTCCCTAGCATTTCTTTTCATTAATTGCCTTGGTATTCTGGACCTGTTGTTCTTCCAAATGAATTTTGCTACTATTTTTTCTAGCTCTACAAAGTAATTTTTTTTGGTAGCTTGATTGGTATGGCACTAAATATGTAATTTAATTTAGGTAAAATTGTCATTTTTATTATATTAACTCCACCCATCCATGAGCAATTGATATTTTTCCACTTAATTAGATCTGACTATATTTGTGTGAAAAGTGTTTTGTAATTGTGTTCCTATAAGTCCTGGGTTTGTTTTGGCAGGTAGATTCCCAAATATTTTATGTCTACAGTAACTTTAAATGGAATTTCTCTTTCCATCTCTTGCCATTAGATTTCATTAGAGGTATATAGGAATGCCAAGGATTTATGTGGGTTTATTTTATATCCTGCAACTTTGCTAAATTTGTTTATTATCTAAAGTAGTTTTTCACTTGATTCTCTAGGATTTTCTAAATATATCATCATATCATCTGCAAAGAGTGATACCTTACTTTCTTCTTTGCCTAATTTGATTCCTTCGATTTCTTTTTCTTCTCTCAATGCTACTGCTAACATTTCTAGTACCAAATTGAATAAGAGGAGTGATAGTGAACATCCTTATTTCACCCCTGATCTTGTTGGAAATGCTTCTAGCTTATCCCCATTACATTTCATATTTGCTGATGGTTTTAGATAGATGCTACTTATTATTTTAAGGAAGACTCCATTTATCCTTATACTTTCTAGTGTTTTTAATAGGAATGGGTGTTGTATTTTGTCAAAAGCCTTTTCTACATCTATTGTGATAATCATATGGTTTCTGCTAGTTTTGTAGTTGATGTGATCAATTATACTGATAGTTTTTCTGATACTGAACCACCCTTGCATTCCTGGAATAAATCTTACCTTATCAAAGTGTATTATTCTCATGATGATTTGCTGTTGTCTTTTTGCTAATATTTTATTTAGAATTTTTGCATCTATATTCATAAGGAAAATTGGTCTATAATTTTCTTTCTCTTTTTTTCTCTTCCAGATTTCGGTATCAGTACCATATTTGTCTCATAAAATGAATTTGGTAGGACTCCTTCTCCAATTTTTCCAAATAGTTTGTAAAGTATTAGAGTCAATTGTTCTTTAAACTTTTGGTAGAATTCACTAGTGAAGCCATCTGGTCCTGGAGATTTTTTCCTAGGGAGTTCATTGATGGCTTATTCAATTTCTTTTTCTGAGATAGGGTTATTTAAGTAGTTTACTTCCTCTTCAGCTGGTCTGGGCAACTTGTATTTTTGTAAACATTCATCCATTTCACTAAGATTGTCAAATTTATGTGCATACAGTTGGGCAAAATAATTTCTAATATTTGTTTTAATTTCCTCTTCATT
>CM053594.1:59706789-59733192 GCA_028646575.1 Pseudocheirus occidentalis
ACACCCCAGCCTGGCTCATAGGCAGGTTCATTGTCTTCTAACTTGCTGATTTCTAATTTCTCAAAGTATCACTTAACTATTTCCTGGCTACTTCATTCTTAAGTCCATGAAGTTTCTATTTAACTAGTTCCTGCCCATTTCAAAACCTTGAGGTTATAAACTCCTCCCTTGCCTTCACTTCTCAAATGAAATGGGTTACTATATATCATCGTTTGTATCTCTACAGCAGCTCTCATGTCCATCCTCTTACTCTCTGTTTCCATGGTAATCAACCTAGTCTAAGCACCTTCTTTGTACGAAGTTCTTGCATTTTGTCTCTCCAGTTAGATTGTGAGTTCCTTGAGAGAAGTGACTAAAGTGGGAAGAGGGCAGGGGAAGCAAAAAGTGTCTTTCTTTGTATCCCCAATGCCTGGCACAGTACCTAGCACATAGTAGGTACTTAATAAATGCTCATAGACTAACGGTGGACTGCACTGTTTTTAGAGGCTGACACAATGGTGAGTTCTTCCATACCTTTGAGCCAGAACTGGTCAAAGATCATGGACGCGGACAGCCCAAGTCTCCAAAACAATATAGAGTCAAGTAAGCAGAATATGCATATAACAGTATACACAATATACATAATAACTACAACACTATAAGTTGAATCTCTGAAAGGTAATCAGACTCTGATTAGTTGTATTTAAAAGGTGGAGTGGGTGATCAGAAAAGCTCCTTATCAATTTGATGAGGGCCCTGCTCAACTCAACAGGATTACAGGGCATGTATCTTCACTTGGAGACATCTAAAAAGCACCTCCCAAAGAAGAGTGTGAGCATCTTCATTGAGGACACAGGGAATTACTGGCTTGGGGTTCAGAGACTTGGGCTGCCTCCAAGATCATGAACTAGCTCAAGGGTATAGAAGAACCCGCCACTGTACCAGCCATTAAGAACATGTAGCCCACCATTAGTTAATTAGAATTTATTAAGCCCCTACTATGTGCCAGACACTGTGCCAAGCACTGAGGAAACAAAGATTTTGTGTGTGTGTGTATGCGTATGTGTGTGTGTAAATGCAGAAACTATGTACAAAAAAGACATATACAGTGTCAATGGGAGGTCATCTCAGAGGGAAGGCACAAAGACCAAGGAGGACCAGGAAAGGCTTCTTAAAGAACACGGGACTTCAGCTGAGGTTTGAAGGAAGCTAGGAAGCAAAAATGATGAGGAAGGGTATTCAAAATATGGAGAAGAGCCAGAAAATATGCTTGGTTAGGAAATGGAGCATCATGTGCAAAAAACATCATTGTTACTGGATCACAGAGTAAGAAGAGGGGAGTAAGGTATGAGAAGACTAAAAAAGTAGGAAAGGGCCAAGTTATAAAATGCTTTAAAAGCCAAATAGGACTTTATATTTTATTCTGGAGGTAATAGTGAATTTGTTGCATCTTTTTTCATTTTCTGTGAAATAAAATAAAGACATTTTGAGTCAGATGTGCATTTGATATCTTAAGGGTCTTTATGGAAGCTTGAAGAGACTCCATGACTCATATATGGGAAAGCCTAGCTCAAGCTATACTTGAAGATTTCCCCAAAGTAAACTCCAGGGTGGAGGCATAACAAGCCAAAATGGAGAACTGACCCATTTTGAGGTAAGTTCCTAAGATCAGACCCAGTCTGTTTTAGTGGAGGGTACTGAAGGTCCCTGGGCTATAGGTTACATAATGATCCATATCGGCCCTGGTGAACCCATGATAAAACACGACTCCCTCTTCTTGGTGGAAAGTGGAGGATTTCCTAGATGGCCACTTCAAAATTTGGGGAATGACATCCATAGTGCAGGCCAGACTTGAGTTAAACTAGAACTGTTCCATGGTGGCCACAGCCTTACCTCCAAAAAAAAATTGCTGTAAGGATTATGAGCAGCTGGTCAGAATTCTTCAGATGTCCCCAAACAACTGTCATCCAACAAGGGACAATGCGTGGCAGTCACTAGGAGCAGCAGTAACCTATCATCCTAGCCACAAACAGTAGGGAATGGAGCAGCACAGGTGGTGGTCGCATCAGCTGCTACTCTTTCACTTCCTCAGTTTCCATGACCACATCTTCCTCATCAGCTGTCACTGCCATAGTTGTCAAGGCCAGCATAAAGCAAAGCCAGCCAGGTCTGGCTAGGATAAAAGCTTGTGCCTACACAGAATCATCTACAAACCACAGGCTACAAAGTCAATATCAATTCTAGAAGAAAATTGTAGAATGTGTTATTAAGGAAACGGTTATATCTTTGTCTCCCAAATAGAATGTAAGTTCCCTGAAGTCAGGGACTCTTACTTTAGTAAAAGTATATCCCTAGTGCCTAGTACAGTGCCAGGCACATACTGGCATTTAATAAGTGTTTATGGATTGATCAATTGCCAAGGATAAGCTTCTCAACCCTTAGGTAGAATAGAGTGCTAAGGACAGAGACATAGCCCATCACTAAGTACACGTGAAGTCATGTTAGATGAAAAAAAGCTAACACAAATTCATCTGTACACATGAGTTACAGGCCTAAAAACATATATACACAAAATAATGACAATCAGAAGAGAATCTGAAGCCAAAAGAGGTTAATTTTATTGTTATTTTTCCCTTGTTGACAAATTATATATGTGCATAAATAAATGAAATAGGTATGTGCTGTTGTCCAGTTGTGTCCAGTCCTTCATGACCCCATGAACCATAGCACACCAGGCCCTTCTAACCTCCACTATCTCTGGGCATCTGGGCAAATTCACAAACGCTATTTCCATGACACTATGTGTCTATC
This sequence comes from Pseudocheirus occidentalis, assembly GCA_028646575.1. Taxonomy (NCBI): domain Eukaryota; kingdom Metazoa; phylum Chordata; class Mammalia; order Diprotodontia; family Pseudocheiridae; genus Pseudocheirus; species Pseudocheirus occidentalis. Next base: position 59,709,580 of record CM053594.1, read on the forward strand.
TTATCCTCTGCCATCCTCTTTTCCTTTTGCCTTCAAACTTTCCCAATATCAGGGTCTTTTCAAATGAATCCTGTCTTTTCATTATATGACCAAAGAATTTCAGTTTCTGTTTCAGTATTTGATCTTCCAGTGAATAGCCTGAATTAATTTCTTTAAAGTATTGACTGATTTGATCTCCAAGGGACTCTCAAAAATCTTCTCCACAACTACAATTCAAAAGCATCAATTCTGCAGTGCTCACTTTCCTTAAAATCAACTCTCATAGCTATACACTTATACTGGAAAAACCATAGCTTTGAGTATAAAGACCTTCGTTGGCAAACTGATGTCTCTGCTTTTTTGTATGCTGTCCAGATTTGCCATAGATTTTCTTCCAAGAAGCAAACAATTGACATCTGCGGTGATCTTTGAGCCCAAGAAAATAAAACTTGATACTGCTTCCATTTCTTCTCCCTCTATTAGCCAGGAAGTGATGGGAAAGTGGCCAAGGATCTTAGTTTTGGGGGTTTTTTTTAACATTAAACTTCAATCCAGTGAAGTATGCATGTACTTTATATATTTATATATAATATATACTTACATATAAAGCCTTTATCATGTGCATGTATATGTGGGGGGGGAGGGGTGTATACATACTTAGAGAGACAAGTAGATACAGCTATGGATATGACCATGAGGCAGCATGGGTCAGTGAGAAGAATTTTGAATTCAGAATCTGAGGACCTCGAGAGAAATCTCAGCTCTTGTTACTTAGATAGCAATCTCAGACCTTTGATACCCTATCTCTAAGTGCCCTTGGACAGGTCCTTTCTTCTTCCTGGGTCCAGGTTTCTCATGTGCAAAATATATGGAATCAGAGGTTAGACTATATGGCCTCTAAGGTAACTTTCAGCTCTAAATATACAATCCCAATAAGTCTAGATTTTAAAGCCAGACAGAGATGTTGGCTATAATCCTGGAGCTGGCATAGGGGATTAACTTTGTACAGCTGGGACATAGGTATGAAGGAGTTCATCAGGCCAGTGGACAAGGTCAATGATGGATTCCCACTCGCTTCTTTGCCTGGAAAAACCTAACTCAAGACATTCCAGAATCCATCAAATGTGGTAGGAGATGCCTTCCTTCATCTATCCCTCAATAAGTTGGTCAGGTTGACCTCAGGTTGGTCAATTCTGCTCAGGCCTCCAGAATGAATCTAGAGAAGTCACAGCAGCTTAGTGACTTGGTCCAGTTTTATATTTTCCCTCATCCAGGAAACCCTATGTGACCTAGAATTTTCCTTGAAGCTCAGCCCATAGTGCTTGAAGCAGAGATTCACAATTCTTGGACCAAAGCAAACCCTTGATCTATCTGGAAGTAACCCTAAACCCCTAGCCCCAAATTCTAAGAGCCCTTGGGACTAGTGATGGTCTTCAGCTGAATGAACCAATGAAGTCATCAAGGTTATGGGGACTAAGTGCTAAGGCCCAAATTGATCCTCTACCCCCTACTTTGACCCTATGCACCTCAAAACAGGCTCAACTCACTGCTCATTGTCACATTATAGAATACTCAGACAGAAATCCTGGTCCTTGAAATTAAACTGACATCCATCTTGCTGAATACCACTGAACCAGGCATTGTGGGGAGGAAATCAGTGTACGACAGCTTTGTTATAGCAGTCTGAGGCCCTTGACAAGCAAAGACTTGGGACAGGCCAATTTTCTGAAAGGGTAAGTTTCTACCCCAATTCTGAACACTCATCTTAGAAGAGGAGTCCCTGGGTCCGCCTGAGAGAATCAACAAGCGCATTTTCTCTCACAAATCCAATATGTGTTCAAGGAACATGATACATCATTCCATTGACCATCTAAGAGCATGATGGCACAGTCCTCATTGTAGCTATCATTGGGCTCCCCTAGTTTCCAGAAGCTAGAGAGAAGAGAACAGAGTTGAAAAAACAAAAATGTTCATGTTCAGTGACCCTCTCATCCATTGACAAGTCACAACTTCAACTTCCTAAACTTCAGAACTAAATTTTCTTGACAATCACTTACATCATCTTCTCCATCTGACCCCTCCTAGGTCCCTGCTCCTTCCTCTGTGAACTGCAAAATCCTATCTCAGGTTATTTATTCTCTCTCACCTGAGAGGTATGTTGGTAGTCTGGTAGAAAAGTCCTAGACCTTGAGTCAGGAAGATCTGAGTTCAAATCCAGCCTTAGACACTTACTAGCTGTGAGACCCTGGGCAAGTCTCTTAACATTTATCTGCTTCCGTCTCCTCATTTGTAAAATGAGAATAATGAAATAGCCCACCTCCCAGCATTGTTATAAGTTTCTGAATGAATATTTGTAAAGCACTTTGCAAATCTTAAAGTGCTATATAAATGCTAGTTGCAACCCCCACAATAACAGGAGCCTTGCAATTTGATCATATGCATTGTTGGGGTCTAGGGGCTTCACCAGACTGCCAAAGGGGTCTATGACATCTACCAAGATAACTCATTCCACTTTAGAGCAGTCCGATTGTTAGGAAGTTTCCCCTTAGTTCAAGTGGAAATCTACCCCTCTCTAAAATGAATTCGCTCTTCTTCCTTCTCCTCCTTCTCACCTAATTGTCCCCAAACTCACTGCTTCTAGGAAAGATACTTTTCTTTAGGGGAAGTCACTTTCAGAACGCCCCTGAATACTGTGGGGTGGGACCAGGTTTTGGTTGTCCTATTGCTCTTGAGAGGATTAGTCCCATCCCATCAACCTTATTTACTAAGTACTTTTGTTTCCACCTGTGTCCTCATCCTGATGTTTAAAGCCTGCCACAACCTGGCTCCAATCCATTTCAGCTGCTTTCTTCACATTGCTCCCCTTCATTTGTTCATCCTACGTCCTAGCCAAGATAGGAAGACTAGCCATCACCTGAGCCAGTCCAGCCTGCTCTAACCCTCATGCACATGATGCACCCTCCCTCTCTGAAATGCACTCCCTACTCAACATATTGATAGATTCATCAACTTTGCAAATACCAAGTCTTTTTATATACGCTTGGCATTCACTTATCTGTATACATGCTATTCCTGAAACTCATTTGCCCAAACAATCTGGCCCCACTGCAGAAGAGGTGAAAACCTGGGAGACAGATAGAACTTGCCTTAAAGTGAGACGGGACCCATCTAACCATCGCCATGATCCTTCCACATTTCTGTCAGTCAGCCCCAGCCAGTACGTCCGCGTCGAGCTACCAGCCTTGGTCACAAAACTCTGAAAGTAGAAATCCAGATGAGCCTAGAGCCAGAGCACTGAATCAGCTGCATTGCCCAGTCTCCCCTCCTGCTGCTCTAGTCACCTCCATCTATTAGTTCTGTCTTGAGCATCACTGCTTTTGAAAAGAACTTCCCAAGCCATTTTTGGATTCTCAGTAACATAGGAACTCAGTACTACCAGAGTCTCCTGGCTCGGTCCTGTCCACTCCTTTTCATCCCTCTGCTTATATGCCCCCACTAGGCAGCAACTACATCAGATCACACAACTTGTGTGATTCTGTGGGTATTCCTAGCATGTCTCTTGACAATAACAAAAATGAATATGTGTCATTATAACCAAAAGACACAAAGATCGCTTTTATAGAATCCTAGATAGAACTCAAAGGACTCTCAAAGACAGGCAGTGCTTCATCAGGGTCTGTGGCATCCTTTTAAAAACTTTTTCGATAACTATAATTTAATATAATGAGAAAAATGATTTTTTCTCTTTCATATTAAAAATCAATTATTGAATTAGGAACAGGATTTTTTCAGAATCTTATAGATTGTTCAGTCTCTGAAAGACATAGCTGATAATGAGATTGAATTAACTCTCTCCTCAACCTTGTGGAGATCCCACCCAACCTTACAAGGAATTTAATCTACAGTGGGGAAGCCCATTGTACTCTACAATGGTATAGGTGGAGGGAAATTCTTTGATTAGATTGCTCAAGACTGGTCAATTAAGAAGTAAATGACAAGGGCGGCTAGGTGGCGCAGTGAAGAGAGTACCGGCCCTGGAGTCAGGAGTACCTGAGTTCAAATTCGGCCTCAGACACTTAACACAAAAAACTAGCCATGTGACCTTGGGCAAATCACTTAACCCCAACTGCCCTCCAAAAAAAAAAGTAAATGACACAAGGGGTGTGTGTGTGTGTGTGTGTGTGTGTGTGTGTGTGTGTGTTCAGAAGGCCTCAACTGGAATCCAAACCTTTGTCAACACTAACTCTAGAAACCTGGGGCACAGGTTTCTCATGTGCAAAATATATAGAATCAGAGATTGGACTATGTGACCTCTAAATATCTTTCTCTAAATATATGATCCCAATCAGTCTAGGTTTTTAAGCTAGAAAGGGCTATTGACTATAATGCTGGACCTGATATAGGCCAAGGAATTAACTGTGTTGCTGGAACACGGATATGAAGGAAGTGATCAGGCCCATGGACCAGGGCAATGACGGATTCCCACCCATCCCAAAATCCTCATTAGAATAGGTTTCTCTCTTATTGTTATGCAATCAGATTTGATTGCCACCCTCAAGAAAACCCACTTCTCCCAAGGTATATAAACTGTGAACCCACCCATAATGTCCCTTTGACATTTGAGACTCATTTTATTGGTAATATGCTAGCATCATCAATAAAATTATTGATTCCCCAGAAATTATGTCCCAAACTTTTTAAACACCACAATAATTTCCTTTATAATACTATGAATTTTATTTTATGCATTTAAAAAAATTGTTAAGGAAAGCAGTCTGGGGCTTCACCAGACTGCCAAAAGGGTCTATGACACCAAAAAGGTTAAGAATTTCTGATCTAGGGGCAGCTAGGTGATGCAGTGAATAGAGCACCAGCCCTGGAGTCAAGAGGACCTGAGTTCAAATCCAGCATCAGACACTTAACACTTACCAGCCATGTGACCTTGGGCAAGTCACTTAACCCCAATTGTCCTGCAGTACCCCTCCAAAAAGCAAATAAAAAAAAAACATTTCTGATCTAGGTTAATCTAATCCAGTTAAAAGGAAGACAAAATGGATCTAGGAATCATAAATTATTCACCTGAGATCACACAGCTTCTTAGCAGCATCCTTTGCTATTTCCATTCTACATCCCTATACCTGTTAAATCTTTTTAAAAGAGGAAGCCTTTATAATAAACTATTAAAGGGGTAGCTAGGTGGCACAGTGAATAGAGCCCTGGTCCTGGAGTCAGGAGGATCTGAGTTCAAATCCAGCCTCAGACACTTAACACAAAAAACAAGCCATGTGACCTTGAGCAAGTCATAACCCCAATTGTCCTACCTTCCCCCTCCAAAAAAAAGCAAAAAAAAAAATTTATAATAAACTATTAAAGAAAACAAATGCCTAAATAAAAATTTGGTACCTGTCTCACTCATCATTAATTGTTAGCCATTTATTCCAATCCTTAATTTTATTTAAAGACCTTGGTTAAAATTTTCTTTTGTAATTCACCTCATTTCATTAAATAAAGAATGAAGACTCTTCTCAAGGTTCTGGGAATTCAAGACAAGCTTTCTTCAAAAAGTCTTTACAGGTGGCTTTCAGCTACCAATGAGCTTCCTCTTTTTGTTCCTTTCATTAACCCTAGAAGGCATATGAAAGATAATAACTCCTATTCCTATAGCATTTTAAGGCTTATGAAATACTTTCTTCACAACTATCCAAGGAAATAAGTGATATCAGAGTGTAAGAACTAGGACTAAAATCCTGGATTATTTGACTTCAAACCCAAAGTTCTTTCTTTTCTTTTTTTAAACAAATAGTTACTTAGCACCTACTAGTACCTAATTAGTGTGTTCCAGGCATGGGATAAGGGTTTTACCAACATTACTTCATTTTATCCTCATGACTCTAGGAGATTAGTTATCATTTCCTTTTTACAGATGAGGAAATTGAGATAGACAGATGCTATTAAGTGATTTACCTAGATTATCTAGATGCTGTTAAGTGATTTACCAGGGTCACACAGTTAATAAGTGTATGAGCCTGGATTTAAACATAAATCTTCCTGACTCCATCCAGGTCCAATGTTCTAGCCACTATGCTGCCTTTACATATGCTGCATGGTGGACTCAAGCAAGATCTGGTTTTGAATCCCACCAAAGACATTCACTGTGACACTGGGCAAATCACATAGCTTCTTTAAGCCTCAGTTTCTCTATTTGTAAAATTAGAATAATAGTAATCATAGGTGGCTGCGAGGCTCAAATAAGCTTGCTGCTGTTTAGTTATTTTTTCAGTCCTGTTCCAGGTCTTTGTGGCCCCATTTGGGGTTTTCTTGGCAAAGATACTAGAGTAGTTTGCTATTTCCTTCTTCAGCTCATTTGACTGATGAGGAAACTGAGGCCAACAGGGTTAAGTGTTAACCCACTTGCCCAGGGTCACACAGCTAGTAAGTGTCTGAGGCCAGATTTGAACTCAGAAAGATTTGTCTTCCGGATCCCAAGCCCAATGCTCAATCCACTGTGCCACCTCGCTGCCTTCAGATTAGCTAATTCATGCAGTGTGCTATGAAGAATTTCACGTGCTTGATAAATGCTGGCTGCACTCTCATCTCTAATCCAAGTCCAGACCAGTGGGGAAATCTGACAGTCTGACATGATAACCCACTTGCCTAACAAGTTCTGGGGCTGACATAAAACATGACTTAGACCCACCAAGGACAAGAGAGGTACAAAGCAAAGCACTGGAGTTGGAGTCAGAGGACTTAAGTGCAAAGCCTAATTCTGTAACTTAGCATCTATATGATATTGAAAGCATCATTTCATTTCTCAGTGCTTAATTTCCACATCGATAGATAATGGAATTAGCCTCAGTAACTTCTAAAGTCCCTTCCTGCTCTTCATCTATATTGTAATCCTAAAAACAAGTGCCTCCCTCCCCCAGTGCCTGAGATCTAGCCTCCTCTATGGAGTTGGGAATGCCATTAGCATCTCTAACCGCCAAGGGTAGACAAGGACTAAGACAATGCAGAGAGAAGGGCAGCCAGAAAACAATTGAAAATGAATGTTATGGGGTGGCTAGGTAGCGCAGTGAATAGAGCACGGGCCCTGGAGTCAGGAGGACCTGAGTTCAAATTTGACCTCAGACACTTAACACAAAAACTAACCGTGTGACCTTGGGCAAGTCACTTAACTCCAACTGCCCTCCAAAAAAAAAAAAAAAGAAAATGAATGTTTTGAAACTATTAAAAAAAAAATAATGGCCACAAAGAGATTTGAGAAGACCCTAAGCCCTGCTTCATTGCAGAGGAGGGGGGAGATCCACAAGTATGGAACATTGTATGCAACTTAAGGTTTTTCAATGTGCTATGTTTGAAATAATTATTAATAACCAATATCTTGAGGAGATCCAGAGGCTCCCCTCTTCTTCTAAATTCCTCATTTTAAGTTCCCTTTTCTTGAAGGATTTCACTGATAATAATATTGCATAGACTTTCCTGGGTGAATCCCACCCAGCGTTATGACGAATTTAATCTAGGATGGTGAAGTCCATGGTATTCCACAAAAAACTTGGGTGGAGATAAGCCCTTTGGTCTAAATAGCCTGAGACTGGTCTGGTACAGAGATATTTTCTTTGTTGGGAGGTGACAAGATGATGGGGTGGCATCAGGCCCTACTGGAAGGGTGTATAAACCCTGAGTCTGCTGCCATGATTGTCTTTGGTCAGAGAGAGACGACAAATGACCATGCTTTTATTAGTAACCTTCTGGTCTTATTAATAAAATTATTAAATTACCTATAAACTATGTCTCTTGAATCTTTTTAACCATGACAGCTGATTGGCTTTGCTGAAGTTTTTTTTTTTTTCTCTTCTTCCTTCTTACAAAAAAAAAATTCTTTGATATGAAGACTGGCTCTGGGTGAGGAGATAGGAGGGGAAATCTGGATGAAGTGAAAACAAAAGATACCAATAAAAATCTATTTTTAAAAATAGCCAAGGGCAGAGCTCTGGGTGCCCTGGAGTAACAGGAGGTCTTCCCATCCAGCTTTCTCTTCCATTTTCCCTGGAATCAGTAGGTCATTTGTGAGTTAAAAGCCAGTCCTCTGTGTCATTTAGTTCACTCAGGAAAAGTACCAGAAGGCTGGTACTGAGGAAACATCCTTACCATGAATTCTATTGGCCCACGAAGTGAGAGATCAAAGATCAATGGTAATGACAGCTGATTTCTACTGGGCTTTGAGGCTGACAAGCATTTTCCCCACAATAACCCTGGGTGACTCATTACATGAGGATGATTAGACCCGTTTCACAGGTGAGCAACCCAAGACTCAGATTAAGTAACTTGCCCAGAATCACCCAAATAGTAAGGGTCAGAACAAAGACTCATATTCACATTTTGTGACTCCCAATCCAGAGTTTATTCTACTACATCTATATATAAGCCCCTTGAGGACCAAAGGCTTGGTCCCTGCCTAAGATACATCCTCCTTCCCACCTCTCCCAGCCCCTGGAATGGCTCACCTGTTCTTCAGTGTTGCTGATGATGACCAGATGAGAGTAATTCTCCATACAAAATTTATTGGCAGCATCCCAGCTCTTGGTCATTGTAGAGAAAAAGTAGCAGCTTCCTCCAAAAGAAAGCCAGTCTTTAGGACAGGACTTTCTGTTGCGATCTGGAGGACAAGATTTTGCTGATGGCTCTGGGAACCCCCTTGAATCTTCCCACTTGATCTGACATTCCCCATAGGCCAAAAGTCTTCTATTATCAATATGACTGAATCTCTGTTACCCTTAATCTAGCCTAGCCCTCCCTTGTCTATTATCTTCAGGTAGCTCTCAGCTACCTTCCACCATTGATCCTATGAAACTATCTGTGACCAAATCTGTTACCCTTAAACTAGTCCAGTTGTCCATGGTAGTTTACCTCCAGATTGCCTCCAGCTGTTTCCCACCCTTGATTCCCATCAAAATCTCATTCTCTTGGTTCTTGGAGTCAGACCTCAGTCCCATCAAAATCTTCCCTAGACTCCTCCTATCATCACCCCAGACTACCCCTAGATCCCTCCTACAGTCCTTCTGTATATAAGATCCATCTAGCCTCCCTGAAGGCGCTCAGATTCTATCTAGCCTGACAAAGGTTTAATCTGACCTGCTCAAATTAGCAATACAAATGCTCAGACTCCTTAAGGATCTACCCAATATGGTGGCTGAGAGAAGGCCTGAGGATTCATTTGGCAGGACCTGGCATTTTGGTATTTGGGGATCTCAAACACTCCTAAACCCCCAAACCTCAACAATGTCACTTGTAGGCCATTCTTGAACCCCAGCCAAGGTGGTACCAAGTAACAGCACCAGAGGATTTAGAGCCAGGAGGGACCTTAAAGATGAGCTTGTCCTTATTTTATAGAGAAAGAAAAGGACCTTGTCCAAGGTCACCCAGCTGCTAAATAATACACTGAACCCAAACCCAGAGCCTCTGATCCCTAATCCAGCATTCTTTCCTCTATATCATAATGCCTGTCATGCTCCCACCTTTTCCCTTCACCCAATCTCAGCAGTCTTTCCTCACCAATTAAATCTCGAAGCTCAGTTATGGTTCGGTTGGTGTCATCTTGGATTTGATCAATGTACTTCCTTAGTCCAGTCAGATCTCTTAGTCCAGTCACTGAAAATATGGACACACCCTGGTGAGCAGAGGTTCATACCAAGAACTTGGCATTTCCTTTTTGCCCTACCCACAAAAGACAGGAGATTTCCATCCAGCTCCTCAAACTCAACTCTGCTCACTTTCATGGCTTTTTATCCTTTTGTATAATAATAATCACTTTCATCCCTATAGCACTATAGAGTTTATATCCATAACCTCACTTAACCCTCATAGCTTCTCTGGTAAGAGTTATAATATATCCCAGAAGCACAGAATGTTGGAATTGGAAGAGATCTCACTGATCATTTGGTCTAACCCAGGAGTCGGGAACCTGTGACCTCAAGGCCATATGTGGCCTTCTAGGTCCTTGGGTGTGGCCTTTTGACTGAGCTCAAGTATTACAGAACCAATCCTTTTATTAAAGGGATTTGTTCTGTATACTTAAGGACTTAGAGGCCCACTCATGGTTTTGAGGTCACAGGTTCCCCACTCGTGGTCTAAACCATACATGAAAAGAATCCACACTCTAACATGCATGACATCTGGCTTCTGTTTGAAGAAGGTTCCCCCCTTCCCCCCAAAGAAAGGTAAAGCAATCCAAGGCAACCCATTCCACTTTTGGAGATTTCTAGTTGTTACAAACTTTTCTTGACATCATGCCTAAAGTTCTCTCTTAGCAACTTCTACCCATTACCCCTGTTTCTATCCCCTGGGGTCTACAGAATGAGCCTAATTCATATTCTATACTACAGACATTCAAATGCTTGAAGACTATTCTTGTTCATGTCTCACCTAGATTTTCTCTTTTCCAACCTATTCATCCCTAGCTTCATCAAATGGTTCTCATATGGTGGGGACTTCATGCTCTTCACTAATCATCCTGGCTGCCCTAAGGTGGACATTCACCACCTTATCAACATCCTTCCTAAACTACAGCACCCCTAGAACTGAACACAACACTGAACCATACCTCTCTATTGCAGCCCAAGGGCACATGACCTTTTCTGGTTGCTAAGTCAAAAGTAGCTTGAATCTACTAAGCTCTTCCCCTAAATCTTTTTCAGACAAACTGCAATCTAATCATTTCTTTCTAACTCTCAGCTTGTCCAGTTGATTTTCTAAACCCAAGAATAAGACTTTACAGCTCCTGACCTTCCCTTCGCTGTTGTGGCCATTTATCCCTCATTGTGATTTAACTTCTTTTCTGATTAAATAAGGAAAAGTAGACTGGTTGAGAGGGGATACAGGATTTAAGCCTTATCATTGGAGAGAATAGGCTTGTATCTCCTCTTGGTCCTGCCTCAACTTCATCAGCACCTTCAGTGCTGGAGACCAAACAACAGCTTCTGAATGTTGACCCCCTTCAGTTTCAACTATCACCTCTATGGAGGTGCCTTCAAAAATCACCACCACCCTTTCCTCTTATCTGAGTTCCATACATATCTTCAATTGCCTACAGGATGCCTTCCCCTAGATGTCCCACCCACTGGCACCCCAACCTCATCATACCTCAAACTGAGTTCATAATTTTTCTCTCTAGGAAAAAGTGGATAGAGTGCTGGACCTGGAGTCAGGAAGACCTAAGCTCAAATCTAACCTCACATACTTACTAGCTGTGACCCTGAGCAAGTTACCTGACCTCTGTTTGCTTCAGTTTTCCCAACTGCAAAATGGAGAAAATAATAATACCAATCCCCTGAGGTGTCATGATGATCAAATGAAATAATATTTGTAAAGTGTTTAGCACAGTGCCTGGTGCATAGTAGGCACTTAACAAATGTTTTTTTCTTGCTTCCTCCCTCTCTCCCTTCCTATTTTCCTCTTTTCCTTCCTTCCTTTCTTCCATCCTTCCTTCCTTCCTTCCTTTCTTCCATCCTTCCTTCCTTCCTTTCTTCCATCCTTCCTTCCTTTCTTCCATCCTTCCTTCCTTCCTTTCTTCTATCCTTCCTTCCTTCCTTTCTTCCATCCTTCCTTCCTTTCTTCCATCCTTCCTTCCTTTCTTCCTTCCTTTATTTCTTCCTTTCTTCTTTCATTCCTTCCTTCCTTCTCCTAATTTTGTTTGTCCCTCAGTCTTCTCCAATTCTATGGAAGGGAAAGTCATTCACCAAGTCTCCCACTTCTTAAGTATGGATGTTAGCTTTTGTTTTTCTCCCTCCCTTATTTTCATGTCCAATCAGATACCAGGTCCTGTGAATTCTCTTCTCATTTCTATCCCCTTCTCTCCTCAAAGTCCCAACCCTAGTTACTAACCTTCACAACCACCCAACTATACAATAACCTCCTATAACTCAAAGTTGTAACCAGGAATTGAACCTAATCACACTTCCTTATAGTTCTTTCTACCTTCACTCTCTTCCACCTCCAATCCAGCTTTTATAATGCACCTGGAATAATCTTCCTTACACTTAAATGAGGCCAAGTTCCTCCTCTTCCTAATATCCTTCAATGATTCCCTCTTGCTTTGCAAGTAAAGCTCCAACTGCTCTGGGATTCACATAGTCTGGTGCCCAGTCTGCCTTTTAGCCTTCCCAAGGTTGTTGTGGGGATCAAATGAGACCATGTTTGTAAACTGCTTACCAGGGTGCAGGGCACATGCTACATATTTGTTTTTGTTCAGTCATTTCAGTCATGTCCGACTCTTCATGACCCAATTTTAGGCTTTTCTTGGCAAAGATACTGCAATGGTTTGCATTTCCTTCTTCAGCTCATTTTACAGATGGAGAACTGAGGCAAACAGAGTGAAGTGACATGGCCAGAGTAACACAGCTAGGAAGTATCTAAAGCTGGATTTGAACTCAAGAAGATTAATCTTCCTAATTTCCAATCTCAGTGCTTTATGCACTGCATCACCTAGCTGTCCATGGTGCATATTAGGCACTTTAAAAATGGTTATTTCCTTCCTTTCCTTTCTCGTGGAGTACACAGGCTGTACTCCAAACAAACTGGACTATTCTCTGTCCCCTAAATACATCCTACACTCTCCCATTTCCATGCCTTTGCTAATAGCTTCCTCCTTCCCATTCTTCACTTGTTTAACTTGCAGTTCTCCTTTAAAGGTCAATTCAAATGCCACCTCCTCTAAGGAGCCTCCAGGATGCTGCTGAATGATAATGAAGTCCCCTACACACACAAATCTACTTTGTTTTGCCCTTCTTGGTGGCACTTAGCATGTAATATTACATAGTATAGTTATCTGGGCTTGTGCCTTTGTTAAATTGAAAACTGCATAAGGGTAAGTACTTTGTCATATTTAACCTTATCTTTTTCCACTTCCATCACAGGCCTCCATACATACTCTCTACTTAATATGTTTGGGCATCTCTTATGCTCAAGGCTCTAGGTTACAATAAGGCTGAGGAGGAAAAAAAGATAGTCCCTGATCTCAAGGAGCTCATAGTCAGATTGAAGAAAAAATAATTCGACCTCAAGTTGAATACATATCTATTAAGCATCTGACATGTCAAACAGCACATAGAAGACAGCCTAGGAGATGCTCTCCATCCTCACCTCCATCTGCCGTCTCCTTTGGCCCCCTTGGCGGCCTCTCAAGGCTCCCCTCTCTTCTCCATCACCACCACCACCACCTCATTCCTTTCCTCTCTGAAGTCATCTTCCATCTACTGTATTTGTCATGTACGTACATAGACATTTGTATATTGTCTCTCTCCTTAAGATGTGAGCTCCTTGAGAGCAGAAACTGGTTTTTCCCTTTCTTTTTATCCCTAGGGCTTAATACAAAGGTCTGACATATAGCATGTACTAGAAAAATATTTTAGGATAATGAAAAGTTAACTGAGCTTTGATTTTTTTCCTTTTTTAGGCAATTGGAGTTAAGTGATTTGCCCAGGGTCACACAGCCAGTAAATATCTGAGGCCAGATTTTAAATTCAGGGCCTCAGCTCCAGGGCCAGCATTGTATCCACTGTACCACATAGGTGCCCCTTGTGTTTGTTTTTAACTGGGCATTGTAAGACATGAGTAGAAAAAAAAAGGAAAATGAGTTCAGCAAAGATACAGATGTGAATATGAGCATAGCTTTTTAAGGATTCAATCAATAAATTAGTCTGATTGGAATAGAATGTTCTAATAGGGAAAGACAAGAAGTTAAGACTGAGGAAGGGAAGTACAAATTGTGGAGAGCCTTAAGTGCCATGGTAAGGAGTCTGGCCTTTGTTCCACAGGTCAAAGAGAGTAGTGGAAGGATGTGGCCAGAAGAGGTCACTGCTAATGCCCTCCCTTGGTTGTTTACCTCCAATTTATCTATAAATATCTTATTTGCACATAATTTTTTTATATTGTCCCCCATATTAGATTATCAGTTCTTTGAGAGCAAAGACTGTCTTTTGCTTTTCTTTGCATTCCCAGTGCTTAGCTTTGGTACATAGTAGTCATTTAATAAATGCTTGTAGATGGACTGACTACTCTGTGCAGGAGGGCCTGGAAGAGGAGAGATTGGAGGCAGGGAAGTGTATTAAGGTCAAAGTGAATAATGACTCAACTGAACTTCTTTCCCACTTAATGACAAACCATCCAACCAAGAGCCAGGGGATAGAAAAGAAGGACGAAGTTAAGTTTCTTAGACAATCTGAAATCCTAAACATTTATAGACTAGAGCCAACCAGGAGGGAAATATCCCATTTCTGGTGAGGCCACTTCCCATCTTTCCAGTCATTCATGTTCAGAATCTCAGGGTTACCTCAACTCTTTCCATTCCTTCATGCTTATAACTAGTCAGCTGCCAAGTTTCCTTGATTCCACTTCTACAACATCTTTCCCATTCTGTCATCTTCCCTCCAGACACACAGCCATCATCCCAGTTTATTATCTCTCACCTGGACTATTGCAATAGCCAACCCTTCAGTCTCCCTATCTCAAATCTTTCCCATCTATCTTCCACATTGCTGCCAAAGTGATATTCCTAGAGCACGTCTTCGATCATCTCATTCTCCTGCCCAATAAATTCCAACAGCTCCCTATTATATCTAGGGCCAAATATAGAATCTTCAGCTCGGCATCTAAAGCCCTTCACAACCTAGCTCCAACCTAATTTTCCAATCCTGTTATGTGTTACAACCCTTCACACGCTGTACTCTATCTAAGTAAAGACTTACTTTCTCTGTGTTCCTCCAACATGGTGCATTATCTCCCATCTCCATAACTTTACATCGGTTGCCCCCATGCCTGTAATGAATTCTCTTTTCACATTCACTTCTTAGAATCCCTAGTTTCACTCAAAGCTTAGTTCAAGCACCACTTTCTTCAGTAAGCTTATTATGTTTTCTCCCCACTGCTAGTACTGCCTCTCACCACCACTGCCTGCAAAAATAATCCCCTGGTATCTACTTTGTATATGTTTAATTTGTGTGTGTGTATACATACATACATACATACATACATATATATATATATACATATCACCTGATATCTACTTTGTATATTTCTACATGTGTACATATCTCTGCCTACAGAATGTAAGCCTCTTAAGGGAAGGAATTGTTTCTTTAATGTCTTTGTATGCCCCATGCTTAGTGTAGTGACTAATATACATATATATATTTGCAACCTGAAGTTATGCAACCCATTTTTCTTTTATCATTTTCATGTAAAGTCTTCACCACTCCTGACAAGTCCTTACAAACGATCTTCCAATATTTTATAGTAGCAGTATGTTTTATGGTAGCCATGAGTTGGTCTTATTTTCTATTGTTACCATAAGTCTCTCCATTTCTCTAAAGAAATCTGCTTGACTTATTTATTTCTTTACTTATTCATTCCTTCATTTACTTGTTTATTTGTTTGTTTGTTTTGGTGCTTCTTTTTGGATATATTATTGGTTCATTTTTGGTAGATGTTACCTATGGGTGTAAAGATAACAAGCCTAACTCTCTTGGATTCATACACATCTCAAGGTCACTTAAATTTGAGTCATTAGCAGGAGAGCTAGGTTCTTAAACTTAACCTATTACAGAGCAACTGAATTCTTAACCAACTCTGAACCAAGTTCAGAGACAAAGAGTCATGATTTAAGTAGTTATGGGACAAAAATAGTTACAGGACAAAAAACAATTATTTGTAAATAGGATCGATAAGAAAATGATCCAGAACTGGTGTTAATCTTTTCAACTGACAGTAGCAACTGAGATGTCTTCTGCTGATTCAGCACATATTACTAGTTATCTGAATTTTGTTCAATATACAGTATAGTTTGTAAATTATGCTCTTTTGATCTTTGGGACAGTTTGTACAAGATTTCCAGGTTCCCATTTGTAATCTTATTTCCTGCGCTCTCTCTAACTCTCTCTAGCTTTCTCTCTCCCTCTCTCTCTCTCTCTCTTTCTCTTTCTCTCTCTCTCTGTCTCTCTCTCTCTCACACACACACACACACACATACATACACACAAGTTTAAGAATCCCTACTCTAGTTTATTAGTGTCTTTCCTAAAGTAAGGTGCCCCAAACTAAAAACAGCATTCCAGATGAGACCAGGCAGAGGATAATGGAACTATCATCTTCTTTTTCTGTACCCCTCACCTCTTTTAAAGCCACATAGGGTAACATTGGCATTTTTGACTACCAAATCATACTTGAAGATGCATATTAAACTTGTTGTCTACTAAAACCCCCAGATCTTTAAAAAAAAAAAACAACCCTGGATCTAGCTGTAACTCCCCCATCCTCTATTTGTGAGGCTAATTTCTTAAATCCAAGTATGGAATTTCATATTTATCCATGATGAAAGGGATCTCATTCAGTTTGGCCTATTGTTCTAACCTATAGGATAATTTTATATCTCAACTCTGGTATCCAGTGAATTAGCTGTCCCTTCCTAGTTTTATTTCACCTGAAAATCAGTAAGCATGCCAACATGCCTTCATCCAAGTCACTTATAAAAATGTGGAACAGGACAGGGTCTATTATTCTATGATGAAAATGTCATAGGATCCTATGATTTGGAGCCAGAAGAGACCTTAGAGATCATGATATATGATGCCTTCATTTTGCACCTGGGGAAACTGAGGTTTAGGAGGATTAAGTGATTTAGCCAAAATCACACCAGTAGTAAGTAGAAGATCCACAATTCAAGCCTAGATCTTATGACTCTGTAGCTAATCTCCACAAAGCTATTGGGAGAAAGAACATTTTGTAAGCCACAAAGCATTATAAAAATGTGAGTTGCTGCTATTACCAATATTCTCTATGTCCCTTGACTCTCACATTCTTCTCTGGTTCTCCAGAATGAGACCAGCTTCCTTAGACTGCATTCAGTCAGCTCCCCATGTTCATGTTATAAATCATACTCACACTTTATCAAGGTTACAGCAAGACTTGTCACCGCCAGGAGCAATGCTATCCCCACCAGCATACAAAGACATACTGCCATTTTCTCCTTCCGAGTTAACTGGGGGATCTTTCTTTTCTGGCTGGATTCTGGCACCTGCGTAAACTGGAACCCTTGGCTGAGCTGAGGTACCTGGGAGAACTGTATCCCTTGACCGGGCTGGAACATATGGCTGGGCTGGGGTACCTGGCTGAGCTGAAACCCCTGGATGGGCTGCAGATTGGGAGCAGCTGTGAAAAGTAAAAGACACCAAAGCATGAGGTCAAGAGGAGAAATGATTCCTCAGGTCTTTACTGAAGAGAGAAGAAAGGAATCATAGGATCATATTTATTCCAGAGATGGAAAAGACCTTAGAGACCATCTAACCGTGGTCCCTTAACAACTCTGTGGAGAAATTTCAATGGATCTGTGCACTTGGATAAGAAAAATTACATCTTTATTTTCGCTAACCTCTAGCTGAAATTTGGCACTTCCTTCCATTATTTTTTTAAAATACATTATGTGAGAAAGTTTCACTAAGTTTCACTTAGTTTCACTAAGCACCAAAGGGATCCATGATACAACTATTATTAAGAATAACATTAATATTAATATTAAGTTAAGAAAAAATATTAAGAACTCTTATTTACAAATCAGGAAAAACTGTGTCCCGGACAGTTTAAAAGGGTCTTCCTTAGATAGATAAGGCCTCAGAACCCAGATACTTGGGAGAAACAAGAGAATTGCACACACAATGAAAACATCACCTCAAGACAGCTGGACTCAGATGAAATGCAATGAACCATTTTGGTTCTAGAAAACAGATGACGTGACATACATCCTTCCTCTTGAGAGAGAAGTGCACCTACAGTTACAAGATTTAGGCTACATTGTCAGAGGTAGTTGCTTTGTAGGTTTGGTGGACTTAACTATTTTTCTTTGCTACAAAAGAAAATCCAGTGGGAATTGGTGAGAAGAAATGAGTATCAAAAAATTTTTTAAGTAAAAAATAAATAGATGAGTATCATTTTTAAGGCATATTTTTTTTTAATATGGGAAGAAATGAGAGTTTGGCAGAGGGAGGTCCTGGACCAATGACTCAGGATGCTCCAATTATAGTACATCCTTCCCAAGCAGAAGGGAACTCTAGTTTATCTCTTTCTGGGGAACAATAATTTGGCAGAAAAGGGAATTGACAAGAACTCTCCCTTCCTTGGTTCTACATCTTGCCTTGTTCTATTAGCGAAATCGGGTTTGCCTAATTCATTTGGTCATTCCTTCATTCAGTAAATATTTGCTAAGCCCCAACACTGTATTCCAGATAATAGTTCATGGCTAAGAACACTGCAATTGGTCTCTAGAACCCCTGAGTCTCATAAATGTTGGGGAGACTCAGGGGCTCCAGTTGCCAGGCCTTCTGACTATGGAAGAGAGTAGAGAACCCACCAGGGAATCAGGACTCACCCATCTGGGGTGGTTGACAGGCAGCGGAGTTCAGATGCAAGCCTGTGGAAGAGAAAGAGTTCACTGAGGTGACTATGTCACCCAAGTAAGCAAAACCACCCTAAAATCCTCCTTCTCTCTCCCTGTCTTTAATCACAGATTTCCAACTAGAAAGTCCAATCTCCTCATTTTATGGATGAGAAAACAGAGGCCCAGAGAGGTTATTTGCCCATGGTCACACAGCTAGTATTTGAGGAAGGTTTTCATGATTCCAAAGCCAGGGCTACAATGACTATAATATGCTCCTTCTTGATCAGAATGTCCAGAGCACAGGGAAGAGAGGGCTCTAGAGTGAGGTCAGGGAAGAGCCTAGGAGTTGTTGGAAGGAGGGCAAGTAAAGGCCTCAAGGATGTTTCTGATGCTTATTCCCACACAGAGCGTGCCTGCTACTTACCCTTCTGGGGAGGTGGGGGACAGGGCACAATGGAAGGGCCCAAACCTAGAAAGAAGAAAGAAGAGTTACTGGGGAGAAAACCTTAAGCAGGAGAGTCGATGGGGAAAGAGTATGTCAAGATCTCACCTGCTGCCTGTGGGGACTTGCTGGGAAGTGCTGGTTTCACTGTTTTCTTCCCTGGGCAAGAGAGAGACAGAGAATAACAAAATCTCTGAGCTGAAAGGGCACTCTGACCACATTCTAGTCCAGTCCACACATAAACAATATCCTTTCCAAGGAGCCATCCGACCTCCTCTCCAAGGTCCCATCCAATGATGGGAAACTGACCACCCCCTGACGCTGCCTCTCCCATTTTTTAATAGCTCTCATTGGCAAGAAGTACTTTTTTATATGAAACCAAGATCTTCTCTGCAACCTCTAATCATTGCTCCTGGTTTTGTCCTCTGAGGCTAAGCTAAATCCTATTCCCTCTTCCACATGAGTCTTCAAATTCTTGAACACAATGATCAATGTCTCCTGTAAATTTTCTATTCTTCAAGATAAAAATCCTCCGTTTCATGTCTTCAGGAGACTAAATGACAATTTTTTATCCCGTATGTTTTGATGGTAAGTCTTTTTGCAGTGTGGGTTGACTTGAATAACCACAGAGGTATCTTCTAACTGATTTTTTTTTTTATTCTCTGATCATATGAAGGGATCATATAGCCTAGTTTCTAGTTCTCTTTTTGGGAACCAAGAAACCAGGGCCAGCTCCCTCCTGCTTACCTTCTGTCACTTAGGCTCTGGATCCAAAGGCTGATGAACCCCACCCCACGCCCCAAAAAACTTCCCAAATTAGCTCACCTGCTCGGGGAGGTCTTGGGGGAGCTATTGAACCTAGGGGAGAAAGTAGAAAAGCTGTTGATTTTTCATTTAAGAGGAATCCAGGTGGGGCAGTAGCTGACGCCCTAGGCTTGAAATGAACACTTGAATTGAAACTCTGCCTCAGACACTTACTAGCTGTGTGATTCTAGACAAGTCACTTAACCTCTCTTGGTCTGTTTCCTCATCTGTAAAATGAGGGGTTGGATTTGTGGGCCCCTAGGGTCTCTTTGAAGCAATCTGGTTTGGTCTATGCTCCTACTTGTTTGCTTTCTTCTCCTTTCCCTAGGCCCCCCAGGGTAGAATTTTCTCTTTCCTAAACCAGCAGTATCAAACAAGGGTTGGCTCAACCAGACTAAAATGGGAAATACTTAGTAAAATAAATACAAAGTGAAAGACACAAATAATATTATATTTTAAAACTAAGTCAACATATGGCCCCCAGGACTTCTTATATACCGATTGCTGCCACCTTTTCTATCTGAGTCTGACACCACTGCCTGAGACCAGTGCTCCAAGAGGCCCTAAGCTCTCTCTGCAAGGCCTCTGTGGCCCCAAGACCAAGTACCTAGAACCAGATCTCCAGGGGATATGCCCAGCACTTTAGAGTTTAGGAAGAAGTGGGGAGCAGGAGAGCTAAGGCCAGAGAGGGGTCCCTGGGTACAACTACCTCCCTGGGGATACGTGCAGTCCCAGCCCACCCACCCTCTGGTTATCCCACAGCTGGCCACATAATGGAAGAGAAAGTGATCTGGACTTGGAATCAGATCCCAACTCTGATAGCTTCTAACTTTGACCTTGGGGCACGTTTCCTCCCCTCTCTGGACATTTTTTCTCGTTTGTAAAATTGTTGATTTCTAAGGTCCCTGCCAAGACAAAAATATCTGATTTACTGACATTTGGGGGTGGGGATAGGGATGGGGAGAGGTCTTTCTTTCATGCAGTACTCCTGCATTTCTCACCTGACAGCCATCCAAATCTTCCCCGTGGGCCTGGAAACTTCTTGGTCCCTGGCTTGGGAGGAAGGTCTTCTTTGGATGGGGCCACGTTCTCATAATCATCATCTTCTGAGCCTTCAGTTACTCCTTCCAGAAAAAAAAAATAAAAGTTTCCACTCATGCATATTGCCACCCTGACAGCCAGGGCAGATATGAGGGCTAAGCAGGGATACAACAATGCCCCCAAACTCTCATGTGACGCTTTGTCATGCCCAGCTTCCACTCCAAACACGCCTCCCTAGTGTTCACTCCCAGATCTCGACTTTGCCCCGTGACCCCATTTCAGATGGAGTCATCATGCGCACCAAACTATGGCACCTACCACAAATACCCATGTCCCCCAACCTCCAGGCAAAACCTGCCTGAAAATCATACCTGCTGGTCGTCTGAATGAGAAATTTCTATACATACCAGTGAAAGACATCACTGCCCACAGCCAGGGAGGAAAAGAGCCAGGACACGTCTGCTGCTCAATCCTTTAGTCATCCAGACTCGAGCCTCACCCTCCCCTTCCGGCTCCGTATAACCACATCCTAAGACCCACCTTGTCTCAGTTCCCTCTTTGTCACTGGGGGCAATAACATGCAAATCCAGCCCCCTGACAGCCATTCTCAGTGCAGGTACTTAATGACATAGGACCCCAGGGGAAAACTGGGGAACCCAGGGCTGAACATCTGTAGTCATAGAACCTGAGTTGAACCCCAGATCTTCTTTTTACTATCTGTGTGGCCTCAAGCAAGGCACTTCAACTGTCTGGGATTCACTGTCCTCCCCTATGTCAGGTAGTCAATCAGTTGGCATTTATTAAGTACTTTATGTACCAGGACTGTACTAAACACTAGGGGTACAAGAAAAGACAAAACAAAAATATCCTTGCTCTCAAGGAACTCATAGTCCAATGAGTCAACACTATCTACAAGAAGATGTGCACAGGACAAACTGGGAAGGCTCTGAGGACTGGAAAGTGCTTCCTGCAGAAAGGGGGTCTTCTACTGAGACTTGTGGAAAACAAGGAAGCCAGGAGGCAATGAGGAGGAACAGCATTTTAGGTGTGGGAGACAGCCGATGAAAATGTGCAGAGCCGTCAAATAGAATGTCATTCGCAAGCATCAGCAAAGGGGCCCAGGGGCCCTGGATGGCAAAGGTCTTGGGGAAGAGAGTAAAGGGTAGAAAGACTAGAAAGAGAAGAAAAAACAAGGTTATAAAGGGCTTTAAAAACCAAACGGAATCTTACATTTTACCCTGGAGGTAAAAGGGAACCACAGGAGTTTATTGAATGGGGGAGCAGGGGAATACCAGAGTCAGACCTGCCCTTTAGGAAGATCAGTTTCACAGCTGAGAGTAGGATGGACTAGAGTAAGAAGAGACTTATGGAAGGGAGACCAAGAATCAGGCTATTGCAATAATCCAGGTGTGAGTTGATGAGAGCCTGCACCAGAGTGGTTGAAGGGTCAGAGGAGAAAAGGAATCATATAAAAAAGATGTTAAAAAAAAGTTCAAACAATAAGACTTGACCACAGATTGGGTATGGGCCATGAGAGTCAAGGGGGAGTCAAGGATAAAGCCTAGGTTGTGAGCTTGGGTTATTGGAAAGTTGGTGGTCCCCTTGACCACCAAGGAAAGTTAAGAAAAGGTGAGGGTTACGTGAGGGAGAAGATAATAAGTTAAGTTTTACACATGTTGCATTTAAGATATCTATAGGACATCCAGTACAAGATATCTAATAGGCAGCTGAAGATCCAACAACTCTTGGAGGTCAGGAGAAAAATTAGTGCTGGACAAATAAATCTAAGAATCATCTGGGTAGAGTGTTTTGAAACCATTGAAACCAAGGGAATTAATGAGACCAAGTGACATAGTGTACAATGAAAAAAGGGCAGAGGCTTGAGGAACCCCCACAATTAGTGGATCCAGCAAAAATGAAGATCTAGCAAAAGGAAAAGAGAAAAGGGGCCAGATAGATGATAGGAGGAGAACCAGGAGACCCAAAGGTGTCATGAAAAGATAATATCATGGAGAAGAGGGAGACTATCAGAATCAAAGGCTACAGAGAGGTCAGGAAGTATGAGGACTGAGAAAAAGCCATTAGGTTTGTCAATTAAGAAATCTGACAACTTTGGAGAGAGCTGTTTCAATTGAACGGGAAGGTCAGAAACCAGACTGTAAAAGTTAAGAAAGTGAGAGGAAAGGAAATGGACAGTCTTTGTTTAGCCACAAAAGGGAAAGGAGATTTAGAATAATAGCTAGTGGGTATGGACAGATCTAGTGAAGGTTTTTGAGGAGGATGGCACCATTAGCCACTGTAGACAGTAGGGAATCCAATAGACTGAGAGAAACTGAAGATAAGTGAGAAGTAGGGATGATAGAGGGGGTTAATATGCTGGAGAAGACAGGGTGGAATGAGATCGTTGAATGCAGAGGAGTTTGCCTTAGCAAGGAGAAAGGTCCCCTCTCTGTGTGAAACATGGGTGATGGAGGAAAGAGTGGAGGAAGATGTATTCATACAAAATAAGGGGGATGGACTAGCTGCAGGCTAAGGACCTTCTAGCTCTAAGTCTTATGGTCAAAGATTCTGAGTTAGAAAGAACATGAAGGGCCTTCTAGTCCAACTTATACCTAAACAAAAATCCCCTCAAAAATTTACCCAACAAGAGCCACTTCTGGGTCCACATCTGGGTTTCAGCTTCCTCCTTTGTAAAATGAGAGGGTGAAGCAGATGGGAAAGCAATGTGACGTAGTGGAAAAATCTACAAACAGCATCAGCTTCTCTGTATATCATTAACAAAACCCCAAAGGAACACAGAGAAAGAAAGATTCCATTAAAAATAACTCTAAATGGCAATAAATATTTGGCAGTTAAGCTACCAGGAGACGCTCAAGATTTATGTAAATACTATAATATTTTATTATACATAGATATGCTATAGTAT
>CM053594.1:59733292-59786710 GCA_028646575.1 Pseudocheirus occidentalis
CTATAGTATATATAATATGCTATAATATGACTGTATATGTAAATACTATAATATTTTATTATACATAGATATGCTATAGTATATATAATATGCTATAATATGACTGTATATGTAAATACTATAATATTTTATTATACATAGATATGTTATAGTATATATAATATGCTATAATATGACTGTATATGTAAATACTATAATATTTTATTATACATAGATATGCTATAGTATATATAATGTGCTATACTATTACTGTATATGTAAATACTATAAAACACTTTTACAGAAATGAAGGCATTTTAATCATTTGAGAGGAACTCATGGTTTACCCTGAAGGCCATACCAATACAATTCCAATTACGATCCCCCTACATTAATTCACAGATTCACTACTCTACCTACCAAACTACCAAAGGGCTACCTTATACTATTAGATAAAATATTAACAAAATTCATCCTGAGCAACGGTCTCCAGAATGGGCGCTGATGCCTCCTCAGAAGCCATGGTGTGCTCCCAAGGGGCTTGTAATGGACCAGCAGTGGGTGGGATTATGGGCTGCATCTCATTCTCCTATCAATCACGAGGCTTATCTCCAACACTGCTACATTTGCCCTTCACTCATTACAGCTCATTACTGCCTCACTCCACCCCCTCCTACCACCATGCAAACTCCAAACTTACCCCTTTATGAAACAGACATTGGCCCCACAGGGTAGAAAGATAGGTATATAGTCATATATGGGTAGTATATCCACATGGTGTGTCTAAACGTATAGGCAAAGCTCGTGGGTAGCATAGAGATAAACAGAGACTTGAAGGAGACAGTCAAGGGCAGTGTCTAGATATTAGCTGGAGTTTGGGGGTAGGGACAGGCAGTCCCCAGGAAAGCCACAAGGCTAGATAATTTTTTCCCCAATCTCTGAGAGGGATATTGGGCTAGATTTATATCTCTCTGCCCCTTTCACATAGTTCTAGCCCAGTCTAAGGGAAGAGTGTTTAAAGGTTCAGAAGAAAAGCTACTTTCCTGGTCACTCTTAATAGGGATTGAGCCCCTCCAAAAAAAAAAAAAAGAGGGATCATAACCATTAGCTTAGACTCACCAACTCATTTCCTTCCTACCAAACACTGGTCACAGTAAAAAAATCATCACAGATAGCAAATAGTGAGTAAAATCATTTATCCAAGCAAAACAACAAACAGAAACTAGAAACATTCTGTAGATTAGAACATGCCAGAAGAATAGACAAGAGTTAATGAGTTTTCCAACTGGGAATGAGATAATATCTCAGCTCAAACCAGGAAAGAACTCTCATCAAAGAAGGCTCATTCTAGTAACCTCTAGAACTTCAAGCAAGTCCAAAAACATGACATGATCAGCTTCCCATAAATGTCTGCTATTTCTCAGTCTTTCTCTCCCA
Organism: Pseudocheirus occidentalis; assembly: GCA_028646575.1. NCBI lineage: Eukaryota > Metazoa > Chordata > Mammalia > Diprotodontia > Pseudocheiridae > Pseudocheirus > Pseudocheirus occidentalis. The sequence goes on from CM053594.1 coordinate 59,734,709, forward strand.
CCTCCCCAGAGTCTCCTTAGTCCAACTTTTCTCTCCAGATAAGCCCTGGAACTAATTCCCTAAGCCCCTTACACAAGCGCTTAGCATTTTCTCCAGCAATCGACAGTCACCATCTCCTGCAAATGTAGCCACGCTCTAAACATCCTGGGTTTGGATTATAGCCCACTTATATAACCTAATCATAACCAGACAACTCTAAGAGCAGTACTACTTGGAAAATCCCCACCCTCAACATACTCTTTCTTGGCCCCCCAGATCTCCTTATTGTACCAGTAGACATTCCTCAAAGAGTGGGCTCTGCAATTTGGGTCAATGACCTTGTCTTCCCCTTTTCATTTTGCATGCGACCACATAATTTGCATAGGGTGACATGAATGGGTTATAATCTGCATACAGATCCTGTTACAATATCTTTTCCCCAAATTCCACCCATCTTCCAAATTTCCTCTTTTCTGTAGAGAGTACCACCATCTTTCCAGTCACCCTGGTTTAAAACCTCCTTGCAATCCCCATCTCCTCACTCTGAGTAACCCCATGTATTCCAACAATTGCAAAATATTATCTTTTCTATCTCCACATCTCTCTATCCACTGCTCTCTACTCCACAGCCACCACTCCAATACATCCTCCAGATAGCTACCAATGTGATTTTCTTAAAATAAGGATCATTCCATGCAATTGCCATCCCTTGTCAACAAACTCCAGTGGTTTCCTATTACCTCTCAGGTCAAATATAAATTCCTCTGGTTGGCCTTCAAAGCATTTCATAACATAACCCCAACCTATTTTTCCAGCCTTATTATCCTTTACTCTCTTCCTTATATTCTATTGTCCAGTCAACTGCCCTTCCTGTCTCTTACACCAATCAGAAACCAAGACTAAAATATCCAAACATGAATAAGAAATTAACATCTGATACTATCCATTAAGTAGAATTACATAAAATAGGAGGAATGGATTTATATTTTTTTTAAATTTATGCTGAGCTGAAATCAGCAGAATTGGAAAAAGAATTCATTTTAATTATTATTTTTGCATTATGTATATTGAATAGCTACATTGAAATACACTAGGAAAAGATTTCTTAACCATAGGATAGAGGAAATAGTCAAAATTTTAAAATATGCAATTTTGATTATTTAAACTTAAAAGCTTTTGCAGGTTAAAGAGTGAGAAAATTTATTGCACCAAATATATCTGATAAAATGTGGATTTGCCAGATGTATAAGGGATTGACATAACTATGTAAAACCAAGAGTTATTTCACAATAGCTAAGGGGTCAAGGTATAGGACCAATTTAAAAAAAAAAGAAAGGCAAAAATCATAACTATGTGGGAAAAAATCTCTAAATCACTAATAATAAGAAAATGCAAATTAAAACAACTCTAAGGTTTTATCTTATATTGGCAATGATCATCTTTTATGATGGAAATTTATTTTATGGAAATAACCAATGGTAAAGAGAGACTGGATGAAGTCAGACACACTCTGTGTGAATAGCATACTATGTGAATTAATCCAACTATTCTAAAAAGCAACTTCAGAATTAATGGAGAAAAGTTATTCAAGTATTCATCTACCTTGATTCAGATATACTGCTACTGAGCATGTACCCCAAGGAAACCAAAGATAAAAACTAGCATGGGAGGAGTTCTATTTCCTTCTTTTTAAATCTATGAGGTGGAGAGTGAGGAGTGAATGTCCTTTCTCAATTCAAGTATGAGCAAGGAGTATGTGTCCTTAGGAGCTTTTCCAGCATACTACCAAGCCAGGAAGATGTAGCTAAAATAGCCGCTATATATTTTCTTTTGTATTTTATTTCCATATTATTAAGATTATGTGATCATACACATAGTGTCTGAATCTATGGATGTTGAGGGAGGAGAGCAGAGTGAATCTGAGAAGGTGGAAACAATGAACTAAAAAATACAAATGTAGTCAATTTAATATTTTAACAATATTTCATCTCCTATACTAGACTGGGACCTGGTAGCAAAGTGAAAGCCCATCCATCTATATTCACAGACTTCTTCCCCTAGGGACCCATAATGGCTATTTTGGGACAGAAACACATAACAGAAGCAGAGTTGAACATGTCCACATGGTCCAAAAGGGAAGATCATGGACAAAGTTAATGAATCCTTGCTTTCTATATAGAGGATGAGGGATGCGAATTTCCTAGTAGCAAAATCCTAGAATCCAGTCTACTAACCAGAGAAGAGAGATTTCCTTGGAAGCGCTAGAATTGGGGATTGTGTTATAGGTAACCCCAAGTTTGATATCCTAGAACTTAGCCTTCTATCAAGAGAAAAGGGATGTCTTGAGCAGCCTGGAATCTAGCTTTCCAGACAGAGGAGGGAGAGTTCCTGGCCAACACTATTTGGAAATTGCCTCTGGAGTAGCCTGAGTTTAGGGAGTTTGGGAATCAGATTACAAAGAGAAAGGGATTTACAGGAAGGCTTCTTGTGGGAAGAAGAGGATGAGGGAACCGATAGCCCTCTTCTTTTTCAGACCATGACAATATATCTGAAATTTATTCAACAAAATGAGGAACAACATGGGATGCATTTTAGTTGGAATATGTAGCCATTAAGACACCTTGAAACCACAAGAATGAATGGTTATCCCACTGGTATGTCTACGTAGTCCCTCCAAAGAACTCCAGACCTTCCTCCGATACTTCCTACTTTGCCAACTTGTAAAGCATTTCTCCATCCACTTTGTCAAGTTCATTATAAAACTAAGCTTTGGGTCTGTAATTTCTGTTCTCAAAGAAATCAGTTCCCTCTAGCATACTCAGACCCATCTGAAATGAATCAGCCTGAGGAACTAATCCCCTAGTTTTCTACAGTTGAATACCTAGTGCAGTCAGTGTTGTTAATAGATGTCTGAAAGAAGACCTCTGGCTTCTAAAAGGGTCTTTGAAGATGTTCCTGATCTTCTTTCTTCAGATAGTTGAGTGGGTCTGATCATGTTTAGTAGAACATGGTTCCCAAATTGAGCTGTGAAAAAATCTCAAAAAGCTATGTCTTTTGAGGACTTGACTGCAAAGCAAATGTGGGATACATTGTGTCCTACCAAGTCGGTTAGCTATGCCTGCTCAGCTCAGTTCTTGTTCAACTACAGGAATAACATTTTATTCTGATGCTTATTCAGAAGACTGATATGAACCTGACGCATCTCCTTGGGGAAATTACAAAAGGATCCATGGTCAGGAACTCAGGGGAAAAGATACTTGCAAATCATTGGTGTTGCTTTGTCTGTTGCTACTGGATGGCTAGAGGCCCCTTTCCCAAAAACTGAACCCAGAAGATTAGGCATGATAGCCAGAAATGAATTAAAGGTTCCCCTTCATTACAGTGAATGTTGTATTTTAAAAATCAACCAAGCAATATGAGATGCTTGCTAATTGCATGGTCACAAATGGTCACCAATAGTCACTGCACTGATTTTTGTGTCTGTGTCTTAGACCAAACTGGTCAAAGTTTGGAGATGAAATGTTGTGCAAATTTTACAGATGGTTGTGGTAATGGGAGGAGCTTCTTTCAACACATCCCTTTTGAAACACACATTCCACTTTTAGACAGCTGGATGCAATTAGAAAAAGTCACATGACTATGCTGACTGGATCCAATACAAATTTATGTTATCTAATCTCAAGGACCTCACTGTTATATGGCAATCTTCTTATTCTTCTCTGATTGGCTGTCTATCAAATGCACTGCACCGTTCCAAATCTCTCCTTTCTTCAAGTCATCTCCCTGTCACTTAACCCCAATTGCCCTGCCTTCCCCCCTCCAAAAAAAAAAAAAAAGGAAAAACAAGTCACCTCTCCATCCCTTTTCAGAAGAGAAGTTCATCTCACACTTGCTAGGGGGATCAAACAGGGCCTCAATTACTCTCAACATTATCTCCTGTTCTCTCCTCCTTTGCTCAAGTCTCAAAGGAAGAAATGCCTCTTGCCAAAAGTAACCCTTATATTTATCGTCTAGATGCCATCCCCTCCCCACACCCTCATTCTCCTCCAAGATTTTGCTCTTCCAATCATTTTCTCTCCGTCTATAATTTTCAGTCTCTTCCTGTCCACTGGCTCCTTCCCTGCTCCCTGTGAACAAGCCTAAATTCCCCTACCACTAAAAAATTTCGTTTGTCCCTATGATGTCTTCAAGCCTTCTCCTCTCTTTTACAACCAAAATACTAGAAAAAAAGCTGCCTACACTTTCTCACCTCCCATTCACTTCTTAGTCTCTTGCATTTGGGCTTCAGACCCACCCATTGGACTGAAATTGTTCTACCCAAACTTCCCAGTGCTCTCTTTCCTGCTAACTCCAATGGCCTTTTCTCTCTTCATCCTTCCTTTCTACAGTGTTTAACACTTGGCTATCACTGCCTATACCAGTTAGTTTCTGGGACACTGCTTTCTCCTGGTTCTACTAATCTGTTGTTTCTTCTCAGGCTCCTTTGTAGCAGAAGTATCTATATCCCATAACTTAGGTGTACATGCACCCCAAGTGCTCTGTCTTGGTCCTTTTCCCTTTCTCTCTCTACACTCCTTCTTAGTAATCTCATCAGCTCCTATGGATTCAATCATCATCTCTATGCAGATGATTCCCAGATCTTTTAGTTCCAAGTTTCCTGAGTTCTAACCCTCCAGCACCAACTGTCCATTGGATGTTTCAAAATGGATGTCCTGTAGTCATCTCAAATTCAATAGTCCCTAAATAGAATCCTTTTTTTTTTTTTTTTTTTTTTTTTTTTTTGCTTTTTTGAAGGGAGGAAGGTAGGGCAATTGGGGTTAAGTGACTTGCACAAGGTACTAGTGCATGGCTAGTAAGTGTTAAGTGTCTGAGGTCAGATTTGAACGCAGGTCCTCCTGACTCCAAGGCCAGTGCTCTATTTACCACGCCACCTGGCCACCCCTAAAATCCATATTTCCCTGAAAATTCATCTGTCTTCTGAATTTCCCCATTTCTATTGGTACTTTCCCTCTATTGACTATCTCTGCTTTATCTTGTTTGTACATAGTTTGTACATAGTGACTTGTTTGTACATAGTTTCTTTCAATGTTGCTCCCCCAACTAGATTTCAAGCAGACTGTCTTTTGTCTCCCTTTGGATCCCAGTGCTCAGTACAGGGCCTGACACATAGTAGGCATGTAATAAATGTAATAAATGCTGGTTGGCTGACAATCAAGGGTACCATTATCCTTCCAGTCAACCAGATTCGTGGCCTCTGAGTCATACTCAACTCCTCACTTTCCCTCACCTCATACTATATCCAATCAGTTGCTGAGTCTTTTCAATTCATTCCCTCCTCTCCTCTCAATGACCACCTTCCTGGTTCAAGCCCTTATTACCTCATCTAGATTATTAAAATAGCCTTTTAATTGATCTCACTTCCTGACCTCTCTCCACTCACTCAATCCTCCAGACATCTACCAAACTGATATTCTTAAAACTCAGGCCACAAGTTACTCCCCTGCTTAATAAACTCTAAAAGCTCCCTATTACCTATAGGATCCAATATCACTCTAGCATTTTGCAATAAAAGCTTTTTACAGCCTGACTCCAAGCTACCTTTTTAGATTTATTACCCATTCCTTCCCTTCATACACACTTGAGTCCAGCAAAATTGTCCTAGTTGCTATTTCTGTAAGGTTGATCCCCATGCCTGAAATATGCTTCCTCTTTACATCCACTCTTAGAATCCTAAGAATCAGCTTCTTATATCTATATGGAGCTTTTCCTGATTCCCCCAGTTGCTAATGCCTCCTCTCCTCCTGCCAAAAAGAAAATGACTTTACATTTATCTTTATATACTTCTATGTTTATATGCTACTTTGTCTGATAAAATCTAAACTCTTTTAAGACAATGTCTGTTCTTTCCTACCACCTAGCACAGTGCCTGTCACATAGAGAAGGTGCTTTAAAAGGCTTATTTACTGATTGAAAACCACTTGACTTTTGGATTGAGTATAGCTCCAACTTGATGAACAACCCAGATATTATATTCCCTTGCTGGACTTTATAGTGCTTTTACATATTATAATAATGCCTTTCTGTAGGTTTAAAGAAAACAATGCTTGAGCCAATTTAGGCTCTTACATTATTGCAGTACCCCAGAGATCACACGAAATACCCATCCTATGCACACAAATCCCAAAAGACACTATATAAATACAATAAACTCAGAGTATGCTAAGTCACTGAGTCTATGAATGAAATGGGCAAGGAACTGAGAAAATAAAACTAAAAAGGCATAGTGCCTCTAAGATAGCTACAGAAAGCAGATTTAATATGAGAAGTGATGGATGAAATTTGCAGCATGAGACACACATTCTTGGACATAGTCAATATGAGAATTTGTTTTTGCTTAAATATACTTACCTATTACAAGGATTTTGTTTTTCTTCTCCCAACCTCCATCCTCCAATCTGGAGGAAAGCGGGAGAAAGAGAAAATAAATACTTGTTTATTGAAAAAATTAATAACATTTGGAGTTATATTTCACTTAATATCTTAGATTAATTTGGACCTGATCCAAAACCTGTTAGCACTGTCAAAGCAAGTTTTTGGTGGGGGATGTGTTTACCATCTTGCATCCCTCTGGTGGCCAACAGGGATACTGCAGCCTCTTAGGAGAATGCTATCTCCCACAAGTGCCAGAAAAAGAAACTTACAGTTTAGCTGGGGTTCAAATACAGTACCACCTGATGTCTAATTCTGATATTGCACTTCCTTACTAAATAATTAAAATAATGACCTGGTCCCTTTCTGCAAGCTTAAGGAAGGTAGCATTCAAGCCACATAACTAAAGGATCCCATATGGAAGACCAGTGTCATACCAAGGGTGGAGGAGGAAGAAAGAAGGAAGGAAGGAAGGAAGGAAGGAAGGAAGGAAGGAAGGAAGGAAGGAAGGAAGGAAGGAAGGAAGGAAGGAAGGAAGGAAGGAAGGAAGGGAGGAAAGGAGGGAGGGAGGAATTGAGCGAGGGAGGGAGGGAAGGAGGGAGGAAGACAAGTCCCAGGGTAGACAAGAGAAGTTAAGATGAAGGACAGAAGTAGAGGGGGTGGTGTTGGCAAAAAGAGAAAGGGGGATGATGTTGAGGTTATTTGAAACATACAACAGGAGAGAAGAGTTTGGGACATATGTCCTTAATTAATTGTAGATGGATTTCTCAAGAAGTTTTGCTGAGAAAAGAAGGGGAGACCTCAAAAAACAGCTTGAAAGTATAGTGAAGGCTTCTTAAGAATGGGAAAGATTTTAGTGCATTTATAGGTAGCAAGGAAGGAGCAAATAGGAAGAGAGTGAAAATTAAGGGGCTGATAATGGAGGGAAAATGCTGTAGAAGACAGGAGAGGATGAGATTAAGGGTACATGTAGAAGAGTTAGACCTGAAGAGGGGAAGAACCACCACTTCAGTGGAGACTCAAGTAAAGAAGGAAGTAGTGGGGCATTAAATCAACATGTTATGATATGAGAAGGAAAATAATAACAATAATAACTAATAATAGTCAATATTTACATAGCATTTACCACATGCCAGGCATGGTGCTAAGCACTTTAAAAATATTTCATTTGGTCCCCACAACAACCCTGGCAGCTAAGTGCTAATATCACCCCCATTTTCCAGATAAGAAAACTGAAGCAAACAGAGTTTAAGTGATTTATTTGCCCGGGGTCATAGAAGCATCTGAGACTGAATTTGAACAAGATCTTCTTGATGCCAAGCCCTGAGTTCTATCTGCTGCCCTAGCTTGTGACAAAGGGTCTTAATACTTTTTAATATACGATTTGACATTTAAAAGATTATGGAATTATGGGATAAAGATGAAGATTTGATGAAATATGAATCTTGCCTAAGCTGGGGGATGGAGGGAAAAATGTTCCTCTGGGGAGTTTTAAGGAGAGAAGAGATCATTCGGAATAATAACTGTGGGTAAGCAGACTAGAGAATCAATTAGAGAGGAATGTGCTTGCTGTAGTGAAGGCCCAGGGGGACTGACACCAAATTTTTTGTGGACTCAGCCAGCAAGGGTTGCTATGACTTCTGTTGTGAGGAGGAATAGATGAAACATATGATGAGCATAATTCAGAGCTAGAGTTTGACAAGGCATGAATGAATGATAGCACAAGAGAGCAAAGCATTCAAGAGCGAAAACCAGAATAGAATTGAAGGGATTCATTAAGGGATCAAGATTGGGGCAGCTTGATAGTATAGTGGATGAAGTTCCAGGCCTGGAGTCAGGAAGACTCATCTTTCTGAGTTCAAATCTGGCCTCAGACACTTACTAGCTGTGTGACCCTGGTCAAGTCATTTTACCTTATTTGCCCCCGTTTCTTCATCTGTAAAATGAGCTGGAGAAGGAAATGGAAAATCACTCCAGTATCTCTGTCAAAAAGCCCCAAATGTGGTCAAAAAGAGTCAACAAAACTGAATATGACTGAACAACAAGAAGATAGAAAAGGAAAGAAATTGTGGCCTGGGAAGATGAGAGTGGTAGAGAGACTTTATTAATGACAACTGTTAAACACCACAGAACCAAGCAAATATTCCACAATAGAGGGACAATAGAGACATCCTTCCAAGCTAACATGTTACCATTTTTTGTCCATTCAATCAGTTCCAAATATTTGTAACTGTAGTGGTATCTAATCCATACCCTTTCTGTTCTTTTCTTTCTTTCTTTCTCTCTCCTTTCTTCCTTCTTTTTCTTTCCCTTCCTTCATTCCTTCCTTCCTTCCTTCCTTCCTTTCAGACTAGATTTCCATATCTTGTCCAAGCTAGAAAAGCATAGCAGCCCCACTGACAGACCTTATTCCACTGCCGATCAGCACAGGATCTTTGGCTTACTCCATTCCTGACCTGCACTGGTTTACCCCATCTAGTGTTCCCATTGCCCCCAAGGAGCTTACAATATTGGTGCTAAACTTAAGGTAGATATCTTATTGGCTTTTAGCCCTACTGCAGCTAGGAACTTCCTAGCTCAAGCCACCTGGGCATCTCCAATGGCAGGGTTAACATTGCCTCTCAATTTTTCCCACCAAGATAGCATGGCTTTGTCAAATGCTTTGTTAAAACATGGGTAAAGGCAAACCAAATCTAAACATCTACTAATCTAGTTGTTGTTGTTGCTTGTCCTTTGTTTTTGAAGAGGAACAATGATATCATAGGGTTATATCTTGACCCTCGAATGAATTGGATTGAAGTGGGGTAAAACTGAACAGCCTCACTCTCTCTTCCTGAGTCACCCAAGTCCAGTAACAAGACAGAAGTCAAGAGTGCTGGCCATGGTCCAGGATGCAATGGATGGCATTTGATGCCTGACCAAGCTCTAAATGTTACATAGCACCTGCTTCAGATGAATTCAAGACTGTTGGAACAAATTGTTCTCCACCCATTCTGCCAGGTGAAGTCTTCACATGCTTGGGAGAGACATCCCCTAACTCATTGATGAGTTGGAAGCCTGTTACCCTCAATCTGGCTTAGCCCATCTTCCAAAAGAGTTTACCCAGATGTGACCATTACCAAGCCACAGCTTCTTGGAGCCACAGGTGGACACCAGTGGTAGAGGAGCAGCCCTTAAGAGGGCCCAGAAGGCTCTCACCCCAGAGGTGCTAGTCTTCTGAACACCCATACACCTCAGTGTCTAGCAATGCTACCAAAAAAGGAAATGAGGTTAGTTGGCTATGACCTGTTCTAGCTGAGCTGTGTTGGCTCTTTGTGAATGCTGATATGTAAAGGGCTCATGATTTATCTCACTAACCCTTTACTTACACCTCCTACAGAGGTTGGCAAGAATCAGAGAAAAGATTTGTAGCATAAAGTTCATAGTCTCTTTTCCCTTTTTCAAAAACATTTACCCATTTCTAATTTTAGAATATCATCTAGTCCAACCTTGTAAATATGGAGCCAGGATTCAAATTTCAATCTGAGTACAGTAACCCAAATCCAGGGCTGTTTCTGCCATCCCGTGTCTTTCCAGTTGTCTGAGATTTCTTTTTTTTCTAACACCTATGTAAAATTTCTTTGCATAATTTCCTAGGTGTTTATTATTTATTTTGTAAATACCTGCTTTCATACATAGTGTCCCTCTCCAAACCCCATTCTTCTCTGGAAAGTAGTTCTATATCTGAAACATAATATCCAGGAACCCAGCTCTAATTGTCTTGCAATGGACTGTTAAATTTTCAGTGCCAGCACTTACACCTCGGAAATATGCAGTTGCTACAAATCAGGACCTGATTTATTTGTTTTGTTAATTGCTGGACTTAAGAAAGTCATAGTAAATAGGTCTAAACTTAAAAGTATCCTTGCATACATTCCTCACCCCCAACCCAAGCGCGGTGTTAAACTTTTACTAGCATATCCCTGCAAATATTGCTTGATCAGTGGAATGATTAGGAAATTAATTCATCACCAGACTGGAGGCCTGGAAAATGAAGGCTAATAAAAATAACCGGCATTTATATACTGCTTTAAGGTTTGCAAAGTGCTTTACATCCCATTTGAGTTTTACGAAACCCCTTATAATAACCCATTGTTTTGTCTCCCCTGATAAAACGTAAGCTCCACAAGAGCAGGGACCCTTCAATTTTGTCTTGGTACCTTCAACAGATAGCACAGTGCCCAGAATATATATATAGTATGCCTTTAAATGCTTGGTGATATATGTATAACTTGTTCACACGGTAGTACGTTCCCCGAGAGCTGCAGGCTGACAAAGAACATTCCGTTCTTGTCTATACATAGCAGCTTACACAAAACCGTGCACACAGTAGGTGCTTAATAAAAGCTTGTTTAAATCTGAAGCGCAAGGCTAGAGGGCCCATACTTCCGCCTGTGTCTCTTTCTCCCCCTCCCCGACTCTGACAAATACGAGGACGTTCTGCCCACCAGCCAGGCCAGCCAGAAGCCTCATCCCTGGAAGGACTCCCTCCTCACCCCTTCGTTAACTACCCTTGCTCCTGTGCTTGCGCTTGCGCCTGCGCTAACGTCTGTCCCGGGTCCCGCCTCTCTCCTGAGATTCTCGACTGCAAACTTCCAGGAGGTCCGCAAGAGGGCGCAAGCGGAAAGCCGTCTGGTTCCCACGCCTCTATCGTCCATAGCGGAGTTGGACAGTTTGTCCCGGAAGTGGTAGGGCTTCGGGGCCTAGAACTTCCGGGGTGGGAGGAAGAGACTGAGGTGACCCCAGGAGCCGAGGCTGAGGCCTCGGAGGCGTCAGCAGCAATGGGTGCGCACCTGACTCGGCGCTACTTTTGGGACTCGGAGGTGGAGCCCGACCCGTTGCACATGCCCACCTTTCCCCCGGATTATGGTTTCCAGGGACGCAAGGAGCGAGGTGATGGCACCGGCTGGGGTTAGGGAAAACTGGGGGACCAGGGGAGAGAAAAAGCCTCTCGTGGTCTAGAACGCAGGCGCCGGACGGCCTCAGAGCCTGGGATCCTGCGGGCGAGGGCGGGGTCTGGTGCAGCCGGGGGCGGAGAGGGTAGCGGCTTTGCCCCTTTTACTTGTGTGACCTTGGGCAAGTCTCTCTATTCTGTTGATTCCTTTCCCAGTAAAATGAGGGGTTCTGAGGTCTCTTCCTGCCTCGAATTTGCTAACCGCACTTGGACAGCATTGAGGGTTAGGAAGTACACTAGCTTCCACCCATTGCTTCTAACTCAAGAACAAGTCCAGCCCATCTCCCCTGTGGTGCCTATTTATTGTGGGCCTACTATGCTCCAGGCACTGTGGGGAAAGGAACACAGTGAGCATTTATAAAGCACCTAATATGTGCTAGGCACTAAGGGGAAGGGGAACGGAGTCAGCATTTATAGAGCACCTACTATGTGCCGGGCACTGTGGTGAAGGGGGAATGGAGTAGGCCTTTATATAGCACCTACTATGTGCCCGGCAATCTAGGGAAGAGGCACTGAGCCTACATTTACATTTACAGAGCCTACGTGCCAGGCACTGTGCTCACAAAGCACTTTTTAGTTACCTATTTGCCCCTCACAGTGCTGTTATTTTCCCGTTGAGGCAAATGAAAGCAGGTAGAGAGGTTTAAATGACTGGCCCAGAATCACACATCTAGTAATTAAAATATTTGACAGCTCACATGCCCGAATAAGCCTTCTCTTTTCCAGACTAAACATCCCCTGATCCTTCAGCCAATTCAAATGGCTTCACCTAGCCTGGTTACTCTCCAGCTTCTCACTAACTTTCCTTAAATTTGCCCAGAATAGTTTTGATAATTCACATGTATCTAACGCTTTATATAAATTATTTCATTTGATCCTCACACAAACCTGGTGGAAAAGTGAAAGGTCATTAGCTTTTCTTGTTCTCATTTCAGATGAGGAGACTTAGATTTATAGGGATTGTGGCTTGACCCAGAACACAGAGGGGCAAAGGTGGTATTCAAGTCTGTCTCTGACTTTAAATCCAGCAGAACTGAACACAGTAGCCCAGAAATGGTCTGACCAGGGCATAAATCAATGTTATGGTGATGTACCTGGCCACTTCTCTTAATGCACCCTGTTTAAAAGACCCAGTAACCCAGTCAAAGACTGGATCTGTTAGTCATTGCATTATAGTGGGGATTTTTTATTTGGGTTTTGGGTCCTTGGGTTGTTGGGGTTTGTTTTGGTTTTTTGCTTTCCTTATCACTCCTGCATTGTATTGCTTCTGCAATCTCCTAAAACCTACACATTTTTCCCATTTTTCCCTAGCCAGTTCTCTCCCAGTTTATACTTACAAAGTTGAGGAGTCTTGAACCTAGGTATAAAGCTTTTGCATTTATCTTTATTAAATTCCATAGCCTTTCATTGTAGAGATCTTTTTGGACGTTGACTATTATCTAACATGTTAACCATCCCTCCTAGTTTTGTATTATCCACATATTTTATAAGTATGAGTCTATCCAAGTTATTAATAGAACTCTTTAACAAGGACAGATACCCTGCAACACTGCAGTATGTATCACCCTCCAAGTTTATGTAGACCCCCTAAATACAGGTCCAAGGCAACCTGAGTATCTTGTGTCGCCTAACATTTATCTCTTCCACAAGGATGGCATCAGAGGTGTTGTGTAAGGCTCAGCTCAAACCTGATTAGACTGCACTGAAAGCTTTCCCTTGAGAAAAGGTGAATTTTCATTCTTTACTCCCTTTAAGGTGTTCCAGAATTTTTCCACCACCTTGTTTTCAAGTTTTACACTTTTTCCTTTTTTGAGAAAGTGTGACGTTTGCAGTTCTGCTGCCCTCCAAAATCTTTTTTTTTTTTTTTGCTTTTTGGAGGGCAGTTGGGGTTAAGTGACTTGCCCAAGGTCACACGGCTAGTTTTTTGTATTAAGTGTCTGAGGCCGGATTTGAACTCAGGTACTCCTGACTCCAGGGCCGGTGCTCTATTCACTGCGCCACCTAGCCGCCCCCCCCTCCAAAATCTTTTAAAGTTCACCAACAAAAGTTCAGAAATTTAGCTGAGTTTCTTGTATCCTGGTGTCATGAACTTGTTGAGGGCAGCTAGTCTGTAACTGTTCTGCTTGTGTTTCATATCCCTGTTAACCATTCTGCATCTGTTCTGGGTTTGAAGAGCAACCAGACACAAAATAGGAAGGTAATTATGTCATCAGTTCCAGCCGTCACAACTCACAAGCCTTCTTGAATACTCCTCTCCACTAATATAACTTTTCCAAAGCCCTTTTTTGCTATCTTTACTATCCATTATAGGCCTTAGTATATACTGGGCCAGGGGTGGGGAACCTGCAGCCTTAAGGCCATATGTGGCCCTCTAGATCCTCAAGTGTGGCCTTTTGCCTGAGTCCAAGTTTTGCAGAACAGATCCTTTTATTAAGGGGCTTCATTCTGTGAAGTTTGGATTCAGTCCAAACTTGAGATCCTAGAAGGCCACATGTGGCCTAGAGGCTGCAGGTTTCCCATCCCTGTCTGGGCTTTACTCCTGCTGGCACTGTTCTTTTTTTTTGTTTTGTTTTTTGTTTTCTTGTTTACATCATTCATTTTCATTACATTTTTGAATTGCAAATTTTCTCCCCATCTTGCCCCTGTCCCAACCCTAAAACAGCAATCCCACCGTAAAGCCCCTCCCCTGATCTGCTCTCTTACTTTTTGGTAGGGCAGGGAGGGTCTCCCTATCCCAGCCCCTGTATAACTTAATTCCTAGTTGCAGGTATTGCAGAGCTTTAAATTCTAGATTCTTTCAATTACCCCCTTGTCACCCACCCCCACTGGAAGGACAATCAATTCAATACAGGCGGCTGTGGGTGTGTGATTATACAGGACATCTTCATAGTGGACATATTGTGGCAGTGATCATCTGTCTCTCCTTCCTATCCCTCCCCCCACCTTGTTCTGTTCTCTACCTTGTCCCTTAACTGAAGTGTGTGCTTCCAGCATCTCTCCCCCAGACCCTGCCCTCCCCTTCGCCATCCCCCCTCTCATCCCCATGCCACCTACTCTCCTGTGTGGCATGATGCCCAGTTTAGAGTTTATGCCAATTCTTCCCTAAGCCAAATTCAATGAGAGTAATTGAAAGTGAAGTTATAACAGTTATCCCTTGCCTCTTCTATATGGCATGATTAACCCCATTTTGTCTCTCCCTGTCTCCTCTCATTCTGGTCCCTTCCCACCTCAGAATTTCACCTTTTAAAGTATCATCTCTTTGTATTCAATTCATCCTATACCCTCTGTATACACATATACACACATGCTCAGATATGCTGACACTGTTCTTAAGAGGATTATCCCATTTTCTTTATTCATCTATCCCTTGACCTTGGCTCTATTTTCTATGTGTGCCTTTTTTTTTTCTTTTTAAAAAGTCCACCATGGTCTCTCTAGACAGCTCCTCCTTTCTTCCCCCCTCAGTTTATATTTTTTTAATACCCTGTCCTTCCTCAGATCTCTTTTAAAATCTGCTCTCCCAGCATCTGGAGAACATCTAGCTGTTTGTTTTTTCTGCCTTCTGACTGATTCTGTGGTAAAGGAGTCACGTCCCATCAGTTCTGCTTCCACAGCCAGTGTCTCCTTGTTGCTCAGAATCAGGCATAGAACAGTTCTCCTTGTCACTTTCTTTGCAGGGGAGCAGATTCGTTTGCTATCCCAAGCAAGGAAGAAGGTTGGGCAGCTGTAGTCAGGGGGCTTCCCTGGAAAGAATGAGGGAAGAGGGCAATGGGTAAAGAAATGAGAGATTAGGGCAAAACCCTAAGCTCAAGCCCTTGTTCTGACTCTCTAATGCATGCAGTGATGGTGGCTACGCAGCAGGAAATGAATGATGCACAGCTGCTGCTGCAACAGCGGGATTACTGCGCACACCACCTCATCCGACTGCTCAAGTGTAAGCGGGATAGTTTTCCCAACTTCCTGGCCTGTGGCCACGAGAAGCACGTCTGGGACCTCTGCGAGCACCAGGAGTAAGCTTCATTGTCCTTGTACCCCAAGTCATTCCCTGTATCTCCCCCATGGCCCTTCCGAGTCCACCCTAACGTTTCCACTTCCCCAACACATGCCAGAAACAAAAGGCCCTGCTCACAATCCCACACCCCCAAGTGCCAGGAGTAAAGCCTCATTCCTCCTATCTCACTAAGCACAGAAAGCTCTTGTTTCTCCGTCCCACTTCCTTTTCCCGCACTCATAAAAACCCAGACATTCTGCACTGAGGCTTAGGAGTAAGTCCTTGCCTACCCCAAATCCTATGGGAAAAAGAATATCCTGAATCATGTGTTTAGGGAGAGAGGGGAATTGTTGAATCTACTTGACAAACAGAGGTAGTAGATGAAGCTGAAAAAGGAAATGGGGACCCGATTATGAAGGACCCCAACTGTCAGGCTCATAAGTCTGGATTTGATCCTTTGGACTAATGAGAGCCATTCCTGCCCAGAGGAGTGCTGTGATTTAGGAGAGACTGGAGGTGGGGAGACCAGTTATAGTGTAAACTTTGTCGGTAGCCCAAGTGAGAGGGATGAGGCCTAAGCTAGAGGGGTTAGTAGCGCAGGTGGCAATTAGTAAACACAAATCTGAAATAACCAATACTTCAAGTCCTAGGATGGGACCATTAACAGAAACCTGCTAATTGAGAGATTTCCTCAAGAGGAAGATGAGGAACTCAGCTTTGCCCATGCTAAGATTAACCCCTGGCACAATCTTAAAGGAGCTGTCCAGGAGAGCATTGGAGATTGCAGGTCCCAAACATGAGGAAGTTGAGGCTAGACATAAGAGATTGGGAAAGCCTTGGGAATGGTACAACCCCTAGCCACCTGTCCATCGTTCTCCATTCCTGGGAAATCCAACTTGTGAAGTGACAATACACAGGACATGCCCAGGAATGGGTAGGAAAATACTGCCAAATCGAAAAACCCTAGAACAGCTTTTGGGAGCCCCAGCTATGCCGTGCTTATTAGGTGAAGTTAGACCCAATGGGAATGAGAGCAAGTCTTGGAAACGGGAGAAGTCTGCTTTGGACTAGACCCCTTGGGCCTTAAAACTCCTAGGGATTCTTCTCATACTTATTCCATATGAGCAAGGCTTAAAGGTAGGTACTAAGAAACATTCTCCTCCTCCTCCCTTAATAGCCTTTTCTTGTTTCAACACCAGCCCAACTGAAGAGTTGATTGGTTCCCAAGTTACTCCAAATACCCCAGACTGGTTGTCTTATAAAGCTACTGCTGCTGTTTGCCAGGTCCCCAAAGGGGGTGAGGGGTGTTAACAGGTCAATAGAGGGCATCAGCAATTCATAGGCCTCAATAACAAGACTGATCCACTCCCATCTTTCTCCTAGCTATGTGGGCCGCATGAAAGAGTTTGAGCGGGAACGGCGTCTGCTAGCACGACAGAAGCGGCTGCGGGTGAAGAGTGAAGCTTCAGAGTAGAAATACCCAGTTTTACTGAGACCCCAGGTCTTTCCCCATTACCATGTACCAGCTGGATAAATAAACACTGTTTTGACCTTCCAGGCCCGCTCAAAGACCTACGTTTGCCATCACAAGTACCACCCATGTGTATACTGGGGGCCTCAAGTCTTTCCTGACCAGCCCCACCCCTAACTCTCTTACCATCAGGCTCCCTTTGGTGCCCGTGAAGACCTTTTGGGAAGAGGCAAAAGACAGACACATAGGGTACAGATGTCCCCTGAAGCCTGAGCTCTCCTTAGTGACTGTCCTGAACTTTACAAGGTTTCTCTGCTTTCAGCCATACCATGATTAGAGGTGGCCTTCAGCCAGAACCCATGTTGATATCTGTAATATTTGTGTCTCCTCCTGATAATCTGCTATGGCATATCAAGGAAAGACCTTCAGCACGCTGAGTGAGGCTTCTGTGTATCTATAATTGATATGAAGATAGAGACTACAGGCACGCAAAATTAGGGTATCTAAGTACCCACAATAATTAAGCTATTAAAGCATAATTCACCAGGTTTGCTTGGGCTTATGTTTGCCTCAACACTAGGGCTCCTATGTAGGTTCCCATCCAGTCCCTTCCACAGTGTATGCCACCAAAGAATCACTCAGAGCCCCTAGAATTAGAGTATGTTTTATTCCTGTAGCCAGAAAACAATACCTTCTAAGACCAGTATCCCTCCTGCAGTGCCCATGTTATGCTTGAGTCAGGAAAAGAGAGGGCCAAGCCCTCTGCTCAGACAACAGCTGAACTGACCCCGAGTCAGTGTTGGGGGTTAGAAGGGGAGGCGGGGGTAGAAGTCCTGGGCCCTATCCCAGGGCACAAAATCAGGGGCTGAGAAGCTGCCCAATGATAATCCCAAAGGGGAGTGGCCACTCCAAGAAGGCAGTTTAGAGAAGGAAAGGGATAATGGGAGAGCGTAGTGGGGGGTAATCCCGGAACTCCTTTAGGTAGCTGCGGTGCTTCCCTTTGGCCCAGATGGTCATTTGGATGAAGCCCACAAGGGAGAAGAGAGCGACTGTGGAGAAGAGAGACAAGAGGGTGAATTTCCCACCTCTGGCAGAACAGGATTAGATATGTTACGATTTAGAGTCAGGAAGGTTTTTGGTTCTTTGGCTGGTCCAGCCCCTTCATTTCACAGATGAGGAAATAGGGTAAGAGAAATGACTGCCAATGACACAAAGACAGTAAGAGTTCTCGCAAAACCCAGGTCTTCTGACTTCTAAATAATAGTGCTTTCTACTTTGCTAGAGTGAGTGGAAAAACCAAATACCAAAGTTATCTTTGTTCCCCAAGTCCAGCCTTTATATCCCAGGGGTACAGAAAGGCAGGAGTCTCACCTGGGAGGCACTGGGTCATGATGGCAAACCCAATCCAGGACCCGACCTATGGAAGAAAATGATCAGGGTGCAGTTAAGGCCTGGTATCCCTACCCAACACAAACCCCTCCAGGTGCAGGCTGGCTAAAAACAGGACAGTGACCCTTACTGACCTGCCCACCCTCCAAGGTAACTGGAGCCTCTGATCTAGGTAATAAAATAACCTGGAGCTCTTGGTTTCTAGTACGAGCCAGAAAATCTTGGCCTGGTTAAGACCACGGGAGAGAAGGGGAATGGAAACTGTTCCTGGTTTAGTGACCTAAATGCCTCCTCATTCCTGGGACCTATGGGATGCCCCATTCTACAGTCCAGGGCCCAGCATTCCAAAGAGGTAACTTAATGTTGGCAGAAGAGAATCCTGAGTCCAACAAATCACAGAAGGAGCAAATGCAGAAACTGAGTGGGAGAGGATCTTACCTCATATGTGTAATTGGGACATGACACCAGCAGGAAGAGCCACGTAAAGGGGTTCTTGGTCGGATAAGGTATCTTCCGGGTCTTGGAACCTGTAAGAGAGTGGATGAATAATATAAGCATTATACACACTCGGCCCTAGAGATTTAGAACTTGAAGGACCCTTGGACATCATCTAGTACAGCCCCACTTATTTTATAGGTGTGGGAAAGAGACCCACAGAGGTTATGTGATTTGTCCAAGGTCACATTGTAGCAAATGTCACATTCTCCCAACTATGCTCACAGCCCCAACAAACACAACCTGGTAAACTTAGCAAGCACCTTTTATGTGCAGATACAACCAGCACAGACCTGTCTGCTATGACCTCTAGCACTCACCTGCTGGGCGCAGATTCCTCAGAGCGATGTGAATGGAGAAGTTACCTAGCTGGCAGAGCTGGGAGAGGGTCATAATTAGACAAGGTCCTGGCCTGCAAATGAATTCCACACACCCCACTGCCCTCCAACCCCCCACACACAGACCACTCCACACCCAAGGGCCCCCTTACCACAAAAATGCCCAGTGCCAGTTTCACCTGCTGACTACCATATGCTTAAGGGGAAAACAAGAAAAAGGGTAAATGTCAGTTGAAGGGACCACCTGGTAGCCAAGGGTCCCTAGGGACAAGCACTGAGACTGGGCCACTCACTTGGGGGAGTGTAGAGAGGGTGGTTGATATAATAGGCCATCCAGGCAGCAAAGCCCCAGTAGTAGGTACAGTTCTGAAAACAGGAAGAGAAATGGGTGAGGACACTTGGAACTTTAATTCTATAAATAAATCTCAATTCATCTGTAAAATAGGGATAATAATTCTTGTACTACCTTCCCTCATATCTGCTGTGAGAAAAATATAAACTTTAGAGAAGTAAAGGGGTTGTCCCACAACAAGTGTCAGAAATGTTACCTGATCCCAATGTCCAAACTTGTAGTGTCAGCTGGAACTCAGGGGCCACTCAGCGGTTTCCAAGAGTCCCCATCCCCACTCCAATGTGAACAACAATATGTTCACCCAGTTTGTGGGGAGGTGCCCCCAGGAGCCCCAGAGGCAGCCCCTCCACCTACCCTCTGACACTACCAGATCCTAAGAAGCCCCTTTGCAGCTTCCCCCATTACCCACTCCTGGTTCTCCCTATGAGCCTAAACAGAATCAGTCTGACTCCTCTTCCACACCACAGTCCTTCATATACATGAAGACACTTACCATGTGCCTAAAACAGCCCCCATCCCTTCAGCCTTGCATTTTCATATTCAAGGCCCATAGCTGTTTTGGTTGAACAACATTTTAGATGACCGGTGACCAGTGAGTGTATAAATGGGACTATCACCTCATTTTTGAAAGTTATGCTTCTGTTAATGCAATCCAAGATTACAACAGCTTTTGGCTACCACACCAGCCCACTAGGGCAACAAGGTGACACAGTAGATAGAGTGCCAGCCCTGTTGTCAGGAAGACTTATCTTCATGAATTTGAATCTGGCCTTAGACACTTACTAGCTGTGTGACCCTGGACAAGTCATTAAAGCCTGCTTGCTTCAGTTTCCTCATCTATCAAATGAGCTGGAGAAGGAAATAGCAAAACACTTCAGATGGGTTCTCACCCAAAAATGCCTCCTCTATCTTGTGCTTGTAAAATTAATTACACCATACTTCTTTCTCAAAAAAATTAAAATAATGCTCACAATTATGCAGCATTTTAAGAACACTTTCCTCTCAAAAGCCTTTTGAAGTGGATAGTTTCAAGTATTATTGACATTTTATGGATGCCAAGAGCTAAAGAGGCTGTGACTTCCTCAGGGTCCCACAGCTAGTGTCAAAGCCAGGACTATAACTATATCTCTCCTGACTCAATTACTTGATGTTGCATTAATGCAGCCCCTCTAATAAATCCCATACTGGCCTGGAGCCCAGAGAAGTCAGTAAAGCAGTGGGAAAAGAAGGAAGGCAGGCTGACTAATGCCCTCATCATGTCCAACACCATGATCCAAGGGGTCAGGCAAAACCTTGCTGCCTCAAGTCTGGGAAGGGGTAAGGGCAGACTCCTCCTAGACAGAGTCCTGGCAAGGTCTACAATGAAATCTCAGCCTTTAATAAGTATGATCCACAGCCCAGGCTGCCTCTGGGAGCTTCAGGGCAACATCTGGGTCACCAAATTAAGTAAGACCACAGTCAACTGAAAGGATATTCTCCAACATGGTAGGACCCTAACAAAGTTCCCTTGCCACAAGGCCAACAGCTTACTATTCAGCCACCTGGAAACATGAAGCCCTCTCATACCAGATAGGGTCAAAGCACAATCTTGGTGCTTGCCCTCTTCCCTCTACCCGGCAAGGGCTAACCTTGAAGATGTTACGCAGGGGCATTGTCCCATGAGAGAAACGGTGAACAAACAGCGTCTCCAGTAAACGCTTGATGTAGTGGAATGAGTGACAAATACAGGCAAGACTAGAGGAGGAGAAAGAGAAATAGCTCAGAACTCTGGGTCCCACAACCCACTCCATTCCATTCCCAGGCCCTGCTGATTACAACAGGGAAGGAAATTACAGAACTGGAAGGGACCTCTGAAGTCATTAGAATTATAGGATCAAAGCTGGACAGAATCTTAGTGATTTCTAGTCCAATCCCCTCATTTTACACATGAGGAATTAAAGCCCAAGAGGATAAAGGATCTGCCCAAGGTACAAAACGGGGAAGTGAGTAGGAAAGTTGGAATTGGAAGCCAAGCCTAACTCCAAACCCCACTCCACCACATGGCCTCTTCAATGACATCATCCAGGCCTGTTACCGAGCAGGAATCCCTTCATCCAACTACTCCAACTAGCCCTCATTCAGACCCTTTCCTGCAGCCCTCCAGTGATGGGGTGGGAAACTAGGAACCATGGGTATGTGGCAGTGCTGGAAACGTGCCTGAGTTGGTTCACTCCTCTACCCAAAAGTCATACTCACTGAACCACGGTGTGCCGACTAGATGTGAAGTCATACTTATGACCGTAGATGAAGGGTACCCGGAAGTAGAATAGTAGGTAAATGAGGAGAGGGCCAGCATACTCTGTCAGGAATACCTGGGCAGTGAGGGACATAAGTAAAGGGAGGGAAGGAAAGAGGGCGACAGGGGCAGGGCTTCCAGGGAGAAAGAGTACTGATCTCACCGTCACCCAGCTGATTTGGGCTCCCAGATCCCGGAAGTAAAGCGTGGCTGTGGTCCCCACAGGCAAGTTCTGCAGAATGTCCTCATCCTTCAAGGACTTGCCCTCTGTATGAAAAGAGGGGGAGAAGAAGGCAAGTAAAGAAGGAGAGAAAGGGACCCACAAGGATGAGAGCTCATGAGTACTTCATGAGACCTCTGCCCCAAAGGTACTGTGATGAGTCAGGAAATTTGAGTACTCAGAGTTTGAGGGTAAGGAAAGAAGATGGGGTTCCCTATAAAAGTGTTTACTCACTAGGATCCAGCCGCAGGGACTGCCGGGCAGCATACCACTGGGGATCTAGGGAGAGAGAAGCAGAGAAGACAGAAGACCCTGTCCTGGTAATCTAGCACCTCAGGGAACATGGCCTTAAGGTGGCCCACCAAACCTTATCATAACACCACACATCCCACCCCAGTCAACTGGCAAAGCTCTCTCCCCTCTGTTGCTTCAACTCCATACCACATCATATCAGGGAAAGATTCCCTAATGAGGAAGAAAGAAAATTATTCCTTTTTTCGTACAACTTCCCAATGGTTCCCTCATCAACAATTTACCCCTTTGCTTAAATGTGGAGTATTTCAAGTCAACCCACGAAGTGTTTTGAGGATTCACACATTCATTTCTGTAATTTACTTAATGAATGTCATTCTACCATACCACAATGACTATCATGAAAGCAAGAACACTGCAATATTACTAATGACACAGGAGAGAGCTCTCACCAACCAACAGTGAAAATCATTTTCAGAGCAAGGATAAGACTTTGCTTTTTCCACAACACCAGTGTACTCTGAGTCCTGTTCTTGGTTCCCAACTCCAGCCTGTACATCCCAAAAGTAGGCAGTGTCTAGCCCAGGACTACCAACAAAGGAGCTTAAGAAAGGCCAAGGAGAAGCAGTAAACCATAAAGCTCTCACGCAGTGCCTCCCCTCATTTCTCCTCCTCTGGAGTTAGACACCAACAGAAGGGAAGGAGCAGTCTCTTGGGGGCCTTGGTTTCCTCATCTGTAAAATGAGGAGTCTGAACTAGACGACCATATAGACCCCATCCAGCTCTGACAGTTATTCTGTGAAATTCCTGAGAGGCCCAGTGCCCCCCTCTGGGGCCAAGATACATACGTGATTTTGTGAAGAGGTTCTTGATCTCAGCAATGGTGGCATTGGGTTCCACCTGGGAAGAAGTGCACCAGGGGAAGCATTAGCTCTGGTATGAGGGCAGTCCCAGGAGCCAGGATCTCACACCTCTTCTTGGGTGTGTTGGAGGGTTTGGAGTAGGAGGGAGGCGAGATAAGGGGGTTTCTCTATGCAAGAGAAAAGGATGGAAGCAGAGAGCCAGGGAAAGGGAATGTGTCTCCTGGTGGAAGGATGCCAGCTCAAGCTACTACCACCATTACCCCAGCCCAGCCCCAGTGACTTGCTGCCAGGAAGGTGTCCTATAGTAGAATCTAAGAGTACCTTGCCCTCACCAAGGAAACAAAGGCTGAATGGGAGAAATCATAAGCCTCAAAACAAAAACTCAAAAAATGATGTTTATAAGATGGCAACAGGTCTATTTCAGGTCAGCAAAGACCATGAACAGGTAGGAACCCCAGAGTATATGGCTCTAAGAAAATTTGGACAGGTCCTTCTATTCCCCATCCCAGGGTCTGCCTCAGCCCCTCTAGCACTGGAGTCATCATCTTCACTCAGCTTCCTCTCCCAAAGGCCTAAGAGGAAGCACAGAGAATCTTATTCTTCCCAAAGTGGAAGTTTGGGGGAGAAGGGGAGGTCAGGGAATATTCCCATTAGACCTTCCTTGCCTTGGACAAGGTTATACTCACTCTTATATCCATTAATGTAAGAGAGAAAATCTGCCTTCCAAGGGCACAGACCCTCAAAGATATGAGGAACAGGCAGTAACTAGCCAAGCAAATACCTGCAGGTGGCAGACTTGCCCCAAACAGGAGTCTTAGATTGGCAAAGAAGCCCCAAACCCTTCAACCAACTGGGGAGAATCTGTCCAAGTCACAGCTGTCAGAAGGGATTTAAAGGTGTGAAAGCTCTGGGTGAAGGCTGATAGAGAGGGCTAAACACCTCAGGAGATACAGGACTAAGACTTCCTTATGGCTGACAGAAAAACAGAAAATGTGTTTTGAGATTCAGGAAGCTGGGTTTTTCTTGAGAAGGTCCAGATTACTGTGTACGCCTTTAACCTATGGTGAAAAAATTTCCTCTTCCTCCTGATGAGTAACAGGTATCAGCCAAATTAAACCCTCACTCAAGGCTTAAAGGACAAGACGGAACTGAGTACCTGTGTTTCCATGCTCATCCCCCTCTTTCCCAGAGTTCAAAAGAGCTCCAGGGCTGTCCATGCATCATACGTAGGGGTTTAGACCCGCCCCATTTTCCAGTTGGGAAATGGGAAGCTGAGAATCTATTAGCTGGTCCCCATTCACCCATCACTAGGAATGGCCAAGCCTACAAATACTCCCTAGTGACACTGATGGGTACTGAAGTTGGCAAACACTAAGTATCCACAATGTACAAAGCCCAGAGTAGAAGACAGCAGGTAAGTTAGTCTGGAGAGGCAAATATGGCATGGAGAAAAATGATGGAACTTTGGGTCAGAGGAGCAGGGTTCAAATGTCTGGCTCTGCTACAAAATACATTTGACTGTGACCTTGGAAAAAATCACTTAACTTGTCTAAGCCCCAAGCTGCCTCATCTGTAAAATGAAGGAATTAAGAGTAAATGATCTACGACACTCTCCGGCTTTAAATTCCACAATCCTGTGGTTGGTCTGTACCCAACTTCCCCCACCCCCACCTCCTATGGCCATGCACACACCTCAATGAAGGGCTGCTTTCTCTACACCTAGGGGTGTGGCATGACTTCCACAAATAAGGCAAGAGTGTGAGCGACCTCAAGCACTTATATTTCTACTTAAAAAGCACCACCTATAAGATTCTCCTCCCTTCCCCACTTCTCACCCCACCCCCGCCCCGCCCACTGCCTTGGAGGATAGGCTCTTACTTTTCCAGAGTTAATATACAGAATGGGCATGGAGGGTATAAGAGAAACAAGAAAAGGTGCTGAGGAGTGTGCTTCAGTAGAAGCTGGGTCAGAGTACCCAGGGTTCCCAAGACACCCACCAAATGGGTCCCAGCAGTCACTCAATTAAAAGGAATCTTTACCTTATCCAGGAAACAGAGCTTCTCCCGTGTCTTGGCATCCAGAATCTCCACCTCAAAGAAGAGAACAGCCTTTTTGGGTTTCTTAGTGGCTTTTGGGGGGACAGGTAGGGGGAAGCTGTTTATGCTGGGGGCCATCACCTGACTGGCCTCTCGGGCCACCATGTTCATATCCATGCTGTCAAGCCTCTCTACTCTCTGCCACTGGGGAGTGCTCTTAGGCAAGGTCTACTCCCAAAAGTATTGAGGAGGGGGTTGAGGCGTGGCGTGGCTCCAGCTGCTAAAACCAGATACCAATCAGCTTTTCAAATCAGCCCCACAGACCGATCTTTCCTGCTTGGAAATGCCTCCTGTATGACCCAGCCCCTAGAGTCCGATCAAATTCTGCCACGGTGCTGGGAAGCAAGCTGGTCCCTGATCCCAGCACTGCCAACTCTCCTCCCAGATGTAATCTGATCATGCTTAGACATGGACCATTACTGTTTTCAGCTAAATATAAAATGAAGCCCTGATAAGTTTCAGGGCCCTCTTTTCGAGGGACCCCCAAAGAGACCTGTGGTGGGACAGTTCTTATGTCTCCCGTAGGCACCTGAGCAAGCAGCCTTAGGAGTTGGGGAACGGACAGGTGGGAAAAGGTATGGTATACCACATACCAAATGTGCTATGAGCCTATTCCTTTTTTGGTTCACCAAAACAGATCCCACTGTGTCCAGGTTGAGATGTCAGGTAATTTAGAAAGCACTATCCTTGCCTTATCAATGGCAGCTACCAGAGTACTGCTAAGTGGGAGAATAAAGGGCCGGGTCAGCACAATACTTGGGCCAGTAGAAAGAATGCTAAATGTGGAGTAGGACCTATGACCTCTGACACTTCCTAGTTACAGACCCTAAACAAATCACTTAATTTGTCAGTTTCTTCATCCCTAAAATGAAGAGTTAGAAAAAGATCTCTAAATCTATTATCTTATGATCTCTCAAGTACATTTGAAACATTCTTTGCTCTCGACCCCCAGGATTCTTTGATGACCTCACACCCGTCTCTTCTTCTCATAGTTGCTTACAGAATCAGAACTCAATCAAGTTGCAGGGTCATACAGAGGGTGGAAAGCTGGAGCATGAGCCAAAGCTCTCCCAGCTGCTGAGAAATTCCAGCTATTCTGAGAATCTTCAAGATGACAGCATCCATTTCCCCTTTAGCTCCAACAGACACTTTGGATTACTTTCCTTGTGCATTTATGCTCCCAAGAAGGTGACAGATTCCTGCAACCAGAGGTCTGAGACACTCTCTTTACATATAAGGAAGAACTAAGAAACATCACACACAGATTAACCCTAAGCAGGAAGGTTTAACTCAAAAATGAATCTCCTTCCTTAAAGAACTCAAAGCCAAGTCTAAAGTCAAAGGCTACATGAATGTAGCTAAAAGTACCCTGGACTTGTAGTCAGAAGAGAAATGAATTTGAATCCCACCTCTAACATTTACCAGTAGTCAGGTTGTGATCAAGTCACATAACTGCTTTGAGACCATTTTGTCATCTGAAAAATAGCATTTATATTAACTATTTGCACTACCTAACCTCACAAGATTGTTGTAGGCAAAGTTCACCCTTGTGCTAACCCTTAAGCACTACATAAAGGTGAACTTATAATTACTATAAAGACTACTTTCATCAGAAAATATCAACAGCTCACCAATGTCTATGGGAAAGGGCCCAACTCTTTATCCAGGCACTCAAGGACACCTAGAACCTACCTGCCTCCTAACTGATGATTCAATGGCAGGGTCTAAAAAGAAACTTGGAGCCCAACTCATATTTGAGTAGGTATCCCATGAAGAACAATATCCTCAACTTCTGGTCATCCAGACTCCACTTGTCTATTGCCTGTTCTCCTACACACTCTCTCCATTCCAGTCACATCAGTCTCTTCACTGCCTCCCCACTTTCCTGTCTCTGTACCTTTGTTCACCCCAGTCCCTCAACATGGTCCACTAAGACCTGTCACACAATGAACTAATAAACATCATTAAATGTATGCTATGTGCCAGGCACTGTGTTTAGTTCTGGGGATACAAAAAGAGGCAAAAGACAATCCCCTGCCCTCAAGGAGCTTACAACCTAATGGGGGAGAGGAGAATCAAACAAATATATACGAGGCAAGCTATATACAGGATAAATAGGAAATAATTAACAGGGGGAAGGCATGGAATTAAGAAAGGTAAGGGAAGGCTTCCTGAAGGAAGCAAGACTTTTAGCTGGGACTTAAAGAAAGCCAGGGAGGTCAGAAGTCAGATTGGAAAAAGGAGAGCATTCCAGAACAGAAAAAAAAATAACGCCTGGAGTTATGACATGGAGTATTTTATTCATGGAACAGCCAGAAAGCAAGCAGGACTGAAAAGTACATGTTGGAAAGTAAGACTTAAGAAGACTGGAATGGTTGAAGGGGTCTACGTTATGAAGGACTATGAATGGCAAACAGTATTCTGTAGTATTTGATTTTAAAGGCAACAGGAAGTCACTAGACTTTATTGAATTAGGGGGGTCCCCTTGGTGTAACACGGTTGGACCTGTGCTTTACGAAAATCTCTTTTAGTGGCTGAATGGAGGATGGACTAGAGTGGGGACAGAGTTGATGCAGGTAGACCCATCAGCAGGTTACTGCAATAATCCAGGCATAAATTTGATGAAGGCCTCCACATGAGTGGTGGCAGTGTCAGGAGAAAAAGGGGTATTTTGAAGAGATGTTGCAAAGGTGAAATCAGCAGGCACTGGCAACAGATTAGATACTGGACACATAAATAAGTGATTGTACAAGTTGTTAGTGAGTAAAATGATAGCTAAAGCCAGAGGAACTCATAAAAGACAGATCATTGTGGACTGAGATGGGGTCTCCCTGGAAGAGGAAGTCTTGAAAGACTTCTAGGATTTTGAGAGAAGATGGAGGAGAGGGCATAGCAGGTTGACAGACTGGTGAGAACAAAGGCATTGAGACAAGGTTTTGAGGGGCGCAGGGGGGCAATGAAAAGAAAGTGAAAATGAGGAGTCCAGGATAACCACCTAGGGTGAGGGACTAGGAGGATGATGTTGTCCTCAACAGGAATAGGGAAAGGGGGAGGCCCTTAGAGGAAAAGGTAATGAGTTCAGTTTTTGACATGCTGAATTTAAGATGTTTACTAGACACCCAATTTGAGGCAGCTGGAAATGTGAGATTAGAGGTCAGCAGAAAGATTGGGGCAGAAAAGGTAGATCTGAGACTCATCAACATAGAAATTAAAATCATCAGCATAGAAATCTACAGAAGCTGATGAGACTACCCAGTGAAGTAGTATAGAGGACATAAAGAAAAGAGCCCAAGACAGAATCCTGAGACACCCACACAGTTAGAAGGCATGACCTGGAAGAAGATCCAGGAAAGGAGACAAAGAAGTATTCATATGGAGAGTGGTATCCCAAAAACCTAGGGAAGAGAGTACATAGGAGGAAAGAATGAACAACAGTGTTAAAAGCTGCAGAAGTCAAGGAGAATGAAGACTGAGAAAAAGCCATGGATGCACCAACTAAGATCATAAATAACTTTGATCTAATATGGCTAGTTTTCAGGTGTATGTGTCCTAATATCCCAATTCTGTGGTAAGCTCTATGCCTTCTATGCTTTTGCATCCATCTTGCAGAAATAAGATGCCCAGGAAGTAGTTGCTGATTGATTGCCTTTTTTTTTTAAGTACTCTGAAACACTAGGTCAGAGGAGAGTCAAAACAAAGTCATCCAAACTCACACAGCTTGGTTCCCTATTGAAGGTCTCTCTGAAGGCCTTTTCAATACAACCTGAAACTTCCCAAAAGGCAACCATTTGTGAAACCTACAGAGAAGGGAGCTTCAACAAGGCCCTACTAGATCCCAATAGCACAATGAGTACCACAAGTTCCTACAACCAGGCCTGGGATCCACTTCTGAAGGGACTGCAGAAAAGTATCACATTTATAGAATTACAGAATCCTGGAACTGAAAAGGAGCTCCAAGGGCATCTTAGTCCAACTAATATTGGAATAAGGAACTCCTCTACAACATCCCCAACAAGTGACTACTCAGCCTCTACTTCAAGAACTCCGGGGATAAAAAGCATGCTGCACCTAAGGGGGCCCTTTCCATACTGAGACAATCTAAAAGTTAATAAATTTTTATTTATGTTAACCTTAAATCTGCTTCTCTGTAATTTTAACACACCTTTCCTGATCTCTTCTCCCACCTCAGATGATCAATCTAGAGCTGTAAAGGACCTCAGAAACTAGCTATCTAATACAACCCTCTCAATGGACAAAGAGTCAAAGGGTTAAGAGCTAGAAAAGGTCTTAGGGATCATCTAGTTTAACCACCTCATTTTACAAATGGGGAAACTAAGAAACAGAAAAGTTCAGTTCACATAGGCAAATAAACAGCAAAAACAAGATTTAAACCCAGGTCCAAGAACACCAAAGCCAGTGCTTTTTCTGACATATTACATCTTTCAGCCAAACAGCTTCCCCTCCTCCCCCTCCCCTTTCCCACCTTCACCATCCCAAGATATATCCTTACACTGTTGCCACTCTAAACCTTAAGGTTGGGTCTACTGTGTCCCTATTCTCATGAGGAAAAGTCCTTCCCAAGCATTCAAGTTTTCTTCACACAGCTTATTCAGCCTACGTGCAGCCCCCTTCAGCAAAAAGTCCAGCCCTGACCAGGAGTTATATTAATAGTTCTTGAGCTCCTGGGGGGCCTATGCCCACAGGACACAACAACCTCTCCCCAGAAAACGGAGGGCTCTGAGTTCCTGCTGAGACACTCAATGGCTTAAAATACAATCAGACCCTGTGCCCAGCCAGCTGCTGGGGTGAAATTCAATCCATGCCCTTGGCATGATACCCTGGCGCCAGGTGGGAGATTGTAGGGCAGTCAAAACCCAGGCTTGTAAGGAGGAGCCCAGCACATAGGAAACAGAGCTTGCTAGACCACTCACTCATAGTGTTTGCCATCCAGCAGGGAGGGAGCAGTCCTGCAGGAAGCCCCAGCTCACAAAAAGGACATCAAGAACCCTGAGAGCGGCAGAACAGCTCAATGACAACACGAGGTAAGGAAGGAATCATGGCATGGTGGAAAAAACTAAATTTGGAATCAGAAAACCTGGGTTCAAATCCTGGCTCAGCTATAATAATAAATAATTCATAATAAATGTTTCTCAATTGATTAATATGACCTCAGACAAAACACAATGGGGAAACTGAGGGCCAGAGAAAAGGGACTCTTCCAAAGTCACACAGCTAAAAAGCAGCTGATTCTAAGTCCCAGTGACACCTCTGCCTAATGCTGAAGCCAGCCCCGGCAATTTAGCTGCTACAAGCCTCCTAGAGGCATCTCCATTCAGCTATCCACCCACCCAGAGACCAGAGATAGGAATAATACAGTTGTTGCTTATCCTTGGGGCAGTGAGCAGGGAAGAGTAATTCTCAGGATCCCTCTTTTTCCATGGCCAAACCCTCAGAACAAGTAAATGCTTTCTCCCTGGGAACAGAGACAGGCTCCATGACTGAGAGAAAAGAGTTCATTTAGGAAAAGTATAAAGCACTGCTACAATCCCACCCAGCTGACCCCACTACAGAACAGGAACTGCCTAACAGAAGACAGTGTATCATGGAATGACAGTACAGAAAAGGAAAAGAAGCAATAAAGAAAATCTTTTGAGATTTCTGGAAGAGACCCATTATATTGCAGAAAAAATGTAAGAATGTCCCTGTGCTGCCCTGAAAGCTTTGGTATGCCTGTTAGAGGATAAAAGTCCCTCTAAGTCTCCCCAGGGATTGACCTGAGTGAGACACGGACAACCCAGGGGAAAATTCATTCATCTCTGCCTCCCTCAATTAGCTTAGCAACCAAAGCAAAAGAAGAATAGAGGGCAAGTTGTTGCAGAAAGAGCCAGAAGAATGGTGTTAGTGTATTATTAATATAACACCATCCCTCTCTAAGTCTAAAGGCCTTGGGCTGGAGTTCCAGAAGGCCCTTTCAGCTCTAAGAATCTGTCATTCTATGACTTAAAAAGACTGCCTTCCTATGAGAGACCTGAAGGGAAAGATGTGACTATAGACAGGTAGGGAATAAACCAGACATCCAAAATGGTATCAAACTAAGGCCACCAATCAGTTCTGTACAGAAGAATGAATTATCAGACATAACTGGGGGTGGGGGGGTCAGATGAAAGAAAGATCAGAAGGAAGGCTAAACAGAAGAAAGGGTTTTCATGGGAAAGACTTTATAAAAGCGACAGGTAGAGAAGGTTGAGAGACAAAATCTCTTCTCCTTTTGGCTAATGATAGTTCTATCAACTAGCCCTTTGTTGGATGAGATGAAGACAGAAGACACAAGGACAGTCCTGGAGCAGCCCAGGCCAGTGGGTAAGGGGTGTCTATAGTCGATGACAGTTCCAGTAGCCTTGGAGGAATTCTCACTTGAAAGGCCTGACATTCCAGAATGTAGCCAAAATGAACTCGTGCTAGCATAGAACTCCAGGCAGCATTTAAATTCATGGGACTGCTAGCAGCTGATCGTCTGTATGAACCCCAGCAGAAAATTCATCCCTATGATGGAGCTTTCTTTGCTCATTAGCTTAATAAGGTCAAAAATGCAATTTCTATCATTACTGCACACATGATGTTTCATTAATAGTCACTTCTAGTCATGATTGAACACACCTGGATCTCAGAATTGCGCCTTATCTACCCCATCCCCCAAAGGGGGCAGGAGGATAGAGAGAATGAGAGAGGAAAAACAGCAGAACATGGCAAGGCAGAGGTGTGGCCCATCCTGCAATTCATGGTTATAACAGCTGTAGCACTCCAAGAAGGTCCTGGCAGGGATGAATGCCCAACTCAAATTACCCTGTGATCCTTGGCAAGATGTTCACACAATCCTCCCTAGACTCTGGAGTGACACAATACAAGGGAAAATAGACCAGGCCAGGGAAAGGAATAAAACTCACAGCAGCTGATCTGAGGGTGATGACAACTTCCCAAACCCACCGACTGCCCCAAGTGAGCAGTGAGTCCTCTCTGAAGGTCAAAGGTGATCCATGTCACCATGGGAAAGCTTACTGTCTTTCCCTGTGCTGCCACCTACTGTTCTGAACTAGCCTATATACCCCCTTGAAGGAAAGAGAAAAAGAGTAAAAGCCAATGAAGATTAAGGCTGAGTGAGGTTTTGTTACCACCTAAAAAAATGAGATTACGTGTCAGAGATGTCATCTCAACTATGTGTGTATATATTTGCATGTGTATAAATGTGTATATGCACATATGTATATGTGTGTATACATACACACATACACACTTTTTCCCCCCTCAGTTTGTTGTTTCTTAGTTGTCTGACTATTCATGACCCCATTTGGGGTTTTCTTGGCAAAGATCCTGGAGTGGTTTGCCACTTCCTTCTCCAGCTCATTTGACAGACAAAGAAATTAAGACAAAGAGTGTCTGAGGCCATATTTGAAGTCAAGTCAATCCACTGGGCCACCTAAGCACCACAGACAGACATATAGATATATATGTGTATATAAATAAATAAAACTTTTAAAAGTTTGCAAAGCACTCTCCTCACAACAACCCAGTCAGTATTTGTATCTCTTATTTTGCAGATAAGGCAAATGTATCTCAGGAACTCAACTTGCCCCAGGTCACACAGCTAGCAAACATAGAAGCAGAAATGAGGTCTTCAGACTCTTCAACTAGTGCCTTTTTTCACTGAACTGTGGCTATACAGCTTTCTACCAGTTCAGAGATGAAAAAAAAAGACTTAGGAAGCAGGGTTTGTCTCTTATACAAGACGATCACAATGGCAGCAAAGCAAATAGCTCAAGAAACTCCTTCCCAAGGCCTGGGTTTACTGTAGCTTTGGCCTCACAACTTTCCCCTTTACATAGTTAAGGGATAACTTTACTGTGGAACCTGACTTTATGATACAAAAATATACTTTTTAAAATACAAGCAAAAGCAAAACATGTACAGAGCCTTTGCTGAAGAAGACAGCAATAACAAAATCACGGCATACTGGGGCAGCTAGGTGGTGCAGTGAAGAGAGCACCAGCCCTGAAGTCAGGAGGTCCCAAGTTCAAATCCAGCCTCAGATGCTTGACACTTAGTAGCTGTGTGACCTCGGGCAAGTCCCTTAATCCCAACTGTCTTGCTTTCTCCACTCTATAAAAAAAAAAAATCGTAGTATCTGAATGGGACCTCAAAGATCATTTAATGCAACCCACACTAGAGTCCAAATCTCCACTGTAATACCTCTACCAAATGGTTATCTAGCCTCCCGATGAAAATCTATCAGTCAATAAACATTTACCAAGGATCTACTATGTACCAGGCACTCTTCCAAACACTGAAGATACAAAATGAGGCAAAAGATAGTGGCTGCCCTCAAAGAGCTTACAACCTAACAGGGAGAGAGACAACAAGCAAATAAGTAAGTGCAAACACGCTATATATGAGATAAATAGGAAATAATTAACAGAAGGAAGGTTATTAGAATTAAGAAGGGTTGGGAAAGAGTTCCAAGAAAAGATGGGATTTTAGTTGGGCTTGAAGGATGCCAACTCAAGAGTCAGAGACAAGGAGAGAGAGAATTCCAGGCACAGGAAACAGCCAGAGAAAATGCCTGGAGCTAAGAAATGGAGTGTAATCCATGGAACAGCAAGGAGGCTAGGATCACTAGACTGAAGTAACAAAGAATGATGTAGAAGAAAACTGGATGGGAGGCAGGGGGAGACAGTAGGTTATAAAAGATTTTGAATATCTAACAGTATTTTATCCTTGATCCTAGAGATAATAAGGAAACAAAATCTTACAGAGAGAGGGATGGGCATCTCTAGTGACTGGAAATTCACTATCTCTTGAGGCAGACCATTCTACTTTGAGCCACCTCTGTTAGGAAGCTTTTCTTATAGCAAGGTGAAATGTACCTCTCAGAAGTTTCTAACTACTGTTTAAAGTTCTCCTTTCAAAGGCAAAGAACAAGCCTAATCTGCATTTTTTTTTAACATTCCTTGAAAAGCCCAAATACCCCTAATGCCTAACTCCACCCCTGCCCTCTGAGTCTGCTCATCTCCAGGAGGCTAAGCATGCGCACTTTCTTCAGCCAATCTTTGTATGGCAGACTCCAATCTTTCCACCAACCTGAGGGTCCTCCTCTTGAGATGCTTAATTTTATCAATGGCTTTCCCAAAATGTTAACAACCAGAATTGAAAGGAGGTCTGACCAGTGGAAAGTTCATCATGATTATCACCTCACTCATTCTAGAAACCATCTAAATGCAAAAAATAAAATGAAATAAAATAAAAATTAAAATTAAAAAATTAAAAAATAAACTGACCCTTTCTCTCAGCACATAAGCATATAGGGTTAACTAGAACAAGCCCTATGGCCAGGAATCCTAAAACCTCCTTTCCTTTTGGCCTCATTAATCCTTCTAATCTGTTAGAAAGGCCATCAAGAGACCTCTACCTCCTCCCCAAAACAGACTGAGCAGTCAGATTTGTCCAAAAGTCTCTTAGGGACCCTGGTACCTCACAACAAAGTGAAGTAGTAGAAATTCCTAACTTTTAAGGGTTACCTGAAAGACAGTCACACCTTCCTAAAGTCATGGGGTCACTATTTACAATAAAAATCTAAACTGGCTAGGCCACAGAATTTGATAAAGTCCTCAAATGCCCAGGTAAGGAGAAAGGATAACTACTCTAAATATCGACAAACTGAATAAAAGTGTGGTGACATAAAAAGAGCAATGGATTTGCAGCTAAGAGAACTGGACTAATCCAAAGTGTCAAGATATTAGGAGACAACCTCTTTTCCAGAGTTAAGACCCAGTAAGCAGGTTATGTGTGCCCTGAGCTTGGCACAACAACTCTTTTGTGCTCACCCTCTGGATAATCTCAGCCACAACAAAATCCCAGAACTGTTTCACACCAGCATCATGTAGTTTCTGAGTGTGGACAATCCAGTCATGAAGCCCTGCTGTTAAACAAACTTGTCATACTGTTGCTGTTAGCCCTCACTGTGAGGGTTACTGCTCACTGTGTAGTCACTGGTACAATACTGAGATCTCCCAACACTGCCTTAGACCCCCTAACTAGGGGCAGGGCTCCGGTACATGTGTCTTTGCTGGCAAGCCATTTTCCTCACTTTTAAATTACATCTGTTTGATTCCTTATTCTCCTCTTTGTTCTCTAGCCTTCTTTGTTCAGCTCCAGCTATTCACAGGTTAGAGAATGGTTCTAGTTCAGGTGTCAAAGGTCGACCACTAAAGAGCTGTGGCCATGGCCAAACAGTCTCCCCAGTCTAGACCTCAGTTTCTTCACCTTTAAAATAAGGAAACTGAACCAGATGACAAAGAAGACCTCTTCCAACTCAAAAAGGAGGAAGTTCTTGGTAATCTCATTCTAAACTCAAACTTTTTTTTATCTTACAGTCCTAATCTAGTTGCTTGGTATTGCACTTCAAAGGTATACAACAAAATCAAAGGTCTTGGAGGTAGAACCCTATTCCAGTTCTTTCATTTTACAGATAAACAAATTAAAATATAGAAGGGTAAGTATACAGGGTCACACAGGTGGTAAATCTGAATACAGGTTTTCTGACACCAAGGTCAGTACTCTTACAATATCACAATGTCCACACCTTTCAGGTGAATGGATACAGGAATAGACCAGTGGAAACTGTACATGAACTTCTAGAGCAGTGGTTCTCAACCTTCCTAATGCCAAGACTCTTTAATACAGTTCCTTCATGTTGTGATGACCCCCAACCATAAAATTATTTTCATTGCTACTTCATAACTGTAATTTTGCTACTGTTATGAATCGTAATGTAAATATCTGATATGCAGGATGTATCTTCATTGTTACAAATTAAACATAACCCACACGTTGAGAACCACTGTTCTAGAAGGTCTCTGAGAAACAAGCACTTATTACTCTAATGTTTTCCAAGTAACAAATATTCTCAGAAACTACAGGTTCTGGCTTCCAGCCTTAAAGTCAAGGCTAAGCCCTGACACTAACAAGAATATTCTGTCCACTCTCTCTCTCCTCAACCACAACCCAGGGAATTGAGCTTCTTTTGTTCCTTCTAGAATCTTCTGACCTTCCTTGTGATGCATCCATTCACATAACTACCATGGCACCAAGCTGGGGACTAACTACTGAATCTGGAGCAGTAAAGAAAGCCAGTTCTTCAGGTATGTGTTGGACTAGATGATCACAAATGACACTCTCAACTCTAAAATTCTGTGATTTTTAGCAACAAGCCACTAGCAAAGTAAAAGATTTCCTGATATAAGAAATCATCCTGACAACTAGTGGCTCTATTTTTCTATAACAACAATCTCATGTCTCCCCTTCAGCTCTAGGATCTGGGCAAGCAGAAGGGTTTGAAATATCCATATGACAACAATATGTTTTGAACCTCAAAATGAAAAATGATGCTTCAGTCTAGTTTTATTATATGTAGAGTGCTCTTTGAACAGAGTAGGTCATCAAGGCAGGACTAAGAGAATAGTACAGAAACAGATCATTCCTTCTATGTAAGATTCTGCCTTCCACACATACTAACATCATTCATATATTAGCGGAGGGGTAGAAAGTCACATTTATATTTAGCACTTTGCGGGTTATTTTTAGACTTAACCCGTGATTTCATCACTGTGGGTTAACTCCATCATGGAAATTCCCTCCACCAATGTAGATCAGAAAACTTATCTATAATTCAGTTTTGGAGAACTGACTGGGTCACTGAAAGGTTAAATGACATGCTTGTGATCTGTACACACTAGTATAAGAGGCAGATCTTTAAAACACTGACTCCAAGGTCAACTCTTTTATCCTATACTATGCTGCCATAAACGAATATTTACTGTTTAGAAAAATAAATACAATTGTTTCTCATATAACTCTTTAGGTTTATACACTGTTATCCTCACAATATTAGGTAACAAAACTATCGCCATTTACAAAGAGGTTTATTTGCCAAGAGCAGTACACTTTGCTGCTAAAATCTGAATCTCGGTATTCTGACTCTAAGGCCACCATTCTTTCTACAATACTGCATGGACATAATCTCTAAATCCAAAAATCTCATTGGATAGTCAACCCTGCCCAACCAAATAGAACTCTAGTTTCTGAGTCTATTCTACATGTTGAATTCCCAGATGGGCACCATGACTTATACAAAGTTCTTTGCAAATAAGCTATACTGCAAATAGCCAGTTGAAACTTTAAAAAAAAAAAAAAAAAAAAAGAAGCTCTCAGTCTTTGCATGTATCTTTCCCTAACCAAACTCTAAATAAGGGAAGGAACACGAACCAGATCCCCTCAGTTCAGGAAATTAGGAACAACCTTGCTACTTAGAGCTAAAGAAACACGATGGGGGCAGCAGCTAGGTGGTGCAGTGAATAGGGCACTGGCCCTGAAATCAGGAAGATCTGAGTTCAAATCTTGCCTCAAACACTTAACACTTAATAGCCATGTGACCTTGGACAAGTCACTTCACCCCAATTGCCTTATCTTCCCCCCTCCAAAAAGAAAAAAAAAAAGAAACACTATGTATAGTACACCTTCTCCTCCAGGACTTCCCCAAACGATGGCTCTAATTCACACAAGACAAAGTGAAAGGCTAGGGGTAAACCTCTCAAAAGAACACAAGAAACTGTGATTGACTTCAAGACCAACAGAGGGCCCCTGAAGTTAACTTCACAGCCTGCTGCCAGCCAATGGGCTGCCACATACAGTTATCTTTCCAACTCCAAGAAAACAGTTCCAAAGAAGCTGAGGTATTCTAGGTTGCAATGAAGGGCAAAGCTGAAATTCTGGTCCTTCCTAAGAAGAGAAGGACATAACTAGCTAGAACTATAAGCATCAAAGCCAACAAATGATGTGTTTATTATAATGACCAAGCTTGGCACTGGAAAAAGTTAAAAAAAACTGCACCTCCCACTTCACTGAAGGTAAGGGATTATGGGTGTGGAGCACTGCATATTGCATATGCAATCTAACATTGCCAAAAAGCTATCTGCTTTTTCTCTTTCATTTTTAATCTGTTCCAAGAGTTGGGGGGGAAGGGGTCAGATATTTAGAAATTAATGTGGCACCAATAAAAAAAGAAAGGGAAAGAATCCAATAGCTGGCCCTAAAGTAAAACTTGGGGTAGTGGGGGCCCCATCAGGGAAGAGAAACCAGTTAGCTATGTTACAGAAGGGATTCCTGCTTAGGTGTGTGTCGTGAATTTTAAAAAGCTATCAGTAGGAAGTCACTTTTGAGTTCCAATTTTCTCATCACTAAAATGGCGACAATAACACTGGCACTATCTAACTCACAGACTTCAGTGTGAAAGGAACTTTGTAAACCTTCCAGTGCTATAAAAATATGAATTCATAATATTTGGAGGAACTAGGTGGCACAGTGAATAGAGTGCCAGGCCTGAAATCAAGAAGACTCATCTTTCTAAGTTCTAATTTGCCCTCAGACACTTTCTAGCTATGTGAGCTTGGACAAGTCACTTAACCAGGTTTGCCTTTAGTCTCCTCATCTGTAAAATAAGCTGAAGAGGAAAATGGCAAACCACTCCAGCATCTTTGCCAAGGAAATCCCAAATGGGGTCATAAAGAGTTGGACACAACTAAAACGATTGAACAACAAACAGTATTTGGAGATAATAGGATCAAAGTTTTAGAGCTGAGACCATGGATAGATATATTATCTAGCCAACCATCTTATTTTACAGATGAAGAAACTATAAGTGACTAACCCAAGGTCATACATTGCATTCGGTACAGAAGTCAGGATTCAAACCCAGAATCGCTGACTCCAAATCGAACACTTCACACTGCATTGAGAGTAATGATTATTTCTCTCTTGTATTAATAACTAATTACTGAATCAGAACCAAGGCTTTTTCCCCATTTCCACTTCCTCATCCAGAAACCAACCAGTGGGGGAAGTCTTTCTCAAAGACTTAGCCAGCCAGGATGACTAAGATCTAATCAAAGACAGTAAAAGAATTTCTAAGTTTAGCTATATGGGTGGATTCCGGCTCATTGTGTTTACTCAGACAGGCCTGGGAAAATGTGGATTCCCTCTCAGGTCAAACAGGTAATAGGGAAATTGATAAGTCTTTTGGACCAAGACTTGGGTGATGCAAGTGACAGTAGCCCCCAAACTCTCATTATAATATTCATATTCTATTAATTACTTGTTAACCAATCAGAGTTGATTTTCACCCTCAGATGTTCCCCTTTATCAAAAGACTTTATAAATATTGAAGATTCGACAGGCTTAGTCTCTTTGGATACTGAATGAGTTTGTTTTGTTGACTGCTTTCTAGATGTAGTCAATAGAACTGATTTTAATTTACCCAGAAACTCTGTCTCAGAAATATTTAATTGTCACAGCATCAAACTGTCTCCCAAAACAAAGTCCTATATGTGAATTTCCCTTCTGCTTCTTGCTTGCTACCTCTCTGAGGTGAGGTGATGAATTTCCTTGTTTAACCTCAGTGAAGGGAAGACGGAGGTTCACTCTAAGGTTACCTCCAGATCAAAGTACTCTAACCCTATGACAACCAAAAGAGGCAATAGCTCTACAATCCCTGCTCTGGTCAAACCACCTCCAGAGTATTATGTTCAGTTCTAAGTGTCACAATGTAAGTTACATTCTCAGTAATGTTGCTTTTTAGTCATTCTCTTCCTAATAAATGATTCTTCTCATCTCCTTTGGAGCATCATGATCCAAGTCTCACCCTCTATGCAAGAATGTACCCTAGGGCTCTATCTCTGCCCTTCTTCTTTTGGGTCTCTCTGTGATTTTAATAGCCAATCATCTCTGAACTGATGATTTCCAAATCCACATAAACAGCATCTCCCTCCTCACCCCCTTCCCCTTCCCCTCCCTCTCTTTTTCCCTCCTTTCCTCTCCTGAGTTCCATCCAGTTCCACCTCTCTATCTACTGGATGTTTCCATCTAGATATCAGATAGTAATCTCAAACCCACATTTCATTACCTTTTCCCATAAACCTACCCTACCTCCTAATTTCTCTGTTTCTATTAATGGGCACCAGGCTTCCAGTCAGACACTTTCAAAACCTAGGTGCCACCCTTCACTCATTCCCAGTCAATTGAGGAATCAGGAATGTGGTACAGTACAATAGAAAGAGTACTGGCTGTGGAGTGGGAAGGCTTGCTTGGTTTCACACCCTTCCTCTGTGATTTATCATCCATGTGACATTGGGCAAGGCATCCTCCCTAGGCTTCAGTTTCCTCATCCATAAAATGAATCCCTTCCAGCTAGTCCTAGGATCCACTCCATGACTCTAAGTATGTCCACCAGGGTTTTGTGCTTGGTCATTAGGAGCAGCAAAGGGCTCTCCAATCCAAAGAAAAAAATTTAACCCTTTATTTAAAAAAAAACCCAAGCACCTCTCAGTCGCAGAGCTATTCAGTCACAAGTAGAATTTCTTCTGTGTTAATAGCTTTGGGAAGACCCAAATTTGCTAGAGGAGTTAGAATATAGTCCTCAAGGTGTTCTCCTTCCCTTTTGTCTATAGTATTTCCTCTCTGCTCTGGAACCTGTTAGGGACACCAAAGAAATGAGAACACCTGTTTAGTCAGAAACACTGTCCCTTCAAAGGCTTTTCCCAAAAGACCTGATTTCTCCATCATCCCCTGAAGCACAGTTGCAACAGAATTATAGGGGTGCTGTACTGGGAACAAAGCGTCACTACGGCTAGAGGGAAGGATTTG
This sequence comes from Pseudocheirus occidentalis, assembly GCA_028646575.1. Classification (NCBI taxonomy): domain Eukaryota; kingdom Metazoa; phylum Chordata; class Mammalia; order Diprotodontia; family Pseudocheiridae; genus Pseudocheirus; species Pseudocheirus occidentalis. Next base: position 59,775,599 of record CM053594.1, read on the forward strand.
GAAAGTCCCTAGCCACATACACCAAACACTCCCAATTCTCAGACTCTGGACAAGTCTAGTCTTGTATTTGATCCCAAATCACAAAATTTAGGTTAATGAATTTAAACTCATGTTACTTATTAATGCAGGAGTGTAACCTCAGTCTAAATCATGTGTCCATGAAAATTACAGCAAAATTCCAACTATAATAGAGTACAACCTATTCATTTTTTTCTTTCACTGCTAGAGATCCCTGGTTTTTAGGAAGGTTATTTTCCATCTAAGACTTGTCAATTAAGTATGGTTTTTAGCCATGGCAAGTGATGCCTCCTCCACTAAAGTCCTCTTCTGAGATACCTCATTGTCAAGTACATGCTCTGGCAGATTTTATCAAATTAAAGACTGAATACAGGCCCAGCAAGAAACCATATACCTTATCATCCAAAGATCAGCCTAGTTACATTTGCAAATATTCAATTCTAGAACGTTGGCCACCAAGAAATGCAACTTGGTTTGGCAACTGATTCCTAAAGCCACTCTTTATCTACTATGCCACACTCCCTCTCCAGGGAGCCACACCAAAGAAATCATAGACCTTTGGCAGTAAGTAAACTGGGTATGGATGGAAAGTGCAATGGGAAAAGTATTAGACTAGCAGTCAAGAAGCTTCCACTTTGATGTACTACCTCAGTTTCCCAAACTATAAAATGAGAGGTTTAGATAGTCTTTTAATGTCTTTTTGTTTTGTTTTTTGGAGGGGGGAAGGCAAGACAATTGCGGTTAAGTGGCTTGCCCAGGGTGACACAGCTACTGTCAAGAGTCTGAGGCTGGATTTGAACTCAGGTTCTCCAGTGTTCTATCCACTGTACTATTTAACATCTTTATCAATGCTTTGGGCAAAGTATAGCTGGTATGCAAGTCATATTTGCAGACAAAACAAGGTTGGGAGAAATAACTAACAGACTGGTTGACTTTTATCAGAATCCAAAAAGATCTTGACAAGATAAAGCATTTGGTCAATCTAAGACAAAATTAAACTCAACAGAGATAAAGCAAAGTCTTACACCTGGGTTCAAGATCAACTTTACAAATATAAAATGGAGAAAACATGATTTAGACAGTAGTGTGTTTGAAAAAGAGCAAGGGATTTAGTCCAGCTATCAACCAACAAACATTTATTAACAACTTAATAAACATCACACATACACTAAGCCCTAGGGATACAAAGAAATGTGAGAACAGTTCTTGCCTTCAAAGAGTTTACATCTAAGGAGATAATATACATACACATATATACAATATATATATATATATATACCTATATAATATGCATGTGAGTACATATATGTAATGTATGGATAGCTATATCTCAGTACATATAAGACAAATACAGAGAAGATGTAAGGTAACCTTAGAAGAAGATGCACTAGTTGGGTGAAGAGTGGCAGGAGAGACAGTAAAAAACTCCTGTAGGAGGTACAATTTAAGCAAAGTATTCAAGGAATTCAGCAACTCTAATATGCTGAGGAGGAAGGAGAACATTCCAAACACGAAGGATAGACAGTAAAAAGGCCCAGATATGGGAAATGGGAGCATCACAGGCCAGGAATATTAAATAGAACAGTATAGCTGGATTCACAGTTCACAGAAGGGAGACATGTATTAAAAAGACTAGAAACCTTGGAAGAGGACAGGCTGTGAAGTGCTTTAAATGGCCAACAAAAGACTAAATATTTGGGTCTTAGGGTAACAGGGAGCCACTAGAGTATACCAAGCAGGAGGGCAGTAAACATGGTCAGACTAATGCTTTAGGAAAATCATTTTGGCAGATGAGAGAAAGATGGATTAGAGTAGAGGACACTTGGAGCAGAAGGCCCTTTTTTGAAGGCAAAAGCCCAGAGGCAATATGGATTTGAACTGGGGTAGTGAATGTGTGATTACAATGAAGCAAACAAATACAAGAGATGTTGTAAAGATAGAAATGACAATATTTGGCAACTGATTGGCTTGGCGAAATGAGTGAGAAATTGAGAAGGAAACCAAGGTATTCAACAGTAATAGGGACATTCAGAAAAAGGAAAAGTGGAGGAGGGAAAAGTTAATGAGTTTTGTCCTGAATATGTTGAATTGAGAGCCTAACAGTTATAAATGTCCAACAGACAGGTGGTGACACAGGGCTGGAGCTCAGGAGAGAGACTAGGGATGCATATATAGATACTGAAATCAGCTACAAAGACATGATAATTGAACCAATGGAAGTTCAGATCACCAAGTAAGAGAGTATAAAGAAAAAAAAAAAAAGAAAAAGGCCTAGGACAGAGCCTTAGAGGATGCTCACATTCAGTAGGCAATATGAGCAAAGGAGACTAAGACTAGTCATACAGGAATAACTGGTCAGCCATCATAGGGAGTAATGCATTTAGTTCTGAGTGCCACAGTTTACAAAAGATACTGACAAGGGGCGGCTAGGTGGCGCAGTGAATAGAGCACCGGTCCTGGAGTCAGGAGGACCTGAGTTCAAATCTGGCCTCAGACACTTAACACAAAAAAACTAGCCGTGTGACCTTGGGCAAGTCACTTAACCCCAACTGTCCTCCAAAAAAAAAAAAACCCAAAACATACTGACAAGCTGGAGAGGATCCAGAGAAACTCAGTCAGCATGCTCAAGGGTTCTAAGGCCATATTGTACAAGTATTGGTTGAAGGACTTAGGGACGGTTGGCCTGGAGAAAAAAGAAGGACTCAGAAACGTCTTTATCTGTTTCTAAGCATTTTAAGTAAGACTATCTACTTGGCCAGAGAAGGCAGGATGTGGAGCCATGGATAGAAGGTGCAAAGAAACAGATTTAATTTTGAACTTAGGAAGAACTTCTTAATAATTACAGCTGTAAGTGAAAAGAGATGTCTTATGAAGTAATGGATTGCCCCTCATCAAAGGGCTTCAATTAGAGTCTGAATGAAGAGTTATGATACGTGCTATAGTGGAGATTCTTTTGCAGATATGGGTTAAGTAAACGGCCACTGAGATCCACTAGGAGACTCCGCAATTCTCCCTGTGAGTCAATGATCTCTAAATCTCTGCTAGATGATGTTTAATAAATCCAAAGACTCAAAGTCCGTATCTGGGGGGGAAAAAACCTTCTAGAAAACTGTAGAAATTAGATTTTGACCAGCAATTCACACCATGTGCCACAATTAACTATAAATGGGTCCATGACTTAAGATATAAAAAGTCACATCACAAACAAAGAAGAAAGAAAATGCCTTCTGTAATTATGGATAGGTGAAAAGTTGATGGCCAAGTTAGGGACTGAATCAAAGAAGATCAGAAGAATAACTTTGATTACATAAATTTTAAAAGATTTTACACAAAAAAAAACCAATGTAGCTAAAATTAGAATAGAAGTGGGTAGGTGGGGAAAATATTTGCTACAAATTCCTCTGGCCAAGGCCTAATATCCAAAATATATAAGGAATTAATACAAATTTGAGTTTAAGATGTCTACTAGAGATCCAGTTCAAAATCATCTATTACAAAGGATTTTAACTTGGCATCCATGATCTTATTTTTTTTAATGTTTTGACAAATATATTTCAATATAACTAGTTTCTTTCATAATCCTAGGTACTTTATTGTATACATTTAAAACCACTATGCTGAAAAGGGATCCACAGACTTCAGATTGCAAAAAGGGTCCGTAACACAACAAAAGATTAAGAACCTCTAACATAATCCAATCCCCATCCTATTCCCAATGAATAAATTCATTTCAAAGTAAGGTAATAACTCTCCTAAGGTCATACAGATAGTAAAATAACAGTAAATAAAAACCAGATCTTCTTACTCCAAATTCAGAGCTCATACCACTACTCCACAATGGAGATTTTCAGAGTCCCATTTTATCAAACTGTACAACTGATGTTGACTTTAGTCATCCCCCTCTCATCTTCCACTTGGTCCTGAATTAAATTGTTTTAAAAATTCAATACTTGGTACAATCCAAGTCTTACAGTGACAACTGTTCAAATGACCTAAGGTCCAAAATAATGAGAAACCATCCATCAGAAAATATATAGTGGCAGCATAATTATTAGTGTACATCCATCTTGGGAGAACTTTCAAGTTTACAAAGACTTTTTCTCCCGACTCTGAGTTTATCCTCATTGTGCAGAAGAAGAAATTAGGCCTCAAACAGGTGAAGTAACTTGCCCACGATCACATGACTATTAAGTACCATTATCATTACTATCCCTTCCAGCTGCTCTATTCTAGTTCTCCTTTTCACAGCCAACTACTCAGAAAGTTGTCTATAAAACACTGCCTCCACTTTTTCACCTCAAACTCATTTTTCAATTCTTTGCATTTTGGCTTCTCTAGCTGAAATGGCTCTCTCCAAGGTTACAAATCATCTATTAATTGCTAAACCAATGGTCTTTTTTCAGCCCTTATCCTTCTTGACCTCTTTGCAGCATTTGATAGTTAGCTACCTCCCTAAACACTCTCCCTGTTCTTCTACACATCTAGCCACTTCTTAATCTCCTTCACTAGATTACCATCTTTGTCCCACCCCTGTATGTCTGGGTATACCCCATGAAACTCACAGCCACTCACTTTCTTATATCATTAGTTTCCATAGATTCAACCATCATCACCATGCAGACAATTCCCAGAGCTTTATACTCAATTCTACTCTTTTTCCTGAACTCTAGTCCTACACTGACAACTCTCTCTACTGGACATCTTCAAATGAATATTCTATTGGCATCTCGAATGAATGCATGAAAAAATATTTACTAAGTGCTTACCATGTGCTATACAAACAGAAAAACAAGGCAAATCCTGCTCTTGGTTCACATTATAGCTGAGGGAGACAACATATTTAGGTTTTAGTTGCAGATCAAACAGGAAGGCCCAACAGTCTATAGGTGCAGTAATAAAGCAGTTGATAAGGCATCACTTTAATTCCATTTCCACTGATAAACAGTGTCAATCTCTAATGCTAAATAATTTCAAAGTGTCAAGGACTTTTGTGGCTAGAATATTCTTTTGTTTAGTAGCTATGGGAGTTGACAGAACTCAACTCCACAAGAATCATTACCCTAGATAATGGTCGTGGTAGTATGGCTAGTGGTTTGAGGAGGACTGTTATTCCCAAGGTTCTTGGGTTTACCTGTCCATTGATGGTACTTGCTTAGTGGTTAGGATTTGTGACTGCAGGGATGGCAGGTCCCTGCTCCACTAGGGTTACTCCCTTCATGATGGCTGTGGGAGGCATTGAAATTTTCTTGGTTCTTGAGTCCTGACCTTTCTCTAGAGGAGTCCAAGGTCAGGTGGGGGGAAGGGGGGAGTGGTAATTTGATATCTCAAACTTAACATGACCAAAGCAATTCATTATTTTTCCCCAACAAAGCATTCCCCTCTTCCTTAACTTCCCTATTTCTACTGAGGGTACCACCATCTTTCCAGTCACCTAGATTCACAATCTTGGCATGATCCTTTATTCTTCACTCTCCTTCATCCTTCACATCCAAACAACTGCCAAATCTTATTCATTCCACTTCCACACAACATAGCTCTCATCCATTCCCTTTCTCTATACTCACACAGTCATCACCCTAGTTGGAACTCTCATCAGCTCCCACCTAGACTCCTACAATATCCTCCAGTCTCTCCTCTCTCCAAATCATCCACACATAGGTGACAAATTGATATTCCTAAAGTATAGATCTGACCATGTCACAACCCTGCTCAAGAAGCTCCTTTAGCTCCTTCCTCGTACCTTTAGGATAAAATACATGAAAAGGCAGAACTTGAACCCAGGTCATCTGGACTTCAAGCCAGTGCCTTGTTACTATGCAAAACATATGCTTGCCAAAAATACTATTTTTATGGAGACCTTACAGAGGGCAAGTGTTCACATGGCGGTCAGAGGAATCAATATAAGGACACTCTCAAGGTCCTTCTTAAGAACTTTGGAATTGTGTGACAAGGGAGATACTGGCACAGGACAGCTCAGCATGGTGTGTCCACATTACAGAAGGTGCTGTGCTGTGCTGTATGAGCACAAAAGAAATGCAAGATGTGCAAATTCAGAGAATCCACCCCAAATGTTCACATGGACTATTTGTGCCCAACCTGTGGTAGAACATTCCAAGCTCATATTGGTCTACTCAGTCACAGTTGGACACACTGTAACTTTATTCTAGCACAGTGATGCCTTTTTGGTCTTCTTTGAGAACAAAGAACAACAGGATAAAATAAAAACTCCTTTGTTTGGCCTTCAAAGCTTCACAACCTGACTTTGGCATACCTTTCTAGACTTTCCTCTTTCACCCACTAAGCATTCCAACCAAACTGGCCTGCTTGCTCCTCATCACCTAAATTATTTGATCTCTTGTCTCCACACCTCATACCTAACAGGTATACTCTCCTCACCTCATCCTGTATATATTTTGTACTTAATGCTCTGTGAGTACATTGTTTCCCTTCAATAGAGGGAGGGACAGGGACAATGGTGTCTTTGCTTTCTCAGTGCCTGGTATAGTGCCTGGCACAATGGTAAGGCATTTAATAAATGAATGGTAAATGAAATGTCAAAGTCAAGATTTGTACCCAGGTATTCTTACTCCAAGTTCAATGACTTTCAGCTACAAAATCCACCCCCTTACTATGCCATACTGCTTCTTCCTTTAGCAAAATAAATTTCCCAATCAGGAGTGACAGGACTCCTACACCCTTGTCTAGTACCTCACTAATTATTAACAGTGCACCCTTAGATGTCTCCTTCTCCAGCTCCTCCGGGCTACTGTGGCTAGTTAGTTCTATAATCACTTAAGAAAAACATGCTCAGCATCAAGGTGAGTTCCTCGAAATCCACAAATGATCCATTTAAAACCTAAAAGCTTGAGGGGAGAAGGATGCCGGGGAGATCCTGGCTAAAGTGGCTTTCTAGGCATTGGCACCCCCACCCACCCAGCCCCCCTTTCCCTTTAGAGTCACTGGAAGCTGACAGTCAAAATTTGCAAAACAAAAGTCATATAAAATTATCTAAATGTCCTTAGATGCTTCAAGTCAAGTGAATCAGTTGGCAAAATTGAGCAGACTGAGAAGCATCAATTGCCAGTCTTAGACAAACCATTATAAGATATGCTTTTAATTGTCTAATTTATATCCAGCACTATTCCAAGCAGTGTTCCATCCACCTGAGTTCCATCTACTGCTTTAAGGAGTCACTTACTGGCTTAAGACTTTAACATAGAACCTGCTACTGTTCCTGCTACTGTACTCCAAACATACTCACATGGCCACATATTTCCCTACTACAAGAAGCCTGAGTGCTAGAATAACCTCAGTGGGAAATTTTCAGCTGCCTGCATCAGTACCAACAAGGTGTTAATTCCAAGTCTAAGTTTAATAAGGGGGGTTGGACTAGATAACCTCTAAGATCCTTTCCAGTTTTAGTATTCTATGACAATGATTTGACAAAAGCCTTCCTGCAGTAACCAACTTCTGTGCTAAAAGCACTAGGATTCTTTGGGCTATGACATAATCTGTCAGAGTTGAAATCTTCACCCCTGAAAACGTACCATACATACTCAGGTAACAAATACTTCTATCTCTGATGTTTTGATAGGAGTTGAAAATGTTATTTACTGAGAAGTGCTGCTGAGCTGGCTGGTGAAGCAAGTTTGGAGATTGCAATATTAATATCCCAGCATATATCTCCTTACAGGGTCAGTGGCAGGTGCACATGTTCCCGCAGTGTCTGCTCTAAGCAGTATTTTCACTTCCACCAGCTCCCCTAACCTGCTTGCAAGCAGCAAGATACATCCTTCTCAATTCTAGGGTTGTCCCTAGACCAGAACCCACAATCTTTCCAACCCCAAGGGGGTCTATGGCACGCACCACACATACTGTTCACAGAACAGGGAGCTTTTTAGAAGTGGAATGGTTTTAGACGTTAGTATGAGCCAAATCCTTCATTGTGAGAGGACTCTAAGGCTCAAAGGGCTGAAGTGACTTGCTTTACAGCCACTTCACAAAGCAGCAGACCCTGATCCTCTCTTCTTCCTGGCCCAACAATATAAACCCCTACAACTTGCCATCTGCCCAAAAGGCGCCAAAGGGGCCTGTACTGTGTGAGCAGGGCATGTCACTTGCCCTTCTTGGGCCCATTTCCTCCTAGGCTAAGTGGCCTCCTTCTGGCTTCTAACAGTGGAACTCCAAGTACCTACAGCCAAGAGGAGGCTGACGGGCTGAACCTGTAGCTTCAAGACCTTAAGACTATAAAGAAAGTTTCCTCCTCAATGGCAAAGAAGTGCAACTCCTCAAACAGACCAATGCACACATTAGGCAAACCACTGTTATCAGATAGTTTCACAGGGGGTGGGAGGAGTGGGGAGGAGATGTTTCTGGCTTTTTCCATCAGAAATGATGTATATAAAAACAAAAAGCAACTTTCACTTTAAAAAAAAGGAAAATAAAAAGGAACTCAGAGTAAAATTCTGGCTGAATCCCTGTTTCTTCCCAGGAAGGGCCTTGAAGGTTATTATAGAAACAGGATCCCCCTGGCTAAATGGACAACAACGTGAGGAGAACTTTTAAAAACTCTTACAATTTAGTAAGAATGGGATGATACAAAATACGTGGAAACCCAAAATATTATGGTACCTTTTCAACCTTTTCAACTTTAGTTGATAAGAGCCTTGTGTGTTCAGTTATTTCAGTCACATACAACTCTTCATGAACCCCCAAATGGGATTTTCTTGGCAAAGATATTGAGGCAGTTTGCCATTTCTTTCTCCAGTTCATTTTACAAATGAAGAACTCAGGCAAACAGGATTAAGTGACTTACCCAGGGTCACACAGCTAGGAAGTGTCTGAAGCCACATTTGAACTGACTCCAAACCTGACACTCTATCCACTGTAATCACCTAGCTGTCTACTGCTGTGAAAAGTAGCAGGAAATGAAGATCCATAGTTTGGACTAGAGAAAGCAGACAGGGGCTGAGCTTCTCAAAATTGTTTAGAAATGATCATGAGCTTGAAGAGGTGTGGGTGTTGGGGGTGTCTGAGGGGTGCGTCTGAGGGATATCATATAATCCCTTGCGGGTTCTTGTCTGGAAAAGAATTTCAAATAGGACCCAAGCTGTCTTTTGGCAAAGTTTCAAAGTTTATTGATATGCTGGCTTAGTAGCTGGCAGGAGAAATAGGGGGGACCTGCAAAATGGAGGGGCTAGTGATGTAGAGTTACAAAATTTTACACTCTGCAGCAGGCAGAAAAAGGTTAAGGGATAGCCTGCAAAGAGCAGGGGCTTGAGGGACAGTTATTATAACCCTAAAACTGTCAGTCAAAGGCTAATTATGCTAACTAGGTGGGCAAAGGTGGAGTTTGGGAAGTTAGGGAGGAGTTTAGAAGTGGTCAGTGCTTAAAGGGACATGCACTTTTTACATCAAATGCGCATGCAAATCACCCATAATTCACTGGTAAATTCCTTAGGGGGGATTAGAGAAGGGTGGTTTTGAGCTTGACCCGTCACTAGGTTATTTTTTGGTCAAGGATGTATAAGTTATAGCCATTATGGCTTTTGGGAGGATAGGTTTGATTGTTTCCAAGTCTGGGAACTAAATTGATTAGGGATTCAGGAGGTACCATATTGAGATGGAGTTATCTCCTGATAATGTTGCTCAAGGTTTTTGGGTGCAGCTGGCCACTTAGAACAAAAGGGCTATGCATTTCTCTAAGGGCTTGTTTATAGAACACTTTTGAAGCTTGTTTCTAGGCAGACTTGCTAGCTAAGGGTAAAGACTTTTAGGCTGAGGGAAGGAGAGAGGCAAAGAGACCGTTATGGCTGGGGTAAAGTGTGATTTTTACAACTTAATTGCACAAACTTGTTACAAACTGATGTTACATACATAGGTACCCAAACACAAGGGAGATTTTATAAATTGGGGTTACAGACAAAAGCATCCCAAACCACATCAAGCTCACTGACAAGATGTAGCAAGCTATTTATCCAGTTACTAGTAAGAGGTATATTCTCCATTTGCAGAGGGGAAAAGCAATTTTTTTTAAAAACCAATTTCTTTCAGTGTGAATTTCACCCCATATTTTTATTAACAATTTCACCCCATATTTTTATCCTAAGGTGACTCTAAACCCAAATCTAGTGTGACTCTGCACACAAAGATCAGTCCTGATCTAGTCCACATTTTTACTATGCAATAAAAATCAAAAGTAGGAGATGGTGGGGGGGGGAGTTTGAAGGGGAAGACACATTTATACAGCACTTCAAGGTTCACAGAACATTTTTCTCAAAACAACCCACAAGTTAGGTGATTCAGGTATTGTTAGCCCCCATTTTAGAAACAGGGTACTGAGGCACACAGGACCACACAGCTACTGTCAAAACTGACAGCGTGGGAGGGGCGGAGCCAAGATGGCAGCGTAGAAGCAGCAAGGTCCCGCAGCTCCCACACCGCCACCCTAAACACCCAGAAAATACGAGCCCAGACAAAGTCTAGGAAAGTCTAGGACTCTCAGACTCACACAAATACAGAGAACACAGCTCTCGCTGAAGGCAGCTCGGCAGCAGGGGCTCAGCGCGGCCGCCGGAGTGGAGGCTGGAACAGCCGGAAGCCGAGACCAAGGCCAGGCCTGGGACGGTGGGAAGGAGCTGAGCCGAGCCCCACAGCCAGCCTGCAGTGGTTCTACAGCCTCCAGCACCCCCACATCTGCCAAGGAGTGAGGAGCAGGACGGGAGAGGCAGCTCCCACCGAGAACCAGAGGCAAGGCCCCAGGGTGGCCACAAGGAGCAGCGGAGCCTCCCAAGCCTCAGCCTCCCAAGCCTCAGAGTGAGTCTACTTCAAAGAAAATCTAAAGCACCGGTCAGAGACGGTTAGTGAAAGCTGAAACTTTGAAACTTAATTGGGGTGGGGTAAAGCTGTACGGCCATTCTACCCCCGGGGCAAGGAAGCAGTGGGGGAGGGGAACTACTGGACCCAGCAGCAGTAGCCCCCACCAGGCTACTTCAGAGCCCCTGGCCTGCAGACTCCGCAGAGGGGCTGAATCGATTAATCGAGGCTAAGTGCTCTTGTGTTGAGTGGCCTGGATTCGGATCGTGGTCTTGGGTG
>CM053594.1:59787210-59887265 GCA_028646575.1 Pseudocheirus occidentalis
CAGGAGAGGGGCTTTACAGTGGGATTGCTGTTATGGGGTTGGGGCAGGAGCAAGACGGGGAGAAAATGTGTAATTCAAAAAATGTAATGAAAATGAATAATGTAAACAAGAAAACAAATAAAAACTAAATTAAAAAAAAACTGACAGCGTGAACACAGGACCTCCTGGCTCCAAATAAAGCGCCCTTTCCACCAAGGCTGGCTCTCTAACATTTGGTTTATGCTGCTGAATAATTAATGACACTTCCTGGCCCAAGTAATAGTCTGCACTCAAGATAGTAATCGGTGTCTGCACTAGTTTTCACTTTAGCCACCAAAAAGCAGCACGCTATAATGGAAAGCACACTGGGATTAGGAAATGGGTTTTAGTACTGGCACTCCTAATAACTAATCATGGAATCCTGGGCAGGTCACTCTCTGGGTCCCAATTTCTTCATATTTAGAATGAAAAGGCTGACCTGAATCTTCACTTTCCACACTGTAATCAGGCATTAACCACTGCCAAAGATGATCTGTATTATTTTTCAACATCTCTATTAGACAAAATCTACCTCTCAGAAAGATCTCCCTGTCTCTGCTAGTTCTGCCCTCTGTAAACCAATCATAACAAGCTCAATAATTCTTCCACACAACAGCCCTCCAAAACTTAAATAAAGCATGCCCCTAGCTAAGCCTTCTCTCTTCTTCTCCAGGATAAACAACCCTAGTACCTTCAAAAGATTCTCCCATAACTTGGCTCCCTGTTACCTCAAGGCATTATATTCACCCTATAACGAGCTATCAAGAATAATACTTTTAGGGGGTGGCTAGGTGGTGCTGTAAATGGAGCACCAGCCCTGGAGTCAGCAGGACCTGAGTTCAAATCCAGTCACTTAACACCACCACCACCCCTAAAAAAACTAGCCATATGACCCTGGGCTAGTCACTTAACCCTAATTGGCCTACCTTCCCCCCTCCAAAAAAAAGCAAACAAAAAAGAATGCTACTTTCATAGAACTAGTCATTCATTCCTTCAACAAACATTTATTAAGTTCCTGCTCTGTTAAACATCAGAAATATTAAGTTGGGTAAAAAAAATTATTTCTTGAAGCAATTTTTCTGTACGAAAATAGGCTTACTTTCCCCTACTTTGCTCCAAAATTTCCTCAATCTCTGCTTTATTACAGGGGATAAAGATATCTAGACAAAATGAAGAATTAGAAGTCAGAAGACCTGGGTGCTCTTCCCAGCTGTGTAACCTTAGGAGTTACTGAACCTCTTAGGCCTGCAATTTCTTCAGCTGTAAAATAAGGGGACACTTCTAAAATTCCGTCCAACTTTAACAGCTCTGAGTGGCTTTAAAAGGTACGTGTCCTCTCTGCTAGTATCCTTTGGATTTAGAAATTCCAACAAGAGCTGGCCCCAAATTGTTCCACAGGCAAATCTGTCTGGGAAAGCCTAGCTCTAAATGATGCTGTAATCACCAACTTGAGGGGCTGGTGACTCACAGGCTTCTCTATAAATTACAGAACCTAAGAGTGCTATCTCCTCTTAGCAGACAAGAATGCATTCACAGATGTTGATGAATTATCAACAAATAATAATACATTTTTCCCCCAGATCCTGTCAAGGTTCAGTCATTCTGAATAATGGGTACAAATCTCTTTCTTAAAAGGAACCAAGTGATCTCTCAGTGTTCAAAGACAGAAATCGAAATATTTGCAGGTGAGTGCAATGTCTTCTGTGTGATTATACCCTGTGTAGGGGAAACTATTTTAATTTCAATGGTATTAACTACAACAAAACCCCAAAGCAGGCTAATTAATTTTAGCATATATGATGAATTCTACATGTCAAATCAAACTTTACTTTTTCACAAATGCTACAACAACAAGGACAAAGAAAAGGAGAAGGAAACTATTTTAGGAAGACATAACGCTCACAAAGTTAAGTGAACTCTGAGATCTTATTCAACCCCCTTAAGCTTGTTGTTCAGTTGTGTCCAACTCTTTGTTACCTCATCTGGGGTTTCCTTGGCAGAAATACTGGAGTGGTCTGCCATTTCCTTCTCCAGCTCATTTTACAGATGAACAAACTGAGAGAAACAGAGGTAAGTAACTTACCCAGGGTCACACAGTCTAATAAGTATCTACAGTTGCATTTGAACTTAGGTCTTCCTGGCTCCTGGTGCTCTATTCATTATACCACCTAGCTGCCTTTAGTCTTACCAATGAATAAAAAATGGTTAAGGACCTATAAGAATTCTCACAAAATTCTTTTAAAAAGGAAAGGATAGCAGTAACTACATCTCCCAAAAAATAAAGGTAAAGTACAGGGGATACAGTACTGGACTTGGAGTCAGAAAGACTAAGGTTCAAATCCTGCTCAGACTAATCATGTAACTTAACCTCTCCTAGGCTCAGTTTGTTCACCTGTAAAATGAAATGGGATTAAATTGGATGACCTCTAAGGTCTCTTCCAACTCCAAATCTATTATCCTATGATCCATCAGACTGACATAATGATGACAGATACATAATATCAGAAGTCCTAGACTGAGGAATCAAGAGTCAGTGTGTGTAATGTATAAAAGAAACCTGGAATATCTGAATTCAGTTCTGCTACTTGTGTCAACTTGGGCCTCAGTTTCCCATAAATGAAGGAATAAGATTAGAAGATCTCTAAGGTCCCCTCATGCTTTAAAACCCATAACCACATGAAGAGGGAAAAGGTCTAAAATCCTGATGGCTTCACTTGTAGAGACTTCAGCCTGAGATAAGATCCCAAGTTCTAGCCTAGACCTACGACAAACTGCTTCCCACTATGGGGTTCATTTTTTATGAATTTTGACAGGAGATTGGCCTGGCTGATATTCCGAGATGTTAAGATCACCAGAAAGGCTTATCAAGTGTACTGATCAGCCAGGACAAGTCTGGAGACGCGCTGGCAAGGTTCTGCTATCACCTTCCCCCTAACTAAGACATGCACAGCCCAGGAGTAGGGGTAAAGAAAAGGTGTACAAAGGTGAAAGAGGTGAAAGTTGATAATAAGGTACAAGGTGCAGCAAGTTTGGTGCAAGCTTCTCTCCCAGGATCTGGAGACCGCTACCTCCTCCTAACCAGGAATAGGATCAATCAACACATACTGACCAACTCGGGGCCTGAGATAGGCCGGAAAAGCAATGGTACAGTGGAAAGTGGGTTCAGGACACCTAGACCCAAACCCCAAGCTCGTCACTCATCAGCAGTGAGACCTGGGTCCAGTCATTTCCCTTCTCTGGGCCTTAGCTTCTCCTTCTTTACCAGGAGAAACCCTTCCAGCCCAGAGAGCTAAAGCCTGCTTCTTGCACACGAAGAGCTACCAAACAGCCGGCGCAGGGAGCCTTCACCCCTTCCCCCCAGATCGTAAATACCGCGCCCCCCAACTCCCTGAACATGCGCACTAAGACCTAGCAGTGGCCCGAGGCAGTTCGTGCTCTAACTGCGCCTGCGTCTCTCAGGCTCAGGGCATGGGGCTGTTTGGGCTTTGGGGTCACAGGGCTATTTAAGGCTTGCGCTGAGTTTGGGGTTGTGGTTGGGGTGTCTTTGGTGTGTGGCAGGGGTCTTCTCGATCCTGAGGAGTCTCTGGGGCGCCCTCCCAGTCTCCTTGCCCTTCCTCCCCCTTACCCCCCTCCCCAGGAGATGGGTCTGTTTCACCTTACCTCACAGTGCTTCATGGCTCCCTCTCACCCACGGGCCGCTGCCTCCTCCCAGCTCGCGACAACTACTGCTGAACGCCTCACTCCCCGGCTCACGCCCGGCCTAGGCGACCAACGACGCCCGCCCACCAGCCCCCCCTGCCCCTCCCCCTCCCTCCTCGTGCGCGCGCCCGGCTGACCAATCAGCGCCGAGTGGGAAGAGACATGGGGGAGGGGAGGAGGGAAGCTCTCCCACCTTTGACCCAGCCCCACCGCGAGAGGTTTCGCTGGACCCCAGCTGGCTACCTCCTCGCGCCACACTGTGGACCAATGAGCTTACGGAACCGTCGGCCACTGAGGGGTGGTAGGACGGGGGGGGCGGGGGAGGACGGGGGGGGAGCCGTTGCAGCCTGTCAGGAGGCAGAGTAGACTCTGTGCTTGCCTCACCCCCACGCTTCCCTATGGAAACCGAGGGTAGCGACGGTTATTAAGGGCGGGGAAAATAGCGGTTGAGTGACAGGAGGGTGGGACGAGCCGAAGCTGGAGCAAAGATGGCGGGTGGGAGAACCCAGGTGCGGGAGTAATAGGTGGGCATCACCAGACCTCCGGACTCCGGGCGGGGGGAATGTTCTTCTGACCCAAAGACCTGCCGCAGGAGGATAGGAGTGGGCCGGCCTGGTGGACTGAAGGGAGGCGGGGGAGTGTAGTGCCCACTAAGGCGCAGGGGGGCCTACAGACCTGGGGGCCTGAAGGGGAAGCTGTATGGCCCCTGTCTCCCGTAGGTAATCATATACATATATAATATATAATTTGTTCAGTCTTGTCCCACTCTTTGTGACCCAATTTGGGGTTTTCTTGGCAAAGATACGGGAGTGGTTTGCCATTTCCTTCTCCGGCTCATTTTACAGATGAGGAAACTGAGGCAAACCCGGTTAAGTGACTTCCCCCATCACAACCAGCAAATGTCTGAAACCGGATTTGAACTCAGGAGCATAATGCTTTCTGACTCCAGACCTGGCAGCCTATCCACTAAGCCATCTAGGTACCCCTACATATGTGTGTATGTATGTGTATATATGTACACACACATACATAAATATGTACGTACATATTTTTAAAATATATTCATCTGCCAGCCTACCAGTATTCCCCAGTGTAACTGGAAACTTCATGAGACCAAGATGAGGAAATGTGTTTAAGAGATGATTGTTGCATGGGATTGAATGAAATACTAAAGTCTTTCTTACCTGGACAGCCATGCCCTGAGCCTTAACAGCAAGAATTGACCCCAACTTGAAAACAATCCATCAAGCCTCTCTGTAGCAGTTTTTAAGCCAAAGGAGACAGCTGGGTCAAAAGACTTGATCCAGCCTGCCTATCTGTAAGACATGATCTTGAACTGGTCACTTTTTCTAAAGCTTAAGCTTTTTCATCTCATTTTGGAGCAGGAGTTGAATCAAATCTTTACAGTCTTCCAAATTCTAAATCCTAGGAACTCACAGTAAACTGGGTTCTCAACCTTGACTTTTAGTTCCCAAAGGTCAATAGGAAATAGCTAACTCCTTCAGAGAAGGGAGCCCCTCTCTTGGCGCTTTGTATTCTGGCAAGTTCTAGTGCAAAGACAATGAAACTTCAGTAGTACCTGAGTTCAAATGCGGCCTCAGACACTTAACACAAAAAACTAGCCATATGACCTTGGGCAAGTCACTTAACCCCAACTGCCCTCCAAAAAGCAAAAAAAAAAAAAATGAAACTGGAGTCATGAGACTTGGATTCAAATCCTATCTCAGTTATTTATTAGCTGAGTCAAGTTTTTTCCATACCTACATTTCCTCATCTGTAAAATGTCTAGATGGGATTAGATGGGTCTCTAAAATCCTCTCCAATTCATACTTTGTGATTCTGTGACTACATAACCTGTTTGGGGGCTTAGACTCGAGCAGAGATTGGCATCTCTTTCCTTCTAGATTTAACCAAGTGGGGCCCAAGTGGGGCCTGATCCAAGGAATGTTCAGAGGATCACACTTTTTCACCATTTTCCTTCTTTGTTCTCTCCCCCAGCAACAGGTGTCCAGCTACCAATCAGCATTGAACTGCTCACTTTCTGGTAGCTGAGTCAACCTGCTGCATCCAACCAAAAGCCTTTGCAACCTGGACTGAAGTCAAAGGCAGACACCTGGAATCAGCTAAGGTAACCCACTGACTTACATGGAAATGGAAAAAGCTTCAAGGACATTCCAGGTCAATGAGTCATCCTGGTCTCGTCTGAAAACTGTGATTTTCCATTACCTTTTAGTTTGTTCTTATTGGGAAGCTACACGCTGTTTATCAATTTATCACCCTTTTACTTATTTTCCTGGGAAAAAGAACCAGTAAGTTTTCTGGGGTCATGTCCTATTCCCTCAAAACCACTAATACCAAGTAGAAGGAGAAGCGGTGTAGTGTATAGAAAGCTGGCCTTGGAGCCCAGAAGAATTGAGTTCAAGGTCTACCTGTGACATACTGGATGTAGGACCCTGAGCAAGTCACTTAACTGCTTAGTGCCATAGGTACTATGACAATAAGTTGGGAAGAAGGTGCTGACCATCATTAGGAAGAATTCCCTATACCAGTGAAATCACAGATGCAGTCCCTGTCCCTATCAAGTAGAAAGTACTGAGATTAAGAGGGATCAAAAGCAAAGTCATTTAATTTTGCTAAGCCTCAGTTTTCTCTTGTGTCTTCTATTAGTATTTCAAAAGATCTCCAGTTCCAATGGTGTAAGGGTAAGGACCTGTCTTATCAAAACATTTTAGCTCTCTTAGTTTGTTTCAGAGTAGACATTTGGCGTTTCTTGAATCAAATTCAATCATAACCCTTCTGTGTCTTAGCATTTGGTTTAATGAGTTGGTATGGTTTTAAAAAAAAAAATCATTGGATACGACGTGCAAACTTATCTACAAGCACCTCTGAACTCATATGGTAGTCATCCAATAGGGAACCTTTCCAGTTTGGTGGGGCCTGTCAGAGCTTGTACTCTCTGAGAGACACTTTGAGAACCCAGGATGACTCACCTACATGCCAGGATGAGAGAGTGCTATAGGATTTTAGTAAAGATTTGAATCTGTAAAAAAGAAATGACATTAAGTCAAATCCTCCAGTTATAATGGAGAGAGGGCAGAATTTGGAGTCAAGAAACCTGCCTCTATCCCTGATTTCATGACTTTTTTGGCAAATCATTTAACGTTTGTGTTTGATTTTCTTCATCTACAGAATGGCAATAACAATATATTAGCTACATCACAGATGTCTTAAAAAAAGAGCTATAGGGTGGCTAGGTGGCACAGTGAATAGTGCACTGGCCCTGGATTCAGGAGGACCTGAGTTCAGATATGGCCTCAGACACTTAACACAAAACTAGCTGTGTGACCTTGGGCATGTCACTTAACCCCAACTGCCCAGCCTTCCCCCCTCCAAAAAAAGGCAAAAAAAAAAACTGTGTTCTAATGTTTTTAAGTACTAAGTACTTAACTTCTAAGTACTAATGTTTTTTAAAATTTTATTGATGTATTTCATTTTTGCTTCACCTACATTTAACAAATCCCTCCCCCAACATTCAGAGTGCAAAAATTTTAAAAGAGGGGAAAAATAATTCAGCAAAACTCACTTATTAAAAAGTCTAATGTGTATAGTGTTCCATGCCCATAGCCCCCAAATCTGCAAAGAAAGACTAAGATGCTTTCCCATATCTCTTCTTTGGGGCTACATTTGGCCATTATAATTTCCCAGTTTCAGTTATTTTGTTGTTAACCATTTGTATTTTTATAGTCAATATGTGTATTATTTTCCTGGTTCTGCTTACTTTGCATCAATTCACATGAGTCTTTCTTTCCATGCTTCTTTGTATTCATCATATTCATCTTTCTTATAATATTCCGCTACATTCCCAAATCACAGTTTGTTAGGCCATTCCCCGGTCAGTGGGTGGCCATTTCATTTCCAGTTCATTGCCAGCACAAAATGTGATACCATAAATATTTTGGTATAGATGGAACGTTTTTTTTGTCATTGACCTCTGTGCTCTATGCCTAATTGGCTCAAGGCAGGACTGGAGGGCAATGAGGAGGAGGACACAGTTAAGTGGGGCAGTGAGTAGAATGGTGAACCTGGAATCAGCAGTGCCCAAGTTCAACTCCAGCCGCAGTTATTTAGTAGTTGTGTGACCCTGAGCAAGTCAGTTAACCTTTGTTTACTTCAGTCTTCTCATCTCTAAAAAAGGGATAATAGCAACTATTTCCCATGATTGTTGTAAGGGTCAAATGACATAATTGTAGAGCACATAGTAAGTGCTACACACACATACACACATGTGTGTGTATGTATGTATGTATGTATGCATGTATGTGTATGGTGGTGGTGGTGGTGATGAAGATGATGATGGTGATGATGTCATCTAGCAGCACAGTCTCTAAGTCAAAGTAATAAAAAATTACATTTTTATTACTTTCTTTGCATAATAAACCTATTCACAGCTCCACTAATGGTGCATTATACTGTGCATATCTTTCCACAACCCCTTCAACACTGACTTTTCCTGTCTTTTGTTATCCTTACCAATTTGCTGGGTGTGAGAAAACTTCAGAGTTGTTTTGATTTGCATTTCTCTTTAGTGATTTGGGAACATTATTTCATATGGCTATTAATGGTTTACAATTCTTCTTTTGAGAACAGTTTGTTAATATCTTTTGACCACTTATCTATTGGGGATTTTTTTTATTTTAGATATTTTAGTTGCCTATATGGGGAGTCCCAAAAATCTTAGCACACTTTTAAATTAAGCTGCACTAAAACTTTTACTGATGACCCTGTACAGCTTGGATATTAGACCTTTGTTAGAGATATTTAATAAAAAGTTTTTTCCCAATCAATCACTTTTATTCTAGTTGTGTTAATTTTATTTACTTAGAAAAGTTTTCAATTTTAAGTAATCAGAATTACCTATTTTATCTTTTATGATTGTCTCTATACCTCATTAGAATTCTCACATTAGCCATTACTGTGAAAGGTTTCCAATCTGGTTCTCCTCTACTCTTTTTGTGGTATGGCCTTTAACAGTCAAGTCCCATACGCATTTTGAATTTATTGTGGAATATGAAATAAGATATTAGTCTAAACCTAATTTCTTTCAGTTTCTTCCATTTTTCCCATTGATTTATGCTAAACAGAGAATCCTCCAGATAGTATGAGTTTAGTAAACACCAGATTATTGAGTTAAATTGTTTCTGACTCTTCCTTGTCTAATCTTCCACTGATACATTTTTCTACTTTTTTTAGCCAGTACCAAGTAGTACTTTGTGGTTAGTGCTTTACTGTAATTTGAGGTCTGTTGGCAGGCAACAAACATTTGTTAAGCACTTGCTTACTGTGCTAAATGCTGGGGATACATAGAAAGGCAAAAGACAGTCCCCTGCTTCCAAGGAGCTCACAGTCTAATGGGGGAGATACAACATGCAAATAGTTATCTACAAATAAGCTATATACAGGATGAATTGCAGATAATCATTAAAGGGAAAGCACTAGAAGTGAGAGGAATTGGGAAAGACTGTAAAAGATGTGATTTTACCTGGAACCTGAAGTAAGCCAGGAGGCAGAGATGAAGAGTGAGAGAATACCAGGCTTGGGAGGACAGCCAGTAAAAATGCCTGAAGGCAGTAGATCAAAGAGTATATGGGAAGTGTAGGGTGTAATAAGAATGGAAGTGGGGGATAAAGGAGAAGGTTATAAAGGCCTTTGAACTCCAAATAGGATTTTATATTTGATCCTAGATATAATAGAGAGAGCCACTGGAGGTGACTGAATAAAGAAGCAATGTGGTCAGACATGGGCTTTTGGAAAATAACTTTGGCAGCTGAATGAAGGATGGACTGGAGTCAGGAGAGACTTGAGGCAGGGAGACCCACCAGCAGGCTGCTGTAATTTTCTTGGCATAGCCTGTACAAGGATGGGAGAAATAATGTCTAAAGGCAAAATCGGCAGACCTTTTAAATAATTGGACATAGGAGGTGAGAGAAAGAATGAGAAATTGAGTATGATACCCAGGTTGTGAACTGTGTGACTGGAAGGATGTTTTTACTCTCAACAATAACAGAAAAATTAGGAAAAGGGGACAATTTAGAGGGAAAAGTAATAAGTTTTATTTGGTACGTGATGAGTTTAAGATGTCTATAGAACTTCTGGTTAAAGATGTTAAAGTTAGATAAGTAGATGTAAGAATCATCAGCATAGAGATGGTAACTGAATCCCTGGGAGATGACGAGAGTCACCAAGTGAAGTAGTAGAGAGAGAGAAGGTGGTCCAGGACAGAGCCACTTAGGACATCCATAGTTAGTGGGAATGGTGTAAATAAAGAACCAGCAAAGGAAACTGAGAGGGATCAGTCAAATGAGTAAGCCGAGAACCAAGAGAGAGCAATATCATGAAAACCTAGAGAAAAGAGAGCAGCAGGGAGAAGAGGTGATCACGGTATTGAAAGTTACATAGAGGTCAAGGAGAATGAGGATTGAAAAAAGGCCTTAAGATTTGGCAATTAAGAGTAACTTTGGAGAGAGCAGTCTGAGTTATCCCTCCCCCCCCCCATTCCTACTTTCTTCATTGTTTCACTTGACATTCTAGATCTTTTGTCAGTCATTCTAAAAGCGATTATTAAGGGATACAATTACTATATACCAGGCATTCTATTTGTTTCAGATACAAAAAAGGCAAAACAGTCATTACCCTCAAAAAGCTCACATTCTGTGGGAGAAACAACATGAAAATCACTAGGTACATAAAAATACAGGCAGAGCAGACTGAAGAGAAGCTTAGAGAAGAAGGCAGTGGGAGCTTGTCAGTTTCCTGCAAAAGCTGGTGCTTGAGCTGAGTTTGGAAGGAAGCCAGGGATTCTGAGAGGAGGTGAGGAGAGGGAACAGCAAATGGGAGATGAAGTATTTTATGCTAGAAAGAGAAAGGAGACCGGTGTGCCTGTATGTCAGAGAGTAAGAAGACTGGAAGATAGAAAGGAACAGGTATGAAGCACTCTAAATGCTAAACAGAGGACTTTATGTTGGATCCTGAAGGTAATAAAGAGCCACTGGAGTATATCAGATAGTGAGGATAACATGGTCAGACTTTAGGAAAGTCACTTTGGCATCTGAGCAGAACATGGATTGGAATAGGGAAAGTCTTGAGGCAGAGCAACCAATTGGAAGGCTATGCCAGTTTTATCCAAATAAGGGGTCATGAGGGTCCAAACTATGGTGCTGGGTGTGTGAGAGGAAACAAAGAGACACATATGATAGAGGTTTTGAATGTAGAAATGACAGAATTTGACAAGTGAGGATTTAAGGATGAACCCAAGGTTTTGAACCTGAATGACTAAGAAAATGGTAATGCCTAAAACATTAATAGGGAAGTTTGAAGGAAAAGAAAAAAATATATATGTGTAGATATACATACATATCCACACATATATGTATGTGTATATATACATAGATGCACACACACATATATATACATATATTAAAAATATACATGCTGAGTTTGAAATAACTGTGAGATATCAATTTCTAGACATACAGAAGGCTTGGATTCAGTTGAGATTGCAGTCCTTCCTGTAACATCATCCTCAGAGAGATGGCTTTTGTTCAGACTTTATCTTGCTCTGTAAAGAACTCTCTTAGTAGTTTGGTGGCCCTAAATCTATAAGGTAATAGAAACAGTGCTATCAGTTGTATTGTATTAGTGTGGATTTTACACAAATCAATGACAGCTATCATCATTATCACGCACTGTGTGACTTTGAGAAAGTGACATCATATTAGGTTAGTTTGTGGATCAAGTGAAATGCTGTCAGAAAGAGTATTACTTAAAGCTCCATAGAAATGTTAGTTATTTGCTAATCCCTAATTCAAAGAGGTGATTTCAGGATCTAATAAGATAAAGGTGAAAGCACTTTGAAGAATATAAAGCACAGTATACATCTAAAATGATAGTAGAAGGCATGGCAGAGCAAGTTGAAAGCTGGTGTTGGAGACATGAAAACCGAGGTTCAAGTTCTGTTTCTGTACATTCTGTTACTATGACCTTGGGCAAGTTACCCAACCTCTTAGAGGGCCCCCTGGTTACTCAAATACTATAAAATGTGGAGCAGTTGCTGATCTGCACTGATAATGGTAGTTCATCCACCAGCAGTAAAATCACAGGTAATATAAAATAGTAGTTGATATATATGTAGTGCTTCCATGGGGTCAACAACTCTCCTTAGCTGCTTTCCATCCACAGCTTAACTTGCTACTTTTCTGTAGCTGCTAGGGAATTCCTCTGCTCCCCTAAGCCTCGGGTAGTTCCTCTCATCATTCCATAATCATTTAATAAGCACTTAACTTCAAGCCAGACATCGAGTAGGTGCTGGGGCTGCAAATGCAAATGTGAGAAAATCTCTGTCTCCAAGTAGTTTATAACCTGCTAGGAGGATGCAAGGTATTCAAAGATAAGTACATATAGGATATATGCAAAATAAATACATGTGGGGAATGGGAAGAAGGCAACACTGAAACTGAGTCCCTTGAAGGGATCAGGGGGTTCCAAAGGGTGAAGGAAAGAAGTGAGAGACTCCCTCCCCTGGCATGAGGAAGAAACTTCAAAGGCAGTTGAGAACAACAAGGAAACCATTCTGACTGGAGGGGAAGTCATGAGTTTTCAGCCTGGGAAAAGAGACCGAAGTCAGTTTGTAAATGGCTTTAGATGCTAAACAGTTTATATTTTGTCCTCAAAGCAATGGAGAGCCACTGAAGCTTCTTGAGCAGAAGAGTAGCATAGGCAGACCCGTGCTTTAGGAACATTGATTTGGCAGCTGTATGGAAGATGGATTACAAAAGGCAGGTCAACGAGTAGGCTATTGCAATAGCACAGGCTAGAGATGATGAGGAACTAAACCAGGGTGGTGGCATATGAGTAGAGAGAAAGAAAAATATGGAAAAGATGTTATGGAGATAGAAACGAGGAAGAAATGTAGTGAGGAAGAGTAATAAGTTGAGGATAATTGACTCCAAGGTTGTGAACTTAAATGACTAGAAAGATTGTGGCACCCACAGCAGAGAAATTCAGAAGAGGGGTTGGTTTGAGGAGAAATTTAATGAATCCTATTTTGAACGTGTTTTGATATTTGAGATGCCTACAGTTCCAAGCACTGGTAGACTATTGGTGATGTGGGATGGGAGCTCAGGAGGGAGTGACTTTGGAAATAGCAAAGATATGGAGTACTGGACTTGGAGTTAGGATAACTTGAGTTTAAATCCTCCCTTGGATACTTTCTAGCTGTGTATTCATGGACAAGCCACCTAATCTGTTTCAGCCTCAGGTTCCTTATCTATAAAATGGAATAATAATGGCACCTACCAAAAAGGGTTGTTTGGTGGATCAAATAAAAGAACATGTAAAGCTCTGTGCAAACCATAAAATAATATATAAATACTGTTATTTTATTTCTACATCTGTGAGTCATCTGTACGGAAATAATCATTGAACTCAGTCAATAAAGTCCCCCAAGAGGGAGAATATTTTAAAAAAAGCAATAATAGGGCCCAGGACAGAAGTTTGGGTGATGACCCACAGTTGGTGGATATGAAATAAATGGTGATTTATCTAAAGTAAATAAGAAAGAGCAGTCACACAGAGTAACTAAGTGATAACAGTGTTAAGAAAACCAAGAGAGGAAAGAGTGTTTCCAGGGTAGTTAACAGTACCGTGCTTGAAAAAGTCAGAAGGATGAGGAATGAGAAAAGGATATCAGATTTGGCAATTGAGATCTTTGCTAACTTCGGAAAGAGTAGTTTCAGTTGAATGATAAAGGAAGAAGAAGGAGTTCTTCTCCTTGCAAACACTGGGAATTATCATTTATTGAGAGGGTGGGAGAAGAGTGGTACTGTGGAAAACTTAAAAGAGAAGGTTTGGAACAGACACTGTTGGGAGTAGAATAGAGATTTAGTTAGAAAGGAGTAAAAGGATGGCCATGCTTCAGTGAGGGTCCAGATGAGACTGGATAACAGAAATTTGAAGTGGACCAAGTCAACACATTTGCATGATTTTCTCCTGTTTCATTCAGCAGCATATAAGGGGGATGGTAGGAGGAATAATTTAGAGTTATAGTTTGCTAAGGCATGAACAGTGAAAGGACAAGAGGATTCAAGAATACAGGAAAGTATGATACTAAACTGGTTAACTATTGGGTCACAATTAGGATAGAAGAAAGTAAAGCCAAAGTAAGGGTAATGGTGAGTATGGAGGGGAATGAAGGTTTAGAGGTCATGGTAAAGCCTAGGAGTGAGGCTTAAGGAGATAGGAGGTTATGTTTAGATAAAAGAATTTCTAAATTTTTCTTTGTGGCAGTGGAAATCTCTTGGGTTATGGCCAAATGAAGGGATTAACCATCTAATATGTTTGGCTGAGTGAATTTTTGGAGTTGAGATAGAAGCATTGGGAAGCTAGGGTATTCGAGGGAAATTGATGTACATGCTGAAATACCCCAGTAGAAGGGCAGGTGAGATGGAAAGAGATACAGTGACAACAAATATTGAACTCCTTGGGAAAGGAAAGAGAAGGACCTGGGGGTTGATAGATAACTGCCACCCAGATCTGGATTGGGTCATATATTTGGATAGAATGCGTCTTGATGAAGCAGCAGATAGAGCCATTACCAAGGGATGGCAGCAGAGAGAGAATATGAAAGTAGTCATTAGAAGCAAGGATCATTCCAATTAATCTGCCAGGTTAACTTCCAGGACAGCTGTATCAGAGATATGAGAGAAGATGGATTTAGTACTGTAAAAGATGGCCAAAAGGGGTACAGTGTCTTCCAGAGGAAGCTAGGTCTCCATGAGTGAGATAGATATATATATACACACTTTATAAATGACAGAGCTTTATTATCAATCATTCACAGGCAGTTTTGATACACTTCTTCTTAGAACAATCTATGAAGATTAAAGGTTCCCTTTATATGACTATAAAAGTTGAGACTAATTTAAAAAAAAAACAGGACATCCAAAGAAAATATATTTTCTTGGTATGACTATTCTCTCTACCAGAACAAATAGTTTTTGTAAGTTTCCATAACCAAAAAATCATCTCTTAGTAGCCAGCCTAATGAATGACTCCAAATTTAGCTAGACTGAGTCTTGGAAACAGATAATTTTGCCAGGTCCATATGAACAGTCATTCAAGTCGGGCAGGATCTGACAGAGGTGAGGTCTGCTGGCAGATCTTTCAAGAATTTAGGGTCATTACAACAGTACCAGAGGACCAGTAATAAATCGTCCTGCCCCCTTCTGGATGGAGGGGTGACTGACTTCAGATACAGAATGAGATACTTTTTGAGACACCTTGCGCTCTAGACAGAGTGGCCAAGGTGGACATTTGTTTTAGTTGGCTACACATATTTACGAAAAAAGTTTTTCTTTTTTTTTTTCTCAATTAGTTTGGAGAGGAAAGCAGAACAATGAAAGGGAGGAAGGGATTAACAATAGAGTTCTTTAAAAAAAAAGAAAGAAAAGAATAGAAGGAATCACATCAAACAGGACAGCTTTGAAACTTACATCTTGAACATAGTAACATATTGAAAAATAAGCTCTGTCTATTCATAAAGATTTACATTTCTGTTCTATAGTATATGTGGAAATGCTCATTTTATTTGGTGTTCAAATAAAATTTTCAAAAGAAAGGAAATACAGTCCAAGTTCATTTCCATGCCATAATGACTTGTCAAGAGGACATCTTTAGTGAAAGTTACATTTAAAAGAATTTATGTATTGTACAGTGAAACGTTTTTATTTTTGACCATTTTGGTTGAAAATCTTTGGAGAATGTACCACACACTCTTTGCCTTTATAAACAGAGCACACCAAACATAATTTAACCTTTTTTCAATGACTCCAGATCTGGTTATGAACATAAATTATTATACTTTGCTGATAGAAAACTATCAGGGCTTATTTAGATGTGCAGGACTTTTTGCTGATATACTATATGATCCCAAACTGCTATGCTTTTTAAGTTTCCGTACCTGCTTTTCTGGGCCTGGTAATGGACTGTGTATTTGTCTCATGATGAGACCTGCTAAGTTCAGAACAGCCCATCACCAGACTAGTTGCTGAGTGATAGAATTTTGGGTCATAGCTATTGTCAAGGATTGTTTAAGTTATAGAGAGGTTTTAATCTGTATTAGTGGAGGCAGAACCTGTGATGATCAGTTTACAGATGCCTGAAATACTGAACTATGATTTTTACATCTTTTCTGACATCTTGCTATCACCTATCTCTTCTTACTCTCTTTGTTGGCAAAATGCCTTCCTTCCCCTTGCTACTTTCCATTTGTTGTAGGTTTATAAACCTGGTAATTATTCAGTCAACAAATATTTATTGAATGCTTGTTCTGTGCTAGAGAGAGATACAAAGAAAAAGAAAAAGCAATCTCTGCCTTCAGGTATCTTAGGGCAAATGTAGGAGACATTTAAGGTAGCATAAGTGAAAGGTAACTTTGAGAAAGTACCTGCAGCTAGAGGAGATAAGGAAAGCCCTCTGAGGAAGGGGGTAGTTGAGCTGAGTCTTGAAGGAAGCCAGGGATTCCAAGAAGCTAAGGAGGAGAGAGTATGAAAGGACAAGATGCAGGATCTGAAGTAGTCCAGTATAACTAGGTGTGGAGTGCATGGAAGGAAGTATAAGACTGGAAAGATAGGAAAGGGCCAGGATTTGAAGTGCATTAAATGCCAACAGAATGTTTATATTTGATCCTAGAAGAAACGGTGCCACTGGAACTTTTGGAGCAGAAAAATGGTCAGACCTACACTTTACAAAAATCACTTTGACAATCTAGTGGAAAATGGATTAGGTAATATATTTGTGAGGAGAGACTTGAGACAGGAAAACTAGGCAAGGTGTGATGAGGGCCTGAACTGTGGGAGTGATGGCTGTGGGAGTGGAATGAATAGGACACACATGACAAGCCGTAAAGGTAACTACAAAAGCTAATTTGAGGGAGTAAGGGGGAAAACAGTGATTTTTCACCAGGCCTATGTTCTTCTTTCTAATAATAATGCCACATCTTTGCTTTTCCTCACTAAAGAACTCCACCTGTGTTCCATCAGTTGTGAAGGTGCCAGTGCTGTGTAATTTCTCCAAGATTCCACCATTCCAGAAAGACTTTAAGTCATGGTCTGGTGATCAGCTTTGTATCTGTGATCCAAAAACAGTCTGCCTCAGTTCAGAAAGCCTCCTTGCCAGGAGGGTGGCCACATCTAGTAGACCACTAGTTGACTAAAATGCATAGTGATAGAATGGTCTGAATAAGTAAAGAAACTATCCTTAGCAATATTGCCATGGGTCTTTTGAAGTTTTGGGAAACTACAAAGGGCTGTAATTGAAAAAGCATAGTTCTTCATGTAATTTCACTTGAAAGAAAATAAACCCATTTAGTGGGTAAGGTGGGACTTTTCCACCTCATGTTCTAGATGGTGACTTAATTAAATCCAGGCTTGACTATTTTTCAGATTGTATACTAAACTAGTGTCAGAACTATGTGAAGAGAAGGTGGAGTTAACAAGAGACAGGCCAAGGCTAGTAGTAAGGAAGGATTGCTGTGTCAGGATCTGTGGAGAAGAGTTTCCCTAGCCCTAGTCTGGCTTGTTCCAAAACCCTGTGAAAACTGGCATGGGAGTAGCAATGGAAATTTCCCAACTAAAGATTCCTCGTAACTGTGCTTGTTCCCCTCTGCTATGAAATTCCCAGAGCAGCCATTTCCTCAGATACATCAATGAGCTCCTGTGGGTGAAGAAAACAGATGTGAGTGTGTTCACTTCCCAATAAGTTCAGAACCTGTGCCCTAGGGGATCCCAGCATTTTGCTGCCTCCCTAGGAGTATTTCTAGAAGATAAGATAACCCTTCCCAAATGTGGACCTAAGATTTGGTTCAGAGTTCATCCCTATTTGCTTCAAGCATTAGAGGTATGAGTAGGGAAGAAAGAAATCCCAGATGGCAACAAAGCAAGACTGTGACCTGCTTCAGCTTTACCTAATGTCTTCACCAAGGCAAAAGAACGGGATTGTCCTTCCCTTTCCACATACTCCTGATAGTTACTTTTCTATTGTGATTTTTCCCTTCAATAAATGGATACTTGTTTCATTTTTTTTTTTTTGCTATTATGAAAGAGCTACTAGGAATATTTTGATACGTATAGGTCCTTTTCTTTCTCTGATTGTTTTGGCTTAGTAGCAGTAATGCTGAGTCATAGATGTGAGCATTTTGTTTCACATTTTCACCATCAGTGACTTGGCTTATCCAGTTTGCAGACTGGATGACACAAATCTGAAAGGTAAGGCTCACACACTGACTCAGAGATACAAGGTCCAGAGGGATTCTGACAGACCAAAGCATTAGGCTGTATCCAGTAGCAAAGGCTTAGAAGTTACAAAAAGGCAAATTTAGGCATGAATTAAAGAAAAAGCTTCCTAATAAATAGAGGAGTCACTAAGTAGAACCAACTAACTTTGTGAGCTAATACTTTCCCTGCTTGACCTCCGAGCAGAGAATGGATGATTACTTGCTTGGATATTACTTGTTCTTCAGCATTAGTTAGACTGGATGGCTACTGTCATCCTTTCCAATTGTAAAATTCTGTGATTCCAGAAAGAGTAGTGGGTTTAGAGTTGGAAAAACTGGGGTCATATCCAGTCTCTACTACTTACTACCTATTTGAACCACTGACACATCATGTAACCAGCCCTCAGTTTCCTTATCTGGGTTTGTCAAATAAGGAATTTCCCTTCCCAATCTGAAGGTGATAAAAAGAAGTTCCCTTCCTACTCTAAAAGTCAACGATTCCTTTCATGGTTTGGAGGTGACCCTAAGTTCTTAAAGGTGATTCCAGTGGAACAGAAGTTCTAGCAAGTCCTTCCAAGGAAGAAAGGCTTCTGTTACAGTCCTGTAACTGATTCTATCCGAGGATTAAACTAGCTAAATGTAGAGAAGCACTACCAGGTTATGAAATTTTTGAGCATTCAAGAAGACAGTCAACGTTCAGAGGGGTCACAGATCTTTATCATACATATTTTGTACCAGTCAATTTAGTTCAACAGATGTTAGGCACCTACTCTGTGCAAGGCTTTGTGCTGGATACTGGGAATACAGAGCTAACGAACAAGACATTCCTGCACTCAAAGACCTTAAAATTGAATTGAAGGTGGAGCAGAAATAATTACATCACTAAAGGGGATACAAAGTGAATGTGAACATGACACAGCTGGGGTGAGGGGAAGTCTATACAAAGTGCCATCAACAACACAGGTTCTCCACCTCTGGACTAGGCAGATCAAGAAAGGGTAAAGAGGTAAGACCTAACTAGGCCTTCAAGAAAGAGAAAGATTTCAACAGGTGGGGATTGAAGTGACAGGTCAAGGG
The DNA here is from genome assembly GCA_028646575.1 of Pseudocheirus occidentalis. NCBI lineage: Eukaryota > Metazoa > Chordata > Mammalia > Diprotodontia > Pseudocheiridae > Pseudocheirus > Pseudocheirus occidentalis. The sequence goes on from CM053594.1 coordinate 59,806,331, forward strand.
AGGGGGAAGAGCCAATTTCAGGCATGAGCAAAGGTTTATTGAAATTTCCCTGAGGCAGGAAACTGCAGCATGAGGAAAGGGAACAGCATAGCAGTTCAGCTTGCCAAAAATAGTGTGCATGAAGAAGGCAGCCATGTGGTGCAGTGGATAGAGTGCTGGACTTGGAATCAAGAAGACTCATCTTTCTGAGTTCAAATCCAGGCTCAGATACTTACTAACTGTGACCCTGGGCAAGTCACTTAAGCCTGTTTGCCTCAGTTTCCTTATCTGTCAGATGAGCTTGAGAAGAAATGGCAAACCATTCACTATCTTTGCCAAGAAAACCCTGAATGGGATCATGAAAAGTCAGACACAACTGAACAACAACAATAAAAATGGAGAGTGAAATGAAATGATGCCATGAAATAATGCCACAAAGATAGCTTAGAACCAAAACTAAAAACTTTAAGTGCCTAGCAAGTTTATACTTTATGCTAGAGGCAATGGAAAGTTTCTGAAGGCCAAAGCAGGAGAGTGACCTCAGCTATCCTGTGCTTTAAGGAGCTTATCTGACAGCTGTATGAAGAAGAGAAGGGAATGACTGGCTAGAGACACAGACTAGAGAGGCGTCTACTGCAATAGCTCAGACAAGAGGACTGAACCAGGGTAATAACAGAGAGCAAATGTTTTGAAGTCTTAAAAATCTAAAGGGAGGAAGGAAAGTATATCCAGCAAACTGGATACCATAGTGAGTAGCTGTGTAAGAAGAGCAGTAGTAAATACATTGTCCCTGTCTATTAAGGCTGCTTTGGGATTTAGAGGCTTTCACAGAAGAGACTAACTACTGCTAAAAGCAAGAAACCTTTGATTACCGGAGTGTTTTAGCCTTAGGCATAATTTAAGATACCTGGGGAGGGCCAAATGAGGTAGCCACATACCAGAGAAAAAAAGATTTAAGACAAAGAATACAGCCAGTAAGTAAAGTGAGGTGTGTGGAATGGTATTGGACCCACAAGTGCTGTGATCTTTAATCATAGGAAAGGCATTAAGAATTGTATAAGATGCTGCCCTTTGGATTAGTATAGCCAGATTACCCCAAGATATCTTCTTTCCTTGTAGTTCAGTATGAAGATGCATGGGTTCCATCCCTTACACATGAATGCTGCTAGGTGATAAAGTATTTGGTAGGCAGAATTATAGGGAGGAATGGAGTCTCTAGGAGGCATGTCTGATTTTGCACCTGCCCCTGATGTCAAGCAAAGAGGCCAGGGATCGACTAGAGGAGCCCAGTTGAATACAACATAAAACTTGAAGTAGACAGCACATGAGATTCAAAATAAGAAGATTCAGGATTCCAGAAAAGGAGAACTGGCAGTGGGGTATGGGAAGGAGGGGGTGCCAGTTAGGAGGAAGAGGTATACCCAAAGCACAGGCAGACTCTTATATACCAGTCTTAGGGATCTCAGAGAGGACCAAAAAACTAGAAATTTTTCATTCTATCACAGAAACCCAGAAGTTCACAAGAGAGGAAATCCAAGAAATGAGCCCTCAATAAAATCCTCGGTTGTATACACACAATTGCAAAAATGAGTAATAAAAGATCCTAATTCAAGGAGACATATTTGACTTCATGGGTATTACTAAGACATGGTGGGATGAGAGCCATGACTCATAGTTTATGCAAATACAGAAAGACTGGCAAGAATATGAAGCCTCAATCAGTCCTCGGTCCCTGAACCAGACACTGACACTGTGGGGCCCCAGTGTGGGCATTGTATTCCAAAGAAATAAGTATATAAGTAATAAAAAAAAGGGAAGGAAGAAAGAAGTAGCACAGCATATTAATAAAATATATTCATGAGGAAATCTAGGAACCAGAGGGAAAGAAGCATAGTGAAGAGCATTTGAGTGAAAAGCAGTAGGGGGGGAAAACAATATGACTATGTTAGAGACCACTTCACTAGAGATAAAGAAGAGACGCAGCATTCAAGGTATAGCAGTGATGGGGGCTTCCATTAACCCAGCTCTGGGTTGAATTTTACTCTCTGCCAAAAGCAGAGCAGCTAATTATTTCTTGCTTCACCTTAATAATTCATCCTTCAAAAGGCACAGCAGCCAACAGCAGAATAGAAAATTCTATTCTGGATCTATTCACCAAGGAAGCACTGGTTGTTATCATAGAAAAGATGAGAACCTTAGGATAAATGTCAACATTCAGCTTTAGTATTTGTGATAGAGAAGAAAGCTGGGCATAATTTGACATTCACTCTAGAATTTGGTAGGGCAGATTTCAGAGTTCAGAGACAGGATAAGTACATGTTATAACACCCTTCCCCCAGTAGAATGTAAATCCCTTGAGGGCAGGAATTATTTCATTTTTTTTTCTTTATATAACCCATTGTTCAGGACCTCCCAGAGCTCTGGTCTCATTTAGAGTAGATCCAATCTTGAGGACTGACCCAAGAGGGTCATATTTTCTCTTTGGCTCTTTGCCTTCACCCAGAATTTATTCTGGGAAAATCTCCAAATATCACTTTGGTATACACAAATGTAAATCAGGTATAAGATGGCCTTTATTTTACCCCACAGAAATTACAGATGACACAGCAGTCAGATTCACAGCAGTGTGGCCAAGATACTGAAAACCCATAAAGCATTCATAATTCATAATTCCTTTCTCTAAAGGGACTGAATCTGGGTTGCCATCAGGACAATCCTTTAACATTTCAGTGGATCCCTAATTCTCCTGCAGTGCCCTACATAGCTCTTCTAAGACATATCATGTCACCCTGTGGTTTGATCTTCCCCTAGAAGACAAATATGCTCTGGGGCTGCTAAACAAGCATTCCTTTTCCTGTTGTCCCATTGGACCTTCACTGTATAAATAAATCATTATAATGCCAGGAGGTAACAAGGTTTCTTTGCTTCCCTTCCTACCCTCCCCTCCTGTGATTTGCCTTTAAGCCTTCTTTGGCTGCAGGGGCCACATAAGCAACTCTCTTCTTTCTCTAAAAAGGAACTACTCCTCTCTCTAGCAGACCACATCCCATACATTTTTAAAAATAAATTTATTATTAATTCATCTTTTTAAAATATTTTATTTTTTTATTTTGAGCCCTAATTTCTCTCTCATCCTCTTCCTCCTCTCCCTCCATTGAAAAGATAAGAAATGTAACGTTATAAATGTGAAATCATTAAAAACACTTCCATATTAGTCATGTTGGGGAAAAAAAGGCAAGAAAAATAAAGTGAAAAAAATTATGCCTCAAATCTGCATCCAGACTCCATCAGTTCTCTCTCTGGAGGAAGACAGCATTTTTAATCATAAGTCCTTCAGAATTGTCTTGTATCATTTGTATTGATCAGAAAACTAAGTTATTCAGAGTTGATCATCATACCATGTTTTACTGTGTACAATATTCTCCTGGTTCCGCTCACTTTATTTTGCATCAGTTCATATAAGGCTCACCAGGTTTCTCTGAAACCACCATGCTGATCATCATCACAATAGTATTCCATCACATTCATATACCACAACTTGTTCAGCCATTCCCCAGTTAATGAACATCCCCTCAATTTTCAATTCTTTGCCACCACAAAAAGAACCACTGTAAATATTTTTTGTAGGCATAGGTCCTTTTCCTTTTTCTTTGATCTCTTTGAGCTACAGGCCTAGTAATGGTATTTGCTGGATCAAAGGGTATGCAGTTTGATAGCCCTTTAGGCATGTTCCCAATCACTCTCCAGAATGGTTGGATCAGTTCACAACTCTACCAACAGTGCAGTAGTGTTCCAATTTTTCCACATCCCCTCTAACATTTATCATTTTCCTTTTTTGTTGTTAGCCAATCTGATAGGTGTTAGATGGTACCTCAGAGTTGTTTTAATTTGTATTTCTCTAACTAGTGGTGATGTATTTTTTCCTGTGACTGAATAGCTTTGATTTCTTCTTCTGAAAAACTAGCAGTTCATGTCCTTTGCAGGTCTCCATACTCTTGAATTTGTGTTTATTCATAAGGCAAAACTGTTTACTCATAAGGCAAACCTCAAGAGTGTCACTGTCACAAAATGCTCCCTTCTCTGACTAGAAAGCTAGATTATAGAATCATGCTGCCCAGGCAATAAAAAAAAATCTGCCTTCCTCTACATAGGACATTGGGATTCAGGAATATTGTGTGTCTACTGCCAAATGCTTCTGCATGAACTTCAAAAGCTGCCTCTTGGGCTGGGAAAGACTTTTCTTAGTCACTCTCAGACAGAGAAAGCAGAAATCTGTAAGTCACTACATAACAACCATGTGTGTCAAACCCAGACTTGCACAATTTACAAACTTCTTCAGCACAGATAGGTTAGGCTAGACTGACGGTGGTTGGTTGCTGCGGGTCACGTGACAAACCGGAGCGTGCACAGTGATAACCCTACCTTCTTCACAGGCTGCCAAAAATTCTTTGAGCCTCAAGCAGCCTGAAGGATGTATGTTGTGCAGGCCTGTTCTAACCCATAGTAGCTATTATGGGGAGTGGTTGTTGCACCTTTGTGGAAGCCAGGCTTTCCCTTCACAGGTGGTCTCTATCACTACACTGATCCATCTTCTGAATGAGAAAGGTTAAGAAAAAAAATCAAGTCAAAAGAGCAGCAAACAACCTATTGCTGTCATTTTTAGATCTTTAAAAAAAAAAAAAAGATGTCTTCTCTAACAAGAATCCACCCTCCTGAGTCACAGCCAGCCAATCATCTTGAGGTCAACGTCAGTCCCAGAAATCCAATCAGGAGTCTTCTCTGTCATCTCAACAAGTCACCAAAGGAAATGCCCAGTCTCAGCTACTGGTCTGCCCTCCACCAAAGGTTCATTAGATTGATCAGGAGACTTTCCTGATCAACATCCATTACATTGTATCCCTAGGGCAATTAAAATAGTACTTTCCACATTGTAGGTGTTGGTGGATGGCTGAACCATCAAAACTAATTGAGGGAGAGAGGGACCACATGTGCCAGAGGAACCAACCCCCTCCCCACCTACACACACACACACACACACACACACCATAACCTCTGACCCAAAGTGAAAACAGCCCACCAGTGAAGACCTTGTGCTCAGGAGCTGTAGCAGTAGCAATACTGTGCAGCACACCAACCCTGCTTCCAACATGAGCCTGCACCCATCACTGAGGGGAGCAACTCTTGAGGAGAAGAAACCCAACATCCCTACCACCATCAGTAGCTATCATCAGACAGGAAAGCCTCCAAAAGCCTATGAAAGAGCAGCACCGCCTGCACCCCCCACCATGGACCCTTCCTCTAATTCAAGGGATAGATAACACCATGGAGATGCAACCTAGCAACTACCTCTGCAGATGCTGCAGTCCTCACCTCCTTGGCACCCACAACTACTGAAGAACCACAAAGTACATTTCTCACCACCAGAATTCTTGGAATCTTCACATGGTTCGATGTTACTGGGCCTTCCCATCTAATCTGCAGCTAAAAATTCCTAAGTGCTAAATAAATGCTTTTTCATTCATTGAATTGTTTACTTAAATGGACTAAAATTCTGAAGGGAAAGTCAGCCCAGGAAGATTGGGGAGCTCTCCAGAAATTCTGAAATCGCTAAAAAAGAAAAAAGGAACTCAAATGAGAAGGTAAGGGTGGAATTGTCTAATTGTCTACATTGAGAGTTAACCAACCAACTTAGATTTTAAAAGCAAACATACTAAAGAACTAAGCAAGAGCAAGTAGCAGGCAGGATGAATACAAGAGCATGGACTTTACAGGACTTTACAAGTCCTGTAAAGAAGAAACTGGTAGGAAAAGAAAAAAACAGAAAGGAGTTTTAAAGCTATGGAGAGGAAGGGGAATGTGAGAGAAGATGGAGGAATCATGAAGAGATACAGCCACTGCTTAGAATGGATGGGATGAAGATAACTGATGGAGAAAAGGAAGAGCTGGCTGTTCATCTCTTATTTGGGTTCTGTTTTATTTCCAAAGGAAAAGCTGCCCTTGAATTCAAGTCACTTGACTAAGATTGCCCTGCATCCTAGGATTTTCAGATAACTGATAGACATGATATTTGAAAGATTATGTCAAACTAGAGGTATTGGAGTGAAGGCCAGCTGTCCTAATTTAAAAAAAATAGAAGAGAATAAAGATTGCAGTATAATTCTACAATGTATTATTAAAGAGATACTAAATTAAAATATGGGAAAGCAAAAAAGATCACGAAATCTTGATGGAGAGTAGGATATGCCAGATTAACCTCATTTGATTTTTTGGATAGACTTAGTAGACTGGTAGATTGAGGGATGCTATAGATATAGTTAGCCTAGATTTTAGCAAAGCATTTGACAAAGTCTCTGTTGTTATTCAGATCAAAAAGATATGAATTAAACAGTACACTCTTAGGTTTTGAGCTAGAAAGTTTCATGGAGTCACAGGAAGGAACCCCACAGGTCATCTTGTCATTCCCTTCTCTCTTTGCAAATGAGGAAACAGACCTAGAGAAGTAAATTATCTTGCCTAAGGTCATACACATAGTAGGTGACAGAATTGGGATTCAAGGGATTATCTTTTGATGCCAGCTCCAGCCCCTCTCCATGTGCCTGTTCCCAACAATTAAGGGGCTTAAGAACAGGTTGAATGGCCAGAACAAAATAATCATCATTAATGACTTAGTGTCAGCTTAGAACAAAGACCCTTGTTAATGGCCCCTGAGATCTGTACTTGGTTTTGTGCTTGGATAAAGGTATTGACAATATGTTTATCCAGTTTGCAGATGACACAATGCCAAAAGGGATAACTGACCAGTGAGTGACACAGGACTCAAATAGATTTTGACAGTCTGAATCAAATTGGACTAAATCAAATAAAACTAAATTTGGTAAGAGGTGGAATGGGGGCAACTAGGTAGTGCAATGAATAGAGCTCTGGGCCTGGAGTCTTACCCTGGGCAAGTCACCTAATCATGTTTGCCTCAGTTTCATCAGCTGTAAAATGAGCTGGAGAAGAAAATGGCCAACCTCTCCAGTATCTTTGCCAAGAAAACCCTGGGTAGGGTCACATGAACTCAACGTGACCGATTCACTGAACAACAACAAAGAAGAGGAATAATCATTTATTAAGCACCTACTATGTACCAATTACTAGGCTAAGCACCTTATAAATATCTCACTTGATTCTTACAACAACCCTGGGAGGTGGGTGCTGTTATAATCTTGACTTTAAGGTTGAGGAAACTTGAGTCAGACAGGTTAAATGACTTGCCCAGGGTCACATAGCAAGTTAAGTATCTGAGGCCAGATTTGAACTGCAGGCCAAGCACTCTGCTACTGTGCCACCTAGTTGCCTCTATCAAATAAGATTTCATTAAAATCTCATTCTTGATTAAAGTACAAAACAGAGGAGGTTTGTCTAAGTAATAGTTCATCTTTTTAAAAATCTGGGGATTTTAGTGCACCAAAAAGCTCATTATGAGTCAGCAGTGTACCTGCCACCAAGAAAGCTAATGCAATTAGTTAATGCATTTCCTAAGGAGAGGCACAGTAGTGATTTGCTGCACTCTGTCCTGGTCACCACACCACATCAAGTATTTTACATTCTGTTTTAGGCACCATATTTTAGGAAGGAGATTAAGAAACTGTCAAGTGACTAGAAGAAGGTGATCAGGATGGCAAAGGGTCTCTACTTCTGATTGTGTAAGGAGCATGTGAGGATTTAGATGTGTTTATCCTGAAGAAAAGACTGTGGGAGAACTTGATAGCTGTCCTCAAGTGTTCGTAAGGCTTTCCTGTGGAGAGAAATTAGACTTGTTCTCTTGGCTCCAGAGGGCAGAGATAGAAAATGAGTGAAATTTACAGAGGCGCATTTAGGCTCCATAGAAGCAAAAACTTCCTAACAATTAGAGCCATCCAAACGAGTGGTGCCAAATACCTCCAGAGGTAGTGGATTCTGCTGACTGGAGGGGATTCCTAATAAAGTCAGACCCATGGTCTCTCAGTTATTTATCAATGCTAAGATTCTTTGAGTAGATCAGAGGGGCCAGTATGAGAGAGATATAGTGGTAGAATCAGCAAAAGGTCATAGATATTAGCTACATTTTGATAGTGCCATCAACAGAATTAGAAAGGTTAGAAGGAAAGAGACAAGCATTTATTATGTGTTTACTGTGTGCCGGGTACTGGGCTACTCAGGGTTTGGGGAATTGTGATGAGTATAGTATAGAAATTAATTTGAGTTTTAGGTGTCAGCAGGATGTAGAGGTAAAGACTCTAGAAGGCACGTAGAAAAATAAGATTAAATCTCAGATGAGAGATTAGGACTGTTTATATAAATATTGAAATATTTTGGCCAGTAACCCTGAGGGTCTTCCCCTCCCAGTTTGATTTTTTTTTTTTAATCAAAGGGGCCATCCCTTGATTTACTTCTTAAAGAGGCCTATTCACTGAATGGACATTGCCTCACTCAAACTGAGAACTTGAAAAGACCTGAGCTTAAAAGAACTTGAAAAGATCTCACTTCATTGTGGGCCATCTCCAGTCATGATCTATATCTGGCCACTGGACCAAGATGGCTCTGGAGGAAAAAGTGAGACTGGTGACCTTGCATAGCCCTCCCTTTTTCAAGTCAAAGTCGGTTGCAAGGTCATATCATCATCTCCCTGATGTCATGGTCCTCTTTGAGAATGAAAGACAAACCACAACATGAAATATAATAATGATTTTTCAAAGCTTTCAAATGTTATTTTATTTGATTATGCATCAACCTCATTCAATAAATTTGGCAAATGAGGAGACCAAGGGATTAAATTACTTATCCAGTATTATGTCTCTCAGGAGAAGCAGAGCCAGGATTAGAGAATTCAATTGTCTTACTGAAGCTCTGTGTTTATATGGACTAGCTTCAATATTAGGAGCTTCTCTTACTAAATATCGCTCCTTTTGACTCCTGCTTAAAATCCTTAAACTTAAGGATTTCCCTTGGGATTTGGATCATGTCAAGAACTCTCCACACCAAAAATAAAAGGGAAAAGATCTATATAACTTCCTTGAAAGCACTCAGGCTAACAAAACTTGGCATATAAGACAGATTTAAATTAACCCTACAAAAATTGCAGAGGACTTGTATACAAGGCCATATACAGTCAAGACCATTATCCTTCCCTCTCCAACATGTTCTCCCTCTCTCAGGGATCTATACATTCCTCCAGATTAATAGTATCACCCAAGGATTGAGAACCTCGTTGAAAAGAGGAAGTCTTGCTAAGGCACTAATCCCTTTACCCAAACCTGCACACTCCACATGATTTATAGTATCAGTGAAGGGCAAAATTCACAACATGGATTTGTACATTACCAGACCTCTGTTCTGGACCCAGGGTTGATCCGGGAACCTTTCATTGCCCAGGAACTCCTCTGCTGTTGCACTATGCCAGGATTTTTGGAACTCCTCCTTTGGTCCAGGAGCCCCTTATCAGGCCACATCCCTGATGCTGCAACATTCCCTAGAGAGCAAGTGTCCCTGAAAAGGCTACATTGTTGCACCAACTTCATTCCTGGTACTGGGTGTGTATCCAACCAGTTTATCTCACCAATCCAATCTCTTTCCAGTTCTCCAGACTCTCTTGCAGAGGCCAGATCCAAAGATTAGCCTGGGTCTATGAACTAGAAGTGAATCATTTGCAATACAGTGTAAAGGGACAAGAAATAACCTTTCTAGAGTTCAGACCCTGATAAATAGCCACAGGAGGGATTTGGAAGGTGATGTGGTGGCCAGAGCACTAGCCTTGGAGTCAGAAAGACCTGAATTCAAATGTGACCTCAACTACTCAGTAGTTAATTTTGTGATCCTGGGCAAGTCTCTTAACCTCTGGCCCAGCTCGAAATTCTGTAAGAGGAGGATAATCATAGCACCTGTCTCACAGACTTATTTTTGAAGATCAAATAAGATAATATCTGTAAAGTGCTCTGGCAAGCCTTAAAGTAATTTATAAATGCCGCTATTGTTGTTCCCTTGAGGAAATGTTTCTAAATCAGAGGTTAAAGAGATCTCAGGTTTTTATTCTTTACTTACTACTTTTATGAGCTTGAGCAAGTCATTCATTCTCTCTGGACCTCAGTTTTCTCATCTTTAGCATGAAAGGCTAGACTAGATGAACTAAATACTATAATCCTGATTCTTCAGCAAATTCAGAAAAGCAGCAGGTGGAGCAGAATTTGCTGAAGATGGAGTTGGGGGGAGGGGAGAGTCTGGTTCAGATGTTTCCCAGTTGGGGGAGATGGGGCCACATTCTTTTACCTGTCTGAAGAGAAAAAGTCAGGTGCGTAGAAATGGAACCGAGTGCTGTGATGGGGGTTGGGAGGGTCAAGGGAATCAGCTCAGGATGCCCTCTTTCAGACATTTGCTGAATCAAAATCATATTGTATGTAGCCCTTTCAAGTCAACCATATTCTCACCCTTGGAGTCATTCTCAGTTCTTTCCCTTCTTTCACCCTCCATATCCACTCAGTTGCAGATATGAACTCCCTCCTATAGATTCATGCAAGTTACTGTATCAATAATGTGATGTTCACAACACCCATGGTGGTTTATGAATATGCTGGTATAGTTTTGAATCACAAAATGTAGCAAACTCTCCACATGGAAGGCAGAACCAAGGTCTTTATTCAGAAACCAGAACACTGAGTCTCAAAACCAGAAGGACAAGTCCCAAAACCAGAAAGCCAAAGTCATTATAGTGGTCACAAAGTTGATACACATAATTAATGCAGTGGACACCCACATTCCCAAGCCTTCACAAATAGAACAGGCTCCCTCAAGCAGGGATCCCTCTCAGACTCACAACAGCTCCTCAGCCTGGTCCTTGGAAGTTCTCAGTAGAAGCCGCAGAAGGAGGATCTCAGCAAAAGGTACAGTCTCCAGGAGGTGACTGAGAGAAAATCTGAAGGTCCTCCTGGTTCTCTTCCATATATACAGAATAGTTCCTCCCTGTCCTGCCCCTTCCTGTTAAGGTGTTAACTACTCCCAAGGAGTTAACTTGAAGTAAGGAACTAAGTGCCTTTACTAGATGCCAATAGAAAGGGGCATGGAAGATCTTCTGATTTCATTAACATTACAGTTACCCACCCATTACCACATGCCTCGCTCGCTTGAGTATCTTCCTAATTGCTCTCCCTGCCTTTTCTTTCTCCTTTCTCCAATCTTCCTCTACACCATTGCCAAATTGCTGTTCGTAATGAAGAACAAGTCTGACCATGTCCCTTCCCTGCTATGTCTGGCTCCAATCTATGTTTCTAAACTGATTGCATCTCTTTCTCTCTCTCTCTCTTTCTCTCTCTCCCTCTCTCCCTCCCCCTCCCCTTCTCTTTCCCTTTCCCCCCAACTCTAGCTAAATTCAGCTACTTGATGATGTTCTCTTTATAGACCCGAGGTTCTCAACCTGTGGGTTATGTTCAATTTGTAACAATGAAAATGCATCCTGCATATCAGATAGATTCATAACAGTAGCAAAATTACAGTTATGAAGTAGCAACAAAAATAATTTTATGGTTGGGGGTCACCACAACATGAGGAACTGTATTAAAGGGTCTTGGCATTAGGAAGGTTGAGACATATATATGTCTGGATATATATGTACGTATGCATGCATGCATGTATGTATGTAGGTATATATATGTCTGTAATGTAGACATATCTACTTTTCTGCTTCTGCAACAAGTTGTCTCCCAAGCAAGAAATTCTGTCCTTTGTCACCTCTACATTTAAGAATCCCTGGTTCCCTTCAGTGCTCAGCTTGAGTGCCACTTCCCATTAAAAAAATACTTTTCTAATGTCCCCAGTTTATTATTATTTTGTATATATTTTACATGTACTTCTCTACTTTATTCTCTTCCCCTCCCCCTCAATAGAATGTAAGCTCCTAGAGGGCAGAGACTGCTTTTTTGTCCATGCATGACACACAGTAAACTTAATGAATAAACAGGCATTTATTAAATGCCTATTGTGTGCCAGTCACTATGTTAAATACTGGTGATACAAAGATAGGCCTCCCTCTCAAGTAACTTACAGCCTAATGAGGAAGAGTCAACATGCAAACAACTATATGCAAAAAACTATAATACAAGACAAATTGTAGATGATAAATAGAGAGAAGGTACTAGTATTGGGAAAGGCTTCTTGGAGAACATGGGATTTTAATTGTGACTTGAAAGACGTCAGGAGAAATGAAGAAGGGAGAGTATTCTAGGACTGGGAGATAGCCAGAGAAAATGACCTGAGCTGAGAGATGGTGTTGATATGGTTTAGTGGTTCAGGAGACAAAGTGTTTTTGTTAAAAATGGAAAGGTAAGAGAGCGGGGTTAGGTTATTAGGCTATGAAGGACTTTGAACGCCAGAGGATTTTCTAATTTGATATTGAAAGTGATAAGAGTCATGGGATGTGTGACATGTTCAGATATGAGCTTTTAGGAAGGTCCCTTTTGCAGCTGAACTGAGTGAAGATGGACTGGAGTGGGAACACTTGAGACAGACAAACCCACCAACCTGGTGCAATAGTCTAAGTGGTGGGCCTGCAGCAGGGCGGTGGCAGCGTCAGAGGAGACAAATGTAGAGCTAAACTGAGTGCTGTGAGAAAAAGCTATGAATTTGGAGTAGACAGAGTCTTCTTCTTTCTACCACTTACTAGCTACTGTTAGGTAGAAACAAATCTAGGGTAAGTGCCTTCCCTTCTCCAAGCCTCAGTTTCTTTTTCTATTCAAGGAGATCTGACTAGATCTAAGGATATATGACTAGATCTAAGGATATATGACTAGATCTCCAGTCTCTTTCAACTCTCTAAGCCATGATCTAAGAAAAGGGGCGGGAACGCTTGCCGAGGGGCGGGGCTTGCTCTGATCTCCAGGTGTGGGCAGGGCACAGAGGCCGTGTCTTCCACAACCTGGAAGAATAGAAATTCCAGGAGGGCGGGGCCTTGGGGGGGAGCTGGTTGAAGTAGGTGGGGGGTCCCAGAAGGCCGCGGGAGAACTGACTAGCGTCCAGTGGGGGCGGGGGCGTTGCAAAAGGGAGGAGCAAAGAAGGCGGAGGAGTGCGTCTCGAGCCAGCAACCGTTGACGATCCTACCCCGCCCCGGGGTCACGTGTTGCGGTTCGGGCGCCCAGGATTGGGCAGTGCGGTGCGAGGGGCGGAGCGGAAGGTTCTGGAGAGGGCTGGCGGGCTCTGGAAGCTTCCGCCGGGCGGGTATATAGCGTCCGGGCCGGGGCGGCGGCGGAGCCGTAGGGACGGCGGCGGGAGGGTGGGGGTCATGGGTAAGGATTACTACCAGACGCTGGGCCTGGCCCGGGGCGCCTCGGACGAAGAAATCAAGCGAGCTTACCGCCGGCAAGCGCTGCGCTACCACCCGGACAAGAACAAGGAGCCCGGCGCCGAGGAGAAGTTCAAGGAGATCGCCGAGGCCTACGACGTGCTCAGCGACCCGCGCAAGAGGGACATCTTCGACCGCTACGGGGAGGAGGGTGAGTATGGGGACAGCGAGAGTGGGAGCAGGGTCAGCTGGGAGCGGCCCGGGCGGTGCTGCTAGAGACAGCCCCCGGAAAACCAGGAGCCACCGGGCCCCGGGGACGGCGCTCGCGGCGAGGCCCGGCTCCTGCGAGCCTGCGCCGTCAGCCCCGATCCTTCCTCCCGGGAGACGGGGAGCCTCTGACGTTGATCGCCCCCTGCCCTCCTCTGGGCCCTGATGTGGGTTTTGCAATAAACAAGAGTTACTTTTTCCCTCCTCTCCCCCGGTGGGGCCGCTGGCCCCCTGCCCCGGTGCCCATTGGCTGCACTGCTCTGCATTCCGATTGGCAGCCTTTCGATGAGAGGTGGAGACCTGGCTGGCTCACCAGCTGGCTGTCATGTCCATAGAAGCTTCTAGCATGTTTGTTAGTCATTCCCCGGGAGAAGTTAGACCGGAGGCAGGGAGATTGTCAGGTTTTACTGTGGGCCTTCCCCAGCCTCTGGGTGTGGGCTAAGGATCTACAAGTACGTTAGGCGGGGTCTACTTATCTTCCTCCCCACTCCTTAGCAAACTTGTTTGATGACTTCCCTTAGATCCATTCCCCTGGAGGATATATGTTGGAAATACACCTTGTATGCTTTCACATGAGACTATTAACGAAGGTTTAAACTAACTTCTGAATCCAGCCGTTAACCTGGGGACTTTTCCCTCCCTGTAAGAAAGATGTAGATGTCTTGGTTGTGAAGCATAGTCAGGAGATGCAGAGCTGGAAGATGCTCTGGCATGGTTGAATTGTGCTTTGAAGGGGGAAGGGGGGGAGGGAAGGTGCAATTTTCTTTTTCCAGCTCTAGTAGAATCATTTTCCTAATCATTTTGTAGATTTTAAAGGCACAGGGGAAAGACTTTAAAATACTTACCTAGTAGTCAAGGTTTAAAAGGCATCAGGAACAAACATTAGCCGTTCTTTAAAAGGACTAACTATAGGCAACTGGAAATTGCATATTTTGCCATTTAGGAAGGAGGTTCTTATACAGAGTTCAGCAGAAGTTTTAGTGAATATTTTAGCTAGTAAAGCTGCATTAAAACTTTTGGGATACCACGTATATCTTGATTTCAAGGAGTAACCAGCTGAAATCAAGGTGTGGAGAATTCAAGCTAATAATACTCTGTTAAATTCTCAACCTTTATTTCTCAGGCCAGCACTAAAATATGTTCTCACAATTAACCTCACAGACTAGGCAGTCCAAGGATAGGATGCAAAAATCTAGCATCTTCTTCCTTTCTATTTATAGCTTAACATCCTGGTCCCACTCTCCTGAAATAAGATCAACAGGAGCATAGAAAGTGGGGCAAAAAAGCAGTGCTTTTTAATTCCCTAATGATGCTCAGTTTCTCTCTCCTTGGTTGGAGAAGAAGAGTTCTAGAGCAAGAAGAGCTGTTTTGTTTGGCCAACAATTAGAATTCTTATTTTTCCTTTTCCAGGATTAAAGGGTGGTGGCCCTAGTAGTGGTAGCAGTGCCGGTCCTAACGGTGCTTCGTTCAGCTACACTTTCCATGGGGACCCTCATGCCATGTTTGCCGAGTTCTTTGGTGGTCGAAACCCTTTTGACACCTTTTTTGGTCAACGAAACGGGGAAGAAGGCATGGACGTTGATGACCCATTTCCTGGCTTCCCACTGGGCATGGGTGGCTTTACCAATATGAACTTTGCCCGACCGCGTCCAGCCCAGGAGCATAGCCGCCGAAAACAGGATCCCCCGGTTACCCACGACCTCCGGGTCTCACTTGAGGAGATCTATAGTGGTTGTACCAAAAAGATGAAGATCTCCCACAAGCGACTTAACCCTGATGGGAAGAGCATCCGAAATGAGGACAAGATCCTGACCATTGAAGTGAAAAGAGGGTGGAAAGAGGGGACCAAGATTACCTTCCCAAAAGAAGGAGACCAAACCTCAACCAACATTCCAGCTGACATTGTCTTTGTTTTAAAGGACAAACCACACAATATATTTAAGAGAGATGGGTCTGATGTGATTTACCCAGCAAGGATCACCCTCCGTGAGGTAAGGCAGGACCTGTATAGACATACAACTGTGATTTACAGTCATAGGATTCTGGGCTTTATCAACCTTAGAGAAGAGACTTGTGGCCTGAAAGTTGCCATCAATAACGAAATCTAGGTCTTTAGATTCCAAGTTTAGTATACTGTCTGTATCTACTACGCTGCCTTACTGGAAACGAACATCTCTCAGCATAATTTAGAGGAATCACAGGTTTTGATCGCCCCTATGTGGTTAGTCATGCAGATCTGTACAAACAGTGCCACACTTTCTGGAAACGTTGTACAGGGGTTCATATGAGACAAGTTGAAGGGAAAGCCTTAGCTTACTAGCCCAGGAAAGAGTCAGTCATTGCTACCCAGTCAGTCTTTGTAAGCCCTAAAAACCATCTTTAGAGAAGAATTCTTTCCCTTTGGGTTGTTTATCTATTTAATCATATGCCTTTGCTTTTAGGCCCTGTGTGGCTGTACAGTGAATGTCCCAACGCTGGATGGCAGGACCATACCCATAGTATTCAAGGATGTCATCAGGCCCGGAATGAGGCGGAAGGTTCCTGGAGAAGGCCTTCCCCTCCCCAAAACACCAGAGAAACGTGGGGACCTCATTATTGAGTTTGAAGTGAATTTCCCTGACAGAATTCCCCAGTCTTCAAGAACCGTCCTGGAGCAGATCCTGCCTATATAGCAATCTCTGCTCCCCAAGGACTGAACCAAGGACATTTCCAAAGCTCAAGGTTTTCTGGACCATCTCCAACAGTTGTGGGCCCCCAGGGTGGGAGGAACCACAGAGGGTTTTCATATGCTGAATGTTTCCAGAGAATATATTACAATCTTTCAAAGTCTTGCATTAGGCTTCAGTGGTTTTTCAAATAATAGGTTCACAGGTAATGGGGTAGTACACAAGCATTCCAAGGAATTTGACCCTCTTTAACTGGTGCCAGTATAACTAGCCTCCTCCCCCCTTTCCCAGGAACAATCCAAGTTTTCTGTCATCTCCAGCTCAGACCCTGAGCTGTATCAACTACCCCCATATATACGCTCCCTCCTTTAGATGGAAAGCATTAGACCCACAATTGGACTCTGCTGTTCTTTAGCAGTTTTGGCTCTTAGTGTTAGTTGATGTCTGCCTGGAGTACAGTCCTGGTTGCAAGACCATTTCTGCTCCTCATTGCTGTTTGTGGTGTTACTGATATGTATTTTATTCTAACTTTGTCTTCACGTGTCTTGTTTTTGCTTCCAAAAATAATTACATCCTTTCTTGCTGTCCCACATTGAAACCTTATAATTTACCTTCGGAATTGCCTTGCTGGTGTCCAAAAGCTAACAGAAAGAAATTGGGAGGCTTGACTTGGGTAACCAGTGGGGCATTCTAAAATTCTTTCTCTGGTAATTTCTCTATTAGCCCATTCATAGACTGGGGTCCATTGTTATCTTTTCTTCTTGGCCCGCCTGGGATGTACAGGATTTAGCATTGACCCTTCGAACCCCTGACCCAATCTGAACAAATGGACTCTGGACTCTCTCAAAGGGATCCAATCCTTTTGAATTTAGCACAGCCCTAGTTATCCCTTTTGATAAAAGGGTCTTTGCTTCTGATACAGGAGCACCATGGAACTTCTGTAAATAATTTTTGTATAAATCTGTATAAATTTGGTGTGCACTTAAAAAAACCCAATGCATTACAGCTGCTGCTCTCTGTATGGGGCCATATTGGAATTAAAATGAAATTTTTGGGTTGTTTTTTTTTTTTAAACAACTTTGTCTCTTCCCTGGAAATGGGTCTGGTACTCAGACCTGTAGACTTAATTGTAAGGTTGCTGCTGCAGACATGAGACCAAAGCATATGACTTGTCATTGTGCAGTATGTCAGGATTAAAGACTGATGCTAAACTACAGGAGAGCCTTCCCATGACTCTGTTTCAGGGGTATTCTAGATCTGGAGGGAGGGAACTGGTAGGGGTGGGAGAGGCTGGGGCACTACCCAGGGACAAGAAGGAGAGACCAGGGGGATTTGTCTTTCAGAGCCTGATTAGATGACCTCTGCCTGGCATTCCTGAGGGGTCTGGATTGCCATCTAACCAACTACTACTTGGAAGGCTGGTGTACAATTCAAACATTAAAAACCAAACAATTGGCTGAGAAGCAGTATTTGAATTAACTAATGTTATGTTCCTAGTTCTACCTGGGGAATTTCCACCCAGAATAACTTCTGAAAATTAATTTTTAAAGTAGATTTTTTTTTAAATCTCAAAATATGGTAAATTCCTGCTGTTTTGCTGGTCTAGCTAGGGCTGACCTGAGATAGAAGACATTTTTTTTTGTCTAGTCCAACCCTGAAGCTGACCAGCAATTTTTTGCATAACTTCACTAACAAATAGTTATCAATATGACAAGCATTTGTCAAAACACCTGCCATGTGCTAAACTATGGGGATACAAAAAGTAAACCAGTCTATCCCTAAGGAGTTGACATACTGAAGAGGAACCTAAGAATTTCTGAGACCCATTGTTCACAAAACTATTAGTCCCCCTCCTAAAGGCAAGCATCACTGCATGTATCAGTCCTAAGGTAGCTAGGAAGCTTTCACACTAAACCTTGGAGAAAACATTTCCCAATAACCTCCATTTGAACTGAGAGAAATAGAAAAATGTTTAATGATCAAGAGAGATGACCTTGAAAGATCATCTGGGGGGGGGGGGGCGGGGAGAGCCTGTTCCCTGGAGGCCAATAGGCCCTTGGTTGAAGCTTTTTGAACAAGTCCGGGTTTTACAGAACAAATCCTTTTACTTATTTTTTGCTTTTTTGGAGGGGGGGAAAGGTAGGGCAATTGGGGTTAAGTGACTTGCCCAAGGTCACATGACTAGTGTTAAGTGCCTGAGGTCACATTTGAACTTGGATCCTCCTGACTCTAGGGCCAGTGCCTGTGCCACCTAGCTGCCCCAGCAAATCCTTTTGTTAAGGGAATTTGTTCTGTGAAGTTTGGGTTCAGTCACAGGGCCAAACTTGAGGCTGCAATTCCCTACCTTTGAATTAGATCAATCCCTCATTCTGCAAATTAGGTAACTGGATCACAAAGAGGTTTGACTTCCTTGACAGAGGTTACATGGGGAGGGCTTCAAGGAGTTTTTTGTTGGGAGATACAAAATGAAAAGTTTTTCTTCTTAAGACTGAAATCCTTTCCAATGGCTGCCTTTATTCAGCTATCTAACAGTGTGGAAGGTGATTTAGCATGGCATTCTGGAAAGGTGGCCAAACTTAGGAGAGACCTCAACATCTGGAACTTTGGGCTGTGTGACCATGGGCAAGTGCTGTAAACTGAGGGCTGCATCACATCCTCTGAACCAGGCCTGCTTTGAGGGTCAGAGGAGATAACATTTGGCATACCTTGAAGTTCATATGATTGAAATCTGTATGGTTGGCAGAGGACTTTCCATGTATTCTCTCCCCTTTGAATGTTATAACAATACTCTAGGATAGACGATACTAAATTCATTTTCAGAGGAGGAAAAAGGTTTGGAAAAATGAAGTTACTGACCCATGGTCAACTCACTAGAGGCTCTAGATTTAAGATTGGAAGCCCTTTCTCTTCTGACTCCAGGTTACATGCTTTTTCTAATTTGGTATTACATTCAACATTGAGGCCCTAGAGTCGGTTCATGTTTTCAAAACATTTAACTCCTACCTGGCCCTGTGAGGTACAGAATGTCTCTGTGAGGATTCAAACCCAAGTCTCAAATTGCATCTTCATTCTGAGCTTGGTTGTAAAGCTCTAGTTAATACCTACCTGCCCAATTCACCAAGTTATAACAGGATGAAAATTGGATCAATGGAGGATTTATTAATCATTCACTATGTACCAGGCATTGTGTTAGGTATGAAGATTAAAATAAAACAGTTCTTGGATTGACATTTTATGGGATGGGATACAATACAGATTGATATGCGTTAGCTTAGGTTAGCTTCACATACGAGGCCATATGGAAATCATGGAATGAAGCTGATTTGGAGCCAGAGGATATGGACTTCAACCCCAGCTTGGCTAGTTACTTAGTACAACTTTGAACAAGTCACAATCTAGTGTGGGCCTTCTTTTATTCCTATGTACAAAGGGGTTGGAATCAATGATTTCCCAGTGTCCTTTCAGATCTCTAGATCTTACTCCTATCACTGTTTTAGTTTTATTGCTATTACAGGTTCCCCTCTCTATAACTCTATGATCCCTGTTCAGGGAACTGGTAGACTACTCATTCTCAGGGTTTAGTAGGGAAGCTCCTAGGAAAAGGGCCAGGTTAGGAGTCACAGACAATTTTTAGAGAGGAAGAAAGCTGGTGCTTGTGTAAAGTAAGCTTGGAGGTTGGCTTTGAAAGGAATTTGGTGGCTGTGCTGTCAGCTGAGGGTGATAATGCCCTTTTCTGCTGAGCTTTGGGATTTAAAGCTAACCCCTCTGTGCCCCCAGTGATCTGGCCTGGGAACCAACAGCTTAGAGAGCTCTCTTCCCTGCCTGGCCTCTGGCAGTGACTCCTCAAGACAGGTTCAAGAAAAGTTTGGCCAGAGGCAGCCTGCCTCTTGCTAGGTTTTCCCTCTCCCCACTCCTGCTTCTAGTTCTACATGAAAGTAGCTAATGATCTACAAAGACAGGGCCAGAATCATGGACTATCAAATGCTGGACAACAGCATAGGTTCCTACAGTGCTTTAAAGTTTTCCAAAGCACATTCCATACATTAGCCCATTTGGTTCTCATTTTTCAGATGAAACAAGCTCAAAGAGATTAACCCAGGGGCAGCTAGGTGGTGCAGTGAATAGAGCACCAGCCCTGAAGTCAGGAGGACCTGAGTTCAAATCCAGCCTCAGACACTTGACACAAAAACTAGCTGTGTGACTTTGGACAAGTCACTTAACCCCAACTGCCCTCCAAAAAAAAAAGAAGGAAAAAAAAGATTAACCCAGCTCTTCCTCCAGGACCCCACCCATACTAAATAGTGCCTCTCATCCATCTAGGACAGCACCCTTAAGTCAGTCCCAGAGAATCAAAAAATTTAGAGCTGAAAGGGGCCAGTCCCCTCATTTTATAATGGTAGGGAAACTGAACCCCCAACCCTAGAGTGATAAAGTGTCTTGATTAAAGTCGATTTGAACCCAGGTCTCCTGCTTGTCAATCCAGTGTTCTCTTCATTGCACAACGTTTAAAAGGATCATGGGTTTAGAATGAGGCATTTAAAGATATTCTCAAATTTCTCTTTCTAACCTTCTCATGATTCACTTCCCCTCCACTCTGCAATCCAGCTACACTGCCCTACTCTCTGTACCTGGAAAACAGTACTGCCTCCTTTTCCCATGACTTTGCACTGGCTGTCCCCTAATCCCTAGAATTCCCACCTTCCTGATCCCCCACTGCTTAGAATCCCTTTTTTCAAGATTCAGTGCAAAGATCATCTAAAGGTGGCACTTCCTGCCTCACTCCTTCCTCCCAGCCCTGCTTAGTCATCACCTTTCTCTGTGATGACCTCTTCAACCTCTTCTGTATGTATCTCACACATACCTGATCAGTTACATGCAGTCTTCCCCACTAGAATGTAAACTTCAGAGCAGGGACTTCTTTTGCCTTTCTTAGCACAGGACTTCATACTCAGTAAGCTTCTAATTAATGCTGGTTGATTGATTGATCTGGTCCAACCTCCCCCTCATCTTACAGATGAGTAAACTGAGGAGGCCCAGAGCCCCAGTTAGGGGAATTGCTTAGAATCACATAGGTAAAAAGAATGTCAAAAAGTGAAATCTGAAACCAAATCTTCTGGGACTGAATCCGAGGCTCTTTCCACTGGACCCGATGTCTCTGAGTAAGTCAGCCTGATTGCAAGTGAGGCTCTCTCCTAGCTCTTATGAATACACCACCATCCCATCCCTTGAGCAGAGCCTGCAAACAAGCCCTGCTTGTTTCCCGAGGTTTTCGAGGCACCCATTTGCCTTTGGAATTGGTCTCTTTGACCAGGAAAAGGATCTGTACTGAATCCCTGCCTCTGCTTCCGGCCTTTCTGCCTCAGGTTTCCTTTCCCAGCAATGCCCTTGCCCAACCCGATCCTGCTGGGCTGGTTGGGTGAGCTAGAGGCTGCACAGAAACTCACAAAGGGTACCACGAGCACCAGAGGTAGTTCATTTGGGCACATCAATAAACTACATCCTAGAATGGTGGGAATGGGGAGGAGGGTCAGATCAGAAGGCCTACATTCAAATACCACTTCTCTTAACTTGTGTGATCTTGGGCAAGTTACTTCTTCCCTCAGATCTCAGTTTTCTCATCTGTTAAATGAGGGAGTTGGCAAGGCTGATCTTTTACTGCCTTTCCAAATCTAAATCCTAGGATCCCAGATGCTGCCTTCTCAACCCAGAACCCTTCCCTTCCTGATGAGCCGGTTTTCTCATTTCCTTCATCCTCACTGGCACTCCCTGCTCCTCCCCTGGTGATGCTACAGTGTTGTTACTTTTAAACAAAGCATCTAGAGGTCATAAAATGATAGGATTTAGAAATGGGAAGGAGCCTGAGAGGTAAAATTGGACTACCAGGGAGGAGGGAAAAAAAGCTGAGTTTGAATCCCAGTTGTGTTATTTAAGCTGTGGGGTTTATTCTACCCATGCCTAAAATGACAAGTTTGGACTAGGTCACAGGATAGTAAACTTGGTGCGGGAAGGGATCTTAGGTTTACATTTTACAAAGAAAACTTAGAGAGGTGGAGCAAGTCATCCAAAATCACCCAGCTAATAAGGTGTGGCTCTGACTCCAAATCCACACTTTTTTCCCACTGAACCCTACTTATTGCCTGGGGAGGTTTCAATTCCTTAGGAACAGGTGGCTGTTGCTAGCCCTGATCTGTCTCCTGTTGTCCATACTACGCCCCCCCCCCCCCCATGCCTCCTTCCCTTCCAAACTCAGGTGGGAAATGATGGAAAGAACACTGAATCTGGAATCAAAAGAGCTTGCACTGAATTCTGGCTCTTCTTACTAATTCTTAATCTGGAGCAAGTCTCTTCTCCCTCAACCCGTTTCTTCCCCTATAAAATGAGAGGATTGTCCTCTGTGATGTCTACAGTTCCTTCAAATTCTAGATCCTGTGAGCATTGCTTGAATGAGACAAGTCTGGGGTGAGGGGGGCCTCCTTAGAATTCACCAACCCCAGAGTATTGGTAGCATTCACTATGACAACCAGTCACTCTCGTGGAATGGCAGAGGCTCCTCCTGCCCCCATCTCAGCAGTGAGAAGGGACAATAACTGTCTTGTCCCCCCGACTTCCTGATATTCAAGATTGATCGGTTTTCCCTAAGGGGATGGGGGTAGGAGATGTTGCCTTTTCTCCTCTGGATTTTTTTCTCTACTTGTTAACTCTAACTCACAGGCCCCTCCTCAGTAATGTTTGTCCCTAGCAGCATGATCGGAAGGCAGCTTCCGGCCTTCCTCCCCTGGGAACTGCAGTAATTAATTCTATCCTGATGTAGAGAGGAAAGGGAATAAACACCACCCACCCTGCCTGTTTCCCAGGGGAGGCTCAGAGAACTACAATTCCCAGAATGCCTATTAAAAACTCACTCCTTTCCCACCTAGGTCTCAAGAAGTTATCTTCTAGTTCCCTGGAATGGATCATAGAATTCTCTGGGAACCGGAAGAAATTTTAGGGATTACTTAATCCAGCTCTCTCATTTTACGAGGAAAAAAAGTCCCAAAGGAGATCTACCACAAGGCTAGCATTTGACTCCAAATCCCGAGTTTTTTGTTGTTTTTTTTTCTAGTGTGCCTATCCTTCCTTTAGATGTACCGGAATGATTCATAAAGTCTTATTTCCCCAGCTTTTGCACTTAAAACTCTATTCAGTGCTTTCTATTGGGCTTTTTAGGGGAAGGGTTGAGTCTCTGGGGATAATGAATCTTTCTAACAATGGCTCCTAATTTGAAAGTAAGACAAGGCTGGAGGGGAAAGGTTAGGGAACAAGCATTTATTAAGCGCCTACTGGGTGCCAGGCAGTGTTAAGCTGTTTACAAATATTATCTCGTTTAATCCTCACAATAACCCTGTGAGGTCGGTGCTATTTTAATCTTCATTTTACAGTTGAGGAAACAGGCAGAAGCAGGTAAGTGACTTGCCCAGGATTACACTAAGTGTTATGATGGATTTGAATACTGGCTGTGAGAATGTTATTTTAGAAAAGCACAGCATGGCGCACTAATCTTGAAAACAAAATAATAGCAATCAGAATTTAGTGACAACGGTTGCAAAAAGGCATAGCTCAGACATGCTGGCCTCGTGGCTTCGGGCAAGTCACTTAAAGTCTCTCCAGGCAACTCCTTGCAATTCTGAAGTCCCAGAGGCTATGCGGAGTTGCACTAGTGGAGGGATTTTTCTAAGCCTGGGAGTTCCCGATAATAACAATCACCGTCTTGGTTTTGACATTTACCTAGTGTCTTCTTCACTTCTGGAGCCTCAGTTCTTAAGCTACAAGATGGGAAAGCTCATACTTGCCAGGATGGCTGCAAATGCTAAGGCGCTAGGGAAATGTAAGGTGTGCTTATTCTTATTTAGACGGACGACGCTCCGCAGCTGGATTTGTAAGATTAATGCATGGTCACTAGTGTGTGGGCCCCTGCTCTTCCTGTCCCAGAACTCCCTTCTCCCTCCGGGGTCTGCGCCCTCATCTCCACCCTCGGTAACTAGATTGCTGTCCCGCGGATACCGGCCTCCGAACACCCAGGGTGTAGCACGTGGTTCTACCACCCCGCGATCTGATTGGTGGCACACCTCCTTTCCATTTTTGTGATTGGCTCAGAGTTTTAGGCCTCTGCTCTTGACTATTCCCTTCTCCCCCCTATGCATTCTTTTAAGTAGTACGATCCATCGCCACTTGGGCGGATAAGACTGGTCCACTCTGACAGGGAGCGGGAGAGTGTGGGGTGGGGTGGGGTAGATGAAGAAGAGGCAGGACGAGGCGGAGGGATCCCTCTGGAATGTGATCGCCGACCCCACCCCGACTCTATTACAGCGTTGATTGGTCCAGAGGCCCGAGAGATGGTCGGCGATTGGTCGGCTTCGGGAATCAGCCCCGCCCCCCTCTTGGGCGCCGCTGCGGGAGAGGGAGGCCCCGGCAGCGGCCGGCTGGAGTTCGCGGAGGGACTATCCTCTCGCGGAGGCGGCGGCCGCAGGTGAGTGCCCCCTGAGGGCCGGACCTCGGCACTTTGGGGGTCGGGCTCGACAGCGGGTCCCAAAGCTCGGGGACAGGAACGCCCACAAACCCCCACAGGGCTGACGGGTTTGGAGACCCAGGGGGCTCAAACACGCGGGGGACGCGAGGGTCCGGGGCGGCGGAAGTCCCGCGACGGGGATTGGAGGGCTCAGACGTACGGGTAGTTGGGGAGGATCGTGGGAAGGGACCTGGCCAATGTAGGGACACATATCCATGAGGTGGGGACCCAGACCTGCTCAGGCACACTGGGACGCGGGACTAGAGAGGACGTGAGTGGAGACAGGCCCACGGACACGGAAGCGTAAGGGGGTGGGGACCTAATGCACTGAGCAGCGGGCAACCCGAAGAACGGGGACACATCCGCCACGAAGGTGGGCACCTGGAGTGACTGCGACCGCCAGGGACCTGCGGGAAGGGATGGATGATGGGACCGTGGGGCATGTCCCAGCGTCGAGTGTGGACGTACTGTGGGAATGGACACAAAGAGCCCTAGGCCTAGAGAGAATCTGGGAACACTCCCGAAGATCGGGCAGCCACAGATGGCCGAGTGGCTGGGTGACTCGGAACCCTGGAGGGGGCCAGTCTAGGGAGTGTGAAGCCCAAGAGACCCTGAGGGGAGGGACCTGTGAGGAGGGGGGGTTCTGGAACAGATGCTATAGGACCCTGAACCTCGAGGCCCAGGACGGCTTTACAGACCCGCAGGGAGGGGATCAAGAAGACAGTGCTAGGCTACCATGAGGGGAGCCCCCAAATCGAACCTTTCTGTCTCCCTCATCCCCATTAAGACTTCCTTAAACCTGGAGGATTTCTCTTCTCTGGACTGGACTGATGATGTTAAGGAGCAAGAATTTTGTTGTGGTTCTCAGTCTTTTCCCCCCCAGAACTGGGTACATTGGACTCTTGAGGAGAAAAGTATTCCCAACCCAGGGTGGAGAGGTGTGGCAGTGGTGGCTCAGCTCCTCCCCTTGGAGCTCCTGTGACTGCCCCCCTGTGACTCAGGACTCCAGTGTTCTCATGCTCCTGTTCCTGCTGGGTGGGGTGGGCACCTGCTACAGGTTTCACTACTTCCACCTAATCTTTTGTTTTAGGGAGGTTGCTGGGCACTGATTCCCAGAGAAGGGATCCACTGGGGTTTCTCTACCCTTCCACCCATCCCAAACTCAAAAGTCTCATTTAGAACAACCTATGAAGGCCTTGAATTTGGAGTTGGCGAGACCTGTATTTGAAGCCAACTCTGCTGTGTATGAGCCGTGTGGAGAAGTCACTCTCCTTCTCTAGACCTGTTTCTTCATTTGTAAAATAGGTATAATACTAATTGTACTACCTCAAGGCTGTTTTGAGGGAAATGCTTTGTTAACCATAAACATTGTAGAAATGAATCTTAAACCCTAAACTTGAGAAGGGCTAAGGTGGTCCCCAGGAGACCCCAGTATCCTGGGTCTTGGGAGAACAGCTTGGAGGTGGGAGGTAGAGGGACGTTGAAAATGCTCGAGTCTCATCTCTGCTGAATAGGGTAGGCATCTAGCCAGCATTTTCTCCCCAGGAAACACCCAGTAGCCGGTTTGGTTTGTCTGACTGAATCAGCACTGCCTAGCCCGCCCTCATTCCATCCAGAACAACACCCAGATGAAATGGGGAGCCAGAGCAGCATACTCTCTTCTCTTATCCCAGCCCCTTGCCCTGTAAGCTTACAGAAACCCCTTTCTCCCCAAATCTTTTTCTCTTTAACTTGCATTTTATCATGCTATAAGGTTTACATAGTATTTCCTTTTCTTACCTGAGGTGGGCAGGGTATTAAATAGCACCTATTTCACAGGTGAGGAAATTGAGGCTCATCTAGGTTGAAGAGACTTCACATGGGCACTCAGCCAATAAAAATCAAGCTTCATGGTATCTCTGGGTCTTCCTAGTGTTAAGAGGGTGGGAATCTGGAGTTCTTGCCTCCCAGCTACCCTAAATCCACTCCCCCCATCCCCAAAAACTTTAGTATATTCCTACCAAGTTCTGTATTTCAGCAGATACAAGCTCCTTTCCTAACATCTGAAATGCTTCTCTCCTCTCTCCCTTAACCACTGGGCTCCCTATGCCTGGGAGAAAGGGAAATGAAAACTTAGAAATATGGGAGGTTGGAGGGGGAAGAGGGAGAGATACTCCCACTGGACCATGAGAGTTTAGGCTGAAGGCTCTGCCAGAATACAACAGGGCCATATGTTCAGCTCTGGGTAAGGAAGAGGGAGATGAAACAAGGTCCGGGGCCTGCCCTTAACACAGTTCACATTCTCATTGAGGAGACATTCACTATTTGTGAGTTAGTCAGCCTTATACTAGGCACAGTGAAGGGATCAACCAGAGAAGCAGTTGATGCTGACACAGCCCTCAAAGCTCACAAGCTGGTTAGAAGAGGCATCCCTATAGTGAGCTCCCTCGGGGCCATCACTGCTACTGATTCCCATATCTTCCCATCAGTGCCTGGCATCAAGGCTCTCAGTAATGGATTGATGGATGAACGAATGAATTAAGAATCATTTAATTTCAGTTCAGTTCAGAGATTTATCAGGTGCCTTCCACATGTAGGAGAGTACTGTGTTGGGTATCGGGGCTACAAGAAAAGATCTGATATAGATTCTTTCCAGCCTTCTGCCGCTTCCTTCCATGAACACCTAGCACATAGTAGGCAGTATGTAATTGCTTCTTCAGCCTACCCTAGAATCCTCCACTTCTCCCACTTGTGTGTTTTCTGACTCAGCCTATTCAAGCCCAGCCTAAATGTTACAACCTCCAGGAAGACTTCCCTGATCCCCGGAATAATCTTTTTCCTTGTACCTCCCTCCAAATCCTTTCTTTGTTTTCCCACATCTCTGACTTGCTTTGATATTACATATGTTAATTGTGTATTGTACTTAATCTTTGTGCCTCGTGTCCCTACTAGACCATGAACTTGGTGAGAGAAGGGCCGAGTCTGATTGAAACTGCATCTCCCCAGCACCTAACATCGCACACAAACTAGGCACTCAATACATGTTTACTGAAGTGAATTGAACTGAGGCTTCATTTATTTTACAAACAACATCAATTCAAGAAATCAGCATTAAGCTATGAATCTGTGTGCACACAAAGAGAGATATGACACAGACCCTGGTGTCAGCAGATTTTTAATCCTGAGATTGTAGATTTTGAGCCAGAAGGGACCCTAGCTTGTCTAGTACAGCCTCCTCTTTTTACAGATGAGGAGAATGAGGCACAGAGAATCTGAAAACAGCCTTCCCAGCTGTTTAGCCTGGATAAGTGACTCATCCAAGGTAGTGTCAGAGATGAAGTTCAAGCCCATGTCCTGCAACTTCAAACCAAGCACTCATTCCACTATACCATACCGCCTTACAGGAAGTTAATGAGGGAGGATTTATGGCAAGTGCAAACAAGGGGTCTCCAGGGAAAGGCTTAGGAGAAATGTGAGTCCAATGAAATCACTTTCAGCTTCAGGAGTTAGGACTTTGGGCAGGGAGCAGCATTGGTGGTGGGACCTTGAAGGAAACAATTTCAGCAGATACAACTGGACTATTATGAGGGACAGTGTGAACAAATAACTAGAGGGAGGGCAGGACAATGTGAGGACTGGGGGTAGAGGCATCGATTTTGGCTGGGGCACTGAGCAAGGGTCTTAGGCGATTACTAAGCAATGAGAGGAGAGGGAAGATCCAACGGGCCCAGGGCTTCAGTGTCCCTGAGGTCTCTGGGGGAGCCTTCCTGGAGCATAAGACTCATGAGATCAGAACCTGAGAGCTGGAGGAGACCAGGGGAGTCCTACCTCCTCTTGTAGGTGAGAAAAGGGCAGTGCCTGAGGTAACTCACACAGGCAGTCAGCAGTGGTTTCAAACCCAGGTGCTTAGACTCTAATCCATGGCTTCTTCCACACCATTGAACTGCCTGGTCTTGAATTTGGCTTGAAAGGATACTCTGGACAGTCTGCCTTTTTGCCATCCACAGATCTCCTGGGAGCCCCCCCTCTATCACTTCCCATGCCTCTGGGACTTGGCCGTCGAAAGAAAGCGCCACCCCTGGTGGAAAATGAGGAGGCAGAGCCTGGGCGGGGTGGGCTGGGTGTGGGGGAATCGGGGCCCCTAGGTGGGGGTGGGGGAGGGGTGCCCCATGTGGGTCTACCTCCCCCACCCCCGTCTCTTCGGCCCCGACTGGTGTTCCACACCCAGCTAGCCCATGGAAGCCCGACAGGTCGAATTGAAGGCTTCACAAATGTGAAGGAATTGTACGGCAAGATTGCTGAGGCCTTCCGCCTGCCCCCTGCTGAGGTATGGCTGCCAGGAGCTGGGTCCCTGACCTAGGTGTAGGACAGGGTAGGTGGGATGGAGGTATAATGGGGAGGTGATCCTGGAATAATGGGCACCAAACAGTGGGCTGGAGGGAAGGTCAGAAACTGGGGGGGCGGGGACGGGCCCGGATCCTGGACCCTCGGAAAGCTGCTTGCCAAGGTCACAGATCCCAGAATTTCAGATTTGGGAGGACCTTCAACAGCCATCTAGTCCAACTAACACCTGCAAAAGATTCCCCACTGCAGTGTGCCAGCAGATGGTCATGCATTCTGTGCTTGAGGAGTAACCAGACCTGAACATAAAACCCCAGGTGTGGTCTGAGCATAGCAGGGCAGGTCTATCACTTGATTCCTGGAGTCTCTCTGTCTCTTAATATTGCCCACCAAATCCCCCAGCTCTTTCAAACAAGCTACTGTCTAATCAAATCCCACCTCATTGTGTACTTGTGCACCTGATTTTTTGTACCCATGTATAGACTTTACATTTATCCCTATTAAATTTCATCTTATTTGATTCGGCCCAATTTTCTAACCTGTCAAGATCTTTTGGGATCTTGAATCCATCATCCAGTGTACTTGCTTTATGCCATCAACATGTTTTATTGGAACATATCATCTGTGTCTTTATCCTCTAATCATTGATCAAAATCCTAAATATCCCAGGTCCAAGCACAGATTCTTTAGGACACTCCACTGGACATGTCCTTCCAAACTGACTTGCTCAAATACTTAAATAGTTCCCTTTAGCAATGCAGATCTCAACCCATCCTATGCTACTCTTACCCTAGTCTTTCCATAAGTTCGCCCCAAGGGTGAACCCCAGTGCCAGGG
The DNA here is from genome assembly GCA_028646575.1 of Pseudocheirus occidentalis. NCBI lineage: Eukaryota > Metazoa > Chordata > Mammalia > Diprotodontia > Pseudocheiridae > Pseudocheirus > Pseudocheirus occidentalis. Next base: position 59,836,233 of record CM053594.1, read on the forward strand.
TGAGGGGCCTGCCCCTCCAAAGACACCTGTGGAGTGCAGGCTTTTCACACGTCTTCCTCGCCCTCATTTGTAAGCAGCCTTCCTTTCATAACTTTCCCTGGTGATGCATTTTACTCCTGTTCTTGGATGTTCTTCATTGGTTATATACTGCAGCCTCATGCATGGGTCTGTTATTCCCCTCTCTGGGATCTTTTCAGTTCTTCAGAGACAATTGTATTCTATATCTTGCATCCATATAACAACACTGTTAGAAAATGGGCGTTCAAAAGATGGGCCTTTTATTTCTAAAAACAGCTTGGGGGCATTTGCAGTTTCCTGAAGGCATTCCAATAGGCTCTCCTCCTGTCTAATTCAGAGCCTCCTTCACCATCCATTTGTACTGTCCCAGATATACATTCTATAGGTGATCCATCTGCTTACATGTCATAATCAGCACAATAGACAGTCTTCATCCACTTCATCTTTCCTGTGTGGATGTTCAGACCAAGCTCCTAATATTGAATCCCTTGTGGCAATGACCTGGTTCTGGCCGTTCAGCTAGTTCCAGATCCTACGAATTTTGCCTGACCCACATTTTCCTGTCTTTTCCACAAGAATAGCATAAACTATTTCATCCGTTGGTTTGCTACAATCTAAGTAAACTGTATCTATAAGGAATCTCTTCATCTTCCACTTTAATAACCCCACCCAAAAGAACTAAGGTGACTGCTACTTCTTTCTTGTTTCCCTACCAGGGAGGCAGAAGAAAGGCTAGCCCCGAGAGTATCCTCCACTGCTGTAATCAGGGGATGGAGGTGGGAGTCATGATGGGTGTGTCAGCATCCTGAGATAGCATCTAGATGTTGGGGATCCTTCTGGGGAGGGTCTACAAGACTAGAGAATGGCTTCCCTGGGTATTAAGATCTAGGTGGAAGGGTCTTCCTGGGATATGAACATTTTACCCACACACCACTCTGTCAATCAGAGATCTGCCCACATCTCACTACTACAAGGGATAAGGTTTGTCCTGAGGGCTGGAGTTGGTGGGCTGGATACTGGTCCTTTGCCCATCCTCAGGCCAGCTTCTCCTCCCAGGTAATGTTCTGCACTCTCAACACACACAAAGTAGACATGGAGAAGCTGCTCGGAGGCCAGATAGGGCTGGAGGACTTCATCTTCGCCCATGTCAAAGGCCAGCGCAAGGAGGTGGAAGTGTTCAAGTCAGAGGAGGCCCTGGGGCTGACCATCACCGATAATGGGGCTGGCTATGCCTTCATCAAGGTACTGGGAGTGGGGGGGGAAGGGAGAGAGAAAGAAGGAACATTGGAGTTGGAGTTAGAAGACCTCAGTTCACCCAGTTCTAACAAGTTTTAACTGTGTGGCCTTGTCAGATCCTTTGACTTCTAGGATCCCCAGTTTCCTCATTTGTCAGATAAAGTAGGAAGTGGGTACTGTCCAGTCCCTGCCCAGAGGCAAAGCATCAGAGCCATGCATTCACACGCGCACACACCTTCACACCCTCACACCCTCTCTGGCAGCTGGCTCAGGGTGATGAAAGCCTATGGTGCCAAGCTGGGTCTGTCCCCATCCACAGCGGATCAAGGAGGGGAGTGTCATTGACCGAATCCAAGTGATCAGTGTGGGTGACATGATAGAATCCATCAATGGACAGAACCTACTGGGCTGCCGGCACTATGAGGTGGCCAAGATGCTCAAGGACCTGCCAAGAGGCCGAACCTTCACTCTCAAGCTCACGGAGCCCAGGAAGGCCTTTGGTGAGTGACAGAGCCTGGAGGCACGGGGTCTATAGAAGAGGGTGGCACTGGGAAGTGGGCTGGATCGGGGGGGGAGGAAAGGGCTGTTGGACCTGAGAGCTAGGATGAGAAAGTAGCCTAGGCTTCCTGCCTAGATTGGAGAGACTCGGAATCTTTATCTAATCTGAAATATAGACTCCCAGGGACACTGGGAGAGACCAGGGGCAACCCTTGAGATCCTTTTCTCCTGTATCCCCCATTCCCAGCAGCCAACAGGTATTCCCCGACCTTTGCATTCAGCCCATAGAGGGAGCTCCCTACCAGGGAAGAGGCCCAGGACTAATGGGTTGGCTTTCCTGAAGGCTCTGCAGGCACCAGCCTGTGACCCACCCCTCAGGCCTGGGGAGAGCTTTTCCCTCCTGGCTTGTGCATCATATGACCCTCCCCCCAGTACTGGTCTCAGGTGGCAGCACCTGCTACCCTCTGGCATGTTCCTGTCCTGGCAATCTGTGTGGCAACCTAGTCCCCCCCTTATCTATTAACTCTTTGTTAATTCCCCCAGCTTTGTCCCCCTGCCCAACCAAACCTCTGTCTCTTTCATGCATGTCCTCTCCTATACTCAACCTCTACAAACTTTATTTCTTTCCCTAGTCTTAAGGTCTCCCTGCCCCCCATTCAATTCAACTAAACCTCCCCACTTTTCCTTGCCTAAAAATGTCCTTAAGGCCCTTGCTTACAGTCTCCCTACCCCTACAGCTCCTCCCTTTCTTCTTTCGGACCCATACCAATTCTCTCCACACTACTTAGCACCCTCCAGCTTCTCTCTATTTCACCCCTCCATTCCCTCTTCCCTCATACTCAGACTTCCCAAACCCTCGAGGTCCCTACCTCCGGGGCACAGGGAGCCCCTGCTGGGGATGCTTGGCCAACCATAACTGATGCCATCTCCAGCCCCCCTGCGTTTGGCTCTGCTGCCTCTCAGGAATGGGACCAGAGCCCTGGGCCAAGATGGGGGAAGGGGGAGAAGGGCAGGCATTATCCAGCTGTTTCCTTGACACAGGCTGAGATGTTGGAGGCTGGATAGGGGCCAGAAAGGCTGCTCCCCCATATTAGAATGGAGAGAGAGAGAAGCAAGGCATCCTGTTCTCTCTGTACTTGGCTGCTCCAGGATCTGGCCTCAGGGTACAGCCCAGGCTTGGGCTGAAAGTGCTACTGAAGGAACCAGATGGCTTATTTCCCCACTCCCCTGGAGCTCTGGCAGTTATTCCCCTTTCGGTTGCTCAGCTCCCTCTTAGGAGCAAAGGCTTCAGAGCTTGATGACGCCTTTGGGAATATCCTCTCCAACACCTTTTATTTCATAGATAAGAAAACTGAGGCCTGGAAGGAGGAGATAGTTGGCCAAAGTGGTCTTGATAAATACTAGTCAGAATTTGAACCTAGGCCCTCCAGATCCAGTGCTTTATCTACTCCACTCTAGTCCCAACCCTGAACACCAGACTTCAAAGCCTTCATTTCCTATCCCTTCTCCTTCCAACAAACTGCATCAGCCTTTCCCAGCTGCAGAACTTCTGATCCCAGCTGACCCTTGCCCTCCCCCTCACTGCACTGTCCCTTCTCCAGCCCCCAGTGGAATGCCTGGATTCTGTCCCAGTCCTGGCAGGGGGCTCCAAGGGAGAAAGGGTCAGGGGCCATGACACATCTCAAAGCAGTTTGAGGCAGTTGAGTCTTGTGTTATGGGTCAGGAGAATTGAGTTTGAATGCTGTTTGTTATCTTGGGCAAGTCATTTTCCTTTGATAAGTTTCCACATCACCGACACCACCAACCCCAAATGAAAGGTCCTTTTCTGCTCTGAGTCCTATGACCTCAAGTAGAAGCTCTTTGGTCCCTGTTGAAGTTGGTGCCTAGGAGCTCCCATTCCACTGGGACTCAGTGGGGAGAAGCAAGAAGGGGCAATGGAAAGAACTCTACTTTGGTGTCCAAATATCTGGTTTGAATGTAAACCCTGTGACTCATGAGGCTTTGAGGGTATGACTTTACTATTCTAAGCCTTAATGTCCTCATCTGTGAAATGGGGGTGTTGGACTTAGTGATTGATGCCTAGGGTCCTATCAAGTTCTCAAACTCCCTGAGGAGGTTCAAGGTCCGTGGATGAGAGGGGGTATCTAGACCCAGGGTAGGGGGGGCAAAGGGAATGGCAGATTCTGACACCTGCCTTGCCTATCTCAGACATGATCAGTCAGAGGTCAGCAGGGGCCCGGCCTGGCTCAGGACCCCAACTTGGCACTGGCAAGGGGACCCTTCGCCTCCGTTCTCGGGGTCCAGCTACAGTAGAGGAACTGGTAAGTGGTCGTGCTGCTGGTCTTGTGTTCCCTTCCCTCTGCCTTTGGTTCCCTGGCCCCAGCTCGCCCTCTACCTGCTTTGCAGTACCTTATATGTATGGATCCTATACCATAGGAAGTGATTAATGCAAATTGAGTTGAATTTAATGTTCTCTCTCCCCCATCCCCACTAGCCTTCGGCATTCGAGGAGAAGGCGATCGAGAAGGTGGATGACCTGCTAGAGAGTTACATGGGCATTCGGGACACTGAGCTGGGTGAGCTTGTTCGAACAGGAGTGTGGGGCTTGGAGGTGGGGGGAGCTGGACTGGGTGCTTGAGTTACGAACAGGGGATCTGGGATGCTGACCCCGCTCTTTCCTTTGAGCAGCAGCCACCATGGTAGAGCTGGGCAGGGACAAGCGGAACCCGGATGAGTTGGCGGAGGCTTTAGATGAACGGCTGGGTGACTTTGCCTTCCCTGATGAGTTTGTCTTCGATGTGTGGGGAGCGATCGGAGATGCCAAAGTCGGACGCTACTAGGACTCAGACTGGACTGACTCCGAGGAAATGTGGGACAGAGTGAACATGAGCCAGGGCCGTGGGGCCTCGGGAGCAAAAAGTCTGGGAGACCAGACACCTGGGGCCCATCCTAGCACCATCATTGCTGTTTAGGGAAGAGAGCGCTGAAGAGGTCTTTGTCTGGGGGCTCAGAGAGAGAGGGAGGAGGGGTCAGAGAGAAGAGCTGAGCCAAGGATCCAGGCCCCCAGGCCCTCACCACCATCGCCACCACTGGAATCCAACACTCTCCACACAGCCAGAGTAGGAGGGAGAAGGCCTGACCCTCAGTGCTCTCCATCCAATCGGTACAGCCCTTCCCTTCCTCAGCCTGGCTGGGGTCCCCAGGGAGTCCCCCTCCTCCTCTTCCCACCTACCTCAGTGTCTAGATTGGGGGAGGGAGAGCTGGGAAGCCTCTCCCTTCTTCCTGCTTCTACTTTTCCACATCAGCTGCCAAACTGGCCCCACTCCCCTCCCTGGGGTACCCAGCTTTGTTTCAGGGGGGAGGTTGTGACCTCTCCTGGTTTCCCTGATGCAGGGAAGGGGAGTGGCGTGGTGTGGCGACCAGGCAGCCACTATCCTTCCCTCTCCCTTGTTCTTACTCCAGCAACTGCAATAAGGTCACCATCACCACTATGAGACTCCCCAGACCTGTTACCTCTGTATTTGAACTTGACTGCTGTGAACCCATCCCCCCATCCTAGGACTGACTTCCTTTAGGTGTCCCCATGGGTTCCCAACTGCCCTCACTGAGGGAGTGGGGCAAGCCTTGACTGGGGAGTTTTATATTTGAGTTGTCTTTAACATAAAGAGATCTCTTGAGTGGAGCTGCGCTTCGTGGCCTAAGGGGTGGGGGGCTGAGCTTGAGCTGGGAAAGAATGTGTAGACTGAAATCCATCCCCTCTGTTTCCCAAATTGAATTAGGAGACCTTGGCCCAGTCTCCCCTGCCTCTTCCCGCCCACTGTTCTGCCTGATTAGCGCCCAGGCCCTCCCTCCAGGCTTCTCAGCAAGGGAAGTTTTCAGCTTGAGATTGCAGCTATCTTGGAAGTCTGTATACTTGAGCCCAAGTCCTGACCATGCCATTATTTTGGTGGGTGATCTTCTGCTCCCTGAGCCTTCTTGTCCTCCTCTGTAAGTTGTGGTTGTATCTCAGTGGTCTCTGAGGTTCTTTCTGACTGCTCTGCACCTCCCAAAGAGGCAGAGACACACCCCTTGGGCCCGTGTGGGGCCCTGTATCTCTAGAAACCAGCCGAGTAACAAGGGCCTTGTCCTATCAGGAACAACACGCGTTTCAGAGTTTAGAAAGCATTCTCCAAAACAACCCGAAGAAGGAGATGTGCAAGAATAACTTTCCCATAATGAGATAGGGGAGGTGGGATGCAGAGGCCAGAAACCTCTTCCTCTTTTCCTCCTTGCTGAGGCTTGGGCTCTGGGCAAGTTCCAGCTTCCACATATGCTTGATGAGTGACTAAGCAAATCACTTTTCACTTACTCAGCCTTAGTTTCCCGTTCTGTAAATTGATGCAAATCAGACTAGTTCTTATCCCTTCCAGATCCAAATCCTGTGGTTCCTAGGAGTCCCGGCCTTAGGCATATGACCCTAGTCATGTGGCTTCCTCTCTCCAGCCTCAGTTTCTTCCTTGGGCCAGACATATCCTAAGGGTGATCTTACCAGCCTTTGAGAGTATGAGTCAGCAAGAGATGATGACTGGTCCCCGATGAGCGGAGCAACTGGCAGTCAGAAACTTTCCCTCCCCACCCTAAGCATGGACCCTTCAGGCCTTGGGCCAAGCTGATGGAGGAAGATGCAGAGAGACTGACATAAACCCGACACCTTTGTTTTGACAGCGCTTCACCCCTGGGAAGAAGGAGGGGGGCTTCAGAAATGGGTGCAGTTGCTTGGTGGGGGGAGAAATTAGGAAAGCCAGCTTCAACCCCGAGGGTTCAGAGTAAGAACGTTAAAGTAAGTTGAATCAGAGAGGTGGGGGAGGAGAGGAGAACTGGCAGGACAGATGGGAATCCTTTCGTAGATTCCCCCATGGGGTGTGAAAGGGGGGATGGTTCCGAGTCTGGGATGTGTCTCCCATTTTGTGTCGGTCTGGATGATTTGGTCTCATTGTACACAACTTTTTCTGGTCTAGGGTTAATGCTGTGGATATAAGGAGGGAAGGGGTATGTGAGCCTTAGGGGTCTAGAACTGCAGAGTTCAGAGTGGGTCCCAGAAGAGGAGTAGAATAGGCTTGAAAAGGGGAGAGGGAGAGAAAAAGTTGGTGGAAGGCAGGACTCCTTGGTCCCCTCCTCAACCCTCCCCTTGTCCTCATCCCAGCTCCAGCCTCCTCAGGGATTACATGTTCTTCGAGAACCGCCTCCAGCCTAAGCCTGACATAAATAAAAGAATGGGGGGGGGACCTCCAGCCCATCCATTCCTCCCCAGTATCCTGCTGAACCCCACCCCCCACCCAAGTGAAGAGCATTGCCTCCCTCCTGTCAATTCATTTATGCCTCTTAAGCTGCATGCCCTCTTCATCAGTGAGCGATGCTTGGTGTCCCTAGTACCCCCAGCAAAGCCCTGTTCGCAAGCCAGTATTTCCTGGGAGTCCTTGCCTATCCTGAGCTGTTTGGAGCAGGACAGAGATCAGTACCATAGGCAGTGGGACCCTGATTTGGGGTGAGGAGATGAGTTTGAATCCTGCCTTAGCCATTCTTTGTGACCTTGGGAGATTCGCCTCATTTCTCTGACCTTGATTTCCCTGTTGGAAATGAGAGGTTTGGACTAGATGACCTCTGAGATCCTCCCCAGCTCTACAGCCCCAGAGCTCCCTGGGAAGTGGGGCCAGAGTCCTTACCTGGGATGCCCTGCTGCCTGGAGCCCCAGAGGGAGGCTTGCAGCGGGGAGAGAAAGGGGAGTGTGTATCTGAGACACATTTTCCAGTGTTTGGATTTTCTCGGCACTATTATTGTTATTAATGAGAAAAGTATGAGGGCCCCATGCCTGAGAATGGGGGGTAAGGAACCAGAGAGGATGGGGGTGGGAGCTGGCTCAGTTTCCTCTCAATTGGGGAAGGGTTGGGTAATGAACTCCAAGAACCCTGCCAGCTCTAAACCCAACAATTCTATGGAGCTCTCTAAGCTGCTTTGTAGGTCTAATGAAGGGGAGATGATGAAGACAGAAGGTCAGAGTCTAAAAGAAGAGGTGGATGGCAAGAGGGGATGCCTTATAGCGAGGTACAGAGGGAAAAGGAGTGGTATTGGTTGGGGACAGTTCAAATCCTGCCTCTGACATTACCTCTGCGGCCACAGGCCAATCCACCCCCCTTGGAGCCTCCATTTCCCCATCTGTAAAGCAGGAATAATAATCTGCATTGTCTACCTCACAGGGTTGTTGTGGGGAGAGCATTTGGTAAACTTTAGTGTGCTATGGATGTGAAGTCATAATAGTTGTTAATCTCTTGACCCCTTGGTCATGAAGTGAGCAGTGGGACCAGGTAGTAAAGGTATATCCTTTTTCTGGGTCCCTCTCACTGGATAAGCTGAGTTGGATCCATACCTAGCATCTACATCAGGGGGAGAGGGCTCCCCAGGGAGCCCCTCTTGGGCCGCAGACTCGGAGAAAGAGGGCTGCCAAGTCACTGGCCCTGGTGGCACTAGGCCTGCGAGGATGGGGCTGCTACAGTGCCAACAGTGTCCCTGGGTTCTTCCTGCCCCTATCCCCTATTTCCGCCAGGGCCCCACCCTACACCTACCTAGAGACTGAGTACCTCCCTCTAATAGACCCTGGCTCCCAGGAAGAAAACTGGGTGGTGCTGTATTAAATAAAGAAGGGCAGGGGGTGTCTGCTGGCTAATAGGATCAGGGCTTGGAGATGCTAATAGGCAGTCCTCCCTCTCAACCTCATTCAGGTTAGGGGGAGGGATGAGGGGTGATAGGGGGTTAGGGTGGCGCAGGAGGAGCGGCTCTTGGCTGTTGGAGGCGGGATGGGGGCGGGAGGGAGCAAAGGAGCCGCCCCCCTGAGCTCAGTGAGCCGGGGCCCTGGAGAGCTACTGGCCTTGGGGAGAGTGCAGCTGGGCGCTGAGGCTGACAAGAAGGGCTGCTGCGGAGCAAAGCCTGGAGGGATGGGTCCCCGGGGCCCAGGGCCACAAGAGGAGCATCAGGTAAAAGAGGCCAGAATGGGCTGGCCCCAGGAGCCTGGGCTCCCCAGTTCATCCTACCTGGGAGATACGGGAGCAGTGTCCTGAGGGGTTCAGGGTGGGGCTGCCTGGGAAAGAGTACAGGGCAGGGAGAACCCCTTCTGTTCCCTCTCATCTGTCTACCCACAACTCAACATGTCATCTACCTCTGTCCCCCACTTGTTTTTCCACCCTGTCTGTCCTTTCCCCCAACTTGGGTCTGATCCTCCTTTATAAACCTACCCTGTCAACTCCTATTCCCTATGCTAGGGCCTTCTTGTTTGTCCCACAGACCTTTCTGATGGAGCCATCTGTCAGTCCTTGTCTGCCCATTCCTTATTCTGCCCCTTCTATCTACCTCAGTCTTTTCACCCAGTTTCATCTGTCCCCCCACTCCTATGCCTTCCCCATTCTATCTGCCCCCACACCTACCACCCGACTCGGCTCTCTGAACTTGCTCTCCTACCCACCTACCCACCCTTTCCTCCCAGTCCTTCTTGGGATACCTGGGGTCAGATCCAGGCGAAAGGTTACTCCCCATGCCACCCTGCAAAGGGACAAAGCAAATCTGCCAGTCTTTGGGGTTCAGGGACCATGAATAAGGGTAGGAGTGGTGGGAAGAATGGATCATGTAATTGGGTGGGGCTTGGGAGGTAGTGTGGAGAGATGAAGACTCAGGAGATAGGAACAATCATGGGACAGTACTATGCAGGACAGGATGGAGAATTGGGGGGATGCAGGGATGATGGAGTATAGAGGGATGAAGAGTAAGAGACATTGGATGGGGACAGCAAAGGGAATACCAGCCTCCCTATTTGGCTATCATCCTCCCCCTCTCCTTTTTTCTCCTCTTGCTCAGACATCCACTGCCACCTGACATGTCCCTTTGCCCATCGTACAACCTCAGCTGGCAAGGGGAGAATTCAACATGCCCAGGGACCAACAGCTCAGAAGTCCATCCAGCCTTATCTCCAGTAATGCCCATTTTCTCCATGACATTGGGCGCTGTTTCTAATGTCCTGGCTTTGGCCATCCTTGCCCGGGCCTTTATCCGATTCCGCCGCCGTCGTACTCGGGCCCCCTTCCTGCTCTTTGCCACAGGCTTAGTGGCTACAGACTTTGCTGGCCACGTGATCCCAGGGGCCCTGGTCCTGCGGCACCTCTATGCCACAGATCTGGCTCCTGCTGGCCCTGTTTGCCAATTCATGGGGGCCTGTATGGTCTTTTTTGGCCTGTGCCCACTGTTGCTGGGCTGTGGGATGGCAATTGAGCGTTGTGTTGGAGTAACCCGACCCTTACTTCATGCCAGCCTGGTCTCAGCTGCCCGAGCCCGCCTGGCACTTGGGGTATTTTGGGGCATTGCCTTAGGCATTGCTCTCCTGCCCCTGCTGCATGTGGGGCGCTATGAGCTGCAGTACCCAGGCACTTGGTGCTTCATAGGGCTAGCCCAACCAAGAGGCTGGGGTGAAGCCATCCTGGCAATGCTCTTCTCTGGCCTTGGTCTAGCCTCTCTATTGGCTGCCCTGGTGTGCAACATGCTCAGTGGACTATCACTAGTCCGAGCGCGTTGGCGGCGGCGCCAGGGGAGCAGCCGCAGGGTGACCCGTAGCGGAGGTGGTGGCTCCTTATCCTCTTCAGCATCATCTTCCTTCTCCTCTTATTCCTCTCCTACCCCACGCCGAGCTCGGGCCCATGATGTGGAGATGGTTGGCCAGCTGGTGGGCATCATGGTGGTATCCTGCATCTGCTGGAGCCCTTTGCTGGTGAGTGCAAGCAGCCCTGGGCAGATTTCCCTGTGTGGGCATCTCCTGATGTAGGCTTCCTTGGGCAAGGAGATGTCTCTGAACAGATATACTTCTCCAAAGAGTCCTTGGAGGAAGGATTGGAGACTGGAGAAAACTTTGGACAATTCCAACAAATCCCAACAATTCCACTGTCCCCCAAGTCAACATCCTGAGTCATTTCCTCCCATTCTCCTATCCAGACCACTGCTCCAAATGCCTTCTATGAGATTCCTGGGTCTCTCACCCCTAGGGACATCCCAGCTCTTGACTCCCCATCTTTCAGAATCCCAAAGAGAGGTTTTCCCTGCCCAGCCCCAAGCTCCTTTCCCCCAGTTTGGACACAGTGTTCTCACTGGGCTTATTCCTCTGTGCCCCTGACCACCTGATTCTAGGCTTCTTAAAGGATGCATGGGGTAGAAGTCATCTAAACTCACTGAGTCTTAATTTCCTTATCTGCAAAATGGGAGTACACTATCTTATAAGGCAGTTGTAAAAGAAATGCTCAGCAACACTTTGGATCAGGAGAGAAATAGGAACTGTTACAATGTCCCCCTTCCTCCTCCTCTGACCCCTTCCTTCTTGGCCCCTCCTTCGTCCCCAGGTGTTGGTGGTACTTGCTGTGGGAGGCTGGAGCTCTGGCTCCTTGCAGCACCTGCTCTTACTAGCAGTTCGTTTGGCCTCCTGGAATCAGATCTTGGACCCCTGGGTCTACATCCTGCTGCGCCAAGCTGTGCTGCGCCAGCTGCTCCGCCTCTTCCCGCCCTGGCATGAAGCCAAGGGCCTGCCCAGGGGAGCCTGGGATGCTAGCTCCTTGCGCACCTCCCAGCACAGCACCATTGGCCGATTCTAGTGGTCTAGTGGTCTGGTCTTCTGTCTAGGCCAGGGTCATTGGCCAGGCTGGATTTGGCAAGGCCGGACTGAGAAAGCCAGAGCTGTGGAGCCCGGAGGCTTCAACCAAGGGAAGGCCTGGAGGAGATAGGGAAGATAATTAAGAGATTGGGGGGTTGTGGGGAATAGGGAACCTTGAAGAGGAGGTCGGCTATTAAGCTGCCCAGATGTGTGGGGGAGATACAAGAAGAGGACGAGAGGCTAACAAAAGCCCTGGGGAAATAACTCCAGCTTTATGTCGGGCTGACCTGGGGCTTCCGGGCACTGGCCAGGAGGGAGATGGGGTAGGGGTCGTCCGCAGGGCGGAGCCCAAGGGAAATAAAGATATTTTGCATATTCTACGCGTGTTTCCCTGTCACTAATCGCATGATGAGGTTTTCCTTCCAGTGAACCAAGGGCATGGACATCGAAGGTCTGTGAGGTCCCTCCCTTGCAGCCTTTGACACTATGTGGCTCGCCCAGGTCAGAGCACAGGCTGGTAGTGGACGGGAAAGGCTGGGAGGGGCGGAAGAACAGGGAGGAGACAATGCCAGCTTCGGCCACAAGGGGGAGATAGAGGCACCCTCAGCGCCGCCACTAGGGGTCTGTTTTCCCAGCTGGGGCCAGATGAGGGCAGCAGGCACACGCTCCAACAGAGCCTATGAAATGATTCGGGGACCGCGTCTCCCAGCCCCATAACTCCTTTCCTACTCCCACCCCACCCCCCGTCCCAGTACTGGGTGGACCGCAACCCCAGGGAAGCCGGCGCAGGATCTAAATTCAACCAGGAGGGGTGGAGCGTCCAACGGCGAGCCAGAGGCCAAGTCCCAACCACAGACCGAGGAGTGGGAAGAAAAAGAGGGGGCGGGGAAGGGAAGAGAAGACCGGGCACGGGCACGGCCGATCTAGAGCATGCGCACAACTCTGCTGGCCCACCCCTCACGGCTCTTCCCAGCTTGCTCTGCGGCAAAGGGGTGTCTAAGGCAGGAAAAAAAAAAAAAAAGAAATACCTCTGCCCTCCTTTCCCTCAGCCTCAGTCCCAGTCCAGCGCTGGCTCCCCTCGCAGAACTTTCCATGTCACCTCTTAGAACCAAGCTCAAATGCCACTTCCTACATGAGACCTTGCCTGATCTCCCTCAATGTTAGTGTCTTTCCTCAAATGACTATTTATTTTATTTTGTACCAATAGACACCCAAATGAGAAGGATTGATTGATAGCAGAATGATAGCAGAATAAGCAACATGTCGCCTCATAGGGGGTGACTATTGCTTCTACAGGTTTTGCGGTCCTTTATAGGGCTGTAAACCGCAAGCCCGCATCGGTGTGCTTCCCATGAACAGTCAGCCAATAGACACAATAGCTAAAAGAAACGTTGTTAACTAAGAGGGCATGTTAAGAACGGTAACACAAAGCATCCCAGCACCCCCAAAAAAACCCTTTAGGTTCATTCTCCACAAATATGCTCCCCCCTTCAAAAAAAATCTATGGTAAAACTGGGCACGGGGTATCGTAGTAGTAAGGCAATGAACGTAGTTAGCGAGCGCAGCTTATGCCTGTAACATTGCAAAGCCTTCTCTTCACGGAGTTCTTTCCACAGCTCAACTCTTGACTGAAAGGGCTAGTTCAACCTTGAACACATTGTGGGCTCTTCTCTCTTCCTACTGCCTTCTGGCCAGACTCCTCAAAGCTGCTTTCTCCCTCCAGTCCCTGCTTCTCTGTGTCTTTGTCTGACTGGAACATGTCCCTCAACTGTTCCCTGAACTCTTAAAATAAACTCCAAAACTGATGGATGAGGTGTTTTCTCCTGAGTAAATAGCTCCATTACTAAGCAGAATGTCAGATGGGGGAAGGGGAAGAAAGAAAAATTCCCTCTTCCTCATAGCTTGCTGCCCTCTGGTGTAGATAAAAGGGACACTGCACAAAGTTCCTCCAGAGCTAAAAGTTTTCCTTGAATTCTCCACTGACCGTTTCCAGGGACTGGCAGGGGTAGCTATTTAAAGGCCTCCAGGGACATAACCAATTTTGAGCCAGTCCTAAACATCTCTTCCAATTCGATCACAGAAATATTTCTGCACTTTGTAAGGAGAGACAGAGAGTAGATGCATCTTCACTAATATATTAATACCTCATTTCCTCTGCAATCTACTCTTAGCTTTCTGTGACTACATCCACTGGAGGATGGGGAAACCAACTGGTCATGGCTATGCTGTCTCCCACTCCAGTATCAATTACCTTCTGTGTGTACATGTTGTCTCCCCTATGAATTTAAGCTCTTGGGCTGTGTTATATTTGTCTCTGTTTCTTCAGGAGTTAACAAAGTGTTTAGCACTTAGTAAGTTCTAGCACATAGTAGGTTTTTAAATTCTAGTTGATCACCTGATTCACAGACTCTTCTCACAATGATTTAATGAAAACAAGACACAGTGATAAGCATTACTATGTGTCAAGTACTGTACTAAATACTGGGTGTACAAAGATAAAAGTGACTAGTCCCAGTCAGCTGACAAGTCCTTTCAAGAAGCAGTTCTCAGAGCAAGAGGTGAAAAGGATGGAGAGAAGAGTTGGCAAGTTAGGAAATGTCCAGGCTGCCAGGCTGAAAGAGCACGGTGGGATGGATGGGGGACCTCTCCTCTCACAGCCCCTTCCTTCTCAGACTCCTTCACTCACTGTCTCCTCCCCTCCTGTGACCCTTCCCTTCTGAGCCCTGCACCTCAATAAACCTCTCCTTCATATTCCTCCCTCCATTCACAGCCCTATTCCCTCATTCAATTTAATTCAACAAAAATGTATCACGTGCTTTTGTGTCCAACTCTTTGTGAGCTCATGGACAATACCATACCAATGCTGTAGGTGGGGTGTTTTTGAAGAAAATACTTCAGTGATTTGCCACTACAAATAAGGATTAAGATTAAGGCAAACAGAAGTTAGGTGACTTGCCCAGGGTCACGCAGCTAGTGTCTAAGTCTAGATTTGAACTCAAGTCTTCTGGTTCCAGTCTCAGCATTCTGTCCAGTGAGCCACCTAGCTGCGTCTTATTAAGTGTTAGCTACTAGTGTTACAAAAACAAACACAGTCATTGCCCTCAAGGATTCATGTTCTACTCAGTGGGCAGCTAGGTGGTCCAGCCATTGAGCTGTGAAGACCTCAGACGAGTCACTTAACCTTTGTTTGTCTCAATCTGTAAAATTAAGATAATAAGCACCTACCTCTCAGAGTCATAAGGATTAAAAATATGTATTTTTAAAGTTCTTTGCAAATGTTAAGGCTCTATATAAGTGCTGGCTGTTATTTTTACTTGGAAGACATTCAAGAGAAATACAAAGTAGTCCATTGAGAGGAAAAGCACTAATGTGGGGAAGAAGGAAAAAGATTTGAGAAAAGCCTGGTGTGGGAGGAAGATGGTCCCTTAGCAGTGTTTGAAAGGAAACCCCTGGGCATCCTCTGAGACCAAATCGAGGTGCATTCCCATCATGAAGAAGCACCCGAAGAAGAATGAAGATGGAATGTCTCATACAAGCAACAGTTTACAACCCAGAATAACAGTGACAGAAAGTGCACAAAAGGTAGGGATATAAGACAACCCAGTGACTCCCATTGCCGCCACAAGCAAATACAAAATGCTCTATTGGGCATTCACAGCCTTTCCAGTCTTCTTGTACCTTCCTCTCCAACAGGTGCTCTGTGATCCTCCCCAACAGGACTCTGGTCTTCTGGTTGTTCTGAGGCCTGAAACTTCAGACATTTTCTCTGCCTGGAATGCTCTTCCTCCTCCACTCCTGCTACTGACCTCCCTGGCTTCCTGTAAGGCCAGCTGAAATTCCATCTTCTACAGTAAACCTCTCTAACACGTCTTCATTCAGTGTTGTCCCCCTTTGGATTGTGGTTTTTTTTTTTTAACTTTATTCTGTATGTAGTTTGCTTTGTATATATTTGTTTGCATGTTCTCTCCTCCATTAGAGTGTAAGCTTCTTGAGGGCAGGGAACTTTTGCCCATTTTTGCATCCTCAGTGTTTAGCACAGTACCTGCACACAACAGGTGCTTAATAAATGTTTATTGAAGTTAGAAGCAGGTGTGAACCCCATTGAGAAGAGTTTTCAGTACTAGGCTGAGGATTTGGGAGATTATCCTAGGGGCAAGAGAGAGACCCTGGAGATTTTTTAATCTAACATGGTGGCTAACATGGTCAGAGAAGTGTTTGGGGATCAATTTGGCATCCAGGGGGAAGACAAATGAGACAGAGGAGAGATTGGAAATGAAAAGTCCAGTTTAGAGACCAGAGGTCCAGGTGATGAGGCCCTAAATGAGGTTCACTCACAGATCTTCTCATTTCCCACTCCTGAGCTGGAGAAGGAAATGGCAAACAACTCCAGGATCTTTGCCAAGAAAACCCCAAATGGGGTCAGGAAGAGTCGGACACGACCAGAAAACTGAACAACAACAACCATTCATACATGGCCTCTCCCTCCTTTTAAAGACGTCTCTCCAAAGAGACCCTCTTAACCCTTTCTTTCCCAGTCCCTTCACATATCTGCTTCTCTCACCAACATTTCCCTTTTCTACACTACTGAATTTAAGGATGTTACGACTTACAAACAACAATCTCAGAGCTGGAAGGGACCTTGGAGACCCACCCCTACCTAAACTACAATCACCTTCCTGAGGCAGAAGGGGATTGCTGGGAGAGAAATGAAATTTAATAGAAATCAGCGTAAAGCTTCATAGTCAGACATCAGTTTGGGATTTCTCTTCCATGATGTAGTTCAAAACCTACTTCGGTTAAAAAAATAAATCATTAGTATCAAAAGTATTGACTGTGGAATCTCTGCCCCTAGGCCAGGATTCTGGCTCTGTGTGATCCAGGGCTGTTGTCTTAATTTCTCTGGACCTCTATTTCCACATCTGAAAAAGAGGGGGTTTGGGACAGCTAGGTGGTACAGTGAATAGAGCAAAGGCCCTGGAGTCAGGAGGACCTGAGTTCAAATGTGGCCTCAGACACTTAACACTTACCAACGGTTTGACTTTGGTCAAGTCACTTAACCCCAATAGCCCTGCCTTCCCCCCTCCAAAAAAGAAAAAAAAAAAGAAATGAAAAAGAGGGGGTTGGACTGAGTGACCTCTAAGGTCACTTTCATCTTTAAATATAATCATAGGAGCACTCCACAGCATCTCCAATAGGCAAATATTTTACAGTATATCCAATAAGAGCCCAGTAGTTCCCAAAGCAGCTTTTTTTCACTCCAGGATGACTCTGTTAGGAAATTTTCCCTTATATCAAACCCGAATTTAATGCTTTGTAAGGCCAGCTTGCATGCCTGGAATACTCTCCTGTCTGACTCCCCTCTGACTACTGACTACCTTAGCTTCCTTTAAGGCCCAGCTGAAATCCCACCTTCTCCAGGAAGCCTTCCCCAATCCTTAATTCCAGTGTTTTCCCTCTTTTGATTGTTTCCTACTTATCTTGCATATTCTTTGCTTTGTATATATTTATTTGGAGGAAACACTCTGGAGGGAAACAGAAGAAATCCAATACATTTTGAAGGTGACTACTTTTCAAACGCTTGACCCTGACTATTAGGTCAACCACCTCCCCAGGGCTTTCTCGAAGGCTTTACTTCCTGATCCTTTAACCAGTGTTCATATGGCAACATTTCAGATCTTTCAACATTTTGACTGTACACTTCAGGACACACTCCAGCTTCTCAATGTCCTTCCCCAGATATGGCACCCAGAACTGACTCCATTGTTCCAAATGTAGCCTGACCAAGGCAGAGAACAGCCTGACTCTCATCACCTCCCAAGACCTTATGAACATTATAGGCCTGGACAGGGACTAGATGTGGTTTCATTAATAAAGGAAACCCTTGGATGAGAATTCCCTATACTAACTCAGGTCATCAACCCCTCTATAATTTATAATGGTGAGGATTGTCTAGAGCTTTTGATCTCTTTTAATGCAGCTGAAGATCATATGAACTTTCTTGGTTGCCCCCATCACACCACTGATTCATGTTGACTTTACAATCACCAAAATCCCCAGATCTTTTTCCAAGGAACTATTGACTAACTACAGTTCTCTTTTCCTGTAACAATAATACAGTCTAACATGTATGTAGTTCTTCAAGGTTTGTAAACTGAGTGTCCCTTAGGCATCTCAAAATGAATATATCCCAAACAGATCTCATTATCTTCTCCCCAATCCCAATCTTCTTCGGAACTTCCTTATGCCTAGTGAGGGCACCGCCATTTTCCCCGGGGAACCTAGGTGTACAACTTTGCTGTTATCCTGGACCCTTCCCTCTCATTCACCCTATGTATACAAATCTGTTGACAAATCTGATCATTTTTGCTTTGTAGCATTTCATACAATCACAGCGCTGGTTCAGGTCCTCACCATCTGCCACCTGGACAACAGCCTTCTAACTGCACATGGCCCATCTCTCTTCACTTCACTCTATTCTCCATTCGGTAGCCTTGGTGATTTTTCTAAGCCCGCGTCAGACCCCCTCTGGCTCAATAAGCTCCCACGGCTCCCTATTTCCTTCAGCGTTAAATGTCAAGTGCTTTGTTTGGCATTTAAAGCTCTTTCTAACCAGGCCCCTTCTACCTTTTCAGACTTCTAACACTCAGCTCAGCTCCTCTCTACTCGCTCTGAGATGCAGTGACGCTGACCTACTTGCAGCTCCTCGGACAAGACGCTCCAGCTCCCACGTGCCCGTCTTTGCACCGGCTGTCCCCCAGCCCTAGGACATTCTGCCCCCTCAGCGCTACCTCTTCGTTTCTTGGATTTCTTCAAGACTCAGCTCAAACGTCATCTTCTGCATGAGACCTTTCCCAGGCTGTCAGCGGCCAATGCTCCCCTTTCAGATTGCCTTCTTATCCTCAGCCTATACCCAGTCATTTACATGTGGCCTTCCCTATTAGAACGAGCACTCCTTGAGGACAGGTCCCATTTCTTGCCTTTCTTCATCAGTGCTTTATTTTCCCTCTGACCAACAGACTTCACAAGGATTAGCTCATCAGAGCTTCCCACCAGCTCTGTGAAGCAGAGGCTACTATTATCCTTCTGTGACTTGGGATCAAAAGGATCTTAGAGGTCACGTCTTACAGCTCTCTCATTTTGTCAGTGATGAAGCTGAGGCCGGGAGAAGGAGAGCAGCAGATAGAGCGCTGGACTTAGAGTCAGGAAAATCCAAGTTCAAGTCTGACCTCAGATACATACAGCTCTTACTAGCTGTGTGACCCTGGGCAAGTCACCTGAACCTCTATCTGCCTTGATTTCTTCATCTGTAAAATGAGGATAATTTTATTATATTATACAAGATATATTATCAATTAATATGTTTAATACAATATATTATTTAATATTATAATATAAAATATATTATATAATACAGTACACTTATTATAAAAATACTTACTTCCTGGGGGCTATCGTGACGATGAAATGAGATATTTGTAAGGCATTTAGCACAGTACCTGGCACATGGGCACTTAATAAATGCTCTGCCCAAGGGCACGTAGGTAGTAAGCGGCAGAGCCAGAACTCAAGATTCAAGATCTAGACCTGATTCCAGCTCCAACTTTGTTGTGTTGTTTTTTTTAAACAAAATTAATTTCAAGCTACATCATGGGGAAAACATCCCAAATTGAAGAGGTCCCCAATCCATTTGAGGTTACTAATAAAAGACTTAAGTCTATCCCTTCAAACATCATCTTCTTAAGCTGGGACTGACATTGCACAGTAAGATCTTGCTGGAGCCCAACTCTGGCTCACACATTCATTATTTCTTTTTTAAAATTCCTTTTGTTTGGTTGGTTGGTTTGCTTTTTTGGAGGGAGGAGGGCAGGGCAATTGGGATTAAGTGACTTGCCCAAGGTCACACAGCTAGTGTTAAGTGTCTGGGTCTGGATTTGAACTCAGGTCCTCCTGACTCCAGGACCTGTGCTCTATTCACTGCACCACACAGCTAACCTAGCTGTTTCTTGCTCAGTTTTTTGTCATCTACCAAACTGATAAGTATGTGATTCCTGCCTTGATCCAAATTGCTGTTCAAAAATGCTCAGCACATCAGTAGCGACCAGTCTCCAATCTGATAATGAACCTTTAATGACTATTTTTTCAAGTTTGACCCTTTGACCTGTCTTATGTCTGCTGGTTGTTGAACTCTGACCTGTCTTTTGTGCAGAGAGCATAAAAGCCTTTATTAAATTATTGGCTGAAATCTAGGTGCACTATAAGGCTACAGTGTTTCCTTGCTCTGCCCATGACTGCTGTTAAAAAAAATGAATGAGGCTCTTCTGGAATGACCTTGATGAAGCCTGGCTGGCTCTTAGTGATCCCCACTTCCTTTTCTGGACGTTCACTTGTTGTGTTTGTCCTTTGTTTTTGAAGAGGACCATGGTATCAGGAAAATGATGGCATAACTTATAGCTGATTTTTATTTGAGTGAAGGAGGATTGTGCAAGGTCACCAGCCTCACTTTCTTCTCCAGAGCCATCTGGGTCTAGTGACCAGATATTCATCAGGATGACTGGAGATAGCCCAGGATTCGATGGGAGACCCTGGCCCTTTTAGGCTAAGGCCTGTTTAGGAACTCAGATCGAGGTAAAGCCCATTTAGTGAATAGGCCTCCTTAAGAAGCGAGTCAAGGGTTGGCCCCTTTAATTAGAAAAAAAGGAGGGACAGCTAGGTGTGCAGTGAATAGAGCACTGGCCCTGGAGTCAGGAGGACCTGAGTTCAAATCCAGACTCATGAAACTTAACACTTACTAGCTGTGTGACCTTGGGCAAGTCACTTAACCCCAATTGCCCTCCAAAAAAGGGGGAAAAAAAAAGAACAAAAGACAAAAGTGTCAAGCTGGGAGGGGAAGACCCTCAGGGCTGCTGTTCCAAAAAGAAACAGTTACCACTGACATTTACTCAGTCTAAGGCAAGAGGGTCCAAAACACAGTCATGGAGGGGAGCCTGGGTAGGGGCCAATTGTGGTCCAATACATATATGACCTTCAGAGTGAACTGGGTCTAAGGTTTTGTGAAAGAGAGAAAGAAAGAAAGAAAGAAAAAGAAAGAAAGAAAGAAAGAAAGAAAGAAAGAAAGAAAGAAAGAAAGAAAGAAAGAAAGAAAGAAAGAAAGAAAGAAAGAAAGAAAGGAAGGAAGGAAGGAAGGAAGGAAGGAAGGAAGGAAGGAAGGAAGGAAGGAAGGAAGGAAGGAAGGAAGGAATTAGTAGTTCTTCGTTCTCTAGGACTTTGGTTATCATTATTCCCTCCACCCTGAGCACTGATCTTATTTCTCCAAAACACAACCGTTGCCAGACACAGCTTATTCTGAGCTTCAGAATTACTGACATTAGATTGCAAGCTCCTAGGGGAAGGGACTATGTTTTGCCTCTTTCCCTATCACCAACACTTAGCATAGGGCCTGTCACATAGTAGGTACTTAAAAAAATTCTTACTGACTGGTTGATACCATTCTTATGAAACTGGGCCATGCTTTCTGAATTTACCTTCTCACACACCCTTATTTTCACATCTTAAAAAAGCCTAAGGTGGTCAGTGAGTTCCTTTTGAACTTACACAGTCTCTTAAGACAACGCTTTCTTTTCTTTCTCATTCAGGAGAGTGGCCTATTCCTCCTGGGCTGACTTCCCCAGTATAAGTTTAGGCCATGGGATCTTTCCTAACGTTCCTCTCTAGCCTTTGGAAGCTGTTCTTTCCAGTGTCAGGGTTTCTTAAACTCTTTCCACTGGAGACCCCTTTTCATGTTTTGGCAGCGTTTGCTGGCATTGTGGCATAATAGCACAGTGCTCATGCTTTGTGTTCAGAACCAAAGCTGTAGTGAAGTTTCCAGATGCAAGATGGGCAAGTGCTGCCAGAAATGGCCCAGATTCATTACTTGTTAGATTTTTAATTAATTTTGGGTCATTGTGCATTCAGAAACCTTTTTAGGGGTGGCTAGGTGGTGCAGTGAATAGAGCACCGGCCCTGGAGTCAGGAGTACCTGAGTTCAAATCCGGCCTCAGACACTTAACACAAAAAACTAGCCGTGTGATCTTGGGCAAGTTACTTAACCCCAACTGCCCTCCAAAAAGCAAAAAAAAAACCTTTTTACTATTGCCAAATTTTCACAGCCCCATATGGGGTCATGACCCACAGTATAAGAAGTGCTATTTAAATCTAGATGATATTAGACTGTGCCTGGATTCTATCTTATTTTCCTTTTTCTTGTTTTTCTGTCATGTCTAATTCTTCGTGAACCCATTTGGGGTTTTCTTGGCAAAGATACTGAGGTAGTTTACCATTTCCTCCTCCAGATCATTTTACAGATGAGGAAACTGATTCAAAGAGGGTTTAGTGACTTGCCCAGGGGCACACAGCTAGTGTCTGAGGCTGGATTTGAACTCAGGTCCTCCTGGCTCCAGGGCTGGTGCTCCATCCACTGCACCACCTAGATATCTATCTCCTTTTTTGTCTTTTGACAATCTCAAATTGCCATCATTTCTACACCAGCAGGCAGCTCCTCTTCATTGTTCAGAATCAGATCAGAAATTGAAGTTCCTCCCAGAGCTTTAACAAGAACAAAGCAAAGGAGACACTTTCTCTGAGCCTGAAAAGCTGAGGGGTAACACACAGAATGTGTATCCATTGCTCCAAGTGCATTGTGCCATTGGGATGGAGGGTGCAATTTTGTTTCACTAAGGTGAGTCCAGAAGTTACTAGTTCATCTACTTTGGATAGAGAAAAATGCCAACAGGTATCTGCATCATTGAGATTCCCACTCACTTCTCTGTCATAATGCCACACTAGGGCTGTGAGCTTTCCCCCAAATTCCTTGTCTAGTTTTTACCATTCAACACTGGAAGGTGCTTCGACAGCAGTAGATTTCTATTTCTGCCAAATATATTCACCATGTTTCTGGTTCATTGCATTTCTTTATACATGGGTAAATCTTCCAAATATGTAGTGCTACTCTGTGCCACCCTGCCCCTCCCCTTTGCCCATCTTCCCCCTTTCGAATAAGGAACATCTAGCCCTTTCAGAGCCACGTGTCCGACATGAGTCTGACAGTCCATCAAATCTCAGGGACACCTCTGAGTTCCAGTTGGCTTCCTGGAGTTAAGAGATCTAGCTTCCCTCACTTGTTATACTAACTTTGTGTATTATACTTAGAGACATCTGCAACCAAGGATTTCAGCATTGATTCCTTCTCTGCGTGTTGTCCTCTGTCAGTTTCTGGGAATCTCTGCTACTCTTCTTCCTACATGATAGCAAGCCCCCATGCTCTCAAGTGTGCTATGTGTACAAGGACGGTCTTCTCTCTACCATTTCACTTTTTTTTTATAAACTTTTTTTTTTTGCTTTTTTTTTTTCCCTTTGGAGGGCAGTTGGGGTTAAGTGACTTGCCCAAGGTCACACGGCTAGTTTTTGTGTTAAGTGTCTGAGGCCGGATTTGAACTCAGGTACTCCTGACTCCAGGGCTGGTGCTCTATTCACTGCGCCACCTAGCCACCCCTTACCATTTCACTTTCAAGATTTGCCTGGCTTAAGCAGCAAGGCACCCTGAGGGAGGGACAGGAGGCTGCATGTGCAGGCAAGTTAAGCCACCACTATCACTACCACTTTGACCACCACGTTGCCCTATGGAGACAACTCAGAATCCTGAACCCAAGAGCCTGGGGAACGGCAATGCTTTCTGCCCAGTGTGATGTCCACAGCCATCAGCCTGGGAAGCAAACTCGGTGGAGACAGAGCTGGACAACTGCTCCTACAGGTGCTACAGACACAACTATGGAAAACCCCCAAGAGAAAGGTCTTGCTACCAAAACCCCTGGCAGCGTTCATTGGTACGAGAAGATGGAATGATCTTATCAGTGAAAATGAGATTAAAGAAAAGACACTAACATGTGCTTTGCAGCTGTATGTGTAGGATCATAGGACCTTTCCATCTGGCTTACAGTTGGTACATTCAGTTCAATATGTATTGTGTGCAACATTAAAACATGAACTCCTTGAGGCCATGAACTGTCTCACTTCTTGGTTTGTAGTTCCAGAGTGCAGCACAATGCCTTGCACATGGTGAATGCTTAAAAGTGCTTTATTTGTTCACTCATTTATTTGTTCATTTTCAGCTCTCCAGGCAAATACAAGGGCAACTAGAACACCGAACTTAGAGGTAGGAAGACCCGAATTCAAATGCGGCCTCAGACACTTACTGGCTGTGTGACTCTGAGCAAGTAACTTAACCCTGTTTGCCTCTATTTCCTATCTGTAAAAATGAGCTGGAGAACGATGACAAACTACCCTGGTACCTCTGCCATGAAAACAGCAAATGTGGGTCCCAAAGAGTCAGACAATTGAAATAACAGGCAAATAAATTCTTACCAGGCCTTAGTGCAGTTAGTCTCTGACCAGGGCCATGTCATTCTTACATTTTATTCTATGATCCAGAAATCTGTATCCCATTCTTAGATACTATGTTCTTAAACCAGCTGTTCACTCCCCAAATCTGAAGTCTTTTCCTTCAAGCAATAGCAGTGACTGATTTTCTTGCCCAGGGCTTCTTAATATCCAGCAGCACTTTCTAGAGCCTTCTTGGCAGAAACATTTGTGAACACCTGGATCACAAGAAGTGAGTAGCAGTCATGTAGCTTGACAAGTCTTGGGAGGTTCTCTGTCACTTCCTGGAAATATGCTCCAGGAAGATAGCACACTGTTATCATCGGGGTGACAAAGAGCTTCCTTATTACCCCTTCTTCGGAAACATTCACAAACCACACCCCTGACCTCCTCTTCCTCTTACCCTTCCTGGATTCTCTCACCTGTGAATCTACATCATCATTCCTTGGAGAAAGAAGAAGCAACTGCTTTCCGAATCCAGCTCCTTCTTCTTGAGGACTAGCCTCATTCACATATTACAGAGCTCAGAGGGTTCAGTGGACTTTCTTCTATTTCTCCTTCCTCCTTAAGAATTCCCAACACAGGTGAAGATTCTTGGCCGCTTCTTCCAATCTCTTTTCTTCTGTTTTTCCCCCAAAATAATTCATTCTTCTTTTTAAAAGACCACAAGTCTCCCTTTTAACCTGTAGAGTAGAGAGGTATAAGCCTGTGTGGGTAGGATGCTTTGTTTTCTAGGAGGGAGGCCAGCCTGCAGTCTGAGTGCAGATAACAGTTAACCCCACTTGGCCATGGCAGCCATAGAAACACCATTGTCTATCAAGTCCCGTTCTCTATAGGCTACTACAGATTTCTCTCTGCTCTCTGTACTTTGCTAGCAGTGAGGTCCTCAGCGTCCCTTTTCTTTCTTGATAGAAGCTTTCCTGGAGAACTGCTGTGGCAAACTGCAAATGAGGGTCCTCAAACATTTGGCTGCTGCTTCTTTTCCCCTTAGCATCTTGAGAGCCACACCCTGTTACCTTCACCTACTGTCCTCTCCCCCAGTGGATCTCCTCAGCTTAAATTTTTCTCCTCCTTCAGCTTCTCAGTTCCTTCCAGATTCAATCTCTGGCTTTTTTCGAAATTCTACAGCCCTCCAAATCTCCTTCACAGTTCCTCCTCCTTCTTCAGCAGAAGCCCCTGGTCCTTCTTCCACCAAAGACAAAACTAGAATGCTCAAGGCACTGTTCCAGGTCATCAGATAATAGAACCATAAATTTCAGCCTAGAATAGACTTAATCGATCATCTAAGCCTCTCCAATAAGAAAAATGAAGCCCAAAGCAGTTATTTGCCTAAGGTCATAGATAATAGATGGCTCCCCTCCTTGTCTTGCCCTTACTTCTCCAGGCACTGAGTTTCCCCATTCCCATACAACCCTTGGCGCATAAGAAGGAGGCAGAGGCTACTCTGAAGGGGCAAACCCCAAAGGCCTTTTAAAAACTACAAACTGCAGAGAATCGGGTGGATAGAAGGGTTGGGTCCATTCACTGTCCTTCGGGGAGAGGCAGTGCTAGCAGTCTTTAGAGACATAATCAAAGTCTCTGAATGCCTCTTGCTCAGCAGCTGAGAGGGGCCGGGCCTCCCGGGGTGGTGTCAGAGCTGGGGCCTCTCCAGTGAACTCCTCATCAAAGTTACTGATGTCTGTTCGGCCCTTGATCACAGGAACAAAAGGCGGTGGCAGCTGGCGGGCAAGTAATGCTTCCCAGCCCAGGGTCTGGAGAGGAGTGCAGGGAAAAGGGAATGAACATTTACTGTGCATCTACTCTGTGCCAAGCACTGTGCTTAGCACTTCACAAATAGCATCTTATCTGATCGGTACAACAATACTCAGAGACAGGTCCTGTTATTACACCCATTTTACAGTTGAGAATACTCAGGCAAACCAAAGTTAAATGACTTGCCCAGGGTCACACATCTAGTGAGCGTCTGGGACCTGAGGATTGGAACTCCAAGCCCAGAGTTCTATCCACTGGATGACTTAACTAAGTCAGCCTTTCTAGGACTGAACACGTTCCTCCTCTAATGTTCCTGGGTTCAACCCAACAGGTTCCCCCAAAACTTATCCCTAGCCCCCAACAACACAGTAACAGTGTTACTATCCTTCTCCCAACTATCCTCCCTCCTCCCAACTCTGATCAGTGTCTCCCCAAATTGATATGCAAGGTTTCCAGCACCAACCCAAATGCCCTCCAATATCCCAGTGTTCCTCTGATACAATACTGAACTTTCCCACCCAATTCCCATATCCCTAGCATTATCCTTCTCTTTACCCCAGTGTCCTACCAAAAGTAACCTCAGTATTCTTCAGTAACCATGAACCAGAGTGTCCCCAGGACTGATTCTTTCCACTGTCGCATGTCCTTTAAACTGAACCCATACTGTCCCTCCAATGTAATTAAGTATCTCTAAGGAAACTGGGGAAGGAGTTTCACAGAGATGTGGTGAGTAGGTACAGAAGACAATATGTAGGAAGATGGGGAAAGCAGAAGGAAAACACAAAGCATAAGGAAGTGGAGAAGGCAGTGTCAGGAAGGAAACCAAGGCATAGAGGTCTTACCCGAAAGAATGGCTGCTTCTTAACATCCTCAGCATCCCTCTCACCAGAGCCCAGACGTCTCTCTGGGTTCCGCCGAAGTAGCTGGGAAGAGGATAGAGTTAGACCCTTACTCCCCATTCCCTACACTTAATCCCCATGAAGCTAGGATCCCGGGTCCTTCTCTCTGGAGCTCAAAGAATCCTCTAAGAACCAGCCCTAGCCTTGCCCTGATTGGGGGCAATAAAGAGACTCAAATATCTGATGGTGGGTGCAATAGGTAGGGGATAGGGCTGGGCCTACAGGGTCAAGAACAGAGGGTGAGGGTGTGCCAGGGGCTGTGGGAGTTTGAGTCCAGAGGTCCTCACCCTGCGCATGATGCCAATGGCTTCTGTGGAGAGGAAGCGGGGGTAGCGGACCTCATCATTGACGATGCTGTCAAACACCTCCTCTTCATCATCTCCAGGGAATGGGGACTAGAAAGGAAGGAATAGTAGTATGGGGAGGGAGCTGATTCCCCTAGTTCTCTAGCTACTTTCATATCACAAATGGCCCATGCATCCTATTGCTAAGCCTGAAATGCCCTCCCCAGCTCCTCTCCCCTTCTCTTTCAGGTGTCAGGCCGTCTCAACTCCCTCAGGAAGCTCCTCTAACCTTGCCAGTCTGTGCTTCTACGGTTCAGCCCCAATAACACAGCCCTCTCGTCTAGGGAATCCCAACTATTCGGGTCTGTCTCCCAAATCAGGTACAGGGATAGAAGCCTCTTTTGGCTGAGTAGTCTGGACACTGAACTCAAGACAAGAAGATGTAGATTTAAATCCTGCCTCAGAGACTTAGTAACTGAATGACCCTGGGCCCCTAACTTAACTTCTCCAGGCCTCAGTTTCCTCTTCTATAAAGAGGTGAGATGAACTGACCTTTAAGCTACCTTACAGCTCTCAATCTATCCTATGATTCCCATACTATTCTAATATCTGACCGGTATCAAGGAGACCAGGAAATGGTACCTCAGACTGAGGTCACAGGACTCACCTCCCCTACCAGCATCTCATAGAGCAGTACACCCAGCCCCCACCAGTCCACTGCCCGGGTATAAGATGTATCAGTCAGCACTTCAGGAGCCAGGAATTCTGGGGTCCCACAGAATGTGCTGGTGCGGTCACCGAAGCCCATCCCTATAGGCAGACAGCAAAGGAGTTGAGAAGGCATCCAAGATATTGCCCATTCTGGAGCACTGACTCCACCTCCACCAGGTCCCTGCCCTCAAACCAGGCCTTGGCCCTCACCCTCCTTGCAAAGCCCAAAGTCAGCAATCTTCACATAGCCTTCGGTGTCCAGCAGTAAGTTGTCCAATTTCAGGTCCCTAGAGGGTTTGGAGGCAATAGTTAGGGTCTTCTCCCTGGGCCAGGGGTCCTGACCCCTGGGCCTGAGTCCGGTCCTGCCTCCTCCCTCACCTGAGTTTAAACACCCCCCCCCACCCCCACACACACAGAAATCTCGCCTGGTCTTTGCCACCCACCTGTAGACAATCTTGTGGTCATGCAGGAACTGCAGGCCCAGCACCACGCAAGCCGAATAGAAGCTGTGGAGAGGAAGGTAAAGGAGGTGACTGTAGATCTGTCTGTGTTGATGAGAGCTACGAGAGGGTGTCTCTGAGAAGGAAGGCGGTTCTCGAGGGGACAGGGGCGGGGACAAGGGGAAGGTGTCCCGTATGTGGAAGGCGTCCATGGGGACCAAGGAGTGTGAATACAGGGAAAGGTCAGGGAATCAGTGAGCAGCTAGGTGAGTTCAAATTCGGCCTCAGACACTTACAAGCTGTGAGACCCTGGGCAAGGGAAGCTGGAGAAGGAAACGGTAAACCACTCCAGTATTTTTGCCAACAAAATCCCAAATGGGGCCACGAAGAGTCGGATACCACTAATCGGCTAAACAACAACCAGGGATCGGTATGACTGGAAAGAGCAGGGCACCTGCGGGAGCGGGATGGGGTGCACCCTGCACCCACAAGGGGCTCGGGGCTCGTCTGCCTTGACCGGGATAAGGCAGAAGGGGCGGGGCGGGGCTGGGCCGGGCCCGGGACTTACACAGCTCTTGGTTCTGTGAAGACGTCGCTGTGGATGTGCAGCATGAGGTCCCCGCCTGCCGCGTATTCCATAACAAAGCACACGTGCTCGGGGGTCTGGAAGCAGCCGAACAGGTTGACCAAGAAGGGATGGCCGGCTCCCGTCACCGCGGCCAGAATCCGCTTCTCACACATCAGGCTGAGGAGGGGGCCGGGAAAAGTCCAGGGGTCAGAAGCTCCGCCCCAGCCCCGCCCCTGCCCCGCCCCACCCCCCTCTCCAGCTTACCTCTCCACCTCGTCCCGGGCCACAATGTCCCCCTTCTTTAGGGCTTTGACTGCAAAGAGCTCCCCGCTGGGCAGATACTCAGATAGTAGTACCTGGGGGCGGGCGCGCGCAGGTATGACTCAGGGCCCGTCTCTCCACTCCAAAGGACCCAGGCTTCAGCCCGCTCCCTTCCCAGTTCCTCCCACCTCACCTTCCCAAAGTGGCCTCGGCCCAGTACCGCCAGGAATTTGAAGTCGTTCAGGCTCAGCGGGGAAGTCCTCAGGGGGCTGTAGGGGAAAGAAGGCCTTGTGGAGACCCAGGCATACGGCTAGAAAGGGAGTGGGGTAAAGGGAGGGTAGAGTTACCTGGATGGGGTGGGTCCCGGAGTCTCTTTGTCTTCAGGCATTGATTCCAGGGACTGTGGTGTATCTTGGCTTCCGGGGCTCTATACCGGGAGATGAAGGAAGTCCTTTCACTTCCAAATGCCTTCTCCTGCCCATGCTCCTTTCCCAAAGGGTCTCCATGTCTGATCAGGAAAGGGAGCCCAGATAACCTGGCTTCTAGTTTTGGCTGTCAGTGACTCAGTGTCACTTTGATTGAGCCTCCTAATCTCTAAATGTAAGGATTTGAGACACCCAGTCAGCTAAGCCTCCCATTAGTATGAAGGGGTCCTCACCAGGGAGGAGGGACTGGAAAGGCTAGAGGGGCTGGAGAGTAGATCCAGGGGACTTTTCTGGGTGGAGCTATCAGAGTCCAGGTTCAGCTTCTCAATGGAAATATCCCTACAGAGAAAGAAGAAGAGGACACATGCATTGTCAGTGTGTCCATGGATCCAAGCTCTTCAAAAAATGTCCCCAACTTACCTTTCTAGTCTTATTAAACATTACCCTCTAGCACACTACAGCCTAGCCAGTTTGCACCTCCTCACACAAAATGTTCTATCACCTACCTCCATACCTTGGCACAGGCAATCTCCTGTGCCTAGAATGAATTCTCTTCTCACCTCTGTTCCTCCAGCATCCTTCAAGACTCAACTCAAGTGCTACTTTCTACAAAACTCATTCAACTATTAGTGCTTCCCCTCCCCCCCAAATTATTTTGTATGTATTTTGACTACACCTACACATGCGCATCCATGTTTGTGTGCCCTAGCAAGAAAGTAAGCTCCTTGAGGGCAGGGACTATTTTGCTTTTGTCTTTGTATCTGAAGAGCCTGGTACATTGTATGTACTTAAGAAATGCTTGCTTTCTTGCTTGCTTAAGGGGCGAGGGAAAAGAGCTGAAATGGATGCCTAGTACAGTTCCCAGTGCTTGGAGAGAATGTGAGAGGTAGGAAATTCCATATGCAAGAGGGCAGAAAGATGCCAAAAGGAAAGGGTTTCAGACAAATATATGAGTTAAAGTCCCTTATCCTATAAGCTTGGGTTCTGGGGCAGGGGGATACTAGGCCCTAGGGTCCTGAGCTTATATGCTAAGGGTTTGAGGAAAGGGATACCAGAGTTTTTTATTCCATGTGCTTAGGTGATGAAGGTGTCAGACTAGAAGATTCTAGTGTGATCAGAGATTGGGGAAGGGAGAGGAGTTGGGCAAAGGGGTTCTTACCCTGAGGTTCGGCCTTCAGCTGTAGTGGCCCCAGGGCTGAAAGTGCCTGTGGAATTGGCACTGGGAAGGAGTCGCCTAAGGAGCCGCACCCATGTAGCAATGTCAATGTTCATTTGCCGAGCTCGAAGGAAAGCCTTTCCTGAATATCAATGAGGAGAAAGGGTTATGCACTGGAGTCCTGCTTCTTATCCTCTTCCTTGCCCAACCCACCTCGCTCACCCTGCTGCTTGGAGAACACCTTTTTTTGCCTCTGGAGCCGTGGGATCCGTTCAATCACTGGGTTGTGGAAGATGACCTAGGAGGGAAGGGAGATACTCCCAAACCATGATCTCTGAGCCTAGGCCAGCACTATGGGTGGAGGACTGGGGAGGACAGTGCTTCAGAGAACAGGATCCTAGCATGAAGTTTGGAGCCTAGGGGCAGAACCTCCAGCAGCTGACAGTCTTGGGGAAGGCTAATGGCACTAGACACGTGATAAACCATACTTCTGACAGTAGATATTACTAAGAAGTTTGGAGTTATGAGAAAGAAGAAGCATAGGGATCTGGGGCTCATGAGAGATAGAGGTCTAAGGGCCATACCTCTGCTAGAAGACAGCCTTGAGGCTCCAACTCTAATTGCACCTGATGTCTCTGGTTGTCCAGAAAATCCTCAAGCTTCAGGAACTTAAGGGCACACAGGCCTCGTTGGTCCCTCCAGAATACAGATAGTTCAAGCTCTCGGGCCTGGGGGCAGATCAGAAGGGAGCTGTCCTTGGTCTTTGTGTTTTCGTGGCCTTCCCTCCCCTATAGCAACAGTACCACCCTAGAGTTGTGCTCCCCTACATGGTTCCTTGTCTCTCCCAGACCCTCTTCTGCCAACACCTACCCTTTCCAGCTCCAGAGTGAAGCTCTGGTCCCAAGCATTCAGACCACATGGCTTCCATGGTGTCTGGCCCACCACTGTGTTGTCTACCTTGAGCACAGCACTGACCTCATCTGTGAAGAGGGCATGGTGTCAGTCATTTCCTTTTCCCCCACAAATCTCCTTCCCCAACATCTACCCATGAATACTCAGCCCCTGTATTATCTTTCCCCTCAGTGTATCAGAGGGATACTCAGCTGGTTGGTTCCTCAGTCTTGATACTGCCCCTGCCACTGAGGCTGCCACTTCTGCTATAGAGGCCCCTGGCTGGGCGACCCAGGAACGGGGTACGGCCTTCAGGGGTGCCTAAGTTCCCTGAAGTTGGTGGAGAACTCCAAGGAACAGTCTCAGGAAGTCCACTGCAGCCTAGCACACGTACTGACAGAGTCCCTGTGGGGAAAGGGTGATCAGTAGGACACCAAAAAGTGTAAGGTTTATGAACCCCAGCTATGGCCTTGGTCCTGGGAAGGGGATGATGCAGGGTCCTGAAGAACATTTGGAGCTAGGGGTCAGACACTGTATCACAAGGGAAGGAAGGGGCAAAGTAGCTAAAAACAGAAAGTATTAGCTTTAGACACTTAGAGGAAGGAATGAGATAAAGGTCTTAGGTAAGCATGGGCCTTTGAGTAAGATCCCAGGGAATGTGAAGGGTGGAGTTTGAAACTTAGATCTTGGAGAGTTTGAGATGGGGTTTATGGGACTGAAGTAGAGCTAGGACCCAGGGAATGGAGAGGTGGAATAACTATTTGGAGAAAGGATCAGTGAGAGATCTGGGAGATGCACTAGACCAATGGAGAGGTGCTGAAGTTCAGGGTTATATGGGGGGCTGAGATGGATGCTCTGGGGTCTTCAAGGCATAGAGATTCATAAATAGGTTTGGGAGACTAAGGGCCAGTCTCCTGGTTTGGGTAGGGAGAATGAGTGGGGATTCTGATGCCAGGGCCTGAGATGCTAGGAACCAAATGCTAAGACCCAATAGGGTTGAGAGTTTGGATAAGACTTTGTACAGTCTGCTCACTAGAGTCAGGTCTTGTAGGGTTAGTGTTTGAACAATGAAGTCAGGAAAATGTGAGGAAGGCAAGTTCCGACCATCTGCTGCAAGTGAATGGCCAAGGTCTGGACCATTTAGGGTGGTATGCTTCAGAATGAGGATCATAGAACTATATATATATGCCTAGGCCCCAGGGCATAGAGGGCAGGGTCTTGGGAGCCCTGGGGGCAAGGCTGGGACTCCTAGGTGTCTGGCTTTGGTCAGATGGCACACCTGTGAGGGGCGAGGGTTTGCAGAGCGTGCTGTAGTGAGTGGCGGGGAAAGGGCCGAGGCGGGCACTGAAGGCAGAGGATGAGGCCATCGCCAGTTCCTCCAGCAGAAGTCGACCCTTGGGGTGGTCTGCGGGCAGCTCCCCAAGGCGTAGTTCCAAGGCTGCCCGAAGCAGTGCCAGCTTCTGGGTGGACTCTGTCAGCTTGGCCTGGGCCTGAAGTAGGGTGGGGTATACAAGGAGGGGCGGAGCATTAAGAAGAGCAGAGGGGAGCAGAGGGGAGCCTCAAGGGACCCTTCTGCTCCTATTCCAGTTAACCCTCCCCTTCTCGTTTTCCACAATCCTTTACACCTGCCCGTCCCAGGCCACGCCCCCATAGGCCCTCCCCTTTGGCTCGAGCCCTCGGGTTGCGTCTCCTTCTACCTTACCTCGGAGATAGCCTTGCGGTCAGGGGCCTTGGCAGCACTGAGAAGGCGCAACACGTTCTTGGCCCCCTCCGCCACTGCGTGCTCCACTCGGAAGTGATGCCTTAACTCCTCGATGCGCAGCTCCACCGACCCCAGGTCCGGGCCCCCTGTGGCCACCGAGGAGTTAATGTGCGGGTGGAAGGGGGTCTCCCCCATCCCACCAGCGGCGACGATACTCCAGGACACACATACACTGCACACCTAGCTGCAGACGTACACTGGGGCTCCAGCACAATCGTACACACCAAGACCAGCTCTCCATCCTTCCCACCGACTTTGGCTCTGGCTGTCCATCTCTGTGTCTGTCTGGCTCTGGCTCCCCCCCTCCCTCTTGTCTCTCTCTGGGTGGGGGGTGGCACTTTCCCAGTGCAGGGGCTCACCCTGTGACTCCTCTGAGCCCTGATTCTCCAGCTGCCCCGCCTGTAAGGCCCTTCGAATCTGCATGCGGATGATGTCGATTTTGGTCTTACTGTCTTGCAGCATCTGCTGGGCCGTGAGCAGCAGCTTCCGGTCCTGAAAGAGAGGGAAAGAATGGGGAAAAGGAGAGGGAGACATCACCAACACCCCTCCACACCCTCACTAGTAAAGAATGGGGGGAGGGGCCAGAGTGGGCGTTCAGTGAAGATCCAGTGTGTGTTCCTGCAGGATGATGTGATACCCATGTTCTTGTCTTGGCATATGAAGGATGTGTGTGTATGTGCCCTCCACAAGTCTCCCAGGGCTGATGGACTTGTGTATATGTCCACCTGTCTGTGCTTTGAGGGGCAAGGTTCACTTAAGTTTACATGTATATTACCTCTCTATGTATGTCCTTATAGAATCATAGAAAGTCAGAATTGGAAAAGACCTTAGCAGTGGTCTAATCTGACCTCATTTACAGATGACACAAATGAAACTCAGAAAAGGGGGAGATGACATTACAATTCAGAGTCCACAAAGGGGCTTCCTGCAAAGTTTGAAAGGGCCTTAAGTTATTGTGCAAATGTAGAAGAAAGAGAGGCCCAGAGATGGAGCAGCCTCTCCCTTTCCCTTTGGCATTATTGTTGCCCAGGGGAACCCCCAGACCTAACCTTGAGGACAGTCTAGCAGTGTGGAAAGAGCCCTGGATTTAGAATTCCTCGACCTGGCTGGAATCCATTCTGCTAGAATCTCTATTATTTCCCTTCTATGCACCTTAGTTTTTTCATTTGTAAAATAAGAGTTGAACTAAAATGCTCTGTAAAGGCCTTTCCAACTCTAAATCCTAGGATCCTAGAGATGAAAGGAGGGAGGACAGGGATGGGGGGTAGCCAGTGGGTCAGTCTGGGTTGCCATCGATCTTCAACAGAGCTCTACAGATTGCCTCCAACTTAGAATCATGAAATGGTACAGCTGAAAGGCATGATATCATCACCTCAAAGATAGGGAACTGAGGCCCAGAAAGGGAAAAGGATTTATCTGCCCAAGGTTACAATGCTAATGAACTGTAGGTGCAAGGTTCTATCTCAGGTCCTCTGACTGAATTTGGAATTCTTTTCACTCTAGCACAGATGCATCAGCCAAATCCTGGTCAAGCTCTTCCTCCCCTGTGCCCGCAGTCCCAAGCAGAGGGGCTTAGGGAAGTGTTTTCCTTCCCAGCCCCAGGCCTCTGCTCTGAGCTCACCTTGGTGCTGCCATTGCTGTAGGTGTGGATCATGTTTTCTGCCCCTTGCTTGACCTTGAGCTCGATGGTCAGTTGCTTCTCCAAGCCGGCCACTAGATTCAGACTGGTGGCTGAGCAGTTGGGGGACTGGGGGCCATCTGGGAAGCACAGAGAGGAGAGAAGATGGAGTCACTTCTGCCCAGTACCCAGCCAGGAGTTCCTTGGGTGGGGGGCTGATTGATCCTGGGACACAGCAGTCCAAGCTTCCCTCTTTCTTCCTGGGGTCCTAGAAAACTCTCTCTCCCTGAAAAAAAATTGCTCAACTGGGAACCCTAGTGTCCCACTGCCCAGCAGCTGGGTGTTTTGCTTCTGCCCTGCTTGCTGGAGTCTGAATATTTCATGGGGAGCTGAGGTAAGGGGAGCTGCTGGTGTGGTTTCCACTTTAAGCCAGAAAGACAAGCTGGGGGCTGGGAGGCTGGAGGCCTGGAATCCTGACCTGTCTATGCCACCCCCCCAACAATATTTCCTGCTGGAAACAGAGTTTAGAGACTAGACCTAGGTTTCTTACCACCAGCTCAAAGGACAACCTCAAGAGATGAGTGACCCCAGGATTCTCACACTTTATAACCACCCTGAGATATTATATAGGTATCCCTCCTGGGGTTCTAGACCACCAGGAGTCTAGTCTTTTCCCTTGGAGCCCTTGACATCCAGATTGACCCTAAACCTTGACTCTCTCCCCCTGCCCAGCAGGTTCCCCCCAGGGCCCAGTGTCTCTGTTATCTCTTGGTTTCTCAGGCCCCTTCCCCAGGGACCTCAGCACCTTGCTCACCCTGGGCCTGGCCAAGCTGGGGCTGGGCCTGGCTGGGCTCATGCAGTACCACAAGGCCATGGAGTTCCTGCAGCTGGCTGTGTAGCAGGTCCAGGCGTCGTGTGGAGCCCCTAAGCAGTAGCTCCACTGGCCCTAGGCTCCGGCCGAGGTCAGTGGTTGCCCGCCTCAGGTTTTCTGCCCCCTCTTTCAGCTTCAGCTCCTTTCGGATCTCCCGTCGCAGCCGCTCCACCTCCAATTCCAGTCGCTGCTGTACCCCTGGGGCTGCCAGGTCTGCCCCTGCCAGGCCTAGCTGCTCCAGCACTGACCAGCTCCCAGGCTCGCTCTGTAAAGGGAACAGGGAAAGGCCATAGCTCAGAGCTCTGGGCATTCCGGATTCAGAGAACCCAAGGGAAGAGGAGGAAACACCTCACTGGGGATTCCATGATCAGCCTCCTCAGTCTGACACTGATGGCAAGCCCAGCCTCATGGGATCATGGGATTGAGAGCTGGAAGACACAGCTTAGGGAACACCCCCATCAAATCCCTTCATCTGAAGGAGAGACAGTGGGAAGAGGTTTGAGTCAGAACCCACATCTTGACTCCCATTTCTGCTACTATGTGACCTCCAGCAAGTCATTCTAGCTCTTCATGCCTGTTTCCATCCACCCCTACCCCTCACCATCTCCATAATATGAGGGGGTTGGATCAGATGACACATAAGGTCCTCTCCATTTCTAAATGCTATACTTCCTCAGCATTTTAAAGCTCCCACTTTCACAGACATAAAGATTATTAACTAGAAGCGACCTCAGCTATCATCTTGCACAACCTTTCATTTTACACAAGGAGAAACTGAGTCCCATAGTGAGGAAGTGACTTGCCCAAGGTTACACTGTAAATTACAGAACTAGGGCTTGAACCCAGATCCTTATACTCTCTTCCTACTTTTCTATGTGCTCCCCCAAAGTCCCCTTCTCCTATCTCAGAACAGACTAGACTCTGCTACCTTGGCAGAAACAATTCTCTCTCTTTCTGTCTTCAGAAGTGAAATCCCATCACCTTCAGAAAACTATGACTGGCTACTCCAGTACCCTCTGGGGACCTATGACACTTTTAAGCTGAACCCCATCCCTATGCTAGCTCACAGTTTTCAAGACAGGGTGGCAGGGAATATGGAGTCTGAGCTCCCCTGTCAGACAATGGATAGGGCCCAGTCTCTGCCTCCTGGCCAACATAGCCCTACAAAGTCCTGGTCATATATACCGTAGGTCCTAGGTACAGACTTCTTGGATGGAGCACTACAGAGGGACTGTGGGTAGGGACTGTGGCCCAAGGACCAACCCAGTTGGATAAATCCTTATTGGATAAATCCGTGGGGATCCATATGTCTCATATATCCTTGACCTCAGATATTTCTTTTTCTGCTTAGGAGCAGAGGACTGCCGCCTTCTCCCTCCCCATCCCAACCTCCTAGACCATATTTTCTCGTAAGCTCAGAGAAACCTCAAGTCAGAATCAAGCCTAGGGTGAAGGCTCCGTGTAACAGGGGTTTCAACAGAAAAGAGGTGTCAGGGTCCTCAATAATCTTAGTTCAAGTAACAGTGCCACCCAAAGTCCTGGAGGGAATTACCCTAGATGACCCAGAATTCCAGTGGAGAGGTGATTCCAGTAAATCTGAATTCCTGGCCAGGAGTGTCCCAGGGTCACCCAGGATCCTTGTTGTGACCGACCCTTAGGTCTGACACTGATCAAGAAAATTCCTTAATTGTCTCATTGGGGAGCCCCAGGTAGCCAGTGGCTCTGTATCCCACATCCTGCCTGTCATCACCTCCTACTAGACTGCCCAGCCAGACCCCTTACCTAGTGGCCCCATAAAGGAGATATGTCATTGGCCCTGGCCTTCCTGTGTTAATAGTAGCTGGGGACTGAAGTGGGGGAGGAGATAGACAGCTGAAGAAGGTAGACAGACGGTTCCTATCCCCAGTGCTT
The DNA here is from genome assembly GCA_028646575.1 of Pseudocheirus occidentalis. Classification (NCBI taxonomy): domain Eukaryota; kingdom Metazoa; phylum Chordata; class Mammalia; order Diprotodontia; family Pseudocheiridae; genus Pseudocheirus; species Pseudocheirus occidentalis. Next base: position 59,873,600 of record CM053594.1, read on the forward strand.
AGGTATCCAAACCCCAAGTCCCCCCAAACCGTTGCCCAGTCCCCCACCTCTAGCTCCAGGTCCGAGGGGGGCTCAGCTTCCGCCATCCTGGGTCCTTGGGCGGCTCCGCCCTTTCTTCCTGGCAGGGCCCAGAGCTCTGTGTCTGCTACTTCCTCTTTCCTGCCTGTCCCAGGCCTCTCTATGTGGGCCCCCCTGGGGGAGGGGGGGAAAGGGGGCCTGAGACTCAGGGGAACACTGGGTGAGGAGGAGCATCCCTCTCCTAGGCACAAAGACGACCAGCCTGTTAGATTCCAGCTGGAACATCAGGGGTCCCCCCAAAAGAAGGATAAGTAAAAGAGTGAGGATAGTCCCCCCACTTCCTCCTGCTCTAGGTCAGACTTGGGTCATCAGGGAGGGCTGGGGTGGTGTGTATGAGGATGCCTCCTGGTGGGCCTTTTCATCTACTGCATGTCTCCAGGTTTGGCCATATGTCCCATGGTCCCTATAAAGGCAAAAAGAGGCCGACCTTGGCCCGTGGAATTTAGGGATCACATGATTTAGAGGTGGAATGGACTAGAAATCCTCCAGTCCAACCCCTTTATTTTATAGACGGGTAAACTGAGGCACAGATTAGTTATGTGATATCCAAATATACCTAGTAAGAGGAGACAGAATTCAAAACATCTTCCTTTGACTCTAAAGCCAACGTTCTTTTTGTTATAATACAACTTTTTAACGGCCTTGTTCCCCTTTTCCCTGAATCCTGACTCTCCTCTCTTCCCATTTCCCTACCCCCATACCTAAGGCCTGTCCTTCAGACCAGACTTCCTGTTTCCTCTGAGGCTGGAGCCCACTTCCTGCAGCCCTTGTGATGAGCTGGAGGGCACATGAGACCCAAGCTTAGAAACCACCTTGGAGACCTCCATTCTGTCACTGAGAATTAGTGACTTTTCCAAACACAGCTAGTACAGGACTGAAGTAGGATTCAAATCAACCCTTTCTTACTCTAAAACTAGTCTTCCTTCTCTTTTCTTTTTGCTTTTTGGAGGGGGGGAGGGCAGGACAATTGGGGTTAAGTGACTTGCCCAAGGTCACACAGCTAGTAAGTGTTAAGTGTCTGAGATCAGATTTGAACTCAGGTCCTCCTGACTCCAGGGCTGATGCTCTATTCAGTGCACTACCTAGCCACCCCCCAGTCTTCCTTCTCTTGCAAGATCACTCTATAATTTAGTCTTGCTCTAGGAGATTGGGTTCCTCTGAACCCCACATATGATGGGGTGACTCTTAGTTTAGGTCACCTTCTAAAGGAGGGCAGAATTGGGGAGGGGAGAGAAGAGAGAAGAAAATGGTTCTCTCCATTGTGATAAGGGCCCCTTCCCTCCTCTACCCAGCATGGAACCCAGGAGCCACACCTCCTAGTCTGCAATGTGACCTTCTTCCTCTCCCAGCTGCCAGTCACCCAATCCCCCCAGGGCTGGGGCCAGCTGGGCCAGGCCCCACAAAGGGCCTATTCAGGCCACTCCCCCCCCCATCCTGAGCAGGAGGTTCCCTCTCCTTCGCAACACCCCCCACTCTACTCCTCATCCTCACTCCATTGTTCTAAGCCTGATCCTTAATACCCCAGGCACTGAAGCCCAAGCCTAAATGAGCAGCCTCTGTACTATCCCCCAATTCAAGAAGTGGACCTGGGTCTTAGGATCAGAGATTCTATAGAGGAAAGGGGCCTCAGAGGCCATTTAGTCTAACACTCTCATTTTACAAATGAGGAAACCGAGGGCCAGAGAGGTTGTGACTTGCCCAAGGTCACACAGATAAGTGTCAGAGGCAGGATTCAGAATTCAAACTATAAAGCCGCTATATCAAGATTTCCCTTCTAGTCTCCCAAACATACAACCCAGAGCAAATGCTGATGCTGGGGTCTTCTGGAATCCCAGACCTTCTAAGTCCTGCTAATATTGGGACCCAAGAATCCAGGTTCCCAACCTGACCAGCTTCATTAGGGAAGAATGAGGGGAGTAAAGGACTATCTTTCTTCCTCCTGCACTACCGGATCATAAGGAAGAAACTGAAGCTGGAAAGGACCTGAAGATTATCTCTTTTACCCCCTAATTTTATTGATGAGGAAACAGATGTGGAAAAGAAGTAGTTTGTCCAAGGTCATAGTAAGTGGCAGAGGCAAGATCTGAGCCCAGGTCTCCCTGGTTCTAATTCCAGTGTTCTTTTCATTCCCCTGCCACTCCAGGGGGAGGTAGAGAGGCCCTCAGAGAGGACAGGGATGCAGAGGGGGCATTGAGTTCTCCCCATCTCTTCCGCTTCCCACGGTGCCTGCCTCCTGTCACTGATTAGACTTCCCCAGTCCTCCTTTCTAGGGCCAGCTGAAGTCAGCTGTATAAGCAGCAGGGCTGGAACCTGGTGACCTCAGTCACCCAGGAATGTGGGGCGGGGAGAGGCCAGTGGGCCTGCCCCAATCCCTACTCACTCCCTGGCAGGGATGCTCAGCCTTTGGGGCCTTGGAGCCTAGCTCTGCAGCTGCCCCAGAGTCAGCCAGGGTCAGGGGGAACTTTCCCCTTCCTCCAGGCTGAAAATTGTGACTGAATTTAGGAGTCATAGGATTTAGAGGATTTAGACCCTTAGAGACCATCTAATCCAACCTCCTCATTCGACAGTGGAGGAAACTCAGGCCAAGAGAGAAGGGACTAACTAACCCAGGGATTCTTAACCCAGAGTCCACGAACTAGTGGTATTTTTTAAAATATCTTTTTATTACTGTAGTTCAATATAAGTGGGTTTCTTTGTAATCGTGCGCATTTTACTTTATGCAATTAAAAACATTATTCTCCCTAGACCTCAGCAGACTGCCAAGACTGACCCCAAAATGGTTAAGAGTTACTGGGCTAGCCCGATGCCACCCAGCAAGCAAGTAGCCAGGCTGGGCCAGCCAGCCGGAATCACCACTTCCTGCAGCAGGGTTCCCAGGTTCCAGCCATCCCCAGCCCCTGAATCCAAGCAATACTTTCCTCTTCAGACCAGCTTGCATATCAGTCCAGGACCCAGGCATCCCCACCCCCAATGATGTCTGGCATTTTGAATGGTTCCAAAGCTTCCTGAGCAGAAACCGGACATCCTGAACCCGGACACAGTATAGACAGACAGACACGTGTTAGCATGGAGACAGGCAGACAGACAGAGGGACAGGACAGGCAATGTGGGGGTTGGGAAGGCCACTCAAGGCCAGTAGATGAGGAGGGAAGGAAGGAAAATTATTGAGCTGGGGGAGGATGGGGCAGCAGGCCACACAGATATGCCTGTGGCTCTCCTCCTACCCTCAAGCGCCTTGAAAGCTAATTAACCCCTTGGCCCCTTGGGGGGGGGTGACTCATGGGGAGGAGGGGCTCCTTCCTCCCCCAAGGACCTAAGCATCCTGAATACACAGATCTAGGCCCCACCTTCCCCTATTGTAGACCCAGGCGTCCTGACTCCAGGCTCCCTTCTCCAGCCCACACACTTCCCGAAGTCTGACATGGAGTGAAGCTCCAGGTATCCTTTGTTCTTATCCTAGAATGGGGGATAGGGGGAAAGAGAAAACAGGGGAACCGGCAGCTTCCCCCAGTTGCCCTAGTCCCATCATAAGGGTGGGGATAAAAACAGTTGATGGAGGGATAGGAGGAGTTAGGAAGCCACCCTCTACCATCTGTTCTGGGACAGATGGGTTGAGCATAGATTCTCTCCCTCCTTACCCCAGCCCCCTTCAGCACCACCTGAGAGTAGACTCATAGTCCATGGGGGCAGCTATGGTATAATGGGAAGAATATAGGATTTATAGTCAGAAAACTGGGGTTCCTGTCCTACTTCTACCACTTCCTACTAAGGGCAAAATCATTTAGCCAGACCCTCTCAGCCTCAGTTTCCTCCTCTGTAATATAAGGCTATTAATACCTATACTATACTACTGCTCTCATAGGGATAAGGGGATTTAGGGCTAATAGGGTGCTCAGAGACTGTGTATTTCAGTCCTTTCATTTTCTGAGGCCCAGAGAGAAGTGTCACATAGGTGGAAGAGCTGGGCTCTGAACTCTCGGATTCCACATCCCAGGCTGTTTCCTGTCTCTCAGAGGGAATAAGCTATAAAGTGCCATACAGATGTGAAATACTGCTAAGTCACAAACTCTCAGGTTCAGTTTCCTCCTCTGTCAAATGGAGATGACAATACTTGTGAGGATTACATGAGACACTATATGTTAAGCCCTTTGTAACAATAACACATTTATATACATTTTCACATCCAGAAAGCACTTTGCAATCCATGAATGTTACATAAATATAAGCTGATGGTATTATTATTGTCATCAGAACAGAAGGGGAACTTAGAGTCTATCTAATTCAATTGCTTTATTTTATAGATGGGCAAAATTAGGTCAATGGAGGTTGAGTAATTTACATGAGGTAACACAGAAAGTTAGGGACAAAATTGGAACTAGAACTGTGCTTTTCCATCTACTCTTCCCATGTATCTTACTATCTCTTTTAGGGAATCAGATATCTAGAATCTTCCTCTTGTTAGTGTCCTTGGGGATCAGGACTTAGCCTTAGGATAGGGATCTGGATCCAGGCACTAGCCTTTTGGCTTTGGAGACTGGCTTGGGGCTGCCCCAGGGTCTCCTCCCAGAGGAAATGCAGGAGAAAGAGAAGGACTTAAGGATGGCCCCAAGTCCAATCTGCAATCAAAGTCTCAGAGATAAAACATATTCAGGATGAGAAACTGAGGCAGAACACAGATGTCACCCTTATTTACAGATGAGGAAACTATGCTTTCTGCAACTTGGGGATGAGAGAGCCCAAATTCACATAGCATTGAACTTTGACCAAATTTTTCAGGGAACTGAGGTAATCCCTTACCCTTTGCAGACAGCCTACTATGATTAAAGGGTGTAGGGCTTGGCAGTGTGAGGGAGTATATTTCTGTATAGGACAGACCCAATCCTTCTTGCAGGTCCTCCTCAGGATCTAGGAGGACTGATGCTTAGTGATCACAGACAGGACCACTGGATTCCTGGGGGAAGGTGTTCCAGGATGGGGAAACTGAGACACAGAGAATCAGTCATCTCCTTTTCTCTTACGATGTTGAGGATCCAGGCATCTAGTGACCCTCCTTCAACAGTGTGCTCCTTCTTCAGGTTTAACTTTCCCTTCTCTTTTGGAAAGGGGAGAGGAGGAGGAGGAGGACGTAACTTATATGCCCCCCCACCCCAGCATGTTCCTTCTCCCAGAGATCTCTATGTTCCCCCCTCCCCCAGTCCCCTTGCCCACCTCATCAATAGTGGGTTGGTGTCTAACCTTGTGCGATCGGCAGCACCAGACGCGGCTGGCTCCTCCACACGGGGGCCCTGCCATCAGCTTGGCCGAGGGGTGCTCCCTCCAGACTTGGTAGTGGGGAAGGACAGAAATGGAAAGGGTAGGGGGGAGAATGCCACCAGGGAAGGGAGACACAGAAGGGACAGAAGGTAGAGGAACAGGAAGGTTGCAGAAGGAGATGAAAACCCAGTTATAAAGCAACAGCTGGACAGCCAGAGGAGTTAGTTGGGGTGGGGGTAAGGGGTCGAGCAGTGATCAAAAACATACTTATTTCCACCTTTGGTTCTAGGACAGTGAAATTCAATGGTTCTGGGACAAAAAACCAACAGCCCAAGACAGTCATTTTCAGACTTGATTGGGCCCTCTGTTATGATGTTAGAAAGGAGGGTTACCTGATGGTTAGTTCTAAACTTACAGAATGTCAGAGCTAAAAGATGCTCTCTCTCTTGCTTTATACATGGGAAAACTGAGGCCTAGAAAAGAGGGATTTGTCCAAAGTTGTTCAGAGAGTCCATAGCAGAACCCAAGCAACTCAGCTTTTGGTGATGTGAATTTGTTTAAGAGTTGACTGTCTTCAGAAAAACCTTTTGACATCTAATTAAGGTAGAGTCTCCTACGATCCATTTCCATTAAAGTTTTCTAAAAATGCATTTATGCTTCATGAAGTGTTTCTTCATTTATTTCCAAGCTGGATATGAATTAGACTTTTTTAAAAATGGTATATCATTGCTGGAGAATATGACCAAATTTAGAAAACAAAATTTCCACAGAACTGAAATAACAATTTGTAATTCATCCAAAATTTTCAGAGTAACCAAAGCACCTAAAATTTATTGGGTTCTGACTTGGATTTCCTGACTTCCAGCTCTTTCCAACATACCACATTGTATCTACAATTCAGACTCATGGAAGGGAATATGTAATCAGAAAGAGAGCACAGGAGGTAGCCTGAGTGGCTCTGGGTTCCAGATTCTAAGTTCTAGGGGCAGCGTATAGTATGATATGATGAAAAGACTTCTGGACTCAGAGAGATGTAGGATCGACTGTTAGCTGTGTGACCATAGGGAAAGTCACCTCAATTCTCTGACTTTCCCTCACAGGGTTATTGTGAAGAAAGTAATTTACCAGTCATAGGCCACTATAGAATTGGGAGTTATTATTATTAATAATCCATTGACCAACTGTACCTTTGGCAAGATGGAGGTCTGGATTCTTAGATTATTTTTTGAGGCCTAATTAGAGTTGAAAAAGCAACTATCAACAGGTGCCAATCAATAGAACATGAAATCCCAGCCTCAACATTTGAGACTCTATTGAAGCTGGGAGAGAAAGTGAGGAGAGAAGCAAATCCTGATGTTCTGGTCTTGGCCTGTAGCCTCTAGGGAAGATACCTGGGGACTTGTCTTGTCCCTTCCCCTTCCTCTCTCTTTGAACTCTAGGGTGGAGGCCAACAACCCACTCACTGAGCCTCAAGTTTTGTCAACCGTTTCCCACTACGATCCAGTTCAAAAATGAGAAATTATGAGCTGGGGAAATCCGGGGAGGGATTCCTGGAGGAATCAGGGCTTGAATTAGGCAGTGTAAGATAATGGAATGAGCACTGAATTTGGAGCTGAAGAATCTGGATTTGAATCTCGGCTCTTCTACTTAATACCTGTTCAAATTTAGGCAAATTCCTTCTTTCTGGACCTCAATTTCCTCATCTGTAAAATGAGGTTAGACTAGATTATTTCTAAGGTGCTGCCAGCTCCAAATCCTATGATCATTAGGGCTGGCACTGATGGCAGATGGGGAGAAAGGAGGCAGGGCTGACAGGTGGAGCTGCACCTGCTGGGGAGGTGGGGCCATGGGGAAGGCAGCCTCTGTTCTTAGACTGGGGGGTGGAGACAGGCACAGGGACATACAAACAAATAATGGAGGAGGTGTCGACAGGCCTAAGGGCTAAGAAATACATAGTCCCCCAGAATCAGATTAATATAGCTTTCCTTTCGACGCCCACCCCAAGAAAATGAAGCTACTGCTGAGCTCAGGAGGACTTGAGGTCCAGAGAATCTCCGGGCTGCTCAACTTGTGGTCTGAGCTAGGGGCTGCTCTCCAAGGTCCCCAGCCGGGGGGTAAATAGTGAGGTAGAAAGGGAATGATTTCTTCTCAGAAGCAGAGGTCAGCCCTCTGAGCCCGGGCGGCGATGAACATTCGCCTCTCCACTCTAGCCCCATTCACTGGGCCAGAAAGAAGGCCCCAGGCCCCAAGAATCAGACATAGGATCTCAGAGCCGGAAGGACTCGCAGGACTGACTTTGGAGACCCGACAAGGGGGAGGAGGGATAAATCAGACACAGGAAACTTCACAGTGGCTGAAGAGTGGGTGGTTTGCATGGGAAGGATCTTAGGTGTACACCGGTGTCCCAGGTGTGGCTTCTATTTTGGGGGGGAAAGGGGGAGGTTGAAGACATAAACAGTGGTGCCACAAATACACAGAGGCCCTTTCCCTCGTGAAAAGAGAGGATCATGGTGAGGAGAAAGGTGTCTCCCCACCCAGGCTGCGGGGTCGGGGTGCCGGGGGCCGGCTGAAAGTAGAGGCCTGGGGCAGGTGCCTCCTTGCCACCCACAGACCTGTACCTGAAGCGTGTCGCTGGCCATCTTTCGGGTCCTTCAGCGCCCGGCTCCGCGTTCGGCTGCTACTGCTGCTGCTTCCTTCTCTTCCTCCTCCTCCCTCCCGCACGCGCGCGGCAGGGTCACTCACCGCGCGAGGGCCGGACACCGAGGCTCCTCCAGGATGCCCCAGCCGGTCGCATGCACTAGGCTCCGGGCACTGCCCCGCCCCTGTTTCTAGGGTGGAGGGGGTGGTCCAGATCTCGCGCACTTTCTCCTCCCTCCCTCCTTCCCTCCCTCCTCTCCCGAGGGGAGCTCGCCCAACTCTGAGGTCCTAGGCGCGGGGAGGAGAAGAAGGGGGGTCGGAGCGATGAGAGCCCTCCCGGGCGCGTTCCATCTTGTTCTTTTGGGCCGCGCGCGCGCGCGCAGCGCCCGCTACAGTCGCCGCCCCCCCCAACACCAGACAGCCCCAGAGTCCGGCACTCTCACCAGTCCGAGATGTAGCCGGGATGGTCACGTGATCGAAGTGGGGGGGGGGGGGAGGACAGGGCTGAGCTGGGAGCGGGGTGGAGCGTGTGGGGCCTGGGGCTGCTCTCTGGCCTTGCTGGCTGCAGGGGTGGGGGTTGAGGGGAGGGACAGAGCCTTCGCTGGGTGGGAGAAGGCGGGGGAGGGGGGGAGAGGGCGGAGCTGGTCCCCAGAACCTCCTGGTTATCTAAGGGTGGTGTAGCAAGGACTCTGGGGTTCTTTGCAAATTTGAGTTACATACTTCCCATCCCCAGCTCCACCTTGAATTTTTCCCCCCTAGGTCAAGCCCCACAGTTCTCCGTTCTGCATAAAGGGAAGCATTTGTGGACCAGCCTTGCACACCCAGTCTCCACAGCGTGCAGACCCGTCTGCCCCACTGGGAGGCAAGAGGTGGCTACAGCTGTACTTTCCTTCCTTTTGGCTGGGTGTAATGGGATGAGCACTGGACTTGGAATCTGAAGGCTTGAGTTCAAATACTTACAACTACCGCTTATAAACGGAACCTCTCGGCCTTAGTTTCCTACTACGCGGGAGTTGACTAGATAATCTTGACTGTCCCTCTCAGCTCTGACATCCCAGGCTCTCCGGGAGCTCCCTGGATCGAAGTCGGTCACAGTCGGGGAGACAGGTCAGAGACCTGTCCTTGACCTTGCCACAGTTACTCCTTGCTCCTGGGATATCACTGAGGGCACCCTGGGGCCAGCTGGGAACAGCCCCTGAGGATCTGCCAGCTTCAGGCCTAGGCTGGGCAATGAGCCCAGAGCTGCAAAGGCCCCCGGGACGGGGGAGGGGAGGCTGGAGCCCAGAGACGCCCTCTCCGCGCACCCGGAGGGAGCAAACAAAGAGCCGAATGGGGGTGCGGGGAACGGGCGCCACTGAGAGGGCGGAGAGAATAACTAACTCTCTGACCAATTGGTTTCCGTTGATAATTTTCTCCGGAGCTGGAATCCCTGGAAACTGGGGTTGGGGTTAGTGTCTGGGAGATTTCTTTTTGTTTGGTTTTGTTGTTGTTGTTTTTATTATTTCGATATCCATTTGAAACTCAGCCACGGAGAGAGAGACAGAGAGAAGCAATGCTCAGACTTGGAGCTGGAAGGGACCTCAGAACCGAGAACACAGATGGCTAGAGATCAAAGGAAATGAGGGTTACACAGCACTTCGTAAAGCTTAACACATACACAAATGTGAAGTTATTATATTATACATATGTAATTATTCTTTTATTAGTGTGAGTAACTATTATTAGGAAGAGCCAGGCGTTGCAATGGAAAGAGTGCTGGACTCGGAGCCAGGAAAACCTGAGTTCAGATCTTGCCTCAGTCACTTAATGTCTATGTGACCCTGGGCAAATCACAACCTCTTAGACTAAATTTCCTCATCTTCAGAATGCGGACAATTGTAGTACCTACTTCCCAGAGTTTTTGTGAACAGCAACAAGTATTTATGTTACAATAAATGTTATTTAATTTATAGATCAAATAAAATAGTATATGTAAAGTACTTTGTGAACCTTAAATCTCAACACAAATGGCTATTATTATTGAGCTATTAATGTCAGAGTTGAGTTAAACTTTGAACGTGGATTGTCAGAAATAAGAACGCAAGAAAACAGTAAAAGGCTTGGGAGAGCTTCAGGCTGTAAGAGACTTCTAGGAAAGAGTGGGACTAGTCACTGTCAACAGCATTTAATAAAGCAAAGTTATAAGCCCTGGGAATACAAAGAGATAACAAAGGAAGGCAGAAACCTCAAGAAGCTCACACTCTAATAGAAGACAACATATCTAGGAACATATAAGATATATACAGAATATTTGACATACTTATTAGTTGTGTGACCTTGGGCAAGTCACTTCACCCCAACTGTCTTGCCCTTCCCCATCTACAATAAGTAAATAAATATACAGAATAGATAGAAGGAAATTTGGGTAGTGGGGTGGGGGACCAGGAAAGGCCTCCTAGAGAAAGTGACATTTAAGCTGAGTCTTGAAGGAAGCCAGGGGAATTGAGAGGTGAAAGTGAGGAAGGAAAACACTCCAGGTTTGGATTTTGCTTGATTTACTCAATCCAGTCACCTCATTCCACTTAAAATAAGTGGTAAGATGTCTAATCAATCCATTTCAATCTCCATGCTTAAGTGTGAAAAGTCTTTGAAAACCTCTTGAAGTCTGTTGATTCCATTGTCCCAATCCTATATAAAAGCATTTTGTTAGCTGGAATTGAGGAAGTTTAGGAATTGGAGAAAGGGTGACTTTCTAGCACATCCCTGAGGAGGAGCCACCTGGGTGGAGAAGGAAGGAAGCAAAGACTGGCTTCTGATTTGTACAGGTCTCTTTCCATGCTCCTTTTGTCCAGAGGAAGACCTTGTAAGCTTCACAAAGTCCAGACGATGTTGGACCTTTCATCTTCTCTGCAAGTCCTAGCAGCATCCCTGGATCAGCTGAGAGCAGTGTCTATATCAGGAGTCAGGAACAGAATGGACACAGATTCAGCACGCTTATGGGGCAATTCTCGTGTACCCCATAAATGGAAGAAAAGGTCTTATAGCAAACAGGAGTTATATATTACTCCTTTGCCACATGCACTCTCAAAATTTGAGCCCACTTTTCTCCTGGCCTATTTATGTGCTTGTAAGAGAATGTGTCACACACTTTGGGGGGATGTTTTGTACCAAATATTTTGCTGTCCAGCTTAGTAAAAACCCTTGTCTAAAATATTACTTAAGGCTAGCTGACTAAATGATTCTCAACTCCAAATTTTGGGGTGAAGCACCTAGCCTTCTTACTAGTAGGGATTTGTCCATGAAATTAGAAAATCACTCAAACCCTGTAGGATATAGTCTTACTCTGGGACCTAAGACTAGTTTGTGAGAGTAGGAGTTGGCATAAGGATTCCCAGAGCATATACATGAAGAGTAGAGTACAGCAGAGGAAGAGCAGCAAGGAGGCCAGTGTAACTGGATTGTAAAAATCCATGCAGGGCAGTAAAGTGTAATAAGGATGGAAAAGTAGGAAGGGGGTAGATTAAGAATAGTTAGCTTTATATGCCAAACAGAAAACTTTATATTTGATCTGGAGGTAATGGAAAACTACTGGAATTTATTGAATAAGAGGGAAACATAGACCTGCTTTTTTTTTTTTTTTTTGCTTTTTAGAGGGCAGTTGGGGTTAAGTGACTTGCCTGAGGTCACACGGCTAGTTTTTGTGTTAAGTGTTTGAGGCCGGATTTGAACTCAGGTACTCCTGACTCCAGAGCCGGTGCTCTATTCACTGCACCACCTAGCTGCCCCTAGACCTGTTTTTTTAAGGAAACTAATTCTAGCAGGTAAACAGATAAAAAATTTGAATGGGGAAAGATTTATGACAGGGAGACCAAATAGCTGACTATTGCAATAGTCCAAGAGACTGCCGGTCAATATGTATTTATTAAGCACTTTCTAGGTTCAGGACACTGTGTATTGGTGCTACAAAGAAAGGTCAAAACAAGAACTGTGCCCTCAAGGAGCTCATAGTCTAATGAGGGAGATAACATTAAAATCATTACATACTTATAAGATAATGCAGGGAAAATGGAAGGTAATCTCAGACAGAAGGCACTAGCAGTATGGGACCAGGAAAGGTTTACTACCTTTTATTTGCCCTGAAGGAAGCCCTAGAAGCCAGGAGTTAGATGTGAGGAGGGAGAGCAGGCAATGAAAAAAGGATGGAGGCTAGAGATGGAATCACATGGAATCACACAGTCAGATGACCGGTATCACTGGGATAGTAGAATATGAGGAGGGGAGTAAAATGTAAGAAAACTGTAAAAGTAGAAAGGCTAAGTGGTGATGAGTTTTAAAAGCTAAATGGAGAATTCTATACTTTCTTTTGGAGATAATAGGGAACCAATAGAATTTATTGAGCAGGGATAAAGGCACACTATGATCAGAACAATGCCTTAGGAAGATTATTCTGGCAAATGAGTAGATGATAGAATGGAGTGGAGAAAGACAGGGAGACTAAAAGGAAGGTGACTTTAATAATAAAAGCATGAGGTTATAAAGGACGGAATTAAAGTTGTGCTTAAGAGTGGAATGGAGAGTGAGGGGAGAAAAGGGGATGAATATGATAGTTGTGATGTTAGAAACAAGATTTGAATTTAATATAGGGTGAGTGAAAGTGAGTATTTGAGGATTACACAGAAGTGGTGAGAACCGAAGTGTCAAGGACATTAGTGCTGTCCTCAACAGCAGGAGGGAAGTTGCAAAAAGGGTTTAGCTGTGAGAAGAGAGATAACGAGTCCAGGGGACTGGCCCTGGAGTCAGGAGGACCTGAGTTCAAATCCAGCCTCAGACACTGAACACTTACTAGCCATGTGACCTTGGGCGAGTCACTTAAGCCCAAGTGCTCTGCCTTCCCTCCTCCAAAAAAAGCAAACAAAACAAAAGAAAATTAATCCAGTCTTGAACATGTTGAGTTTGAATTTAATATAGGGTGAGTGAAATGAGTGAAATGAGATAGCCAGTTTCAAATGTCCAAAAACAAGAGACTGAAATTCAAGAGGAATTCTGTGAATAGATAGACAAAAATCTAGTTCTCTACAAAGTGATGATAATTAAAGCCTTTGGGAGGTGATGAGATGATGAAGTGAGATAGTGTGGAGATAAAAGTGGAGTGAGAACTAGGCCCTTAGGACACCTATGGATTTGTAACATGGATGAAGATGTAGCAAAAATGATAGAGAACAAAAAGTTAAATAGGTAAGAGGAGAACCAGAAGAAGATCTAGAGAGTAGCTAGGAAAAGAGATCAGCGGTGTCAAGTGCAACAGCAAGGTCAAGAAAGGTAAAGAATGAGAAAAGACCACTTTTTCAGTTGAATGATGAGGTCAGAGAACTAGAGCAGAGAGTTTTAGAAGAGAGGAAGAAAAAGTTAAAGGATTGGCCATTTGTTCTAGTTTTGAAGAGATAGATAGATAGATAGACAGATAGATAGATAGATAGATAGAGATGGATGGATGGATGGATGGATGGATAGATAGAGATGGATGGATGGATAGATAGATAAATAGATAGATAGATATGGATGGATGGATGGATGGATAGATAGATATGGATGGATGGATGGATGGATAGATAGATAGATATTAATGGATGGATGGATGGATAGATAGATAGATAGATATGGATGGATGGATGGATAGATAGATAAATAGATAGATAGATAGATAGATATGGATGGATGG
>CM053594.1:59887765-59922650 GCA_028646575.1 Pseudocheirus occidentalis
TGAGAGGGGGGATGATGGAGGGGAGGGCAGGTTGAGGGGAGGGTTATTAGAAGCACACACTTCTGTAAAGGGACAGGGACAAAGTAAAGAACAGAACAAGTGGCGGCAGGATAGAAAGGAGGGAAATACAGTGTTTCACAATATGTCCATTGTGGAGATGTTCTTCCTAACTACACATGTATGGCCTGTATTTAATTGCTTGTCTTTCCACTGGGGGTGGGTGACAAGGGAGGAAGGGAAAGAATCTAGAATTTAAAGTTCTAAAACCAAATGTTAAATATATATATGTGTATATATATATACATATATATAATGATTATTATTTACATGCAACTGGGAAAAAAGATATACAGGCATTGGGATAGGGAGAGCCATCTTGCCCTACCAGAAAGTCAGTGGGGTGATGGTGGAGGACATAGGAGAGAGCACATTGGGGGAGGGGGTATACAGTAGGATCTCTATTTTGGGGTGGTGGGTAGGGGAAAGATGGGGAGAAAATTTGTAACTCAAAATCTTGTGGAAATCAATGATGTAAACTAAAAAATAAACAAAAGTTAATTTAAAAAAATTTTCCATGCTATATAAATACCCTTCCCTTTAACCCCCCCACCCCCAGCTTAAATGGATATATTTCCTTCCTTAGTCCTTGATCCTTCTTGGCTTTCTGGATTCAGAGATCTATCACACCCAGTCCCTAATAACCTTTTCTCAAAAATCCTTGGATAGCATTCTCAAAGAAGCAGTCATTTGTCCACTGGAAGATTTTAGGTGAAGCAATAAGAAGAGTATGGTAATAGATTAAGTGGCACTTAAACTTCTAAACTGTTCCATCTATCTAGAATCCCATAGACCAGTGGTTCTCAACCTTCCTAATACTGCGACCCTTTAATACTCCTATGTGTGTGGATCTGCATGTGGGTGGACCGCCTGGAGACAGATAGAGGAGCAGTGTCTGGGTTCCTAAGACCATCGGAAATATGTGTTTCCTGATGGTCTTAGGCAACCCCTATGAAAGGGTTGTTCAACCCCCAAAGGGGTCGCAACCCACAGGTTGAGAACCGCTGCCTTAGATTTAGACTAGTGATCTTCTCCATATTGGGACCTCCACAGTGATCTTTGTCACCCACCTCTCAAGCCCTAGAAAAGAATTATGTCTCTGAACTTAAAATACCAGTAGGGAATTGATACTAGACTAGACTACCTAGCTATTGTGGTGTGAGGTCATTGGTCTCAATACAATCCCAAGTTCACTCTTAACCAGTTAGGAATCTTCTTGATTTTGTGGTAGGTTTCTGTTGTGTAACCTGTATTACACCTAAAATGGGAAGTCAGAGTAAGAACCCAGTAGTCAGATACTGAAATGGATTGGTAATCACCATTCCATTTGGATATTCCTCTCATCCACCATGTATGTGACAATCAATTCGTGCCTACCAATTCTGTATCATCCTTCTCTGTGTCCTATACATTTACCAAAAGAATTCCTACCCACCCACCCCAATGCACTGGACTTCTTCCTTGTTTTCTCCTGACATCATAAGGACCCCAGTGGATTAGTTTCTATGCATCTGTTTCTCAGATCTACTTATACAGCCCTAACCTCTCTCCTGACTTCCAGTCTCACATCTTCCAACTATCTGTTGGATATCTAGAAATGTTCATCCTAGAGACACTGAAACTCATCATGTCTAAAATGGCTCTCATTCTCACTCCAGCCCCCATCCTCCCTTCTTCAGAACTTTCCTATTACTATTGAGGGTATTTACTACACTCTGTCACTCAGGCTTACCTTTGAGGTGTCA
This sequence comes from Pseudocheirus occidentalis, assembly GCA_028646575.1. Taxonomy (NCBI): domain Eukaryota; kingdom Metazoa; phylum Chordata; class Mammalia; order Diprotodontia; family Pseudocheiridae; genus Pseudocheirus; species Pseudocheirus occidentalis. Next base: position 59,889,568 of record CM053594.1, read on the forward strand.
TCCTTCATTCCTCATTCTCATTCATCCTCTCCTCTTTCCCTACATATACAATCTATTGACAAGTCCCTGTTGATTCTGCCCTCACAACATCTTTCATGTATATATGTATGTATGTGTATGTGCATATGTGTGTATGTACAAAATAAAATAGTCCACATCTTTACCATCACACGAATGCCTAGAAGCTGTAGAGAATACAAGAACCCAAACTGTGTTCATTGTTTACTGATTATTAATAAAAAAAAAATTTACTCATTAGAACAACTTGCTTCCTTGAAGTCTCACTTCCTATAAGGAAGGTCTCTCATTCCTGTATAAAGGTGGACTTTATTGTGGACTCTTTCTTCTGTCAGATAAATTCCAGTATCTGTTCTCTATATCTTCAATGCTTTTCTTCCTTATTTTTTACAGATTAACTTCCTTCAAGTCTCAGTTCAAATCCTACCATCTTCAAGAGGCCTTTTCTGGTTCCCTTTAATGCTAGTGCCTTTCCTCTGATATTACATCCAATTTAATATATGTGTATATATGTATATGTATGTATTATATATGCACATTTTCATGTTCTCCCCCGCCCCCAGAATATGATGCTCCTTAATGGCAGGAATTGATTTTACATTTCTTTGTATGCTCAGCATTTAGCATAGTGCCAGGTGTGTAGTAAGAGTTTAATAAATATTTGTTGACTGGTTGATTCAGGATATCCACCTTGTCCTGACCATATGATCAGCTCATTTTCTGCACACACACCCCCATCATACATTTCACCGATGACATCTTTTACTCCTGTCTTCATTTTTTAAATGTTGCAGACTCCTCATATTGACCATGTGCCTCTTTGTTGCCCTCTGGTTGTAACTGCAATCATTTGTAAATGTTTGGCAGCTGTTGTATTCCATTTCTGCAAGCCATATAACACTGTCAATAGAATATTGATATTTTAAAAATGAGCCTTCATTTCTGTGAGAAGTTTGGGAGTCATACCATTTCCTGAAGGCAATCTTGCCTATTGTTCTTCCCTTACTCAATTCTGGCTCCATCTTATTCCATCTGTTCTGTTTTTCCCAGAAAAGCACACTAATAAGCATGTTCCATAGGTTATCTATCTAAACGGATGAACAGTTATTCTTCATCCACTTAATTCCTCCTGTGTGAATAGTCAGGCCAAATTCTTTTGGTTGGTTACAAATCTCTTTCAGAAGCCTCTGCAGTTGTCCAGGGCTTAATGGTGCTATCGTGATGTAACATATGAAAAGAGGGCCTTACTTTCAATGCAGAAACTTTCTTATACTTCGATTCTTCACTGTATTCCCTGCATTACAGCAGCAAACATCTTTGGCAAATGTTTATCTTTCTATTTTTTGTCTCACCTGATGTTTATGATCAGAAGGTTGTTGAACAAGGTTATCTATGTTATTAAATCCTTCAAGGAATTTTGTAGAATTTTTGTATGTGAATGAGAGACTCTCCTCATAGGAAGAGAGACTTTAAGGAAGCATTTTGTTCCAATGAGTCGAATGTTTTTGTTAATAATCAGCAAACAAGGAAAAGTTTGGGTTTTTATATGTTCTATAACTTCTAGATATTTGTGTGATGGTAAAGATGTGGACTATTTAGGAATATGGCTTGTGAAAGCCTAGTCCGTGGTTCTTTGCTAATGCACTCACTCAGCGTGTCCTCCAAGTATGCATAAATGGAGAGGCAGGATTGTAGGTTAGTAGCTGATGTTCTCTCAGTTGCCTTTTTGGGCATTAATAGGGTCAGGTTTTTTATCCCACACTTTGGTATCTCTTTCTCCTTCATTTACCTTGTGAATCCATCTTTTAACACCCTTGTAATTGTGCCACCTCCAGCATAGATCTGTGTGCTTGATCCAGTCCAACTGTTATAAAAACAAATTCTCTTTAGTGCCATTTCTGCCTTCTCTAGAAGTACATCTGGGACTGTGCTGTTAAAGAGTCCAAGTGTGGTGTTTATGCTATCCTGATGGGAAAAAGAGTCTGTAATAAATATCTTTGTAGATATTTTCAATTTTTCTTATGTTACCTGTCCACTTTCATCCTTAAATGCCCTTTGCATCAGTCAATCAATAATGTTTATTAAATAACTATTAGGTTCTTAATGTATATTAGACATTGTACTAAACACTGGGGATACAAAAAGAGGCAAATGACAGTTCAGTCCCTCAATGATCTTATAATCTAATGAAAACACACATATATTTGTTATACATAAATATATACATACAAGGCAGACTATATACAGGATAAATAGGAAATAACTAACAGATGGAAGACACTAGAATTAATAGGGATTGGGAAAGGTTTCCTGTAAAGGATGGTATTTTAATTGGGCTTCAAAGGAAGATAAGGAAGACAAGATGTCGAGTTGAGGAGGGAAAGCACTGTAGGCATGGGAAACAGCCAGAGAAAATGCCTGGAACTGAAGACGGAGGGTCTAGTTTGTGAAACAGTTAAGAGACCAGCATCATTAGATTGAAGAGTACATGCTAGGGAATAAAATGCAAGAAGACTGGAAAGGTAGGATGGGGTTACATTATGAAGGACATTGAATGCCAAATGGAGCATTTTGTATTTGATCCTGGAGGCAATGGGGAGCCACTGGAGTCTGTGGAGTATGGGGGTGATATGATTGGACCTGTGCTTCAGGAAAATCCTTTTGGTAACTGAATGGAGGATGGATTGGAGTGGGAAGAGGTTTGAGGCACGCAGACCCACCAGCAGGCTATTATAGTAGTCCAGGTGTGTGGTGATGAGGGCCTGCACCAGGATGGGGGCAGTATCAAGGGAGAGAGGAGGCATACTTGAGAGATGCTTCGAAGGTGAGATTGACAGGCCTTGGCAACAAAATGGATATGGGGAATGAGAGATAGTGAGGAATCCAGGGTGACTCCTAGGTTATGAGCTTGAGGGACAGGGAGGTTAGGTTGGTGTTGTCTTCTATCATAATAGGGAAGGCAGGAGGTAGGGGTGATGATTAGGGAGAAAGATAATGAGTTCATATTTTGACATTTGTGTTTAAGGTGTTTATTGGACCAGTTTGAGATATCTGAAAGGCAGTTGGAGATGTGAGATCAGCAGAGAGGTTGGTGTAGGATAGGTAGATTTGAGAATCATCAGATGGTAATTGAATCGGTGGGAGCTGATGAGATCAGCAAGTGAAGTAGTATAAAGGGTGGCAAGATGAGGGCCCAGGATAGAAGTCTGAGGGATACCTACAGTTAGAGGGTCTGATCTGGGTGGAGGTCCTGCAAGGGAGACTGAGAAGGAGTGGTCAGAAAGGTAGGAGGCAAAATAAGAAAGAAATCCAGAGAGGGAAGAGTATCAAGGAGGAGACAGTGATCCTCAGTGTTAAAGACTGCAGAGAGGCTCAGGAAAATGCCAATGTATTTGGCAACTTTGGAGAGAGCAGTTTCAGTGGAATAATATCAGAAGCCAGATTGTAAAGGGTTAAGAAGAGAGTGAGAAGAGAGAAAGTGGAGGTATCTATTGTTAACTCCCTTTTTGAAGAGTTTAGCTACAGATAGCAGAAGACATGGTATGGAAGGATCAAGTGAGGGTTTTATGAGAATGGAGGAAACGTGGGCATCTTTTAGGCAGTAGGGAAGGAGCCAGTAGGCAAGGAGAAATAGAAAATAAATGATAGAATGGAAATGATAGGGGGAGAGGAAATGGGAAGGAATGGGATCACTTGAACAGGTATTCCAGTTAGCCTTGGTAAGGAATAAGACTACTTCATTATGTGAGAAAGGTGAAGGAGGAGAAAGTGGCAGAAGACACGTGAGTGATAGATGAGGAAGAGAAGAAAAGAAAGGAAAGGGAAGAAAAGAGGGAGATCACAGCACATGGCCTCAATTTTTTTTTTCCTGTAAAATGTGGGACAAGGATCTTAATTTAGAGTAGTAGGGTAAAGGGAGACATGAAAGCCTTGAGGAGCCATGAAAAGGCTTGGCAGAGAAACTGTAGAATGGGATATTGATAAATTAGGTACAGTAGGATTGCCTTGCAGGAGTGAGGGCTTAGTTGAGGTTGTTTAATATAAACTTGAAGTGGACCCATTCAAAATGGTTGTGTGATTTTCTACACCTTTGTTCTGTAGCATGTATGTAGAGGCAAAAGTGGTGAATAGTGAAAGTGATCCAGAACTGGGGCTTGGCAGGATTTAATTAGAGATAAAAGAGAGTTGGAGATTCAAGAGAGGAAGACAGTGTAGAGTCGAATTGGTTCACCAAGGGGTCAAGATGGGGAAAAGAGGAGAGAGAGGCTAGTACAGTGAGATAGCCTGGGAGAGAACTGAGGGGTCAAGGGATTAGAAATCACGGCAGAGAGAAAAAGCAGAGTTTTGTAAGGAAGGCAGAGGGAAAGGTGAAAAGCCAATTGGTTATGGTCCAATAAAGGGATTTTGGAATTCTTGAATTTGGAGGTGGTACGTCTGTGGGTGATGACAAGATCAAGGGTATGACCATCTTTGTGTATGACTCAGGTGGGTTGAAGGAATAGGTCATGGGAAGTAAGGAGGTTGAAGAACTGAGTAATTAGGGTATTTGAGGCAGGGTCAGTATGTATATTGCCCCCTATTATGAGGGCAGGAGTTGGGGTGGAGAAAAAGACTCATTGAAGAAGGAAGGAGAGTGACCTGGACAATAGACAATAGCTATCAGGATGACTTATCTAAGTTAGTTCTCTTGACAAGCTTTTCTTTTTTTAATTAAATTGGTTCATTTACTTTTCGTTTACAACATTCAGTTCCACAGTCCCTTGAGTTTCAGGTTTTCTTCCCCTCCCTCTTCCCCCCCCCCATCACGGTGGCATGCATGCAGATATAAAATCTACAGATATCTTCCCATTGATCGTTAGTCAGGTAGTAAAGAAGGATTGTAACTAATGGGATGATCAGTGGGAAAGAGAAACAGAACAAAACAAGAAAAAGAAACAGAGCAAGTAGTTTGTTTCAATCTGCACACAGACTCCCCAACTCCTTCTCTGGATGTGGATATCTCCTTCACTCATGAGTCTTTTGGAGTTTCCTATAACCTTGTATTGCTGAAAGGAGCCCAGTCTATTGAAGTTAGTCATCACACGTATGTTGTGTCTGTGATTGTGTACAAAGTTCTCCTGGTTCTGCTCTTCTCACTTAGCATCAGTTTATATAAATCTCTCCAGGTTATTATGAAGTTTGTCTGCTCCTCATTTCTTATAGCAGAGTAGTATTCCATTATATTAATATACCACAACTTGTTCAGCTATTCTCAGAGTTGATGGACATCCCTTTGTTTTCCAATTTTTTGCCACCACAAAAAGAGCTGCTATAAATATTTTTGTACACACAGGTCCTCTTCCCACTTCTATGATCTCTTTGGGATACAACCCTAGAAGTGGTATTGCTGGGTCAAAGGGTATGCACTTATTTATAGTCCTTTGGGCAAAGTTCCAGATTGCTCTTCAGAATGGCTGGATCAGTTCACAGCTCCACCAACAATGCATCAGTGTTCCAATTTTTCCACATCCTCTCCAGCATTTGTCATTTTGCTGTTTTGTCATCTTAGTGAGTCTGGCTGGTGAGATGTGGTACCTCAAAGTTGTTTTGATTTACATTTCTCTAATCACTAGTGATTTGGAACATTTTTCACATGCTTATAGATGTCTTTAATTTCATCGTCTGAAAATTGCCTGTTCATATCCTTTGACCATTTATCAATTGGGGAGTGGGACAAGCTTTCCTTACACTGATTTTGCCTGTATGAGGTGATACACCTTGGAATCACCCATCACTCTTTCTTGTTTGTAAGATTTTATAAATGAATTTATATCCTCATTTAGTGTTGACTCTGGTTGCTATCTCTCTCTACAAGGCACTTATGTATTGATTAAGGTTCTCTATAAACTCTTTTGCTCTTTTCTCACTATTGATGTTTATCAATTAAATGTCTGTATAAAATTATTACATAATTGCTTTCTTTTGTTTGTTACCCATTTTCTATTATCAGTAATTTGTTTAAATAGGAGAGGATTGAGTTGCTTTAGTTGTATGCCATCTCTTTTTCTCCTTTTTGTTTCTTCTAGCTAGTTATATTCTAATGTCTCTGATGTCTTTCAGTCATCTGAAAGTCATGGAGAGGCATCATGGCCTTGGAGAAAACTGTCCTGGGAACCAAAAAGACTCCAGTTCAAGTCCTGGTGATGTGATTCTGGACAAATCACTTAACCTCTCAGTGTTCTAGCAACTTACTTCTAAGACTATAAACTGCAAAGAAGCCGCTGATTGAAATCATTGGTTCAGTCCCTATGCCCAACTTTATACTATTTCTCTTCTTTGCTCTAACAAGGGAAGGTCTGATTGTATACAAACAGACTCCTATATTAATGATGAGTCTTTTTAAAATATAGCAATTTCATTTTCTCTAAATTTACTCGGTGCTTACTACATCTAGCATTGATTGACTCTCTTCTTGATGGAAGTATTCATGATGGAAAGGCATGAAGTTTCTGTGTAGTAAGCTTGTGTCTGTCTTCCTCTCATTGCTTCTTCCTGAGCTGTGTTTTCTGTGTTTCATCATGCTCACCTTTCCTACCCTTGCATTGACGTCACAGAGTATAAAACAGTATGTTGGTATAACTTGGATTGTCTTATCAAATTCTTCATAGAAAATTTCTCATCTTCTTCAATTCCCACACAACTGTGTTAATTCATAAACTGTATTATTTGCTTTCATGGTGGCCTTTTTGCAAATTATCATTATCACTGGATTTTTAGGTGATCAAATGACTTACAAAATGATGTTCCTTGATGCCTTTGGGCACATGATAAAACCAACTCCACAAACTTATTTCTTAATTTCTCCAAGGGATTGGTTTCCTGTGACTCATCTTGCTGTTTAGATGCAAAACATTCTTATTTCTTCTAGCTTCATTTATATCAGGAATGGCAAGATTGATATGATTCAGTTCCTCCTGTAATATGCCTGGTCTTTGGTCATCAAGCAAGGATCTCACATTTATTGCATTAACAGCCAAGGTGAGTAGACCAAGGTGAATTTTAAAGACAGTCTAAAAACTCTGCTTCAACTCTGCTGCCATCACTGCAGAAGCAGAAATGGGCAGAACCGAGGGATATTTTGTATTTTTCTTTGTTTCATGGGTTGCCATGACCAAGGAATTCATTGACAAGTGGCCAGTCTATTGGTGGTTAGCTTCTCCTTATGTGGCTAGGCTGAATTTTGGAAAGCAGACTTGGTCTGTTGTCAGAACCATCCTTGGAAGCTGACAGAACTTCGGCTGTGCTGACAGAGCCCTAAAGAACCCAGGACCCCTTCTATACCATGGCTAAATATAACTACTACATATGATTAAGGCTTGTCTAATTGCCTCAAAAAAGAAGACAACACTCCTTGGAAAGTACACAAAAACAAGTTTTGTTCTATTATTATTTTTGATATGGGTACCATAGAGGAAGTTAAGCTTACAGTAGTAAAGAGAGAATGAAAGATAAAGAGATTGGACAGGGAAATTGTCAGGGAAGTTAAAAAAATGCTCGTGTGTGTGTGTGTGTGTGTGTGTGTGTGTGTGTGTGTGAATTTGGGTCCCCCTAAGAGGTAATTGAAAGTTTTATACATCATGCTTCCTCAATAGCCCTGGTTTTTGTAACAAGGAAAGATACACATTTTAATCCTGGCTCTGACACTTGGATTATTAAATCTGGCTACATTTCATTTAAATCTCATTGAGCCTCAGTTTCTTCATCCATAACATGGGATAATAATATCCTGTATGACCTACCCCTCAAGGTTGTTGGAAGAAAAATGCTTCATACCTTAAAGTTCTATATAGATACTATTAATACATCCTGGGGATGCCTTGGGCAGAAAATACTATTTCTCCCATGGGACTGTTTTATCCTAAGACATAATCACTCCAAAGAATCTGTCACTGCCCATTGCTGAGACTGTCATTGAGGTCCTTCTTAACCTTTGGTCCCCGTCCCATTTCACCATTTTGCACCCCAAAATAAGTCACTCCGCTCTAAATGTTCCAAGAAATCTTATTTTCTTTATTGTTTGATTTTTTTTTTGACTCGACAATGGTTTCTTTTTTTTTTGGAAGTTTTTTCTTTTTTTTTTTTTTTGAAACGTACTCGTTGTCTTTATGAGTCTTTTGTTTTGTTCTCGTTAAATGCACTCGACCCAAAATTGGTTTGGCATATCGAAAAGGAGGAGACCAAGGTGGGGCAGGTGGGTGGCAAGAGGACAGGAGGAGGGAAGCCCAAACGGACAAAGAGAAAGCAAGGGTGAAAAGAAGGGTAAGAGGGAGACGAGACAGATGGGAAAGACACAGAGGATAGAGACAGACAGAGGGAAAGAGAGGCAGAGACAGAAAAAAGGGAAAGAAGGCAAGGGAACCAAGAGAAATGAAAATCCAGAAACTGCCTCCCACAAAATTTTAAGAGGAAGGAACTCATGAGCCCAGGGAAAGGAGAGTAGGGGGAGGAAACCAAGAACCTTCTCTATACAGTGGGTCCTGTCCCAGCTGGGGTGGGGGTGTCAAGGCACCAGGGCTAGTTGGGGTGGGGGAACAGTTGGGTTCTCTAGGGTGGCTTGGAGCTGGGCTGCGATGGTCTCTGTATCCCCACCAGGGGGCCCTGCCATGCAGCCATAAGGCCTAGGAACCCTTCCTGTTGCTATCCCTGTCCTTGCTAGATGGGAACCTACTGACTCACTTCACCCTACCCCCATGATTGTCCATGTTTGGGGAGATAAGGGGAGGGTGGGGGGGGAGCAGGACTCCTTACATTCCTTCAGGTTCCACAGAAACCCAGGAGTTCCCAATCCCCAGCTGGTGTCATATGGCTACCCCAAGTTTGAGGCAAGAAGGGTAGGGGCCCTGGAGGCCTTCCACCTGCCAGCTTCCTCATCAGTCACTTCCCTTCTCTCTCTCTCCTTCCCCCCTCCCAAAATGAGCTTTTCACACCCCTCCCCTACCCAGGTGGCCCTACATCACAACCAGGGAATGGAGACAGAGGCCACTGGGGGATAGTTCCTGCCCTAAGTCTCTCCCAAGCACAGAAAGAGGGGAATGTTGTGTGGGGAAAATGGTGATGCAGGGCCTTTGGATGGTCCTTGCCTTCCTCAACCTGACATCACTGCCATTCAACCCAGGGGCTCCTGGCGAAGTGAATTTAGCACTTCCAAAACAGGGTCACTCTCAATCTTATCTAGGAGAGCAAGAGATGAAGACCAACCAGGTTCTCCTTCTTGCTGTCCTCCCCACCCCTGCCCCCAATGTGGGACAAAGCCACCATTCTTTGGTTTGACCCCTTCTCCCCCACATGATGGGGACAAGCCAGCCCCAGCTCCCCAGGAGGAGGGAGGGGGTTTCTAGCAGCAAAAAGGATTCCCCTAAGACCCCCTATCTCTCCTCCTACCACACATACTTATTCCCCAATTACTCCCTGGAGCTCCTGTCCCCCAAACCAAGAAGTTAATGGCAGCAGCAGGCTGAGACCCAAAGATGTTAGAAAACTCATGGCACTTGTGAGAAAAGTGGTAGGGGGAGGGTATGAGGTGGAGGGAGCAGGAATGGGGAGGGGCCACCCTTTGGGGAAATGGCCAAAGGGACTCCAGGGACCAGGGCATTGTAGCAACACTGCACAGCTGGGCTGTCCCATTCCTACTCCAAGAGGCATGGAGAGGAGCCCTTAGGTGAGGATGGTGAAAAAAAGGGCAGAGAAGAAAAGACAGTATAGCAGGGAGAGGCACACATGAGCAGATTCCCCCCTCCCCCCCGAACCGGCTTCTAAGAAGTGGAGGAGGTTTGGAGAAACAGCCCGGCGGAAGTGTTCTTTGATGCCTTCCCCTCTGGGGACCTCTCATGCTTTCCAGACAGGGCGAACTCTAGCATTCCACATCCTGACCCCAAACTCATGGACATAAAACTCCCATCTTACCCTTCTCTATTCCAGCACCCAGGGACTGGGGGTATTTGCCTTTTAAAAAAAAACAAAACTCTTCCATTAACCCCTCTAGACAGAAAAATGACGCCTTTATCCCTTTGCAGGTCCTGAGGCCCAGAAGCAATTTGCAGTTAACAGAACTTAAAGAGACGGTGTGGCCACCTCAGGAAAGCATCTTTGGGTCAGAGGGATCTCCCCTTGGCAGGGAGAGAGGGGCAAGAAAAGGAAAACAGGTCCCTGTTCCTGGAGCAGGCGACAGGACACGCCCCAGGAGAGACGATGCTAGGGACTGGATTCGGAGGGAAATGACAGGAACATGGTGCCAGGAAGAAAAAAGGTTGTGTCTCTTTTGCTTCTTGTTTTTGTTTAGGTTTCTGTCTTTTGATTGTAAAAAGCTGCCATGGAGGCCCCCACTCCAACCTGGCCAGGATGCACTCACAAGCAGAGAGAAGTCTTGGCTGCTGGGTGGGTAGGTGGGTGGGTGGGCAGGTAGGTGGCTAGGTACTCTGGTTGGTGGAGAGCCAGAGCTGGCCTGGGCTGTGGGCTCCCAGTGGCTTCAAGTGATGAGATTTTTTTTTTTGTAATTTTTTTCTTTTCCATTTTGTTGAAATATTTACAGCAATGGGGGAGGAGGGGAAGGGTAAAGAGGCCCCCCGCCCCAGGGAGAGTTCCAGACCCAGGATCTACTCCCCAGAGATCTGAGCCCACAGAGGTGGGAACTGCCCCCCCCAGGGGTCACCCCCATGGGCAAGGGGCCCCATGGGGGGTTGTGCTTAGTCAGGAGTCACCCTGGGGGGTCAGTGGGTACAGTCTTGGGGGGGGAGCTCAGAGCAGGCTTGCTTCCAGGGAGGGAATGAGGGGTAGTTGGCTCAGAAGAAAGTTCAACATTTAAACCTCCAGCCGCACCCCTCAATTTCCCTCCTGGGGTTTTCCCTTGGGCTAGAACCTCCAGTTTCAGGGGAGTAGGAGGATACACAGAAGGCTGTCCATCTGTCCTTTGCCCTGAAATTCTTCCTTGGGGTGGGGACTGCAAGATTTCTGGCTGTAGAGAGGAGCCACTGAAAGGTTTGGCAAGGTGGGGTTTTGGCAACCGCTTTACCCCTGGACAGGGAATCTAGGAGGGACTATGCTCCTCCAACTTCTTGCCCATCTACCCCCAGGGGGCCCTCATCTTATCCCCACAATACTCCCCCAAAACAGCTGGTGCATGTGGCTGTCAGGAACTCTTGTGTACCCTGTACATCAGGGACCCTACCCCTTCAGAGTCCCCCAAAAAGGGAAGTGGCAGGGCCCATAGGTGAGGGGTACATATGGAGACGACAGCCTGTCTCACACCCTGTTTAGTTCACCCTCTATCCCCCAAAGTCCACCCCTATCCAGGGTCCCCCTCCCCTGGCACTGGGCCATCCAGCCCTCTGAGTCCATGGGGCCCCTCAGAGGCTAGTGACCAGCTGCATCTGGCCATCACCATCAGGCCCTGGCCCCTCCAGGCCCGGGGCAGCCAGGTAGCCTTCATGGCTAGGTCGCCGCACCTGGTAGTAGCCCTGCAGGGGGTTCCGGGCCACCAGGGCTGGGCGGGAGGTGTAGTAGATTTCAGGAGGACCAGGTGGGGCTGGAGGGGGTGGAGGAAGGGCCTCACTAGGCCCCTCTGGGCTACTGTCCGGGTAGGAGGGAGAGTCCCGAAGGTTGGCCCCACTGGCATAGAGCGAGTCCCGGCCAGGAGGGGAGGAGAGAGGTCGGCTGACTGCCCCATCCTCAGCCGCACAGCTCTCCGATTCGTCCAGGTCGCTCTGATACAGCACCGACTGGGCCCGGGGCAGCAGTAGGGGCTCCTCCAGGGCTTTGTAGAGCAGTTCAATCTCGGCCCGGTCAGCCCCTCCAGGTGCCCCTGCCTCTTCATCCCCACCACTACCTGGCACTGGTGGCACTGGGGGCTCAGGGGGTGGGGGGCCCTTGGCTGCCCCACTGCTACCCCTGAGATTGTTGTGCACCAGCTCTGAGATGATCATCTTCTCAAAGGCAGCAGCATCAGCCAAGTTTCGTCCTCGGGGTGGTTCTGGACCCCCATCCCCAGGGGGGAAGTCGCCGCTTCGTAAGGAGTAGCTGTTGTTAAAGTTACCATTAAGTGGAAGGGTATCCATTCCGCATGCATCCCGACCTCCTAGAGGGTGTTCTGTAAGATAGAGAGGCACTGGTCAGGAGGAAGGGGGCAGCATGGATGGGCACATGGCTGGAAGGAAGCCATGGGGGGCTGATGAGGAAGGGAGCACGTGAGGGAGAGGGGCCAGGCTGTCTTCTCAATCACTCCCTAGGACTCGTCCCATCACCCTGGGGAGCTGAGCCCTTCCCACTCCTTACCTCCACCTGCAGCTGGGGACACTATTCCCTGTTCCAGCTACCTCCACCAGAAAGAACTAGCCTTCCCAGGGCCATTCTATCACTCATCAGGAATTCTCCAGGGGATCCTGAGGAGTCAGAGCTAGGGGGTTTGGACACTTAGGGATACAAGGGGCCGAGCTTGACCCTGCCTAGAGAGGAGGGCAATCCTGTATGTTCTGACCCACACTTGAGGCCATCCCCGTCTGGCAGCAGCTACTGCCTTAGACTGTCTCCCACCTCCTGAAATATTACTGGAAAAGGGTAGGACGTACTGGGCTCCCGGTAGCTCCCTGTACGTTTGCATGAGGAGAGAAAAGAGAGAGGGTTAGAATGAGATTGGTCCAGAGATACCATCTCCCAGCTTCAAATACCCAGCCCCCAATCTAGGGCTTATGAAATCTTCCCTCCAACAAAGACCTAGTTACTTCATGCCTAGTCCTCAAAAAGAGGGTCCTATTTCTTTTTTTATAACAACTCAATTTTCTTTAGTGGTTTAAGGTTCACAAATACTTTCCTCAGAATGACTCTGAGGCAAGTATTATTATACCCATTTTGTAGATGAGAAAACTGAGGCTCAGAGACATGAAGGAAATTGTCCATGGTCACACAGTAAGCAAAAGAGCTGCATTTTGAGCCCAGTCCTCCCGACTCCCAAGTCCCATGCTCTTTCTGCTACAACCAACCACGCTGCCTTTCTCAGCTCTGTCCCCATAGGTAGTCCTTTTACCTGGGGAGTTGAAGACAGGGGGTGAGGAGGGGTTGAAGCCCACAGACTCAGCAATGAGGGTATTGTAGGGGCTGGTCCCACCTCGAGGCTGCAGGACAGGGTTGGTTAGCAGGTGGTTCCCCATGGTGCCTAGCAGAGGAGAGCCCAGTGTCAGAGATCACCAAACAGTTCAGAGTCTGACAGAATTTCAGGGTCAAGGAAAGGAAACTGAGTGCACAGTCAGGAAGGGCAAGGGTGTCAGTGTCTCACCTCGGTTCAGGGTTGGGGTACTGTTGATGTCTCCAGCCATGAAGGATGACTCCGTCTGCTTCCTCACGGTGTCATTCCACATCCTTCGAATTCGGCTCTGGGAACACAACAACATTGGGCGTGAGACATGGCTCAAGTACCCTCAGTACCTAGGCTGGATGACCCTTCCATGACAAAATTAATGTGACCTTTCCTTCCTCAGTAGACAGTCTCATCATCACCAGCAGCTTTCCCTGCCCCTAGGTACCTGGGTCCCCGTATAGTAGCGGTTGTTGCTGCGCATGGCAGAGGTCTTGAGGGAGCCGTGAGTGCCGCCGGGGGGTGGTCGGATGCAGCAGTAGGAGTGACGCAGGCACTTGCTGTACTCCTTGTGCACCTGAGGGTGGGCAGAGGAGGAACAGGCAGGTCAGGCAGAGTGGAAGGAGTAGGGCTCATTCACTCACTCTGCCCCCAAAGCTGAGCCACAGGAGAGAAGGAAAAGGCCCTTGGGGAGTGGAATCCAGTTCCACTGGGGGTAACACCCCTCTTACCTTCTTCTGTAGAGCGCAGTGAAAGACAAAGATGAAGACCCCCTGGAAGGCATTGAAGGTGGTAAAGAGATAGGCCATGACCACCGACTCCTTGTTGATGAAGAGGAGGCCAAAGGCCCAGGTGAGACCCAGCAGGAAGAGGAGGGCAATGGCCCCCAGGGCCCAAGACCTGTAAGGTGGTGGTGGAGAGTGGCAAGAGGAGAGAAAAAGCATCTCAACAGCAGCTTCTTGGAGGAGCAGAGGAGCAGCTTAGATTAAGCTAGAGAGTGTAGATGAAAGGAGGGGAGCAGGGCCTATAGGTAGGGGGGCCATCCCTCGGCCCATCCAATGCCAGTGCAGTCACCCTAGGCTTCTGCCTCCTTCAGGTTATCATTTCAGCTGGCACTAGGTCAACAGGGTCCTCAGCCAGGCTGAGCCCATGGTCTGGGACAGACAGTCAGTCTCTGGGGCAGCAGCTAGACCTGGGGGCTCCTGGGAGGGGGGCTTAGTTGTCTGCAAGTGCCCACTTACTTGATGTTGTCCAGGCGACTAGAGTCAGGTTTGAGCACAGAGGAGCTACGGATCATCTTGTGAAGTGTCACCATGAGGAACACCAGGTTCACCTGAGAAATAAGGAAAGGGGCAAGGACATGGTGGAGGGTGGGTTAAGCTACTTGGCTTGGCATGACTTTTCCTTACCAGAATGCTCTTAGAGCATTCTTTGGCTAGGTCTGGTCTGAGACTATTGAATGCTGAAGGGAGAGAACCTTGTTGCCTGACACTGGAAATGTACTCTCACTCCTTTATGGGTGCCCAGAGGGTAGCCTGGGGCTGTTTTGTTTTTCCATTCCAATTGGAGGGACACACATACACACACACACACAGGCATGCACACAGACACAGACACAAAGACAGACACACGGGTACACACACACACACACACACACACACACATCCCTAGATTTGGGAGTCAGACAATCCATGTTTGAATTCTGGCTGTTACTTACTGTCTCTATGCCCTTGGGGAAGTATGTAATCTTTCTGAGCCTCATTTTCTCTGTCTGTAAAATGAGGGGGTTGGTCTACAGAATCTCTAAATTCTTGTCTAGTTCTGTAGGAGTGTAAAATTGGAAACTACCCACTGTATGGGGAAGATGAGAAACCATCCTTCTTTTGGGGAGACCGGACATCATAATTAGGCAAGAGAAGATTGAACACCACCATTATGTCCTGAAGAGAGGATTTGTTCCACTTCTTGGGTCTTGGAAAGGGCGGGGCAGAACAGGGTACAGAAATGTTCCTCCTTTTCAAATTCTGGGACAAGCCCCTTAGGAACCATTAGAAGAGTTAGGGAGTAAAGACCACTACGATTCAAGGGAGCCTGATGAATTGGGGCCCTTTCCTCTGACTCACCACAATGACGAATGAGACGGGCCCAATGAAACTCCAGATGAAGTAATTGTCTACTCGGAGCCAGCAGCTGTCAGACAGGAAGAGGATAAGGCAGAGGTGGGAAGGGGGAAGGCAGGAGAACAAGCATTTACATAGAACCTACTATGTTCTAGGTACTGTGCTAGCACTTTACAAATATTATCTCCTTTGTGTGAAGGACCCAGGGGACCAAATAGCTCTACCTCCACCACCAACAGGACTCCCTGTTTTGTTCCTGAGGGGCTCATTCTGCCTAGTGGGGTTTCTATTGAGTCAAGAAAGAGGGCAATGGCCCTCTCAAGACCTTTTAAGTGGGGGGGGGCAGCAAGAGGAGGGGTGATGGTCCCTGAATGGCCCCATCCTAAAGGCTAGTGCTATCTGGGGGCTTAGGAGAACAGACACCAGAGAGACAAAGGGAAGAGCAAACACTCACGCCTTCTCGGTGCCGTAGCTGCGATAGTCGATGGCGGCAGCGATGCCCACAACCAGGGCTGGGAAGCAGTAGCCTCCCAGGTAGTAGTATTTGGTGCGTGAGTACTCACTCTCAAACACTTCCACCAACAGCAAGTAGAGATGCACGCCCTCCAGGCACAGCCAAGAGAAGGCTGCCAGGAAGAAGTAATGCAGCAGCCCCGCAAAGATGGGGCAGGCGATCTAGGGGCACAGGCACCGGTGTGAGGGGGAATGGCCCTGCCCAGGCCAGCCCTCCTACCAGGCTCCCAACCCAGTTGCACCCTGCAGCCCTGTCCCCCAACCCCCTCGACGCTGGAGAAGCCCAATGTTGGCACGTCCTGGACATGGCAAGCTGAGTGCTGCCTCTGCTCAGAGAGAGAAATAAGCCAGCCCTACCCCCCTGGCATCAGGCTCCCTGCACCCTGACTAACCTCATACTGTGTCTTATCGATGCCAACAAGGAAGAGCAGCTCAGCCAGAAAGAGGTTGATGCAAAGATTTTTGTGGATGGTGTTTCGGTCAGTCTGTAGCCCCCGAAGGAAGCAGAAGGTGGAGATACAGATAGCCAGGCAGACAAGGGAGATCACGATGCCCACCCAAGTGATGACAGACAGCAGTAGCTCATTGATCCGACCTTGGTACTGAGAAGAAATCAGGAAGGGCAATTTTAGGATTTGCAACCCTAACCTTGACTTAACCAGGGCACCATTTGTAGGCAATTACTAAGGACATCATGAGCTGGACCACCCATCAGGACCTTCTGCCCCTTCACCAGCTAATTGGTTCCCGCCCTCTGGTGGATGGTATGCCCCCTTCCCCCATGCTCTGGAATACCCATAGAGAAGTAATGAAACTAGTGCTTCCCCCTCAGTGTCTGGGGAGAAAGATGCAATTGAGACAGAGCCAGGAAAAGCAGCCCTTTCCCCTTGTCATTTCTACCTGCTCCAGCCCCATGCCCTGAGCAAGGGAGATACTGATGGCTCCCTAGGCCCAGGAAGTTGGGATTCCCTTGGCATGCCTCATGTTGTAATGCCATGCAAAGCCAGGCTAACAAGCAGGCCTTGGCCCAGTGGAACTGATGGAGCCACTGGCTTACGATCTCACGGTGAGCCATGAGCACGGCAAAGTTAGTGAGGTGGCTGCAGGCACAGGTGGTATGGGTCTTGTTGGAATCCACCAGACGACAGCCCTGGGTCGACCAGTAGCCCAGCATGGAACGCTCTGAGTAGTTCCAGAAGGAGCAGTTGGCATTGAAGTGGTTCTTGGCCTGTTGTGTGGTGGTAGTTGGGGGGTGTCAGAGTATTACAGTGAGAGGCATCAGATCTGTGGAGTCCTCTCCAACCCCTCACCCCCACCAGGCTGAAGCACAGCCTCAGACACAGACACAACATTGGATAAGTGCCATGGGGTGGGCGTGAACCCTATGGGGTCTGGGGCTTTTAAAATAAGAGTAAAGATAAGGACTTAGCACTCTGTGCAAAGTGGGAGGCAGTATAGTGAAAAAACCCACTAAACTAAGAAAGAGTCTAGAGTCTTGGGTTCAAGTCTCAGATCTAGCTCTAAAAAGCTATGTGGCCTTGAGCAAGTCACATTGTCACTGGGCTTCAATTTCCTCATATGTCAAAACGAGGAAACTACAGCAAGGAACCAGGAAGATTTCCTTTAAATTCAAAAATCCAATGATCTAGTTTAAAATGACCCTACCTGGAGAAGGGGGTACCAAGCACTAGGGATCAGGAGTTATGGACTGGGAATAGGAGCCCTGACAGCTTTCCTGAAGTGGTCTCAATGCTGGGGAATATGAAAGCTTCTAACGGAATGTGGTCCAATGGGTTCTGCCCTGCCCATCCTCCCCTCTCCCAGAGAGGGGACAAAATGGGACCCTTGGGAGGATGATGCTCTCCATAGGCAAGGCTCCTCAGAATCATCTCAAGGAAACAAGCACTGTGAGAGCAGGGCCAGGTCGATTTCCAGGGCTTACCTCTAGGTGGGCCACAGTGAAGATGACTGGGTCCATGAGGAACACACGGCTAGATTCCTTGTTGATGGAGGCTGCAATGACTTGAGAGTTCACCACTAACGCAGCTCCCCCAGGGCCCCCGGAGCCTGCCTCACCTGCCAGCTTCACGGTGGCATTCTCCGTGGACAAAAAGAGGCCCAGGTTGTTATACAGGATGAAGACAACTTTCACTACTCCTGGAATAGAGAGTGTGGTGAGAACTGTCAGCACCCAGTTCAAATAACTGCTCCAATGTTTGCTATTTCCTATCTGTGTGACCTCGGGAAAATCTCTTCTCCTTAGTCCTTCATGTCCTCAATTGTGAACTGAGAGGGTTAGACCAGGCCAGAACTTTTTGTATGTGTGTATGTTTGGTTTTTCAAAAACTTTTATTGTACTATGGGTTCTTCTGGCATTGAAGCCCTTTGGTGAAGCCTATGGATCACTTATCAGAATAATGTATTTAAATGCTTAAAATAAAATGCTTCAGATTACAAAAGAAACCAATTATATGGAAACATAGTTTTCAGAATTAGAAAAAAAAAAGGTCACAGATATTCCCCTTACCCCTGGCCTAGATGACTTCCTAAAATCTTTTCCACTTCCAAGTCACTGACTCACAGCATTGGAGAAATGGAAGAGACCTTGGGAGCCCTCTAGTCCAACCCCAAAATGAAAAGAACCCCTCACTATACCCTGTCCAAGAAGTGCCTGGGAAGCCTCTGCTATAAGATGCAGAATGAAGGGAAACTCATTATTTCCCAGTATAGCCTATTCCATTCTGGGACAGCTCTGATTTTCAACACATTTTTCTTGATATCAAATCTGAATTTGCTTTTTTGCAACTTTTTCCATCTATTGCTCCTATCTCTGCTCTTGGGGGCCAAACACGGCATATTTAATCCCTCTTCCACTTAACAGAGAGCTTTAGGTACCTGAAAAGAGTGATTGTGCCCCTGATTTTATTCTCTAGGCTAAACGTCCCCAGTACTTGGACAGTGTAATTTGAGGCCCTTGGCCATTCTGGTTAGCTTCCTGTGGATGTTCTCCAGCTTATCCACATCCTCTCTACATGGATCACAGGACCACACTACTCCAGAAGTGGTCTGACCAACCTGGATAAGGTGCAGTAGGGTACACAAGCACCTCATTATTCCTAGAATCTAATGAATGACTTCTGGAGCCCCTCCCTGGAGGAGACCGCATTCACTTTGTGCCTGCTGGTTTCTGAGATACCCCTCAGCTCCCACGATGAAGCTGAGGCTTAGGGTGTTACTAGCAATATATTCCCAAATGGTTTCCCTTCCTTTCCCCCTCCCTCCCATGGTACTGACCATTACGGCTGTTCTGCTTGATGGTGTTGGCAGAAAGTTGGATGGAGTTTTCACTTGGATACTCCTGGGGGAACACCAGTTCTTGTACCTGACCTTCCGTGTTCAGTACGGTAACTTCAAGCACTGTGGAGGGACATGAGAAGTGCCTGAGTGCATTTGACTCTGGTCTTTACCATCCAAGGGCCTGAAGAAGGAACCCTATAGCAGGAGGGTGGTTGAAGGAGCTAGGCAGGGAGCTGTCCCTCCCTTATGGCCTAAAGTCTTATATTCTAGGTAGGTTCATCCTGGACAGCCCTTTGTCTTCTGGTGTGGCCTCAGGGTGCTTCCTCACCTACATTCTGCTTTGCAGTGAGGAATCGAGCTGGTTCTTTAACATTGTCAGCTAACAGGAAGGCCCCCTCCTCCAGGATGTCTAGCAGCATGGTGGCCGTGTGCACTTGTTCTGTGGCATTCA
The DNA here is from genome assembly GCA_028646575.1 of Pseudocheirus occidentalis. Taxonomy (NCBI): domain Eukaryota; kingdom Metazoa; phylum Chordata; class Mammalia; order Diprotodontia; family Pseudocheiridae; genus Pseudocheirus; species Pseudocheirus occidentalis. The sequence continues at coordinate 59,909,069 of CM053594.1, forward strand.
TGTCTTTCCATGACTCTAGGGCCTCTGGGCGAAGCAGGTTATCCACAGTCTCCACTACTGCCTGTGGGGGTGGGATAAGTAAGACTGAGAGTGTCTGTTCTAGCCTGACTATCCCAGCTCCACTTTCCCTCCAAAGTGTCCAAGGCCCCTTTCCAGCCCTCCATTCTTAGCTTTGCCCACCCTGGTCCCTGATGCCCCCTGGTGCCCACATCCCTCAGCCCTAGTTGGGCCACTGTCATCATCTCACCTTGATATAGTCCTTGCAGGTTCTCTCTCTCTTGTGCATCTGGGGCAGGAGAGAAAAGATGTCAGACTCCAACCCCTAATACTCATGCCTGGCTTCCCAGCCCCATTCTGTCTCAGCTAGAATCCTAAGGGTCCTGTTCTCATCCTTGTCACCAGCTCATCTTGACTGCTAGTCATATAGCCCTGTACAAGTGGCTTCCAAGGTGAGCCCAGCATCTCATTTCAGTTCTTCCTGACCTCACAAGATGGTTCAGGTGTTAAACCACAGCCTGTATTGTTCTCGTTTCCGTTTTCAACCAGGGGAGTTGTGAAGGTGTGTCTCAGAAGGGGGATGCAGAATTGGGAGGCACAGATAACAGAGACTCCAGAATGGGTGATGACCACACCCCACTAGAGTATCGTTTTTCTTCTCCAGACATAGGCATAGGGGATACTTTTAATTTCCCAAATTCCCCCGGGATGCCCATGAGCAGGCCCACCTTGTTGTAGTTCTTGCCAGCTGACTCACGCTCGATGGGCCGTAGAGCTTGCAGCTGGGCATCCAGGATGTCCAGCAGCTGCTCCATTAGCTTCACTGAAGATGAGACATCTCCCGCGTAGATAGAGCCCCGGGTGTGGCGGGCCAGCTCACTAGCAATGTTGGCTGCATTCTCACCACTCTTGATCTGGAAGCAGGAATCCCATACTATGACTATTTCCTTCTATACTTGCCCAGTCACTCCTGGCTTATTGAACTTCGTCCTGCCCAGATGCTGTCCTTGTAACCCCAGCTTTTTTACTCTGTTCCCTCACTCACTCTCTTGCCCAGCCCCTCTTTCTACCTCTCCTCAGTAACCTAAGATCTCCCTCTCACATTCATCTCCCATTAGACTCTTCCATCCCTGTGACCCAGCCCCTCAGTGGGCAAGTGCTGGTACCTTCTGGGCCACCTGGTTGACCCAGGGGGAAGTACAGTTGCTGAGATCTGGGCCTCGGGGGTTCCAGAGCCCCAGGGCTGGTAGACACTGGAAGGAAGCGATTCCTACAAAGATGGACAAAAACAGGAGACAAATGGGAGAAGAGAATGAGTAGAAGAGAAAAGATAGATGAGCGAGAGGCAGACAAATGAGGAGGAGGTAGTAATAAGGAAGAAAATGGGACAGAACCAATAAAATAGCAGGATAGACCATGATAAGGTTTGAGAACAAATGGATGGGAAGAGACAGGAGAGAGGAAAATGGAAGGACAGAGATGAGAAAGAGGGCCAGAGGGACAAAGTGGTGGGAAGCAGATGGACAGGCAGGGGGACTGTCATTGTGTGTTGATATTTTCTGTCTACCCTTCCCATTTCCCCTCATTCCCATTGTTCCTTGCCCCCTACCCCACGAGACCCATAGTCTGTCCTGCCTAGGGAGAGCACTTTCTACTCTTCCAAGTAGAGAATTAGCAATCACCATCCACCCACCCACCCTGGAAGGGGAAGAAGTCCCTCTAGCATCCAGAACTCACTTACCTCGTGTACCCTTGGGGCAAGGCCTTTCTACCAACATGCCTTGCTGGGTGGCTGGCCATTGGACCCTCCGAACCTCCCGGGGTTCACAGAATAGCTCAGGTGACACGTGCAGGTTGGGGGCCGGGGGTCTTCGAGTGCTAGGAGCTGGTGCTGTGGCAGGTGGCACATCAGGCCCCAGCTGATTGATGGCACCCACAGGGTGAGTAGTGAGGGGTGCTCGGCGGAGAGGTGTGGTAGCAGCAGGTGAGGCTGTGCTTGTCAATGGGGTGGGTCGTGCTGTGGTTGTCGTGCTGAGGGGGGGTGAAGTGGCTGGGCCTGTGTTGTATTGGGATGATAAGAGACAATATTAGAGGTAGACCTTTCTGAGCCCTCTCCCCCATCCTCAGACACACCGTACCCTGGTATTCCAAACCACCCCATTCTTGACCATCTTGTTATTGTATCTCCTGAGAAGGGCAAGGAATGTTCTGGCTCTGTGAGGATCCCTACTTCCCTTCAGGTCTAGAATGATCAGCCTTTTCACAACCTCACCACAACAGTTAGGACAGATCTTACTCATATATATGGCATAGATTCGAGGTCCTTCACTATTCTGGGTACCCTCCTCAGGGCGCTCCAGCTTATCTACATCCTCCCTGAACATAGTGCCCAGGACCACAATACTCCAAATGTGGTCTGACCAACCAGCATAGAGTAGGGTGGCACAGTCACCTCATTATTCCTGGAATCTAACAAATGACTTCTGGACTCCTCACCCTGGAGATGGATCCCAAGGTTGTTGTCAGGCCATGTGGAAAAAGCACCTTTTTAAGAGTCAGGAGACGAGTTCCAATTCTGACTCTTCTACTTAACATGATTTTAGGCAAGTCATTCAAACTGAATCTCAGTTTTCTTATCTATGAAATGAGGAAGCTGAATTAGATAATTTCTAAGGTCCCTTTTCTAGAAATCTATGTTATACTTAAGATAGGGGTGGTATGAAGAATGAAGTCAAAGATCATCATTCTTGAGTCAGAACAAAGGGATATCAATGCCATCTCTGGGTCAGGGGTTGACCTTACCAGCACTGGGGTCTGGGGGTCCAAACTCAAGACCGTAGCGCACCACAAAGTAGTTGTTCCACACATAAAGCTGATTGTCACGAGGATTGTAATCAACTGAGGAGACAAACTGGTAAGGGTTGGGAAATGCCAAACTGACAGGCTCCTCTCGGTTGGCATTGGTGTTGAAGGCATAGTCCACTCGGTTTCCAGCAGCCTCACTGTCATCATCCACATACACAGAGCGTAGCACATAGAGGACCCCACAAACCATGAAGGCGTTGGAGGCTGATCGCTTGTCATAGCCTGTCTCCCAAGTACCCTCAAAGCGCAGGGTGTAGGGATTGAGCTGGCTTACCACCAACCGCCCATTGTTGCTTTCTGTGGCATAAATGACCCACAGCCCATTCTCGTCCACTGCAAGGTCAATATCTGTCTTGCCCCCCCAACGGTAAGGTGAAGTATCATGGTAATTAGCAGTGTTGATCACCGTCTCCCCACTCTTGATACGCGTCCGTAGGTCATACTTGACAATGTTTCGAGTTCGTTCCTTATTGTAGAAGACAGCACCATCATAGACCACAAAGCCTGTGCCATCCACACGGTTGGGTAGGCGGTAGGTGGTAGTGTGGCGGGCGGCCACATAATCCTCCCATGATGCATATTCGGTCAATGTGTCTGTTCGGTAGGGGATCCAGGGCATCACATAGATGCGGTCCCCAGCTTGTAGTGGGTCCTTGCACCATGCCCCTGATTGGTGCTCTGACTCATGTGTAGATGTGGCCTCCAGTACCTTCTGAAGAGTCCCAGGGCAAACGAAGACTGGGCCAGGGGCAGGCAGGATAGGGGAGGTAAGGGGGTAGAGAGAAGGCACAAGAAGAAAGAGAGAGAAAGAGAGAAAGAGAGGGAGAGAGAGAGAAAGGAGAAAGGAGGAATCGATCATAGGAGGCCAGGTTAAAAAGCAGGTCTCCCCTCCTGCAGCTGCAGTCACGGTTGCTTGGTGGGACTGGTGATGGGAAAGGAGTATCTGGGGTGGGGATGGGGCACCTTCCTTGCTGTTCCCTGCCCTGGAGAGGTTACCTCTGGAAGCTGAGAGTGGTAACGCAAGACCTGGTTAGTGTGTGGGAACAGAACCCTTGTTTTTCCTATGTGGCAGATAAGAGACTGCACTGGCCAGGGATAAAGGGTTTGCTTTGACACCTCCCCTAAGTGTTCATATAGATAGAAGAACTTAATTGGGGGCACAGCAGTATACCCTTGGCTTTTTTTTTACCCACTCCCCACTCTGTGCCTCTATTTTCTCCTTCAGGAAGTCAATCAATATTCCTCCATTCCCATGGATGTGTTTTGGAAGACCCACACACTCTCCTCCACTGAGAGATGGACTGTGCCCCACTTTCTCTGCCTGGAGAACTTGAAGGTGTTTTGGGCTCCCACACCAGTGGTGTTGCTGAGAGGCTCCCCCAGACCACTGGCATTGTCTAGGATCCTCCCCAACCAGAGGTGGGTGTTAAGGGGTCCCCCACACCACTGGAGGTGTTGAGGGTTCCTTCTCACCGATAGTACTGTCAAGACCTCGCCCCACCAGGGGGAGGGGAAGGGGTATCAGCTCTTCCAGTGATGGTTATAATGATGTTGATGATGGTGGTGATGATGATGAAGCCCAGTCTTCCCCCATACAATAAAGAGCAAGGAAGAGGTTTCCCAGGGGCAAATTCCAGCCTAGGCTGGGGATGGGGTTGGGGTGGAAGGGGCGGCTCCCCTCACCCTCTTGCTGGTAGGGTTTTTCTAGGGGGTCACTACACGATTATTTCAGCAACAGACACTGGCACTCGTGCACATGGGGGAAGGACTGGTGTGGAGACGGAGGGAGGAGGCAGGGAAAGGAGGGGGAAGGGCAAAGGACAGCTATGCGGCGAAGAGAGACAAGGAAGGGGAGGGGGCGGCGGCGCCAATCCTGGGTCCGAGGCGAGCCCGAGCGAGCCTGGGGAGAAAAGGTTAATAATGCTGGCGGAAGGAGAAAGAGAGAAAGAAAGAGAGAGAGAGAGAGAGAGAGAGAGAGAGAGAGAGAGAGAGAGAGAGAGAGAGAGAGAGAGAGAGAGAGGCTGGATAGGGGCGAGCAGAGAATTCACTCCAGAATCCAGGCCCGCCCAGGATTACTCGGGTGCAATCCCAGATCCGGCCAGGAGGAACGAGGGAGGGAACGAGAATCTAGGATGAAGACAGGGCCCTCCCAACCACCGGCCTCCCTCTCCCTCCCCCGCCCCCCGATTTACCTGCGGCCGTCCCGGGCTCGGGAAGAGGGATCAAGGCAGCGTTGGTGTCAGAAAGGTGGGGGCCCCGCCCCACCCCCCCCATTCCCTGAAAAGGAGGAAAACCTCGACTGCATCTCTGTGTCCAGCTCTGCCCTGCCCCTCCCTTCTCACCACCCGAGGACACACCGCGGTGGCACAGCCTCCTGTTAATGATGGGGACCAGTCCCCCCTCCTCCACCCCAGCCCGACACGGGCGGCTTCTCATCCTTCCCGCAATGTCTAGTCTCACCCCCATTCAAAAAAGCTCAGTCACAAGATCATAGCCACGGCAACTTCAAGATTGTGGAATTTAGAGTCGGAAGAGATCTGGTAGCCCTGGCGTTCTTAACCTGGGGTCCGCAGATCCTCCAGGGGCAGGGACAGGGACAGATTTCAGGAGGTGTGTGGACTTGGGTGGGGGGGAAATAACCTTTATTTTCACTAATACCTGACTGAAGGAAAGCTTCAGTTATGTTACGATTCTAGAAGAAAAAAATGAACATTCTGAGAAGGGCTTTGTAGGTTTGGCTAGACCGCCAAAAGGGTCCAAATACACAGCTCCTCCTGCTCTAGTCCAAATATTTGACAGAGGAAGAGAATGAGATCCAGCAAGGTTAAGGCACTTGCTCAAGGTCACACCAATAGGCAGTGGTAGATCACAAATTCAAATTCAAGTGTTCTGACCCCAATTTTTGTACTCTTTCTACTACCCCCACAATGCTCCCCCCAAAAACTCTAGTTTTTCTTCTATGAAGGATAGTTCTCATTCTCCCCCTCACAGAATAGCAGGTTTTAATTTGCCCCTGAAGCCCGATATATTTCTAGTACTCCCCACCATACAACTGGAGCTGATTTGCATTATCATCTCCCTCATTTCAGGGAAGATAGGCATTGAGTACAACATGGTTATGTGATTCTGGAAGACTCATCCCTCCAGAGTCTCTGCCCAGCCTAAAACCAAGGCCATGAGGGAGAGGGAGAGGCACAGGAAGCTGGGGTCCTGGGGTCTGAAGTGAATTCTCTGCTTTCTCTCAGCTCCTTTCTGAAGGTGCTGGCCTATTGGGCACAGGGGAGGGAAGGGAGTATCTCAAGAGCCTCTTGGACATTGACCTGAAGGGACAGCAGCAGGTAGCCGTTGCCTCTCAAGCATCCTAGTTAACTCGGGGAGTTTGGGCTGAGACACACAGAATTTGCTCAGGGTCCATGTTGAGGGGAGGCTTCCCCCACTTCCCCAGCTTCTTGGAGATCCTCAGAGGGCCCCAAAGCATGAAGCAGGCAGAAGCTTCTTCCATGTAACAGGGTGAGGGGAAACTGAGGCACAAAGATAGGAAAGGAACCTAGGAAACTTACCATCCAACAGGTCCTGCTTCCCTTCTGAGTGGGGATTCCCTGGAACCCTGGAGGGTTCTGAGTGAGGGTAGGTGACACCATAGGCATTCCCTCAAGGGGATTCTGGCTCAGATTAAGAGACTGACTTTGGAAAGGGAAAGTAAGTCCACACCAAGGGTCCCAGGGCCCTTCATTCATCCATATGTCCATTTATACCTATATCCTTCTGTCCCTGCCACCCAGGGCTTCTGCCAGCCAGCTCTGGCATACATACTTTAGGTTCTTTGCCCATCCTATCCTGGTATTAGCTCTGTTGACTCAGGCTGTCTCAGGTCGAGGGTGATGACTCCTTCCCCTACCCCCTCGTGCCTCAGTTTCCCCCTTTTTCCATGCTGGGTTTTCTCTGCCAGGTGAGTGGGGGTTGGTGTGTATGTAGTATGGTGGTGGTGGTGGTGGTGGTGGTGGTGGAGGTGGTGGGGACAACACAGGGTCTTGGAGCCTGACCTGGCAGAGGGGGAAGGAAGAATAAATTGTTAGCAATAATACTGGGGGGGGGGGAACAAAAGGGGAGGGAAGAGCAGGGTATGTGCTCATGGGTTTGGCCTTTAACCACAACCAGCAAGTGGTTGTCCCTATGGTTGTGTCTACCCAGCAATATGTCACCCTTCCCCAAAACCAGGAGAGAGAATACTCCAGAGCCGGTGTGTCCAAGCTGTGCCTGCAAGGAGAGCGTCGGGGGTACCAGGAGGAAGAGAGACTCAAGGAAAGAGAAAGGGGTGAGAGAGGAGGGATGGGCTGGGGGCAGGGACCCAGGAGGGATGACTGCCCAGGTCTCCTACAGGAAGGGAAGGGGTAGGGAGGAAGAACAGCTCAGCAATATCCCCCTTCCTCATAACAGGGATACTCCATGTACCGTAATTTCAGGGCCAAAAGGGATAATAATAATACCCAACTTCTTGTCTCTTGTGGGTGGCACCTTAATGCATTCCAGATTTGCCATTTGTAAAACTCTGAGGGAAGAGAGTCTGCCCACTCCAACCCAGTCTTTAAAAGCAACCTGAGGTCAGGCTCTGGCCTGCCCACTATGAGCACTCCACTATTCTGTTTTTCCTAGTGGAGGATAGTCTATATAGGCTTGAAATTACGGTACTCCTGGAAGCGCCCCTCCCCCCAACCCCCACTCTCCTCTGGCCCACTAACCACAACAGCCCAGAAGAAACCCTGACTGCAGCTTCGAAAATATGGGAAAAAAACCAACAAAAAACAAAAACGAACCAAAGAAACAAAAAACAGAGAAAGCCCCACCCCACTCCCAAACCGTACACACACACCTCCAAGCCCCTCCTCCTTCCCCACCTTCCCTCTAAGGCAGGACACTGTCCCAGGTCTCTCGGTTCCTGACTTGGAAGGGCAGAGCAGGGCGAGGGGTGAGGGGTGGGGGTAGGGAGGACTGGTACTCCATTCTCCAAAACACCTCTTTGCCTTGGAAACTCCAAAGTGAGAAGAGAGCTTCAGTAGCTGTCAGAAGCCAGTGGAATAATCAGCTCCCCAAAGGAAAATGAACCGTGCCCCTTTTTCCTTCCCTCCCCTCCCGCCCCCCTCCAAACCCAAACCCAATTCCAGAGAAGGCAGAGGAAAGAAGGAGGTAAATGACCCCCAGTGGGGGGAGAGAGGGAAGGAAGTCTTAGGGGAAAAGTTGGGGTGGGCAGTTTGGGGAGAGAGAGTGAGGTGCCTGCCCCCTACTCCCCAAACCAACTAGCCCTGGTTGCTTACATATTTCCCCTGAAGGAGGCAAAAAGAGGCATGAGAGGCTGTCAGGTCCCTGACAGGGGTCAAGCACTAGGTGAGAGAAAGAGAAAGAAAGCGAGAGAGAAAGAAGAGAAGGACACACAGAGAGACAGAGAGAGAGAGAGACAGACAGAGAGAAGAGTCCGGACCTCAGAGAGAAGCCCCTCCGTGGGGTTGTCGGGAGGGCAGAAGAGCCCGTGGCTGGCACAGGGGGGCTGCTCCCAACCTGGCAGGGGGCACCAGGGTCGGAGAGCATACACTTGATTTGGAGGGGGAGGGGAGGAAGGAGAAAGTGGGGAGTAGGGCGGGGCGGGCCAGAGGAGGGAGCAGGGAGAAAGGGGCAGGGAGGAAGGGGGGTCACATTAAGTATAGGCACGGGGAGAACAAAATGTGAGTTAGGGGTTAGCATTGGTAACAGTGCGTTTACCTTTCTGCTCCACTTCTACTTTAAGCATCGGAAGAGAGAGAGAAAAACAATTGAAAAAGGGTGCAAGAAAAAAAGAGAAAAAAAAAGAGATTAAATTGCTTTTTGTTTCTTTTCTGGCAATGCATCCCCTTCTCCTTTTCCTTCCTCACACCTGCTTCCCCAACCCCTCAGCACCGCTCGGCCGCCCCCTCCTCCCCCCAAATCCCTTCCATTGGGGCAAGTGGAGGGGGCTGGGGGAGTGTCTAGAGAGACAGACACAGAGAGACTTGGCGAGAGGGAGACAGAGGGCCCGATGACAGGGACAGGCACAGAGAAGGGGGGGAGACAGAGGGAGAAGGAGAAACACCGAGGCAATTCAGAGCAAAGGGAGCAGAGACAAAGAGACAGAAGGAAGCAAGGAAGAGAGACACGGAGAGACGGACAGAGGGGAGACTGGGAGCTGGGAGCGCCAGCTGCAAGGAGGCTGCTTCGCATTGAACCCTCGGCTCAAGTGTCTGGGCTGCCTTCCTGAAAGAGAAGTTGGACAACCAAGCCTGGCTGGGGCTAGCCGAGAGGGGTGTGAAGAAGAGCCGTGGGCCAAGGCTCCTTGGCCTGCTATTGCCACCCTTTCCTTTCTCCGAGGGCCCAGAGAGGAATAGAGCCCTGTTCCTGATGGCTCGGGTCCCCTACTCAAGGTGATCAAGTTCTACGCCCCTTCACTCAATTCCCTACAGAGTCTAAATGCCCCACTCTAATCCAGGCAGAATAAACACAGGAAAAAAAAATCAAACAGACACAGACAGCAAAAATAGCACAGTAATAATCATAACACATTTATATAAGTGTCTGAAAGTTTGCAAAGTTCTCACACACACACACACACACACACACACACACACACACAAAGAGAGATGGGCAAAGATGGAGAGGAAAAGAGACACGGAAATCAAGAGTGGGTCAGTCATACACAGAGAGGGACAGAGACGGATGGAGAGAAACAAAGTGCCAGAGATAAGGCAACAGATGGATGGAGAGACACAGTGGGGTCTGTGGGAAGAGGAGGGAGGGGCCAGGGGTGGTGACAGACACTCTCCCTGCCAGGGTGACTGAAACTCGGATTTCCCTAGCCAAGTTGCCCTAACCAAGGAGCTGGGTGCTCCACACGCACACACCTGCCCGTGGCCCAGCAGGCACCTGGGGGAGGAAGGGGGGTGAGGGGGTTAGACTGCACTCAGCTGCAAAGCAAAGTGGCTGTTAGTTGGGCGTGTTCCATGGGGTCCCTCCTCCTTCCCCCAGCCTCCACCCTCAGTCCACCCCAGACCTCCTTGAGAGGCCTCCACAGCAGCACTGGGGTCCTCCATTTCTGCTACCAGGGGAAGGCCTGCCTCACCTCTCTGGCCTCCTCCCCAGCTATTCTTTCCCCTTTAGACAATTCTTTGAGCATCCCCTAGGCTGGCTCTCTAAGGAAGTTCCAAGTAGGACTTGAACAGGCCTCCTGCTTCTTTCTAGCCCATCTGTCCTTCCTTAGGTCTAATGTTGCCCTTCCTACCGCTGTCTAACTCCAGTCCACGTCTTGTTCCAGCTCTCTGTGCAGGAAAAGCTTACATCCTGACACTGCTTTGAGCTGAGGTTGCTCACCATCAGCACCTATGGGGTTCACTTGCACCTGCTCTGTCTTTCGTGGTCCCTTCCTGTAGCTCTGTGGGTGTACTCTGTTTTTTTCATTGGACCTTGGAACATTCGAGGATGGATCAGACTAGGGACTCCTAGTGAGTGAGATTGTGCCCCACCCATCTTCTGTGTGCTCCCCATGCGGTAGGACAGGACTGCCCACAATAATCCATTTCTTATTCCATCTCTTACTTGGCCTGTTTCCAAGCTCTTCCCTCATTCCTTTCAATTGGTGGAACTCAGGACCAGACCTAGAGGTCCAACAGTCCAACTACACAGACTTTAACGTGGGCTAATATGACTCCAAGACCCCTTAACTTTACTCTCAACTTTTCACATTGCCTCACAAAGTCCACTCTGATCCCAAGATCTTTCTCAGCCGGGGTAACAGGTGTGCAGCAATACTGGCATTGTCTTTATACACTGGTTTCTATCTATATTCTCTACTATCCCAACATCAGTGGGTGAGTTGGAGGTGGGAGCAGGGATGGGGAGAGATTGCCCCCAGTGCTGTGTGGGGGGGAGGGCTTCAACGAGGAGAGAGGGTCTTTCCCCTTAGGTGGTAGCTGGATGGAGGCCTTGGGTGCTGAAAGGAAAGGATGAGGAGTCAAAGGAGAAAGTTAAAGAAGCACATTAGCGATTTCCCCCAGCATGGACGGCCACCTGTGAGAAGAAATTAAAGTGGGTGGGGATGGGGGGTGGGGAGGGAATTACCAGGGCCACCTGCTCCCCCTGCCCTTCCCCAGCCCCCAAAACATACATACTGGGGGCCCTCACTTCTTCCTTTCCACCTCCCCCCCAAGTCATTGCTTCCAAATTGGCTATAAGAAGCTGGGGGTGGGGATAAGGATGAGGAGGGAAGGAAAGAAGGGGAGCAGGAAAGAAGGGAAATGGTGGTGGTGGGAGAGGGGAGAGTAACCGAGGAGGAGAAGAAACCCTTTCCCCAGCTCCGTGGCTGCTCCCCTTGGCAGGGTGTATTACAGCTGAGCTCCCGGCTCTTTAAATCCTCTCCTTGTGGCCTCCATGTGTTCTCCAATAGCCACTCCCAACTGAAAATGGTGGGACTTCCTAAGTCAATAGGAAGGAGTGTGGTGGAGATGAAAGGCAGACTGAAAGGAGCAGTGCATCTCCTGGAAAATGGATTGGCCTCACTCACCCCCTGGGGTTTGGTATCAGTCATCCCCTCTGGCCCAAGAGCCTAGAGGCCTTGGCGGGCACATCCTATAATGGGGGAGATCCAAAGGAATAAGGGCTCAAAGATCAAATTGTGGGGCCACAAGAGTGTGACTGTGTGAGAGAGATGAACGTGAGGGTGCCAGGAAGAGCAGATGAAGGTGTAATGGGGGACAGGAGAGTGCAAGAAAGAAAAGGAGAAGGTACGAGGAAAAGACCAGGAGATGGTGATGGGGTGCGAGTGTTCTAGGGAGAGAGGATAAGTGTGAGGGAGAGGGGACCAAGGGTGAGGGCAAAGCATGAAGATGTGAGGAATAGGTCATGAGTGACGGAGGGAGTGTGACAATATCTGAGGGTCCCAGGGCAAGAAAGTAGGAAGAGACAAAGTCTGTCCCACAGTGCCCTGTGCTATCTTCCTTGCTCCCACCCAGGCTCCCTGGGGACACAGGTGTCTCCTCCTCACTCGGTGTGGGGGGAGAGGATGGGGCCCGTGTCCGTGCGAGGAACAAGGTGACTCACTGTAGGGGACACAGTCGTACTGCACCTCCAGGTACTTGTAGGTCCCAGGACAGGGGTCTGGGAAGGCATCAGAACCGGCCACCACCACGCACTGAGTTCTGTTGTTACACCTGTGGAAAGACATAAAGCCATGATTGGGATAAGGCAGGATAGAGAAGGGGAATCTCCCCTTGTCTTTTGACCTTAGGTAGCCCCTCCCTCTTTCCTTTTACCAACGAAGGAAATGGGAGAGGGCTAGGACTCAAGTGGTGGGTAAAGCCTGGATGGGGGTGGTGGTGAGGGAGTGACACACTCCTTGCCTCTGCTCCAAATGGACCACTGAATGTGTAAATCTAATTTCTCCTACTAGTGTGTGTGATTTTGAGGTGGACACATTCATTAGATTATTTCTATATTTTCAGGGTTTTCAGGGGTGTCTGTTTACCTTTTGCTAATAACAAGAAAGAGACTCTCAGCCTTCTTTGCAAAGGGCTAGCCTTGCATAGCTAATCACTGGGACTTTAGGGTGCCCAAGGCCCAGGTAGATCTTTACATAGTGAAAACAGCATTGCTGCTCCCAGGCTTGGTGGAAGGTGGCTCCTTGGTCCCTTTTATCACCTTTCCAAAGAGATGACTGGAATTCATTCCTCAGGCAGAGGCTTGGGGGCAACTTCACTGAATAATGGGGTCTATAGCAATCCACAGAGCCAGGAGAGGGGAGCAGCGTGGAGTCATGGACCATCTTTCCTGGCTAAGACCTATGCTCAGCATTTGGGTTTCGGAAGAAGTTTGTTGAACTTTCTGGTTTGTTTAATGATGTAAATTATTTTTAAAAATTTCTTAAAAGTTTAAAAATAAAAAGTTTCAGAACATCTAGAAAAACAAACAAACAAAAAAGCCTGCCCGTTTCCTGCAATTTGGAGCATGGTATGCTGGGGGGAAAATTCGGAAGCTGGAATAAAGAGAGACTTGAGTTTGAGTCCTGGCTCTGACACTTACTGGTGAGCTGTGTAACCATGGAACGGTCAATTAACCACTTTGAGTTTCCTTCTCATCTATGAAATGAGAAAAAGTAACTTTCAGTGCTACTCTCTAAGAGCTGTTGTGAGAAAAGTGATCTGTAAACTTGAAAGTACTATAGAAATATGAGCGGTTATTAACACTTAGGCATTACGATGGTTAGAGCCCTGGGCCTGGAGCCATGAAAACCTAGTTCACATCTGGCATTAGATTACATACTAGCTGTGTGAACCCGGGCAAGTCACTTAGCCTGTGTTTGCCTCAGTTTTCTCCTCTGTAAAATCGAGGTAATAATAGTACCTATCTCCCAAGGTTATCAGGAGGCTCAATAAGATAGGATAATAATTATCTAGCATTTAGCACAATGTCTGGTATATGGTAAGCACTAGAGAAAGTTATTTGTATAGGACTATACATTTTATTATTATTATATATTTTTATTTGTATAGAATTATATATTTTATTATTATATACTTTTATTTGTATAGAATTATATATTTTATTATTCATACTTTTATTTGTATAGAATTATATATTTTATTATTATATACTTTTATTTGTATAGAATTATATATTTTATTATTCATACTTTTATTTGTATAGAATTATATATTTTATTATTATA
>CM053594.1:59923150-59998340 GCA_028646575.1 Pseudocheirus occidentalis
TAGAATTATATTCTATATACAGATGTATTTTATAGAAATTATAGAATTATATATTATAGAAAGTCATATGGTATTCTATTATAATGTGTATTTCTATATTACAGAAAGTTACATCTTATTATAGGAAGCTAGTTATTATTATGATTGTTGCTAATACTAATCATGTTGAGTTCTTCTATTCCCCTCCCCTTCTTGGCCCAGCATAGCCAAGCAGAGGACTGAGCACAGAATAGGTGTCAGCAAAGGTCTGCTTGCTTGATTACATTTGGCATTCATGTATTCATTTGTTTTCAGAACAAGAGAATGATATTCATTTATTCATTCATTTAACAAGCTGTCTCTGAATACTTACCTTGTGGAACATACACCCTGACCTCAAGGAGCTTGCTGTTTACTAAGGGGATGATGCATACCTATTAGGATACTGAGGCAGGGAGCTAGGCCATTTCTGGAAAAGAATTAGGAATTATGCGAAAAGAGACTAAACTGCTTATACTCTTTTACTTAGAGGCCTCATATTGGGCCGATAACCCAGTGAGGTCAAGGAGCCCCTTGAAGGGAAAAGAAAGACTGGGAATAGGCATTTATAGAGTGCTTACTGTGTACCAGTAGCTGTGCTAAGCTCTTTCTACAAACATTATTTGTTATAAATTATATATAATTATAAAATTATTATGATTTCTACAAATTATCTCACTTGATCCTTACAACAACCCTTTGAGGGAGGTGCTATAATTATCACTATTTCACAGTTGAGGAAACTGAGTGAACAAAGGTGAAGTGACTTTCCTAGGGCCACACAGCCGAGTATCTACAGCCACATTTTTCAACCCAGGCCTTCCAATCCCTTTATAACAGACATAGCAGTCCTTGTTGGCATGAATGATTGAGTAAAGGCATTTATTAAGTACTTACTGTGTGCAAAGCATTGTCATGGCAAAAATTAGGAAACAAAGTGGATTCATAATTGGGATTTGACTGGAAAAAGCCGCCATGTGTGGATGGCATTATCAGAAACAATAACTATGATTGAGGGAATTCAGAGAAACATGGGAAGACTTACATGAACTGATTCAGAGGGAAGTAAGCAGAATCAGGAGAATATTACAAGACTGAAATAAGTGTAAAGGAAGAAGAATGGTCAAGTGAAACTGAATCCTGAATAATTGCCATGACCATTGTTGGTACCAAGAAAAGATGAAAGGTGGTATCTCTTTCAGTAGAGAGGTGGGAGACTACTGAGATGGGACATTGCCTATGCTGTCAGGCATGATCACTGTGTCAGTTGGTTTTGCTTTGATGTTTTTCTTTACTATATGGTTTCCTGCAGGAGATAGTTGTGAGATAAACAGAAAAAAACTCAAAAGGTGCCAATAAGATTTTTATTTTAAAATTTTATTTTATTTTAGCACCTGATGGAAATCAAAATGAGAAAAGTTTATAGGAGAGGACTAAGAGACAGATTCTAACCTGAAAGATTATAATTGGCAGCAGGGATTATCAGCAAGGTCTTACATAGGGGCAGCTAGGCAGCACAGTGGATAGAGCACTGGCTCTGGAATCAGGAGGACCTAAATTCAAATCTGGCTTTACACATTTATTAGCTGTGTGACCCTGGGCAAGTCACTTAACTTCTGCCTAGGAGGCAGGTAGGTGGCTCAGCAGAAGGAGTGCTGTGAGTGGAGTCGGAAGACCTGAGTTCAAATGTGGCCCTAGACCAGGGGTGGGGAACTTGGGGCCTTTGGGCCACATGTGGTCCTCTAGGTCCCTAAATGTGGCCCTTTGACTCAATCCAAACTTCACAGAACAAATTTCAAATCAAAGGGCCATGCTTGAGGGACCTAGAGGGCCACACGTGTCCTCTATGCTCCTCACCCCTGCCCTAGATACTAGCTGTATGATTCTGGGCAAGTCACTTAACCCTGTTTGCCTCAGTGTCTACATCTGTAAAATGAGCTGGAGAAGGAAATGGCAAACACACTCCTGTATCTTTGCCAAGAAAATCCCAAATTAGGGCCACGAAGAGTCATATAAGACTAGACGACATATTTTATCCCACGTGTAGCCTGTTCACATACATTTGTTTACATGCTGTTTCTCCCATTAGATTGTGAGCCCCTTGAGGGCAAGGACCATCTTTTGCTTTTCATAGTATTTGCAGCATTCAGCTCAGTGTCTGACACACAATAGGTACTTAATAAATACTCATTGACTGACTTCTCACTGACTACTGCAGTAGCTTTCCATGTAGCCTCCTTGCCTCAGGACCCTCCCTGCTCAAATCCATCCTCCATACAGCCACCAAAGTGGTTTTTCTGATGCACAGTAGGTCTGACTGCATCACTCCCCTGCTCCAGAAGCACTGGTGACTTCCTATGACCTCCAGGATCGGCTATAAACTCTTCTGTTTGGCACTGGCACTTAAGCTCTTCACCACCATGCTCTAGCCTTATTCTCCTTTATACATCATACAGTCCAACCAACACAGACTTCTCAGTGTTCCTAGTGAATGACAAGCCCTCTGCTGTCTCTGTGCTGGTGCAGTGGCTAGAGCCGCGTATGACACACTGTCCTTGTTGCCACTTCTCAGAGTCCCCCGTCTTCATCAAGACCCATTTCAAGTACCACCTTCTGCATCCTCGACTCCCACTTAATTTCCTTGCGTCTATTTTGTCTGCAGACATGTATTTCACTTTGGTTTTTGTATTCTCAATATTTAGTACAGTGCCGGACACACAGTAGGTGGTTTATTGAACTGTCGATCAATCCATTGGTTGGTGGGGCTAGACTGTCTTTGAAGGTCCCTACAGATGTGAGATTCTTTAATTCTCTGCTTCAGGAGGAGTTACTCAGCTAAACAAGCCATCACTCAGAAAGCACTAAGCGCTACTATGTACCAGCTAAGCCCTGAGAATACAGAATAAGGCAAAAGACAGTGCCTACCCTCAAGGTCAGGCAACTGGGTGGCAAAGTGGATGGAGTGCCCGGGCCTGAAGCCAAGAAGATAAGTCTTCCTGAGTTCAAATCTGGACACTCACTAGTGTGACCCTGGGCAAGTCACTTAACCCTATTTGCTTCAGTTTCCTCATCTGTAAAATGAGCTGGAGAAGGTATCAGTCTCTTTGCCATGCTCAGTTATTTTTCAGTTGTGTCTGACTCTTTGTGACCTCATTTGGGTTTTCTTGGACTCACAAAGAGTTGGAAAGGGCTGGAACAACTGAACAACTATTACCACAATGTAGCAGAGAGTCGATATGCAAACAAATCTATACAAACAAGCTATGTTGAGGATAAATAAGAAACAATCGACCAAGGGAAGGCAACAGGATTAAGAGGGACTGGGAAAAGCTTCATGTAGATGGTGGGATTTTAGTTGGGACTTGAAGGAAGCCAGGAAAGCCAGGAGGGCATTCAAAAGAGAGAAAGAAAAAAAAAGAGAGAGAAAGAACAATCAAAGTTCCTTCACTGGAAGGTTTCTTACCTTAGAAGTGGGAACTAAGGTAGGTGAGTAGGACTGGGTGAGCTAAAAAGAGGGTAAGGTATGCCTGGCAAGGGAATCCAGTAGGCAAAGGTGCTGAGGTGGGAGATGGCCCTGGCATGTGCTTGTGAGAAGAGTCCAGCGAGGTATGGAGCCTGGCTGGAGAAGTAGGGGCACATGGGGAGTGAGTAGGATTAAAACTGTGAAGAGTCTTGAAGACCAGGTAGAGTCTAGATTAGATTCAATTCGATTCAGATCAATTTAATTCAACACTTATTAATGGCCTACTCCACGCAAGACACTGTGTTATGCTCTGGGGATACAAAGATACAAGGTTTTCTCGACTTTCCTCACCCCCAAGGAACTTAAGTCCAAAAGGTGATACACGGCGTACACAAAAATGTAAATGTCAAGTATACAGAGTATTTATAAAGTTATATAATGTAATTTCAAGGGAGGGAGAGGGAAGGAAAAGAGAGATGGAGAGAGAAAGAGAAGATAGGAGAAAAAAGAGGCAGAGAGAGAAATAGAGTGGAACAGGAGGAAAGAGGTGATGAAAGAGGGAGAAAGAGGAAGAAAGAGAAAGAGAGAGAGACATAGAGACAGAGAGAGAGAGGCGAGGGGAGGGAGGGAGGGGGGAGAGAGAGAGAGAGAGAAAGGGAAAGAGATAGGGAGAGAGAGGGGGGAGAGAGAGGGAGAGAGAGAAAGAGAAAGAGGAGAGACAGAGGGAGAGGGAGAGAGAGGGAGAGAAATAGAGTGGAATGGGAGGAAAGAGGAGATAAAAGAGGGAGAGAGAGGAAGGGGAGAGAGAGACAGAGATAAGGGGAGAGAAAAGAGAGGAAGAGGGAGAGAGAGAGGGAGATAGAGGAGAGAGAAACAGAGGGAGAGAGGGAGGGAGAGAGAGAGAAAAGCATAAAAACAAGAGAGTGTCAGGGACAGAGATAGACAGAATGGTGGGGGGAGGGGCAGAATTGGGATTCAATCACAAAAGCTTCAGGTAACACCACACTTCTGCTTTGAAGGAACCCAGGGCTATTTTAAAAAGTAGAAGTGAGGAAGACTGGCTTTCCAAGTATGGGGAAGAGCCAGTATAAAAGGAGAGATGGAATGTCTCATATAGGGAACTACTAGCAAGTCCATCTGCCTAGAATGATAAGTGAATTAAGGGTAATAATATAAAGTAAAACTGTCAAGATGAATGGTTGCCAATTTTGGAGAGCTTTAGATGCCAGCTTGATGATTTTTTAATATGATCCTTGAGGCAATGGGGAGTCATTGAAGCTTCTTGAGCATCACAGTGCCACCCATCAAACTTGTGATTTTGGAATATTGCTCCAATCACTGGAAGTAAGACCAATTAGAAAGGCACTGCAATAGTCTAGGTGAGACTGAGGAGGGCCTGGAGAAGGCTAGAAGTTATGTTAGTGGAGAAAAAGAGGATGGATGGGAGAGCTGCTGTAATGGCAGAATTGATCATTGTTGGCATTGGATTGGTTGGATATGGGAGGCTGAGAGAGAGGACAGAGTCAAGGATGAGTCCAAGGCTGAAAATCTGGGTGACTAGGAGGATGGTGGCACTCTTAGCAAAAACAGGGAGGTGTGGAATAGAAATGGAATGAGTTCTATTTAGAGCATGAGTGTGAGATATGCACTCTCATGTGGGTTTTTCCAGTAGCCAGTTGCTGGTGCAAGACTAACATTCAGGATAAAGATAAGGGTGGATATATAGATTTCTGAGTCATCTACACAGAGATGCTAATTAACCCCCTGGGAGCCCATGAGATCACTGAGAGTACAAAGAAGGCAGCCTAGGGATATAGGTGCACCTGTGATATTCCCACAATGCACTTGGCCACTTCAGAACTGGGAGGAGGTATGGTCAGATCAAAATGGTGACTCAGAACATTAGTACCTAATGCATCATATACATTGCACCAGGGTTTATGAATGAAGGAAAGAAGGAAGACTAGCCCAGTAGGATTTTTTTTTTCTTTTTGGAGGGCGGTTAGGGTTAAGCGACTTGCCCAAGGTCACATGGCTAATAAGTGTTAAGTATCTGAGGCTGGATTTGAACTCAGGTCCTCCTGACTCCAGGGCCGGTGCTCTATTCACTGGGCCACCTAGCCGCCCCCAACCCAGTAGGATTGTGAAGGCTGGATTTTACTGGGGAATCCCCAGCATCTGAAGGAAATTCTGGAACTAGTACTCTGCAGTACTAGTCTCCTAAAGTCTTTTCAGCTTCACTCTCTGACCTCTGTGGCACATTCTCTGCCTCACTGATGGAATAATTTTCTTTATGAATAGATCTGGAAAATCACTCCTCAGCTTACAAATCTTCAATGGTTCTCTATTGCCTGTCCAAATAAAATCAGAATTCTTCTGCCCATCAGTCAGTCCTCTCATTTGCACCCTCCAGCCTTCTCTCCCCATGCACTCTTACCAAATTCCACTCCTCTCTCTTCTGAATGTTTTTGTGCTTTTAATTCTGTTGTTTCCCATTCCTGAAATTTCCTTCCTCACCCAACCTATTAACTTTCTTTCCATTCCGTAAAGTCCAGCTCAGATATCACCTCCTTTAGCAAGACTTTCCCAATAAAAAAACAAAATCCCAACAAAACCCCAACAAAACCTTCCCTCTCATGCATCTACACGTCACACTGTTCAGTTGTTTGTCAGTCATTTCAGACTCTGCGTGACCCCATTTGGGGTTTTCTTAGCATAAAAACTGGAGTGAGTTGGCCATTTTCTTCTCCAGTTCCTTTTGCAGGTGAGGAAACTGAGGCAAACAGAGTTAAGTGACTTGTTCAGGGTCACAGAGCTAGGATGTGCCTAGAGTCACATTTTGAACTGAGGTCTTCCTGACTCCAGACCCGGTGCTCTCTCCACTGAGCCACCTAGTGGCCAATGCATCTCCATAGCAAGTACTCATAATCTCCTTAATGTACTCATAATTAGCAGTGTTTGGGTCTCATCCTTTACTAAACCACAGGTTCCACGGTGGCGGGGACCACATATTACCTAAACATACAGTATGTTCCCTCAGTGGCAAACACAGTACTTTGGACACTGTAGATACTTTACTTTTTTTGTTGAATGAATAACTAAATGAACGAGTTTTGAATGAATGAATTTCTCCCACCACACCTCACCCCCAAATTCCGGCAGAGCCCTCACCTCTGGGACATGATCTTGAAGGCATCGGGCAGGTAGCATTGCACATTCTCCATCTGGAAGGGGTCAGCATCACAAATCTTGTCATCTGTGCGCCCGTAGTTGGCATTCTCCACCATGATGACATCGCTTCCTGGGCATCGGAGTTCGATGGGGTAGCCCTCACATGCCAGCTCCCGGCGCATCAGGCCAAAGGGGAGCCCAGCTCGGCTCAGGCCTGCCAATGTTGGAGCAAATGAAAGAAACACTTAGATCCAGGGGGCCCTTCCCTCCCCTATTACCAACCTATAGGGCAGGAGTTTCTTTGGCTCTGCTGGGTGGACAAAGCCTGCTCCCCCTCCCAGAGCTTCCCTGAGACTTCACAGGAGTAAGGATCCTGGCTGTCTTTTCATCTAGACCAGACTGGGTTGCAATGGGCTGGGATTGGTGGCAGTGGTGGTGGTATTTAAATAGAGCCACTTGGTCTACAGGAGAGCAGGGGAAGCATAGGGATGGGAGTTAAGATTTCGTATGACTGTCACCAGGCATAAGGTTCTCTCTAAAGGCTCTCAGTGACTGACCTTGAGCCATAACTCACAGGCTTATCATTGGGTTTAGAGCCGAAAGGGCCCAGAAAGGGCATCTAGGTCAACCCTCTCATTTTACAGATTAGGAATCTGAGGCCCATCAAAATTAAGTGACTTTCTCAAGATCACACACAGGTCGTAAGTTGGGGACTGAAATCCAGGTCCTCTGACCTCAAATCTCATGTCCTTTCTGTGAGTCAGGAAGGGCACAGTCAAAGCCCAAGAGTGAGGAATTCCCAGCCTCAGCACCTTCTTAGCTGTGGGACTCTGGGCATATCAACTTTATTTTCATATATATGTGAATATATACATATACATGCATGAATATACAGATGTATATATACACACATATATATGTGTATTGCACTCAGTAGTCCCCACCCAACAGTTCCCACTTTTAGGATGTCACCAGGGTGTTGAGAGACAGACAGGATAATAGATGGGAAATTGCTTTGAAAAGCATATAGCACCAGGCTGATACAAGATGTCACTCTTAGTGTTTGGAAGAACTGGAATGTTAAGGAAGGAACCTTATAAGCCCTTGATTTTACAGATAAGGAAACTGAGGCCAGGGGGAGGGGCTTGAGCGCAGTTTGTTTCTGCAGGCCCACCACTTAGTATAACCAATTGGATGGGAGGGCCGAGGCTGAAACATCAGCATGTGGAATTCAGGTGAGACAGAAAAAGCAATGAGGAGACCAAAAGGAGGTGGGGGTGGCACAAAATCACAGAATGTTAGAATTGGCAAGGACCTTAGACTTCCATCTGGTACAACCCCCTCGTTTTACAGAGGAGGAAGCTAAGGCCTGAAGAGAAGTGATTTGCATGTAGTCACACTGGCACATGGCACAGCCAGTACTCACACCCAAGACTTTTGACTCAAGGTCCGGTGCTTTGTGCTCTAGTAGAAGCTGCAGAAGCTGCTTTAGGGGGTTTACTTATTAAATACAGAGGTAGGAAGATGAATGATGGGAAAGTGGTAGCAGTCTTCTAAGGAAGCAGAGATGGAAGGGAAGGAGAGAGAGGGGGTCAAGCTAGAGATGGATAGGTGTGTGTGTGTGTGTGTGTGTGTGTGTGTGTTGTGTGTGTGTGCAAACAAGCTGGAGGCAGTGGTGTAGGGTCCAAGGGAGATATGGCTCAAGGCACACCTAGTCAATCACTGATAGCCTCCCTCATGCCTGGTGGCAGTCATATTAAATCTTATTTCCCATCCCTATGCCTCCCCTCTCTCCTGCAGACCAGGTGGCACTATCTTAAATACCTCGGAATTCCACAGTTGCAATGAGGAAAGAAAAGGGCAGGGCTCCAAGGGGCTGTGTGTGCTCAGCTCTAGACATGGGGGGCAAAAAGGGAAGGATGTTCTGGGGCTAGGCTGGGAGAGGATTTTTTAATCTGCTTCACTTGATGCCATCTGCTTCCTCATCTAATTTTAGCACCAGCTCGGCCTGGGGAGGAGTCACGGAGGGCTCAGCTGGGCCGGAAGGGGGGGCCAAGCTGGGACTGCTAGGCAGTGGACCTTGATGACCTGGGGTGATTGGGGATCTTGACAGAATGGAGTCCTCATGGCACTGGGCCATGAGGTGGCATTGAGAATGGTCAAGAGGACAAGGGGGGAGTGTGAGGAATGTCCTAGGATGAGGGATGGAGTTAGGATCCATTGGGGAAGTCACCCTGAAGAAGGGTTGACGAAAGGCTAGATTGTGCCAGGGGAGGTCTTGGGGGAAAGACAAATGGAGTCAGGGAATGTAGAAGATTGGGGGAGTAGAATGTGGGAAATGGGCTAAAGGTGGAAATGGGAGGGTTCCTGCTCCCCATCTCATGGCCCAGCCCCTAACCCCTGTTGAGCATTGCCTTTGGGAGGGTAATTGGATAATCGGGGTGGGTGGGCAGGCAAGGGGTACTAATTGCTATGTACTTGGGATCCTGGGGCCGGTGCCGGCCGAGCTGGGTAATTAGTTGTTTTTAAATAAACGTCAGCGGGCACGCTTTAATTAAGCCTTCTTCCCAGTGAGAGCTACTGATATGTAATCACAGAGAGAGGAAGAGCAAGACAGAATTGGGGAGACCCAAGGGCTAGGGTGTGGTGTGATGGGAGAGGGCACAGGAGATTCCTGCCTTGGTTGAAGGACCAGATTCAGGGCTAGCATACAGCCCTCAGTGGGACAGGCAGAAAGGCCCAGCTGCTGGACAGGGGGCTCGTCTTCCTTTGCACCCTTTCCTCTGTGGTCTAGGTATTAGGGAAGTGGAATCCTTGGGCCACTCCCCTTACAGTAGCCCTCCCCAGCCCCGTTCCCTACCTTGCGTGGCTGAGGTAACCAGGACAGCAGTGACACAGAGACTCCAGAGGGCAGGGGCCAGGCGGGCCATAGCTGAGAACAGGTGGGCACAGGGGGCCTCGCCCCTCATCACCAGGTGAACAGGATGACCCAGACAGACAGCCTAGGAGAAGGCAGGGTGGGGGTGGGGAAGAATGAGAGATGGCCAAGAAACACACACTCACCAGAGGCAGACAGTCAGACAGAGACACACACACACACATACCACCACCACCGCCACGCCACCACCGCCATAGAGAGGCACAGGCACACACAGACACTTAGGCACCCAAGCACACACCTACAAACCTAGATATAGTCATACACAGACAGACACCCAGGCATAGACACATACAGATACAGGCAGGGCCACACAGACACAGTGAGATGGTACATTGGAACATGCACATGTACACATGCGCGCGCGCACACACACACACACACACACACATGGTTATCACCTGGGCATAGGCACAGGTCGGTCACACATACAGCCAGGCACATAGGCAGAGATGTACCCAGAAACCAATATGGGTGTACACACAGACATATATGCAGAAACAGATACACAGAAACAGGCCCAGTCACAATCACAAAGGTGCATTCACAGGCTCATACAGATAGATTCGGAGAAACAGGCACACACAGGCAGAGACATAAATCCCAGCACACAATCACAGATGCAAACACATGGACACAGGGACGGCTACACACACACATACACCCCGACACAGAGATACAGTGAGTCATACAAAGAGCAGACAGACACACAGTTGCAGAGTCACACAGAGACAAATATACACAGAAAGGGACACTGGCACAATCAGTTCCTCATTCTCTCTCCCTCTCTCTCTCTCTCTCCCTCTCTCTCTCTCTCTCTCTCTCTCTCTCTCCCTCTCTCTTTGTCTCTGTCTCTTTCTCTCTCCCTCTCTCGCACTCCCTCTTCCTCCCACCCCTTATACACACACATACACACACACACACACACACACATGCATGCACGCATACAATCTTAACTCCTTCCAAGGGTTCCTACCCTTTCTGACACCCTCTCTCCACAGCCCCCACCTACTCTCCCCTTCCCCTTTCTTAGGTTGATGAACTCGTCTCTGGCCTTGCAGCTTTGCCCATATCCATGATCTCTTAACTGCACAGAATTCTCGGCAATGCTTCCGGTCCCACCCCTTGGAATCTTTCCTTCCCATCCCCACCCGTGAGCTGGGTCATGCATGCCAGCCAGGCTCAGCACCTTCTTAGAAGAACCAGCTGCATCAAGGGAGGAGGGAGACATGCCTTCTGGTCACAGAGTCCAGGATCTGACTTGTTCTAACAGGGGTGGCACATACACCAGAAGAACCAGGCACACATTCATCTCAGTGTCCCCAAACACATGAAGCCCAAATCCTACCCTCCAGCCCTAGTCCCTGAACTGGAGCCCTCTGGGGATTTCTCCCCTAGTGCGGCAGCAACACACTAGGACACTGGGCTGGCTGCCCACAGTGACATCAGAGCTTCAGCTCATGGCCTGACTTCAGGTTTTAATGTCAGGGTATCCCATGTTCTCACCTCCACCCAAATACCCTTGTGAAGCCTGGTACTCTTCCCTCAGTTAACGTGTGGAGGGGCAGAATCATAGAACTGTGGAAATGGACAGGAAATCAGTGTCATTTGGCCTAATGCACCACGTACCTGACAAGTGGCCGTCTAACCTCTGCCATGGGATCTGAAAAGATCCAATTGATGGAAAATGTATAATTCTCACGTCACAAAGTTACAATTATTAGGAAGCATACAGTATGGGACAACTGAGCGGTGCTGTGGACAGAGTGCTGCACCTGAAGGCAGGAAGACCTGAGTTCAAATCTAGACTCAAACATTTCTAAGCTATGCCTTTTTCAGCCTTAGTCTTCACATCTCTAAAATGGAGATAATAGCACCTACCTTCCAGGGCTCTTTTGAGGATCAAATGAAATTATATATATATATGCTTTGCCATATAAATGTCTAGCTATTATTAAATGCTTACTGATAGACTCGATTGGGAGGCAGTGGCCTCCCCAATCCCTGGGAACAAGTCCCTCTCCCTTCCCTTCCCCTCTCCTCCCCTCATCTCTTGTCTCCCTCACTTCCCCTTTCTGTTGTCTCCATTCTGGTCAAACCAGCCTGCTAGCTTGTCCTTGTCCAGGCCATCCATCATGCTTCCATCTTGCTGCCTGAGATGCCTTCCCTTCTCACCTCTGCCTCCCAGATTGTTGAGCTCTCTTTACCAGACATCTTAGGCGCCCTTTCCCTTTCTCCCCTCCTCTCCTCTGTCAAGTTGTTTTTCTCCCTCTTAGAATTATTTTCTGGTCTTTTGTATATATGTCGTTTTCACTTATTTGTGTTCATGTTGTATCCCCCTAATAAAAAGCCAGCACTCTGAGGGCAGGGTTCGGTCCAGTTTTGTCTTTGTACACTAGGCTCCTAGAACATGGCCCTGCTCGCTGCATTGGAATGAACCTTCTCTTCCCCTTCTCTCCCCCTGCACACTTCTCTGCCTGTCTCCTCACTTAGATTCTTCCCCCAACAAGAAAATGATTACCTGTGGGAGGGGACCCAGGTATCTTAGCCCCAGTTAAGAATGAGGACTAAATTCCAGAGTGAGGGGCATAAGGCTCTGAGCACTGATACTCCATCCCTCCAAGGCCCAGGCATGAGCCCCCAGCCCCCTTGCTTCCTGATCCCTAGGTCCCGTGGCTAATTAGAACCCGGCTGGCTGACAGAGCAGTGGCGCCACGGATGTGGGACCAGGGAGGCCCAAGTCCCCTCTTTTCCCTTGTGTGGACCCCCCGGGGCAGCCAGGAGCCTAGCTGTCGGGGATGGGGCACTTGTCTCTCCAAGGCCTCTGGGAGGAAGCCATAGATGTGGGAATAGAGAGTAAAGAGTTATTGTCTTTGGGTTCCCCCAATTCTCTTGTTCTCTGGGGTGGGAAGCACTTCTAGGCCCAGGCTGAAGTTGCGGCTATCCATGAAACTCCTCTATGAAAATATAGGAGAGAGATAAAGACAGGATGTGGGGAAGGAAAGTGGAGTTGCCCATCTGTGTGGGCCGGGTGGAAACTGGACTCCTGGGGTCCCTACTCCTCCCAAAAGGAGTTTAATCAGGGGCTGGGAAGGGGGCAGATACATTCTTCACCCTGTGATTGTTCTAATCTTTCTAGAATGTCCCTTTTGCTTGTTTTATCAGTTTCCTCTCCCCACAATCCAACACATAAACAGTCTTTCCATGCCCCCTCCCCATTTTCCCAAAAGGGCAAATCATAGCTTCGTGGGACATAGGGCAGAAGGGGTCTTAGACATTGAGAAGGTCATAGATCTAAAGTGGGAGATCTCAGAGGCCATCTAATCTAACCCTCTTGTTTTACAGGTAAGGAAACTGAGTCCCAGGAAGGTTGTCAATAAATGTTAGCTATTATTATTATTGTTGTTGCCTAACAAGGAGCAACAGAACATTTCCAACCCTAGTCTCCCAAATTCCGTGCACTTTCCCCTCCACCAGGCAGCTCAAAGGCTGATTTTGGCGTTCTAGGCCCTGCTGAGTTCCAGCACCCTACAGTCCCAGAACCTTAGAGTTCAGAGGTCACCTAATATAGCCTGTGCCAGAGCAGAAATCTTAGCTAGGCAAGAGTTCTTCTCTCTCTTCCTGCCCCAATCCCTCCCCAAAGCATGGACATTCCTACTAATACTTTTATCCACATTGTATTACAAGTTCAGAATGTTCAAGGGCCAGGTAGGTAGCTGGTAGAGCAGTGGATAGAGCATTAGGCCTGAAATGAAAGAGACCCGACTTCAGATATGGCCTCGGATACTAACTAGCTGTGTGTCCTTGGGGAAGTCACTTAATTTCAAATTAAACCTTAATTTTTTCAACTGTAAAAAGGGGCTAATACCTGTTCTTAACCCACAGGGTTGTTGTGAGGACCAAGGGAGATAATATTTGTAAAAAGACTTAGCCCAGAGCCTTGCACTTAGGCTATATAAATGCTAATTTGACCCTTCCCTTCTCTCTACCACCCCTACCTCACTTAGGAAGCCTTCCCTGACCTTGTCTGACCAGTCTACAGTGACTTTGGGCCTGACTCCATACAACCCAACTTATATCATACTATCTTGTGCTGCTTTCATTATCGTAAGTCTGTCTGTCTTGTCTCCAGGACACACACTAGATATCTCAGCACAATGGAAAGTGACTACAAATGAGCTGGATGTGAAACCTGGTACAGACTGTTTTTTCTTCTCTAGACCCAAGTTTCTATCCACAAAAAACAAAATGGTTGGACCAGGTAGATCAAGGGTTCTTAACCTGGTGTCTGTGAACTTAAAAAATATATATTTTGATAACTATTATTTCAATATAATTGTGTTCCTTTGTAATCCTGTGGAGTTTATTTCAAAAACATTCATCTGAGAAGGGGTCTGCCAGCCAAAGGGGTCCATGTCTACACAGAGAGATAAAGGGAGTCTCTAAGGGCTTCTGGCTCTGGCATTCGATGCTCTACAACAGCACTTGCCATTTACACAGTTTCTTAACATTTACTAAGCACTTTGCATATATTATCTCACCGGATCTTCCCCCAAAGCCCCAGGAGACGAGGACTACTGGCATTATTATCTTCACTTTACCAAGATGTTAAGTGACTTGCCCAGGGCCACGTGGTCGGTCAGCATCAGTGGCAGAATTTAAACCCAGATGTCTCCTTATACCATCACTCTTTCTACTCTAGGCCACTGTTTCTGTGCTAATAGAATGACAAGATTGGAGTTAGAAGGGAATTGCAAAACCTCTTTAGTCCAACCTGTACCTGTATGGTGTTGGCTACCAAGTCATCCAGCCTTGGGTTAGAGATTTCTAGTAAGAGGCTGCCTGTTCCATTTTTTGATAACTCTCATTTGGGCCACTAGATGGTGCGCTGGAGAGAGTGCCAGGCCTGCAGTCAGGAAGACGTTGGCCTCAGACTTATACTAGCTGTGTGACCCTGGACAAGTCACTTAACCCTGTTTGTCTCAGTTTCCTCATCTGTCAAATGAGCTGGAGAAGGAAATGGCAAACCGCTCCAGTATCTCTGCCAAGGAAACCCGTCACCCAGAGTCAGACATGACTGGAAAACAACAACATTGCAGAAAGTGGGGGGAGCCTTTTCCTTTCATGAGTAGAAATTTGCAGCTTCCTCCTTTTTGCTTCCATATCTGCCCTTTAGGCTGGGCACAAAGAGTTTAAGTCTTCTTCCCCAAGTCAGTCCTTTAAGTACCTGGAGACAGTCATGACATCCCCTCTAAGGCTTCTCAATGTAGTCTTCTATGACATGATTTTGAAGGCCCTCCTCCATCCTGGCTGTTCTCTGGACACTCCAGATTCTCAATGTGCTTCCCTAAAATGTATTTGCTCAGAAATCAGCAATACATTTTCTAGATGTGGTCTGGCCAAGGCAGAGTACAGCGGGACTATCACCTGCTTTTCTTTTTTAAAATATATATTTAAAAATTTTTTTCAATGAATGAAAATACATCTTTGCTCCCTCCTCTTTCTCCCTCTCTCCCCAACACTCACCTCTCCCTACCTTGAACCTATGCCTCTCCAGATGCAGTCCAAGAGTAAATTCATTTTGGAGGGCATCATGTTGGTTTTTAGTGATCTTGCTAACCATTAAGAGCCTCAGATCTTTTTTCAGATGTTCTCCTAAGTCATGGTTCCTTCTTTGGAAGGCAGCTAGGTGGTGCCACAGTGCACAGAGTGCTGGGTCTGGAGTCACCAAGACCTAAATTCAAATTCAGCCTCAGACACTTACTAGCTGCATGACCCTAGGTAAGTCACTTAACCTCCATCTGTTTCAGTCTCCCATCTGTAAATGGAGATAATAATAGCTCCATTGTTGTTGGGGTGACCTAGTGAGATAATATTTGTAATGTGCTTTGCAAACTTTAAAACACTATTTAAATACTAGCTGCTATTACTATTCTAATATATGAGAAACTGTGTTTTTTTTTTTGAGCCCAGGTTTTATATTTCTCCCTGCTGTACTGCATCCTATTTAGTTCAGAGCCTCCTCCTGCCTGTTAAGTAAAGTTCAAACTCCTCTGGGTGGCAGTCAGGCAGGGTCCTCCACAGTCTGGCACCCTATCAGTTTTCTGTTGGTCAATTTCTTGTTCAAAACCTCCCTCCACACAGTCAGCATTTAAAGTTTAAAATATGATTAAAGTTTACAAATATGATTATCCCTAGGAGGCAGGTGCTACCAGGACACCCATTTTCCAGAGGAGGAAACAAATGGAAGTTAAATGACTTGCCCAGGCTCACACAGCTAGTAAGTCTGTATCTGAGACTGGATTTGAATTCTCGTCTCCCTGACTCCACATCCAGCCGGTGCTCCTTCCATCACCACCTAGTAGCCTCTGCTCTCTCGTCCTTTATTCTATGCCAAACTAAACTATTCTCTGTCCTAGACCACCCCTTTCATTCCCCTGCCTCCAGGCCTTTGTTCTCCTGACTAGAATGCCTCCCCTCCATCTTTTCTCTGGTTGTGAATTCCTGCCGTTGCTGTTCAGTCATTTCAGTCCTGTCTGACTCTTCATGACCCCATTTGGAGTTTTCTTGGCAGAGATGCTAGATGGTTTTCCATTTCCTTCTCTGGTTCATTTTACAGACGAGGAAATGGAGGCAAACGGGGTTAAGTGACTCGCCCAGGGTCACACAGCTAGGAAGTGTCTGAGGCCGGATTTGAACACAAGTTTTCTCCATGCCTGGTGCTCTATCCACCCCACCACCCAGCTTATCCTCTGGACAATGACAATCGTCCAATGACGAGTGATGAGTCTAAATCTTCTTCTCCAAGTCAGCCCTTCAAGTACTTAGAGACAGTCATGACATCCTCCTTATCCTTAAAGCCAGGCACTCTGCTAGGCACTGGGGACTCGGAGACAAAACCTGATGGTAAGTTCTTGATGATGCTGATAATTACAATAAAGATGATGATAATGATAATAGCATTCATATAGTGCCTTAATGTTTGCAAAGCACTCTATAAATGTCTCATTTCATCTTCACAATGACCTTGGGAGGCAAGTACTATTATTATCCCCATTTTATAGATAAGCAAACTGAGGTAAACAGAGGTTAAGTGACTTGCCCACGTTCACACAGCTCAGCTGTGTCTGGGGCTGGATTTGAATTTCAATCTTCCCAACTAAGCTCAATACTCTATTCTCTGTGTCATCTAACTGCCTCTATTGAGAATAGCATTCACACACACACACACACACACACACACACACACACAAATACAAAGTATTCATTTGGGAGAGGCCAGCTAAGGAGAAATCTTGATAGACCACATGTATGGCATGAACCAACCTTTGAAGATAATCAGGTATATCCCAAAGAGATCATAAAAAAGGGAAAAGGATACACATATACAAAAAATATTTATAGCAGCTCTTTTTTTGTGATGGTGAAGAACTGGAAATTGAGGGGATGCCCATCAATTGGGGAATGGTTGAACAAGTCATGGTATATGAACATCATGGAATACTATTGTGCTATAAGAAATGATGAGCAAGTGGATTTCAGAAAAACGTGGGAAGACTTACATGAACTGATGCATAGTGAAGTGAGCAGAACCAGGAGAACATTGAACACAGCAACAGCAACACTATGTGATGACCAACTTTGTTAGACTTAGCTCTTCGCAGCAATGCAGTGATTTAAGACAATTCCAAAAGGCTTATGATGGTAAATGCTATCCACCTCCAAGGAAAGAACTGAGGGAGTCTGAATGCAGATCAAAGCATACTATTTTCTCTTTCTGTTTGTTTTTGTTTTCTCATGGTTTTTCCCTTTTGCTCTGATTCTTCTTTTACAATATGACTAATGTGGAAATATGTTTAATATGATTGTCCATGTATAGGCCATATCAGATTGCATGCCATTTGGAGGATTGTGGAGGAGAGGGAAGGGGAAAAATTTAGAACTCAAAATCTTATAAAAGTGAATGTTGAAAACTAAAAACAAATAAATAAACTTAATTTAAAAAAATTAAAAAGAAGATAACCAGGATAGTAAGAAGCTGAGGGTAGGAAGGAGGATGTTCCTGGCATGGGGTATAGCTGGAACAAAGGCAGAGAGGTGGGAGATAGATTGTCATATGTGAGAAACAGCAAGGTCAGATTGGTTTATTTCAAGAGGGTATAGAGGGGAATAATATATAATAAACCTGGAAAAGGAGGACTGGAGCCAAGTTGTACTTGACCTTTGTTCTCAGATCTCATCTGGGCTTTTGGTTGACCTCCTCTATAAGAACTCACTATGTCCAATTGTGTGTTATAGTGATCTAAGTGTCTGTGAGCTTCATGAGAGCTTTCTCTGTGGTGCTAAAGAACTGGAAATTAAGAGGCTGCCCATCAATTTGGGGATGGCTGAACAAACTATAACAGGTGAATACAATACAATGTTATTGTGTTGTAAGGAATGATAAAGTGGATGGTTTCAGAAAATCTGGGAAGACTTGCATGAACTGATGCAGAGTGAGATAAGCAAAACTGATAGAAGAATGTATAGAATGTATACACATATACGTATAATACAACAATATTGTAAAGACAAGTAACTTTTAAAGATTTAAGAACTCTAATCAAGGTATTGACCAACCATGATTCCAGAGAGCTGATGATGAAGCTTGTCACTCAACTCTTGACAGGTGACAGACTTGGTGCAGATTGAGACAATCTTTTTTAGACAATGGTAGAATTTATTTTGCTTGATTATACATATTTATTATAACAATTTTTTCTTCTCTCTTTTTAGTGGAGGAAGAAGGCAGAAGGAAGAGAAGGTGGCTTTCCAATTAATTGAAGAAAAATTAAATTAAAAGATAAATGTGTCCTATCTTCCTTACAAGACTGTTGTGAAGAAATTGCTTTGTAAATTCTGAAGGGCTACTGAAAGGGGAACTGCTATTGTTAAGACGTCCTGGACAAGTCAGCCTCAGCAGCCATCCCAGAGCAGAATGGGCTGTCTCTTCAGGTGGAGAGCTTCCTGCCCGGGAGATCTGCAAGCAGTGGCAGCCAGATGACCACTTGTTGAGGGATAACATAGGGCTAATTCTTGCCTAGGTATGTCGCACTAGATGGCCTTGGAGGTCCAATAAACTTGGCCTCTTCCAGTCTACAGGGCCAGAAAACTAGTGGCCTTGATTGGGCAGAAACAGTGCAGGGCACAATACTGGGCATGAGGCCAGGACCCTGCTACTCTGTGGAATAGAGGCTGTTGGCAGCACCTGGCATGGTGCCCACCAGGGACGAGGAAGCTCTGTGTTTTTCTCTTTCCTTGGTACTGGCTGCTCCCCTGCCCCCACCCCAGGGAGCCTCAGCCAGTGCACCTGGTACCCAGGGCAAGAGGCTGGATGGTGGGGGGCAGAGCCACAGGGCTTGGTAGGCATGGTTCTGAGAAGGGCAGGGTATGGGGGGATGCCTGGGTTCTGGCAATGAGACTGGCATTAGAGACAAAGGAACCATAGAATTCTAGGGCTCAGAGAGAGCTTGGAGAGAGACTAGACTGATCTGTATGTAGCAGTCTCCTAGCCAGGGATCATACAGCCCTTACTTTAACATCATGGGGAAGTCACTACCTCCAGAGGCAGCTGAGCCAGGTCTGAACATAAAGAATATGTTTGTTTAACATCAGGATGAAATCCGATTCCCAGTAATTTTCTCCTATCTTTCATGGATCTGCCTTTGGGCTAACATCCCTCAATTCTCCTTGTACTATGTGTATTTGCATACATGTTATAATGTGCCAGTGTGCCTGCCACCACCCCGCCCCATCACCCCTACCTCCAATAGAATGGAGAATCTTAGTTCCTGGAGGCAAGGATCTTTTGATTTTGTCTTTGTGTCCATCACCAGGGCCTAGCACATAGTAGGCATTTTAATGCTTCTGGAATTGCACTGAAGTCAAATAACTTTAGTCTCCCTTCTATACCCTAGGAGCCCTTCAAGTACTTCAGAAATGCCTTCCTGTGTCTTCTATTCTATGTCCTCTTTTCTCCAGCTAAATATTTCTAATTCCTTCAAGTGATCATCTCATGGTCTGGTATCTTGTCCCCTCAATGGCCTGGTTGCTTTCCTCTGGAGGAAATTGTGGTTTGTCAATGTAGATCTCAAAATGCAGTACCCAGAACCAAATATGGTAGACCAGATGGGACCTGACTGGGGTAAAGAACAATGGGCCTATTGTTTCTTTTGCTAGGTAAGTGGTGGGTGCAATAGATAGAGCTCTGGACCCTGAATCAGGAAGGCTTGAGTTCAAATACTGTCTTAGACACTATTTGTGTGACCCTGGGCAAGTCACTTGACAGCATCAGCTTCCCCATATGTAAAATGGGGATAAGAATAGCACCTACCACCCAGGGTTGTTCTAAGTATCAGGTAGAATAACATTTATAAAGAGCTTAGCTTAGCCCCTCAAGAAGAGTAGGTGTCTAATAAATCCATGTTTCCTTATGTATGGACTCTGTGTCTCTCTTAATGTACTCTTTTTCTTTCACTTACAATTTCTTTTTCCATCATACCTCCCTCAACCAGTATTGTTACAGTTGATTTTTTGAGCCCAAGGATATAGGATGTTACATATGGATGTCTAGCAAATGTTTTGTCACTGGTTCCTGTCCAAATCTTTTGGGCATCCCAAAGGAAGGGGAATGAACAATGCTATGATACAGTCCCATCAGTTAAGCATCTCCTGATTACAGAGAGAGAACAGATGGAGGTCAGGAGTTGGTGTGTGCTGAGAGAGACACACAGTTAAACCTAATCTTTGACTTCCTAGAACTGACAAATGAATAGGGGCACAAGATGCAAAGATAACTATAATTCACTACCTGATGTGATAAATACATTTAGACACATGCAAACAAAGTGCTGGGAGTGCTATCGGGGTAAGTTTATGATAAGGAGGAGCTTCAGGGATAGCTTCCCTGATGGGACAGCACTGGGCTGAGTGATAGGATTGAAGTTAGAAGGCCAGGGTTGATTTTGGAGAGCAATTTGGAACTATGCCCACCAAAGGGCAACTAAACTGAGCATACCCTTTGATCTAACAATACCACTACTAGGTTTGTATCCCAAAGAGATCATAAAAAAGGAAAAGGACCCACATGTACAAAAATATTCATAGCAGTTCTTTTTTTGTGGTGGCAAAGAATTGGAAATTGAGGGGATGCCCATCAGTTGGGGAATGTCTAAACAAGTTGTGGTATATGAATGTAATGGAATACTATTGTACATAAGAAATGACGAACAATTGGACTTGAGAAAATATTGGAAAGACTTAAATGAACTGATGCATAGTGAAGTGAGCAGAACCTGGATAACACTGTATATAGCAATAGCAACATTGTGTGATAACCAACTTTGATAGACTTACTCTTCTAAGCAATAGAATGATCCAAGACAATCCCAAAAGATTTGTGATGGAAAATGCTCTCCACATATAGAGAAAGAACTATGGAGGCTGCATGCAGATTGAAGCAGACTGCTTTTACTTTTTTTTCATTGTGATAGTTTCCCCTTTTGTTCTGATTCTTCTTTCATAACATGACTAATGTGGAAACACAATTAATATGGTCACA
Source organism: Pseudocheirus occidentalis (assembly GCA_028646575.1). Lineage (NCBI taxonomy): Eukaryota > Metazoa > Chordata > Mammalia > Diprotodontia > Pseudocheiridae > Pseudocheirus > Pseudocheirus occidentalis. The sequence continues at coordinate 59,944,340 of CM053594.1, forward strand.
CATGTATAGCCTATATCAGATTACTTGCTTTCTTGGAGAGAGGGAAGGGGAGGGGAGGAGAAAAATTTAGAACCGAAAATTTTACAAAAAAATGAATGTTGAAAGCCATCTTCAGGGGCAGCTAGGTGGCGCAGTGACTAGAGCACTGGCCCTGGAGTTAGGAGAACCTGAGTTCGAAACTTTTTGGGCAAGTCACTTAACCTCAATTGCCTTGCCTTCCTCTTCTCCAAAAAACCCTATCTTTATATGTAACTAGAAAAAAAATATTATTAAGAAATAAAAAAGAAGGCTGGGGTTGATATGGCTTTGCTCTTTGGTACCTGCACAGCCTTGAGCTAGACTTTCAATTGCTTTGGGTCTCATTTTCTTTGTCTGTAAAATGGGAGCAGGGAGGGGTGGGTTAGCTGGTCTCAAAGGTCTCTTCTAATTCTAAATCCTAGAGATTTCTATCCTGCAGTAGAGGAGAGACAGAATGGTAAGACAGGCTTCCAGAGGCCCCTAGGATGCCAAAAGAAGTGAGTGGTTTTCTCTGGCTTATCTCCTAGGCAGGGATGCTTAGTCCCTGAAGGGATGCTCTCTCAACTCGGTTCAGCAACAAGAGTGACACCTCCTTAGCTCTGGACCCCACACCTATCTTAAAGCATCCTAGAATCACATTAGTTCTTTCGGTTCCCACATGGAGCTTGTATAGCCATTGATAGTCCACTCCAAGTTTGTTGCCAGTCATACCTTCCCCAAACAACTCAGTTGGCTTTTTGAACCCAGATATGTAGGATTTGACATTTATTTCTATCCAACTTTATTTGACTAGTTTCTGTCCCCATCTTTCTTTTGGATCCCAAAGGGCAATGCTACAATACGGTGCAACCTTCCCTTAAGTGTCTCTTGATTTACTTAATGTCTTCCTGGAAAAGATACATTTTAGGTTAAATTCCAACCTTCGTGGATCTGACAGTCAGAGTGCAAGTGGGTGCAGGGGTCACATTTTGAGTACAAATCACCATATATTGGCCTTTCCTAATCTCTCTGTCTCTCTGACTCTCTCTCTCTCTCTGAATAGGGGTTCAGAGTGACTTGCCTAAAGCACACAATTAGTAATGGTCTGAAGCTAGATTTGAACTCAGGTCCTCCTGACTTCAGGGCCTGTGTTCTATCCATTGTACCACCTGGCTGCCCCTAGCCTTTCCTAATCTCCATTCATGGGAGCAGATAGAGAAAAGAAGCATGGACTGAGGGGTTTTCCCCAACTTGGATCCCTGTATGTCTGGGTATCTCTGACTCTACATCCAATAAAATAGTCCACCAATCTGGAGGCATGAAGGGGGAGAAGCTGCAGCTTAAGAGGTCAGAGGCTCAGGGAGTGACTGGGTTGGGGAGTGGGTGGGAGACAAGGAGGCTTAACCAGACCATATGGTGAGGTAAAAAGAGTCAGGAGGACTGCATGTGAATCCCTGGCTTGGCTACTTACTGACTGTGTATATTCTTGGGAAAAGTTGGATTATTCAGCTTTGACAGTTTGTGATTCTGTCACAGGAGAAAGCTGATCATGTCTGTGGGGCTTATGGAGTCCACCCCTGGCCCTGGCTCTGTCCTCAGCAGGGGTGGGTGGGGCCTGGCTGAGAAGGGGGAGGGAGGGTGACAGGAGGTGAACAGACTGCTTCAGCACCCCCCCCCCACTTAACCAGCTTCAGAAGCCAGTTACCATAGCAACCTTCTGGGCTTCACAGGCCTTCAAGTGCTGCGGGGGAGAATGGGGTTGGGTGCCCACGCAGGCTCCCCCGCCTCAACCTCTTGGCTTCGGAGGCTCCTCCCTGACTGTCATCCTGCTCCACAATCCATCCACCTCAGCTAGGACACTCAGTCCAAGACCCCTCGTACCCTGAATACTCCCCCCTGCCCCCTACCCCAGTTTATCTGTCCTTTCTATTTCTGTTTCTGTCTCTCATCTCTGCTAGTCTCACTTCTCAGCCAGGGTCTCTGTAACGGCCTCCAGTTAATTCCACCCCCCAGCTAATCTCCTCCAGACAACTCACATTTATAGAGCTCTTCAGTATTACATTTAGTATTGTAATAATATGACTAATAATGTTATATTGGCATTAATATTTCCACTACTGCACATGTTTGTATTATATGCTTTATAGTTTTAGCGCATCTGATATTTCCTACCTGTATCCCCCCATTTTATAGATGAAGAAACCAAGGCCCAGAGAGGTTTGCCCAAAGCTGCATAGTTAGGAGGTTGGCAGAGCCAGGGCTTGGACCAAGGCCTATCTCCAGGTGCCTTGTTCTTTGTCTCACATGCTTCCTGTCATGGAATCACAGAATCTTGGATTCAGATGAGACCCTATAGTCTTTCCAGTACCTGAAGAAGGCTTCCCTTTAAAGCCTACTCAACAAGTGGTCATTCAGTCTCTCGGTTCAGACTAAAATTTATTAAGCATTTATGCTATCCTAGTGGGTTATGAATGCGAAGACAACATGCAATAGCCCCTGCCCTCAGGGAGAAGTAAGTGCAAATTATATACAAAGGGGAAGAGAGAATGGAGCAGCAGGGGAAGAGGAGAATCAGGAAAGACCCTTGTAAGAGTCAAAGAGTCAGCACCAGAACCATGCAATGAAGGAAGCTAGGTATCCTAAAACAGGGAGATGAGGAGGGGGTACATTTCAGATATGGGGCAAGGCAAAATAGCAGGAGATGGGTGAAATGCTATATTCAGAAGCTGCTAGTGCAGGCTGGTTTAACCAGAATGGAGATGTCATGGTCCTCTTTGAGAACAAAGGACAGACAGCAGCAGTGACTAGAATGGAGAGTATATTAAGGGAGGAACATGGAATGATTGGAAAGGTAGGTGAGAATCAGATGGTGGAGAGTTTCAAATGCTAAGCTGCAGAGCCTATTGATCCTAGAGGCAATAGGGAGTCACTGAAAATTCTAGAGTGGGGGTGACATGGTATTATATGTGTTTTAGAAATATCAATTTGGCAGCTGCACGGAGAACAGATTGAACAGGGGAGAGACTAGAGACAAGGGAACCAATTAGAAGGCTATTGAAATAGAACAGTCATGGAGTGATTAGTGGCTGGAATAGTGTAGAGGCTGCGTGAATAGGGAGAAAGGAACACATGGGAGAGATATCTCAGAGGTAGGATCAACAAGGCTTGGTAATCAAATGGATATAAGGAGAGGGAAAAGAGAAGGAAGAACTGAGAATGGTCCCAAGATTGTGGACCAGAGTGACTAGAAGGATGGTGGGTCTCCTCAATAGAACTGGGGAAATTTTAGAGAAAGGATGGGGGAGTTGCATTTTAGACAAGCTGAGTATGAGTTGCCTGTGAGACATCCAGTTGGAGCTGTCCAACAATCTGTTAGAAATTCGGGACTAGAGATTGGAAGACAGATTAGGGTTGGATATATAAATATGGAAGTTATCTATATAGAGAAGATAATTGAACCTGTGGGCATAGTTTTTTAGATTACCAAGGAAGACAGTCTAGAGGAAGAAGAGGACTCAGTCAGTCATTAAATATTTCTGAAAGGACTCCTATGTGTAAAGGCTCTGTACTGGGGATGCAGGCAGGACAAAAGACCAACCCAACCCTCATAGAGTTCACACTCAAAGGCAGCCCCCACCCATTCCACTTTGGGACAACTCGGATTTTCAAGAGGTTTTCCTTTATATCCAGCCTAACCTTGCCTGTGCAACAATCACCTATTGCTTTTAATTCTGCCAAATTTGGTGACCAAGAAGTAAAGTCTGATCCTTTTTTCCAAATGGTAACTCTTCAGATTTTTGAAGATAACTATGACATCGCCTCTGAGTCTTCCCCAGGCTAAACATGCCTGCTTCTTCCAATTGCTCCTCCTCATAAAGCATAATGTCTAGGCCATTCACCATTTTGGCTTTCAATATCCTGGCTTTCAGTGTCAAGGACACTTTCTTGAATTTAAAATCATAATACATATTCTAGGCAGCTTCACTAGCCCAGAACCTTTCTCAAAGAGCCCCAGGATGGCTCAGTCCTTCTCTCCACTTATACTGACCCCACTCTGACTCAGGGTTTATCACCTTTTTGTGACCTTGGGTAAGTCACTTAACTTCTCCATCTCTACTTCTTCATCTATAAAATGTAGACTGAAGGTTCTTAATCTGGGGTCTGTGAACTTGTTTTAATTTTTTTTTGATGACTGTATTTCAAAATCATTGTTTTTCTTTATAACCTAATGTATTTTATTTTATGCATTTACACACTACTCTGAGAAGGGGTCCACAAGCTTCAGCAGGCTATTTAAGGGGTCTAGAGTACAAAAGAGGAGGTAGCCACACTGTGCTGGGAAGGGAGTAAAGGAGCTTAAAAGGTGGAGGTCACAAGGGACTATATTCTAAACATCCGGGACCATTCATGCAGAGGGAGTGCTGATGCAAACCTCTAGGCTAGATGGTCTCTGAGGTCCATCCCAGCTGGAAATCTGTTATTCTGATACCCTAAGTCTCTTCTCTCTGGTTTCAGTTTCTAAATCTGTAAAATGATTGATTGGTTTAGAATGGATAGTGGCTATGGTCCTTTCTAGCTCTAAAACTCCAGGTTCCATCACCTTGCCTCCCCTCCCTGGGCTTCCTAGGGAGCTAATTTAATTAAATTCAAGAAACACTTATTAAGTGCCTATGATATGTAAGGCACCATGCTAGGCATTGGGAATACAAACACATACACATGCAAAAAAATCAATCCCTGACCTCGAAGAGCTTATATTCCACTCCAGTCCACTTGAATCCAACCCTCTCAATGGGGGGGAGGGAGGGAGGGAGAGAGAAGAGAGGAAAGAGAGAGAGAGACAGAGAGAGAGAGAGAGAGAGAGAGAGAGAGAGAGAGAGACAGAGAGACAGAGAGACAGAGAGACAGAGAGAGAGAGAGAGAGAGAAGAGTCTAAAACAGGATATCTAGAACTGGAAAGAAAGTGGGTAGCCAAGAAGGAAAAGAGACCAATCAGTAAGGGCTGAGAGGTCTCCTTGCTTTCAAGCCTCTTTTCATTCATTTCCACTTTCAACCCATCCTCAACTGATCATATTCATTCTTTGAAAACCCTGCTTTGCACTGGTTACTACACCTCCTCCCCTACTTCCATTCTTCACTTAAGCTTTCAATGGCTCTATGTTGGAAAAGCAAATTGTGAGACAGATGCCTAAGATCAAGTTTAGACTCCTTGGGTTGCCATTCCAGGCCCTCCTGCCCCCCTTGACCCTGCATCTACTTCTTGCAATATTTTCTTTCCACAGTATTCCCGTCCAGACAGAATCATAGACTCTCGAAATTAGACAGGGTTTGTGCAGCACTATCCTATACCTGAAGAGGAACCCTTCTTGCATTATCCCAACAGTTATTTCTCCAGCCTCCCATGGAACAGTCCCAGTGCCTGATATTTCAATATTTCCCAGAGATGCCTAATCTATTTGTCCATTTGGGTCACTCTAATCTGCCTCTCCACCAGTTCCCTGTCCCTTCCCTCTACTTCCTAGCTCTGACCTCTTTGGACCAAAACAAGACAAATCCTCCCTTAATATTGGAAGACAATTATTACATTCCCCTTCAATCTTCCCTTCTTACACACTCAGTTCCTTGAACTAATAGAGAGGCAAATATCACATAGGATCCAAAGCCAGAAAACCAGGGTTCACATCCTGGTGCTGTCATTTGCCATCTGTACAATCCTAACCAAGTCATTTCACCTTTGTAGGCCTCATTTTTCTCAACTACAAAACAAAGTGGTTGCAGTAGACCTCTACAACCTCTTCCAGCTCTATACCTATGATTCTTATTTAACATGACTTCAAGCCCCTTCACCATCCTGGTTGCCCTTCTCTGGATATAATGTCAGTCTGTCAGTATCCACAATGGAATACAGTATTCCAAATGTGCTCTGATCAAAGCAGAGGACAGTGGGACCATTACCTCCCCTTTTCTGAATAACATACTTTTTTATTCATGCAACCTAAACTTTTGTCATTTTAATTGCCATGATATAGTCAACTTAGATTGATCTTAGAGTCCACCAAAGGCCCCAGAACTTTTTGCATGAGAAGTGTTGCCTAGCCACAGTATCACCATCTTGAGTTTGTGCAACTGATAGTTATACTTAGATGTGAAACTTTACATTTACCCCTGTTCAATGACCCATCATTTCAGCCTATTGAAATCCTTGTAGGTTATATGAGATAATATTTGTAAATTGCTTAGCAGAGTGAGTGACATAGAGTAGGCATTATATAAATGCTTATTCCTTTCCCTTTCTTTCATGATTCAATTATCCAGTGTGTTAACTCTCTTTTCCAACTTCATGTCATCTGGAATTTTGATAAGCATGACAATTATGCTCTAACCCCTCAACTTCTTAACATGGAGTTCATAAAGTCCTGGCCCTTGGATAGATTTATGAGGGTCCATGAACTTGGATGGGAAAAATATTATTTTTACTAAACTTTGGTTTCCTCTGCAATTATTTTATGTATAAAAAAAGGTGATTCTGAGAGGAGATCAAAAGCTTTCACCTGATTGATTGCCAAGGGGATCCAAGACACAAAAAACATGAAGAATCCTTGCTCTAGTCCAACTGAGATAGTCTTTGTTCCCCAAATGAACTAGATGCCCTCCTGCCTCTGTACCTTTATGATATTTACTATGCCTGCAATGCCCTCCTTCCCTTTTTCTATTAAATTTCTCTCCATCCTTTAAAATTTAGCTCAAATGCTACTTCCTCCCTGATTAATGCAACCAACCAAACATTAATTAAGTGCCCGACAAGTAGAAGGCATTATGCTAGGTATAAAGACAAAAACAAAGTAATCCCTGTCCTCAAGGAACATACATTCTACTGGGGGATGGCAGTTAGGTGGTGCCTTGGTTAGGGCACTGGGCCCGGAGTAAGGAAAACCTGAGTTCAAATTCATCCTCAGCTGAGTGACTCTGGACAAGCTGTTTAACCTTTGCCTGTCTCAGTTTTCTCATCTGTAAAATAATAGCACCTACTTCAGAGGGTCACTGTGAGGACCAAATGAGATCATATTTGTAAAATGCTTAGCACAGTGCCCAGCACTTAGTAGGCATTTAATAAATGCTTATTTCCTTCTAAAGAATGGACATGCTTGACCCTGATTAGTAACTATCTTCCCATTTTGACCTCACATATCACTCTGCTTCATACCTCATTCATTTTTCATATAATATTGGATATTATAGGAATTTGTTTGTGTGTTATGCCCTTATTAGACTGTAAACTCCATGAAGGCAGGGAAATAAATTCTATTTTACTCTTAGCACCCTAGCACAGCATTTTGGTACACAGCAGGGACTAAATATATAATGTGTGAATTAATCTGGGGCAGCTAAGTGGTACTGTGGATAGAGTGTTGGCCTTGGAGTCAGGAAGACTCATCTCCATGAGTTCAAAGCCAGTCTCAGACACTTACTAGCTGTGTAACCCTGGGCAAGTTGCTTCACTCTGTTTGCCTTAGTTTCTTCATCTGAAAAATGAGCTTGAGAAGGAAATGGCAAATTACTGTATTGTCTTTGCTAAGAAAACCCCAAACAAGGTCATGAAGACCCAATTGAGAAATGGCTGAACAACGAATGAATTAATCTATGATTTCATTCAAGCCATCAATAAAGAATGATGAGGCCCATAGGTTCATAGATCTTAAGCTAAGAGGTACCTCAGTGATGATCAAGTCAGCCACTCATTTTACAGATGTGAGGCATCCGGAGTCGTTGAGTGATTGTCCAAGGTCATGCAAGTGGCAAGTAACAGAGCTGAGATTTGAAGCTAGGTCCTGCTGGACTACAGAGTCAATATTCCTTCTGTTACCCCACATAATGGTAATGGAATTTGAAGATCCCTTTGTATTGGTAAGCTAACAGGTATTTAGCACTTGGTTTTGGGTTAAGTGTCAAGACCTAGAGCTTGTGAAAATCTCACAGTGGGATGGACTTGATGACATGATGAGAGGAAGCTGAACAGTGAGGATCTGGTGCCATGTAGAAGGAAAAGCCCAAGCTGAGGGGCCAGAAAAACTTTTGGGAGCAGCATCATGGAGGCAGAGAGAGAGAGAGAGAGAGAGAGTGAGAGTGAGAGAGAGAGATAGTGAGAGAGAGAGAGAGAGAGAGAGAGAGAGAGAGAGAGAGAGAGAGGACAGCCGGAGATGCCTGGGACTTTCTATGGGCAAGTTGGAGAGGCCCAGGAATTTTGAGGGCCACCCAGAGCTGCTGAGAAATGAGGAGGCATGATTATGGTGCCGCTACTTTGTCTGTTTTGATGTTACTTTGTCAGATTTGTTTGTTGATGGAGGCCTCAGACCTTGTTGTTGGGTCTACACTGATTTCACAGGCAGAGAGTGAATTGATGAGGACACTGGCAATGTGCATGTATGTTATTGTGACTTTGTTAAGCCTTGTCTTCCCAGGAACAGAAACTGCTGAGAACTTGCCTTGGATCAAGATGAAGAAAAGACCTCTCCTTGGGTGCTGAATGCTGTGATGATATTGTAACCTAGTTGGGACCTTGGAGTGGATGGCCTTTGTGCTTTCCACTGCCCCTTGAGAGGATGCTTGGTGGTGACTGATGATATTGCAATTCAGTTGTGATCCAGGGGTAGAAACTTTTGACCTTTATATTTTGTGACTGACCAAATGAATGTACTTTGTTTATGATTGGAAACTAATCTCCAATTGAAAAGAGAGAAGACTTTGTGATTGACTAAATGAATGTACTACCCAGGGGTGGAGTACTTTGACCTTTGTACTTTGTGAATGACTAAATAAATGAACCTTGTTTAAAAGAGAACTTTAACCTTTGTACTTTGTAATTGAATTGAGGACTTACTAAATGATTGAGTTACCCATGGTGAATGCTGTATTTTGATTTTCTGTGAATGTTTTGCCTTAATTTGTTACTGAATAAATGGGGAGTTTACTATGCTTGTAATCAGAACCTTGGAAGCTGCTCATGCTTGGCGTTACACTCCATTAATGTACTCAGCCAGTGGGCTCACCACTCCACAGAGGCCCCACTTATTCCAATCTTTGTTCATACCTCTCCCCCAATCCTTTGGAGCCTTTAAAGCCCAGCCCAAGTCACATCTGCTCTAAGACTAACTCATAATGCCTGCAGGGCTCTCTCTGGAGCCCAGTTTCCCCTCAGAACCTTCCCCATTCCCAAGCAGCTCATTAAGATACAGAACATCCCCTTGTACTGTTCTCTGGATGTTCCAGATGTGAATCTAAGTGACCCCCGCCTCCAAATTAACATAAGCTCCTTAAGATGCAAAGATGTGTTTTTCCCTCTGGTCTCCTTGACCCAGTCTGTTTGTACTCTGGCACAGCTCTGAGCATATTAGGGAGCTCAGTTGATTGGAATTGATGATGATGGGGGAAGCTGTCACTTATATCTTCCTTCTCTCCCACCCAAGCCATTCACTCACCCATTCAGTACACTTGCCCTCACCATCCCTGTCTTCTTACAGTTTTCAGCCATAGCATCATAGAATCTAGAACAAGAAAGGTCCTTAGAGATCGTTGGATCCGACACCTTCATCAATCAAAGGAGAAAACTGAAGATCAGAGAAGGATAATGGATCTAGAGCTGAAAGAGATCCTAGAGATCATTTTACAGAAGAGGAAACTGAGGCCCAGGGAAGCAAAGTAACTCACCCAAGATCCCATATTCAGAGGAAGGATTTGGACAGGAATTCCCTAGGGTCTCACAAGAGGTCAGTGGCAGGGATTATTAAACATCTACTAGGGGGAAGCCACTGTACTAAGTGCCATGTGCGTTCCCAGGTGGGAGGTAAGGTCATTTCTGACTGGGGGTGGTGGTGGGTCAAGGAAAGCCTCCTAGAGAAGATGGGGCTTGACTAGGTCCTTGAAGACTCTGGTTTTAGTGGGCAGAGGATGGAGGGTCATCGTTCCAGGTTTCAGGGTAGGGAACATGAAGGGTAAGATTTTGGGGTGCAGTAAGGACGGTAAGGATAATGGTGTGGCTGGAGCAGAGAAGCCACAGAGGACTTGGAGGGGACCTAGGATAAGTACTCTGTTCAGAACTCCCTCTAGAACCTGGGAGAGGGAAAGATAACAAGAACAAGTAGAAAAGACAAGTGTGGAGGCCTGATGTCAAGCAGAGAGAGAAGAGATAGGATGAACCAAGCAAGGACTTATGGACCTGCTTGGTCCCCCAAATCCTTTAGGTGACCATCACTACTAGGGGCTACAGGAAAGATGATGATGAAGTAGAGGGCAGTGATTCCAGAGTTGTCTTGGCTGTGCCAAGGTGTCTCAGTCACTGGACTCCTTTCACTCAGCCTTCCTCCTCCACCTGATCTGAATGCTGGGGTTCTGCCTTGGTGGGGCTAGAGGGCAAGGGACAGGTGGCTTCTCCATCTACATGAGATGCAGGTCTTTGTCCTGGGGGAAATCTACTGGTCACAAGGTCCCTATGTTCATCCCAGGAAGGGCAGATAGTGCTGAGAGCAAGGAGGCAAAGAAGGAGTGGTGGTTACCTTCCCTAATCCCTTAGAGAAAGGCCTGGAGCTCGGACCTTCTGGATTTGGTTAGCTGAGGATGGGCCCTTGGGTCCCTGTACAGCTCTAGTCCTTCCTTTCTCCTTGGGAAATTTCTTCTCTAGGGCCAGGTCAGAGCTGGAAGGGACCTGAGAGATCATAGAGCATCACCTCTTCATTTAAAATTAGATGAAACTAAGGCCCAAGAGAGGAAAATAATTTGCCTGAGGTCACACAAATAAGTAGCAGAGGCAGGATCTGAACCTAGGACCTCTGATCCCAAATCAGAGCTCTCTGCCCTACACCATTTTCCTATTCTCTATCTCATGCTTCTGCCCCAGGGACAGGAGAGGGGGGCTAGCATTTTGAGTTAGACATTTATAAATGGAGTCCCTATTCTACCCAGACACAATCCAAAGGGATAATGCCCCCTCTTCCCCCTCTACCCTGACCAATATCCCTTTAGGCTTGCAAAGGACTTCCTGATCCTGATGGTGGTGGTGATGGAAGGTAGTTCTCTCTTGGAAGTATAGGTTTAGAGCAGCTAGGTGGTATAGTGGATAGAGCACTAGCCCTGGAGTCAGGAGGATCCGAGTTCAAATCTAGCATCAAATACTTACTAGCTGTGTGACCCTGGATAAGTCACTTAACATCCCCATCAGCTAAAAAAAAAAAAAAGGAAGTCTAGGATTTAGAGGTGGAAAGACATTAGAGATCATCTTATCCAACCCTTTCATCTTAGAGAGAAAACTGAGTGTTGGAGGGATTAAGTAACCTACCCAAGGTCATACAGCTAGTAAGAAACAAGGACAGGATTTTAATCCAAGTCCTTTGACTCCAAATCCAAAGCTTTTTCCATTATACCACACCCCCAAGGGCAAGCCATGCTCTCCACTGAGGAAGGTGAGAGGACCAGGGCAGAAGTTCTTAGATTTTGCGTGCCCAGTCTGATCCAGTCCTAATTGATTCTGGGTGCTATTGGGTAGTGGGCCACCAGATTTATATGGCTTCCATTCAAGAGCTTCCTCTCTTCTTTCATTTTTAACAGTCTAACAGACATCACAAAAGGTATTAACCTGCTCTGACAGACAGAAAGGCCCAGGCTGGAGTTAGCTAGGTTTCCTTCTCTTTCTCTTTTGACCCTTCTATCCCCAAGACAAGAAAGCTGGGCTGGTTCCCTGGTCCCCCTTAAACTATCCTTAAAAGTCTAGTCTCCCTTTCTTCCCGTTGCTCTCTGTGGCTCTCACTGTATGAGTTCTTTAAACCTCAGTTTCCCCATCTGTCAGATGGAAGAGTAATTCATGACCTACCTCACAGGACTGAAGTGAGGAAAATGCTTTGTAAACCTTAGAATGCTAGAAAAATGAGAATTCTGATTTTTTTCCTCCTCTCTCTCTAGAGAGACACAGGGAACTAGCTGGAGATAGTTCAGCCCACTGCTACAGCCACTGAGTTCTCCCAGTGGAATAGACTCTGATTTATTCCCATGGACTAGCCATTCTTCCCCCTACCCCCTGCTTTCCCCCCAGCTTCAGGGGAAGTTGAGGAGAGAAAGGAAAAGTGTCTCTCTACCGGGGCACTGGAATGAGAAACTCAGGCATCTGGAATCTCCAGACCAAGCATCCCCTCTGACTGCTGCCCCTTGCCCCAGCTAGTTATCCCACCCTCACCCACCTACAGGATACAAGAGCAGGGTCCCAGCTTCTGGTTCCCAGACCTAGGTAATCCCAGAAGAGGGAGGCCCCCTGTAAGACACTCCTTCTTCTCAGGGAGACTCAGGTCCCCCCTCCCCAGGGGCAGGGGTCGGGGCGGGGGGGGGGGGGGTAGGCTGTCTGCTGTCTGCTGTCTGGAAATTCAAGCCCAGGGCAGCATAGCCCACACTGAAACCAGATCCTCCCGTGTCCTTGGCCACGGTAGTATCCCGTTGGAGTGGGGGAGGGGTCAGGAGCCCACCGAAGGCTTATAAAGGGAAAGGAAGACTCCAAGTAGACAGAATTGGTGTGTGTGTGTGTGTGTGTGTGTGTGTGTGTGTGTGTGTGTATGTGTTTTCTTCCTCTTCTGAAGTACCTAGCATAATGTCTGGCACACAGGAGGAAATTAATAAATGCTTGTTGATTTAAATCTCAATTTTCATTGCCATAAATCTGGGACTGGCCTTACAAATCACCTAGTTCAAGCTAATTTTACAGATGAGAAAACTGAAGTCCAGAGAAGGAAAGTGATCTGCCCAAGACCACACAGCTCCTAAATAACAGATCTGGGATTGGAACTCAGGTCTTCTGGCCCCAATTTCAGTATCAAGCTAGCATCTCACATTAGGTGTGTCTGGTTTATATATGGATCACGTGTACACACAACATGTTCAAACCCAGGCAAACATGCAACCACATACAAAGACATATAGATGCACATATACTTATGGTAAAGACAACAGAGACCACCTCTTCCCCCCACATAGAGTATATACACAGTAGATCATTCACACAATTCCTGGGCTGAACCTGGTTTTCACTGGCTCAGCAGGGAGGCTGAGTTAGCCTGCCTGCCTCCTTCCTAAGCTTTCCCCTCCTGAGGTTCTCCATGCCCCAGGGTTCCCAACCAGTAGCTTATGATTCTTCTTTGGGAACTGAGACAGTTTGCCTCCTGGTCCTCTATCCCCATACTCAGAGAAGGGCTCAAGGGCATGCATGTATATGCCTGTTCTTCCCAGAGAAGCATGGGACATACAGAGTGTTCCCAGCTACAGAAGTGGGGCAAGGTATTCACATAAAAAAGCTCCTTATGGCATCCAAGGATGTGGTGTCAGGAGTTCCCATCAGACACTGACATGTTCACAGTAGTTATCATCTAGAAAGGTTGGGAGTCGGAAAGGAAGGGAGGAGGGAGAGAAAGCAGAAAAGGAAGGAAAAGAGATGGCCACCGACTCATTAGAATAAGAGTGGGAGGGAGAAGCCCATGCATGTGCGTGCACACGTATGTGGTGGCGTGTCTGTGTGCATGGGTACTGATTGTCGCTGGCGAGGGATCGAATTAGTTCCTTTTCCCTCTTTCCAGATGATTTTTCATCTCTGTAATTAATGGGCAAGTCAGCGCTGAACGGCATGGCAGGCAAATTGCTAGTTAGGGAAATCACGGATAATTTTCTCGATATGATAATGAAGGTTGTATTCCTTCTTTTATTCTCCCTGTTTTCATCCTACTTTTAAGTAATAAATTCAGCATTAGAGGGAGGAGTGAGTGGGAGAAGGGGAGAAGTCACCCACCCTCTAAGACTTGGGTCTGACCTGAGTTAGTACTGGGGACCCCCCACCCCAAAATGACAACTGGACCCAAGGTACGGATAAGGTGAAGGGGGATGAGGGAGAGGGGCCTTGGGGCTGGCTGACAATGGAAGGGGAAGGCACACCACCCCAATCTCAAGAAAGGTGTCTGTATTCCCTCACTCAGATTTTTAGCAGGAAAAGCAAAGGATAGAGGGAGAAAAGCAAAAGAACTGGATTTGGGAAGGTCCAGGATGGAGTAAGGAGGGAGCCAGGAAGCTTCTGAGGGCATAAGTCTCTTCTCACCACCTATGGGTAAGGGGAGATGGTCTAAGAAACAGAGGAAGCCAGGGGCAGAGTGGAATAGAGCAGCAGAGGGTGCTGGGAATTTTCTTGGAGAAGGCTTTTAGGCCACTATCTAGGGGCTGAGCCTAGAGGTGGATGAGGAGTGGGTTTGTGATGGGATGGGGGGGGATAGAGTCTAAAGCAGGAGGTGTCAAGGCACCCCCAAGCACCCTGGGGACCATACTCTTAGTGTTTAGAAAACACACTGACCCTTCTCTTCCTGCCTACCTGTCCTGAGACCTTCCCCCTAGGGCCTCAGCTTCTCATTGAGTGACAGGGGGCTTATTATATGGGGAATAGGATAGGGTTGGTGAGAAGGAAAGAAGCAGCCATATTGGCATCCATTTTATCCCCCACGCCCCAGTGTCCACACCCCATATGTTTGGAGATGGAAAGACAGAGCTATCAGGAACAGGGTAGGGGAAAAATAAAGGAAAGGATGGGGTCATGGGATTTAGAACAGCTTTGAATCCAAAACCTTCATTTGACAAAAGAGAAAACAAACCCCAGAAAGGGACTTCCCTAAGGGTTTGGAGAATAGACTGGGGTCAGGATGTAGATTCTCAAAAGGAAGAAGAGCCAGAGATGAACCATTATGGTCAGAATGCTGCTACCCATTTCACTCCACATTCTGAAGTGATTTCCTCATGGGGCAGATCCTCTAGAATGGGGAGAGGAAAGGGAATGGGGAGATCTCAGATACCAGGGGTCTCTCTCCAAACATGGGAGAAGGGAGTCTGCCCTGTTTGGCAGGAGATTGTGGGGGAGGTGATTGGCAGGGGCATTTCCTTGGTATTGGGTGGGGGTGGGGTGGGGTTGAAGTAGAGGGGGTATGTGCTTGTATTCTATCTGTATATGTCCTTTCTTCCTACTAAACTGTAGCCTCTTAAAGGGCAGAGAATTTTTCATCTTTGTAACCCTCCTGTATGTGCTTAATAATGGGTTTGCTGAATTTTCCATATGTGTATAAAGATTGAGGTGTGTGGGACCAAAGAGGGCTGTATACCCATGTTGGGTATGGAAGGGTTGGATTTGTGTTTCTGTGCTGGAATAAGGAGTTGAGGTGTGCACAAGGTTAGGGAATTATACATTTGTCGGTGGGATCCTGTATGAGGGGAGGTTTTTCATGTCCCTCTGGGAGGTTATTGCTTCAAGACATAGACAAATGTCATCTCCCCCTTCCCCTCACCTTTTCAGTGGTTATGACTAGCTCCCCCTTAGCTCTCAAGACCCTCCTGTGGTTGGGGGTCTTGGAGATAAATAAAACCAATCCCATCTCCCCCACACACAATCCAGGGTATGGCTGGGGTGGGGGTGGTAGGGAAACGACATTCCTTTCCCCTTTCCTAAGCCTGACATTTCAGGGACTAGAGCAGGGGGGAGCATGATTGACAGTCCCCCCTCAACCAGATGCAGATCGAGGGGGAAGCAGATGCAGGGGTCTAACAGCAATCTAAGGCAGAAACAGACGATCAGGCTACCTCTTTCACTCCTAGCCTGACAGAGCAATCCCACCCCAGGAGCCCGGGCCTGTGCTCAGGTCTACAGCACGTTCCTTGGGGGACCGCAGCGGCAGGCGGCAGGCGGGAGGGGAGCCTCTAGCAGGAGACGCTGCCACGAACCCAGACAACCCCTCCCCCAATCACTCCCCCCTCCTCTCAGAGAAAAACAGCCAAAAAGGAACATATATATGTATATATGTACATATATATATATATATATATATATATACACACACAGGTATGTATGTCTATATCCAAAAGCATCCTGCGGTATCAGCCCTTGACAGCCCCTCCAGGGGTTGGAAGACACAGATCGGAGAGACACACAACCAGACACCCACACAGCCAGGGTGAACACACCATCATAGCCACACAGACACCAGCCGGTACATACATACACACAAAGACACAGGATGGCAGAACCAGAGACACATGGACACACACACACACACACACACACACTCACTCACTCACTCACTCACACGGATGCACAAAGATACATTCAGGCACAGATACCTAGACCCAGCCTCTCTTTCCCGACTGCTGTCACATCTCAGATCGACACTGCCTCTCTTTTCCGCACCTCCCCCCCCAACCCCCCACTCCCCACCCCTAGTCCGCGCCAGCACCTCGGCTAGCTCACAGCTGGTGCCCAGCTCCGCGGCGACAGCAACCCCATAGCCTCCACATGAACAGCTCTGCGGCTACAACGCCCCCGATTCTCCCCACCCCCGAACAGATGCAAAAACGATTTGAACCCCCATCCAGCCACCTCCTTTCCAGACTAGACTCCATCCCATCCACCCCCCCCTCCCCCACGCCCTTCCTCGGCTCACTCCCATCCTCCGCATAGGGGTAAGACCCGGACGTGGGAAGGGGGCAGACTAAGCTCTCTCGATCCGTGTGCCCCAGACACCTGGCCCAGGTGTGACGTCCCCTCCCCCATGTCCCTCTACCCCCGGTGCGGACACTCACCTGTCCAGGGGTGGTTCACTCTCCTCGCCAGTCCTCTCCTCTCTCCTGCGGCTTCTCGTCCCCGGGCCCCCCGCCCGGCACATCTCCCGGAGCCGAGGAAGGGGGGTGGTGGCGGAGAGAGGGCGGGCTCCGGGGCTCCCCTCCCCCAGCCCACCGCCACCACCACCAAAAATTTAGCGGGGGGGAAAAAATCGAATTTGACAATCCACTCCCCGGCTGGGGATGGGGAGGGGGCGCGGGCTCCGGGGCTGGAGGCGAAGATCTGGGCGAGTGGGTCTTTCTCCCCCCTGGTGTGGGAGGGAGGGGGGGGGGAGAGGGGGGTGGGTAGCGTCAGGGCTCCGGGGCCCGGGGCTGGGGCGAGGCGGCAGCGACACAAGCGGGCAGCATCTCTCCCCCGCCTTCTCTCGGCTCCCCCGACGGCGGCGGCGGTGGCACGTGTGAGTCCAGCCGACTCCCCCCCCGCCCCCCCTCCGACGGCGGCGGCGGCGGCAGCGGCGGCGAAGGGGTTAACGGGGCAGCTCCAGCCCCCCGCCCGCTGCCCCCAGCCAGGCGAGGCCGCTCCGGGACTCCCGCTCAGCCATCCGCCGGGGCCTCCTCTGCGGCTGAAAAACTGCTGGGGGCCCGGGTCCCAGGACAGCTGCTGGGGTTACTGCTGCTGGGGCTACTGCTGCTGCTGCGGCTGCTACGGCTAGAGCGCCCTGCAGTGCCCGCGGGGGGCTCCGAGAGAGCGGGGGACCTGGGGGGAGGCGGCGCGGAGCTAATGGAGGAGCTCAGGGAAAGGGGGGGCGGCTAGAGAAGGAGACGGTGGCTGGCGGCGCGTTGCATGGCGGAGGGGAGGGGCGGAGCTGGGGCGGAGGGGGGCGCTGGGGCCCTGGCCCCCTTTTGCACCTCGGGATGTACGGATGGAGCCGGCGCCCGGACACAGCAATGACAAGCCGCCTGCCTGCTATCTCCGCTCCCCAACGCACCCGCTACGGGGAGGGGAGGAGAAGGAAAGGGGGCAGTAGGTAACGTCAAAACTCGGGATGGAGCAACCGACAGGACCGGGGCCGTTGCAACCAGCACCAGTGCAGTGAGGGAAAAAACAAAAACACGGCTAGGATTTCTTCTTCTCCCTCCCACTCCCCCCTCTTCCATCAGGTCTTTTCCCCGCCCCAAAAAAAATTAGGTAGAGAGAATATTACGTGCTTAGTGGGGGTGGGGGTGGGCAAGAAAAATACGGAATGGCTTTCTCGGGAAAGGGAGAAGGAATGAGACGTGCCAAGTTTAAGGAGGGATATGAAAAACGAGGATTGGATTGAATTGAGAATGGAGAAGGGATGCGACATGCCCAATTGCACCGGGGGCATGCAAATCGCGGACTGGATTCCACCCTGGGAGACGGAAGACTGCGTCATGCCCAATGCAGTGAGAACAAGAAAAACCCAGGTCTGGATTTTCCCTAGAATTGGGGCGGGATGGGGGCAGGGAAGGAAGGAAAGAAGGATGTGAGGTGGGTTGATGCAGCGTGGGCAGGTCTCGGTTGCCCAGGCCGCTATATGCAAAGGAGAGCTACAAAATGTGGGCAGGATCCAGGTGTGAACGGATCTAGGCGAGCTCCTTGCATAGCACGTAAAAGCTAGGGCTTGGATTTCTAGGATGATGAAATGGGACTGCAGGGAGGAAGCCACTGATAAGGGAGAGGAAACCAATAATAAAATGATCTCAAACAAACCCAGGGCGGTCATCTAGTATAGAAAACCTGGATGCACAAGCTAACTCGGCCAGGACTATATATTTCAGTTGGAGTGAGGTGGGGGCTGGAGGCTAGGGTCTCAATAAATATCTTCTCTGCTCCTGGGAAGCCGAGCGGAGTTTTAGCTTCACAGGTGAAAAGGAAAACTAGGCTCTGGATTTAGCAACAGGACCGGTATCCAGGCAAAATACATTGCTGAGAGCTGCTAGGCATAATTAGGACATAGCTTGGCCCCGGATTCCCAGGAATCTGATGGGGGAGTGGGAAGAGGAGGAGGTGGAGGAGGAGGAGGAGGAGCACCTAGGTTCTGGGGCTGCAGAGCCAACACCGCTATCCCCTGGGGTTCAGGGAGGCAATGGGACCCACCCCGGAACTGGCCTGGAACCCCGTTTGCAAAAACAACGGGAGCCACAAAACCTGGCCCAGATGTCCTAAGATGGACATCTCCAAGGAACAGACCTGTTATGAGGGCGGGAGAAGGAGGGAAAGTGAGCTCTCACTAGGGGGAGGCCTGATGATAAGAGGTAAAGTCCGGTTAGGATCTCTGGAGACCGAACCGGGTTAAGTTTCGGGATAAAAAGAAGAGAAAAGGGAGGAGGACCAAGGAGGGGTGGGGAAGTGCAAAATCTGGTCCTGGATCCCAGGGGGAAGGGAGCCCAGTTCGCCTACAGACCTAGGTAACAGAAGTGGAAGGTAAAATCCAGGATGGATTTCATTACACCTGGAGCAGGAAGTTCTGGCAACCAGTGGGAAATAAGACAGACGACCTAGGAGAGGGACAAAGCTAGGTCGGAGTAATAAAGAAAGAATATGAGGCTTGGGGGAAGGGACCACTGCAAAACCAGGTCTGGATCTCTAGGGAAGGGACTAAGATTCTGCCTAATCTTTCTCTTGAGGGCTTTAGCTTGCAGTGGGAGGTAGTGGGAGTAGGGATACACATAATTTTGGGGGCGGCTAACGCTGAATATAAGAACATGGAGCATCCCTTAAAACCTGGGTTGGAGGTGTGGGACTAGGTACCTGAATAGAGCTCTCCCTGCAAAACTAAAGGTTTGATCCAAATCCTGACTTAGAATATACTGCCCTGGGGCAGCAGTTCCACCTGAAATGGAAGTAGTGAAGAGAAAGGAGGAGACAGGGAAGTCAGGACACCTTCGATTCTCGGTCCTAACTTGGTACATTATCGAGATTCCATGCTCCAGTTTCGTATTTTTAACATAGGCTATAGAATCGAAGGCAGGAGTAGGGTGAGGGGTGGGGAGAGAGACAGGATTAGAGTAATAGTCTGAACTGATATCAGCATAGGAAGACACTTTGCTCCAAGCCACCCTTCTCCCAGCCCTTTCTCTGTTCATCCTACTCTCTGTTGATTATCTTCAATTTATCTTGTTTGTACACAGTTGTTTTCCTGTTTCCCCACCATTAGACTGGGAGTTCCTGGAGATCCAGGATGCTTTGGCTCTTTCACAAATGGGCACTTAATAAATGCTTATTGAATGACTTAGGGGGAGGGAAGGCCTTGGTCAGGTCTTCTCACTTGTTCCAAAGGGTCTTTCTCAAGTTCTTGGTTTCATAATCTCAAGGCAGAAGGGAGGGTCTCTCTATCTGACTGAGTTCTTTTCCATCTTCCTCCGGATCACAGGAACCAGGTATGACCTAGCTCAACCCTGATGTGATAGGGGATGGGGAAAGAAATAAGCAATGCTACCAATATTACTACTACTACTACTACTACTATTACTACTAATCACTAGTTTCAGAAGTGTTTTCAGATGAACAAAGCACTTTCCTCACAATTAAAATAGGCAATACAAAGATTATAATTTAGGGATGAAAATATAGAATGTGGGAGGCCTGGATTCAATTTCTGGTCTATCTGTACTTCAACATAGGGTGTGTGTGTGTGTGTGTGTGTGTGTGTGTGTGTGTGTGTGTGTGTGTGTGTTCGCTCGTGCGTGTGCACTTGAATTGAGGGATCTTTTTTGTGGCCTCGGTTTGCCTTTTGAAAGGCACACCACCAATGTTAGATTGGCAGAGTGCTCTGAGATCCTGTAGCAATAATCATTCCATAAATCCGTAGGAGCTTCCTAGTCAGTCTCCTATCCCCAGTGCCCCCAAACTCCCAAACCCAGAAGCTGTTTCCAGTCACCCCCTAGCCCAGAACAGAAAGAAAAAAACAACTTAATAACTGTAGCTCAGGGGATGCTGGGAGTTGTAGTTTTCCTTCAGGGTTTCACAGTCAGCAGGGTCTTTTCCTACCACTAAGGTCTTGGCGTAGATCTTGTTCTTGCTCTCCTCTCGAATACCCTAGTCTCAAAGTACTACTGTCCTCGAGCCAGCCTTGGCCTGAAGGTGCTAATCATCCAGTCCATGTAAGGCAAGATTCCCCTGGGGCTGGAAAAGTTTATTTTGTCGGAGGGGAGGGGCGGGGAACAGAGAGGGAGGGGAGGGACCCCATCTTTCTCTGCAGATCCAAAGACTAGAATTGCAGGGTTTGGGAAGAGAAGGCAAAGGGAACAGATACTGACAGGGGAGTGAGAGGACAATCCCTTTCCGGTGTCTGTGGGGTCCTTCCCTTCCTGTGTTTTACGAAAAATTGGGGGGAGAGGGAGAAGGAAAGGAGCGGGGTCCCACTGGAGCGGCTGAAAGCATTAACGGAGGCTCCTTTGAGTGAAGGTTGGAGTAGGCCCCTCCCTCCCTGAGGTCCAAAGCCTGGACTGGAGGGGCTCCAGAAGCTAGCCAGGCCAATCTCCATAGCCACTCACCCCCTACCCCTGAGCGCTTCGCCGGCCCAGTGCATGCAGACCCTCCCACTGCTGGGGCAGCAGCAATAAGTAGTCTGCAAGCAGGCTGTGGGCCAGCATCTCAGCCAGCTCAGGCTGTGCACACGCTTGCACATGTGTGCAAGGAGCAACTAAATGCCCCACGCAGGAATGCCTCGTGCTCCTTGCCCAACCCCCGTGTATACATGCTTTCCAGTGTGCAAATGTAGAGGCCTGAGGTAGACTGGGGAGGAGGAGGGGTGTGGCTGGGAAGTGGGGAGAGAAAGAGAAGAGGAGGAAAGGGTACGATGGGTACAGAAAGGGGAGGGGAGGAGAGAATATGAAGAGGGAGGTGAAGGGTAAAAGGATGAAGGGGGAGGGAGACAAAGAGGGAGGAGGGAGACAGAAGGGGAGAAAGGGAAAGGAGAGGTAAGTGAAGATGAAGGGGGAGGGAGAAGGGAAAGATTTGAAGATGATGAGAGAAAAGGATTGGGGAATAGGAGAAAAGGAAGAGGGGGTGAAAGGGAGAAAAAGAGGAGAAGATGAGAAAGAGAAAAAAGAAAACATGAAGGAGGTAGGGGACATAGGGTAAAGAAAAAGAAAGTGGTGAGAAAAGATTGGGGGGTGGGGATCCAAGCAAGAGTGAGGGGAATGAGGCGTTGAAGTGAGAGGTTGAAGGAAACAGGAAAGGTGAAGGATGGATGGAAGAGAAAGGACAGAGGAGGCAAGAGAGATGGGAAGGGAGAAGGAGGAGGAGTAAATAAGGGGGAAAGAAGGAAAAAGGGAGAGAGAGGATGGAGGATCTAGGTGCAGGGTAAGGAGAGAGGGAGAGGCAAATGAGGGAGGAGAAGGGTGAAAAGACATGAGGTGGGAGGAGAAAGGAGAGGGAAGAAGAGAGAAGAGGGGTGATGGAGAAGGGAGGGAGAAGAGGAGGGGTGGGGACCAGAGGGCAGTGGAGGTGCTGGGGTGAGAGGGTAACACAAAAGACCTTCTGCACCCTTCTCTACTCAGGGAAGGGAAAGGAGGAGTCTGAAGGAATCCATCTCTCTTGCCTGCCCAGGGCCAGGTTTTGTAGTCTAAACTCCCTAACTAGAGATGATAGAAGAGGGAAGCTCAGCTTGGCCCCTCCTCCTTTCTGTGGTCTTCCAAAGAATTTCTGTTCCCATTTACCGTAAAGGAATCTGCTGTGGTGGAGGTCTTTGTCAGAAGGCTGTGGGCCAAGGCAGCTAGCTAGAACTGCCAATGGTCCAAGGGAAATGAGGTTCCTCAGGTCTTGGAGACCTCCTGGACACCTTGGATCCTCCTACCCCTCATCTTTCCTTCTGTCACCACGGTGTTGCTTGAGAGACAGCATGGTTTGTAGCACTGGACCTGGAGTCAGGAAAGACCTGTTTGAATACTGTTTACAAGCTGTGTATCTCAGGGCAATCCAATCCTCTTTGTGCCTCAATTTCCTCATATGTGAAATGTGAGGGTGTTGGACTCTGTGACTCTTAAATTTCCCATCTAACTCCAAATCTATTATCTATCCTCTGCCCAGCAGGAAGGGGCCCCTTTTCTCTATATTGTTCTTCCCTCCACAGTGGCCAGGAACTGATCTGCTGTTACTCCCAGGTCACCAGGTAAGTGTTCTGCCCCTGAGTGAGAGAGACCAGGAGGGGCTTCTTCACCCAAGTGTGCTAACTGTGAGGGGCAGGCTGGGCCAGAGGATACTGTAGAGGGTAATCACAGGAATTAGTGGATATTTGGAATGGAGGATGGAGGACAAGTTGGGGTGAGAGGAAAATAGGAAGAGTGAAGTAAGAGGGGGAGAAACGGAAGAGAAAATGGGGAAGGTGGAAGAGAGGACAAGAAAGCAAATAGAGATAAGGTGAAGTGGAGGTAGAAGCTCTCATACTCTCTTCCTTTCCCCCTTTCTCTCCTCTAACCCTAACCCTTCCTTCTTTCCATCCCCTTTCCTCTTTCTCTCTTCTTTTCCTTTCCTCTCCTTTCTTCATCCCACTCCTCCTCCCCCCCCCCATTCCTATTTGAATTTTCCTGCCCCTAATTCTATTGTCTCCCTAGGTAGGAGACTGGCTGGAGATGGAGAATGGAAAGCTCTTGCTCTGGTTTCTGCAAATTCAGGAGACAGTGAGGTAGAGAGTTGGAGGGGGAAGAAAAGAACTTGGAAGAGTCAGGTGACATAAAGGGCTTGGGGGGGGGGCGGGAATGTTGCCTTGCATGGCCATGTTGTGGAGCCAGGAGAGAAAGATCAGGAGGGACAAAACTGTGGTGTGAGGAAGTGGGAGGGAGAGGAGAAAGCTAAAGCATAGGAATGGATCCTATGAGTGCAAATCATTTATGGTGAACCTGGATTCAGAAAACTGACGGTACAATAAGGGTGTGTCACCAGGAAGACACTTTGGGGACTCTTTGGGGAGATGTGGGGGATCCACACTTTCTTTACATGCGTGGCTGGAGCATTCACCACTGAAGAGCTAATGAACCCTGAACCACTCAGACATCCTCTTTCTGCAGGCTTTTTCCTGATCAACTCTGGAGGACAGGATGCTTGGCACATAGGTAGGAGCTTGGTTGGGGGTGGGGGCAGGGCAGAGTAACTGGGTTTTCTGATCCTGATACGTTAAAGAGGGTGGAGAAGGGAAGGGGCAGGGAGGGGCAAGGATGGGCAGGTCCTTGGAGAGCCTAGAAACCAGTCCCAAGAAACTGAAATTTGCAAGGCCAAGCAGAGTGGGGCAAGTGTTGGAGAGTTAGTAGATGTTACACAGTATGAGATGGAGATATATATGGTACATAATGTTACAGAATATGAGAGTATGACCAAAATATGAGGACTATGTTCTCTGGGTACCTGCATGAGTGTGTAAGTGTGTGTATGTGTGTGTGTGTGTGTGTGTGTGTACACAGGCATGTGGGAACACAACTATACTCAAGTGCCTGAATGTGATTCATTTCCAGGAGCAGCCTGAGGGAGCATAATGACTTACCATCTGAAAGGGTTCAGGTCACTCTATGTGCCCTGGAAGTAAAGGGGGATGGGGTGGGCTGCTGGAATAAATGGAAGAAAAAAAAATCTGCCTTTGCTGCTTTAGGGGAAATCTATGTCACATCCCAGCCCACTCTAACATCCCCCACCCTGATGCCTTGAAGCAAAATCTGGAGGCAGGTGACTAGCCAGCTAAAATGAAATAGAGAAGGAAAGGGGCTGATGTATAGGAGAGAGATTAAAGAATCCTGATTAGAGGAAGTAGTGGCTGAGACAGGGATGGGAGGGTCCTTGTTGGACCCCTAGGGAAAATATGGGGATCTTTTCTTCCTGTCAAGGGAGATCTTGCTGAGGATGAAAAGACCCTTCTTTCTCTTCCTGCTTGAGAGAACCCAGAGGTCACTCTGTAGAGTGAACTTGCCTTTCTTCAGGAGACATTGGGCCTTTCCCCCTGTCCCACAGAACCTAATTTCTTTATCAACTCCCAGTCTCTCTTGGGCTGAATGATTAGTTTACCTAGACCTTCACCTTGCTTCTCTGTCCCATAACCCAGGGACTAGATGATCAGAAGAAGGGAGGGACCCTGGGACTAGACCCTGCCCCTTGCTAGGGAGCCATGAAAGTCTTTTAGTGCCCAGTTTTTTTTCAGGGATGTTGAGGGACAATTAAACATGCCTCCAGACTGGAGGATAGGAGTCAAGGTCAGAGGAACAAGGGGGAAAGTTAGGAACCCAGGTCTAGGTCCTTAGTTCCATTCAAGACCAAGATGGTAACTAGGGAACTGCCTTGACTGGGACTGATAAGCATGACAAAAATGTAAACTCCTTGAGGGCAGGCAGTATTTTAATTTTTACTTGTGTCCCCATTGGTTACACATTCTAGGTGCTTAATACATGCTTATTGAATTGAATTGTTTAAGAGAGGCCTAAGACCTGATAGGACTTCTGTGATGATAGGGAGCAAGATTAAGGAGATGGATGGATGGATGGATGGATGAAAAAAATTGGTTGAACACTTACTATGTATCAGGTACTCTGCTAAGCACTCAGGTTACAAATATAAAAAAAGACACAGTCTTTGTCCTCAAGGAGCTTACATTAAAATAGGGCAGAGTTGTTTGTGTGTCACAAATCCTTTTGGAGGTCTGGTGAAGCCATCGGACTCTTCAGAATAACATTTTAAAAAATTTTCTAATGGGGGGCGGCTAGGTGGTGCAGAGAATAGAGCACCAGCCCTGGAGACAGGAGTACCTCAGTTCAAATCTGGCCTCAGACTAGCCATGTGACCTTGGGCAAGTCACTTAATCCCAACTGCCCTCCAAAAAAAAAAGCAAAAAAAATTTTTTCTAATGGAAGGAAACACTGCATTTTAATAAGAGGGCAATGAAAATAATGATGTAGCTTTTTCCCCATCTCAGTTCAAAGACCCCTTGAAATTGATCAGGTCTGTGGTCCCCAGGTTAAAAACCCCTCCAATAGGGTAAGATAAGATTTCAAGGGGAGTGGTAGCTAGAAAAGGAGGGGTGTAAAGGGGGAGGAGGCTAATGAACGTAAAGAAGAAGCTTGGTCTGCTTGAGATGACTAGAAGACCTAGTTTGTACTCAAAAATCAGCTGGGTTGGGCCCTTCAGCTGGAGCTCTAAAGATGAATCAATTAGCTTTTCTCAGGGAAGAGAGGGAAGGGAGCCTAGAGGTCCAGGTCTAGGGAGAGAGAATCAGGGCAGGGATAGTAAACATGGTAAAATGTCCTGGGTGGACATCTGGATGAGATGTGAAGCAGAGGAAACCAGACAGAGGGGAAGCAAAGCAGTGTGAGTCCCAAGAATGGGGCAGGCTGGAAGGAAGGGTGTTAGAGGTGACATGGGGACATCAGTAAGTTGCAGTGGTCACATTTACCTGAGACCTGCCTTGACTGGGCTCTCCTTGGCCATAGATTCACCCCACAGGAGATGAAACAAAGATCAAATCTGTAACTGATTTAAGATTCCTGACTCTGAGCCTGAGCCAGGGAAAAGGGTGGAGAAAAAATACCCATCTGTTCTCCCTCTGATGGAATGTGATTTTTCACCAAGTCCTTAAATCCCTCTCTTCTCCTGTTTCCTCTCAGCAGCCTCAGTGACACGATATAAATTGCTGCAAATGACTTTTCCCGGCTGGTCGCGGTGATGTTTTAATAATGGTTCATTTTCTGCGCTGAAAAATATTCTAGCAAGAAATTGCACAAGAGGGGCTATGTTCTCTGGGTGCCTGCATGACCATGCATGGTGTGTGTGTGTGTGTGTGTGTGTGTGTGTGTGTGTGTGTGATGTGTTTGCGTTTGTGCTTGTGGTAGCTCAAAGCATAGATTCTGAGGGGCAGCCTGTAGGTAAGTTCAGCATGCCTGCTTGTGACTAGGCATGCCTGTGCTTTAGGCCTAGATATGGCCATGGGGTTGAGTCTGGATGCATCCTGGGTCAATCCTTCCCAATGAAGGGAACCTTTTAGGTGAGTTCCAGAGCAACACTTCCTTATTTGCAGTTCAAAATGAAGGTGCAGGGACCTTGAACTTTCCAGTCTCTGGGCGAGGTAGTCGGGTATTTCACAGAGATCTAGGATCTCATAAGGGTAAGTATCTGGATCCCAGAGGGAATCTAAGTAAGCCTATGCCTCAACAACATCCCAGGCAAGTGGTTATGACAGCCTCTCAGTGATAAAGTATCTACCAGGTGGGCCAGAGCCTTTCCCTCTCTGAGCCATAGTTTTCCTATCTGCAAATTAGGCAATGAGAATGCTTTGAAGGCTAATTAGAAAAGTGTCATAAACTCTAAAAATTATTATTAGCTCCTCAAGGCACCCCATCCCACTCATGGAATTGTACTGATTCTTAAGGAGATTTTTCCTTATAGCAAGCTAAAATGTGTGCTGTGAACCTTGTAGCCACTGTTCCTAATTTTGCCCTCTGGGGCCAAGCAGAATGAGTTTAGCCAGTTTCTAAATGTGATAGCACACTTGTTCTCCTACTTCTCAAGCTACTTCTTCTCCATGTCCTGTGCTGGAATCCCTTAATTGTGGGTGTTCCCCAAAGCTCTGTCCTGGGTTTTCTTCCTTTCTCTCTCTATATCCCCTTACTTGGTGAACTCATCAGCTCCCGTGGATTGAGTGATCACCGCTCTGCAAACGAGTCTCAGATCCATAGGCCCAGCCTTAGTCTCTCTTCTGAACTCTAGTTACCAACTGCTTACTGGACATTCAGAACAGAATGTTCCACAGTAATCTCAATTTCAGCTTCTCCAAAATGGAACTTATTATCTTTTCCCCCCAAACCCACCTCTGTTCCAAACTTCCCTGTTTCTGTCTAGGGTACCTCCCTGTCACCTAGGTTCACATTGTCTAGGCAGCCTCCACTCTTTGCTCTCCCTTATTCCCAATAACTGACCAGTTGCCAAATGTGTTCTATTTCTACTTCCAGATGAATAGACATTTGTACATTTCTCCCATGCACCCCCTTCTCTCTCCTCACATGGCCACCACTGTAGTTCAAATCCTCATTGTAGGTAAATCATCTTGTCTAGACTCTGACAGTAACCTAGGAATGAGTCTCACAGCTTCAAGTTTCTCCCTCCTCCACACAGCTGCCAAAGTGATCTATATTCCTAAAATACAGGTCTGGCTGTGGCATCCCCTACTCAGTGCCTCCACTGGCTCCCTACTGACCTTTGGAAACAAATACAAACTCCTCAGGGTGGCATTCAGAGCCCTTCACAACCTGCCTCCAACTTACTTTTCCAGGCTTCTCGGTATATTGTTCCCTTTTACATACTCTTGGTGTGAACCATCCAAATTGGTGTTCTTAGTGTTTCTTATATGTGGCATCTCTGTCTTCTATCTCTATGCCTTTGTATAGTCAGTCCCCTTCCCCTCCATCCCCATTCCTGGAATGTACACTTTCCTTCCCTCTGCCCCTCAGAATCCTTATTTTTCTTCTGAGTTCAGCTCAAGCTATACCTTCTGCCTCTTCCCATCTTTTCATCTGCTACTACCTCCCCTCCCCCCAATCTCTCTCATCTCCTCTGTATATAGTTTATATACACTGCGCTTAACACGTAAAAGTTGTTTCCCTATAAGCTCCTGAAAGTAGAGATTGTTAGATTTTTGTTTTTGAATCCCCCAACTCTTAGCATAATGCCTGGCACAGAGTTAGGGGCTTAGTCAATGCTTGTGAATTGATTACTTATATAACCTTTCAGTTACCTGAACGCAGCTATTACATCTCTAAAACTTCTGTCCTTCCAAACTCCGTTTTCCTCAGCTGTAGAATGGGATTAACAATAGAAGCTACTTTGTAGGGCTGCTGTGAGGAATAAACGAAGTAATACGTGTATGATTTTTAAAAATAGAATTTAGTGATCGATAGATCTTCAACAGCCATCTACTTCTGCATGTCTCTCCTCTCCCCCCAGGCAGTCAGGGTGAAGCGACTTGCCCAGAGTTACACAGCTAGTAAGTGTCTGAGGTCATATTTGAACTCAGGTCCTGACTCTAGGGCTGGTGCTTTGTTCACGGTATCACCTAACTGCCCTTTACTTCTACTTTTTTTTTTCTTTTTGGAGGCAGTTGGGGTTAAGTGACTTGCCCAAGGTCACACAGGTAGTTTTTTTTTATGTTAAGTGTCTGAGGTCAGATTTCAACCCAGGTCCTCCTTACTCTAAGGCCGGTGCTCTATTTACTGTGCCACCTAGCCACCCCTACTTCTACTTTTTAGAAGGAATTTCATCTTACCTACTTTTGGACAACTTTAATTATAAAAAAGTTTTGTTTTCTTGTTTGGTTTTTTCCTGACATAAAGCCAAAATTGCCTCTTAGTTACTGCTAATCATCATTCCTTATTCTGCCTTCTGGAGCCAAAGAGGACAAATCTAATCCCTTTCCTTTGCTCTTCACTGAGTACTATCCAGATTGTTGATGTCCTGGAGAAACTTTCATTCTCAGGACTGATTCTAGTCCTTTAGATGGTGTACTACTGGGTCAGATCCAAGATCACATAGTCATCTCCTTGTTCCTGGAAGCTATGCCTCTCAATGCAGCTCAAGTTCTAATGAGCTTTTGGGGTTTCCTCATCACACTCTTGACTCACATTGTGTTCTGGTCCACTAAAACCCCAAGATCTTTCTCAGACAGCTACGTCACCATTTATTTCTGAAGCTGATTTTCAGAACCCCAGTGTGACACTTTAGATTTGCCCCTATTGAATTTTATGTTATTCAATTAAGCCCAGTATTCTGGCCTGTCGTGAGCTTTTTTGGATCCTAATTCTGTCTCCAGTGTTAGCCACCCCTCTTGGCTTTGTGTCGTCTTCAGATGTGATGACCATGCCGTCTATGTCTCTATCTAAGTCACTGATAAAAGTGTTAAACACCGAAAGGCAAAGCACAGGGCCCTGGTGTGCTCCACTGGGGACCTCCTACCAGGCTGACTCTGAACCACTTAACAGCTTCTCCTTGAGTCTTGTCTTGAATTCAGCTGGTTCAAATCCATTTAACTGTTCATCTTGAGTTCCACACCTCTCCTTCTTTTCCATAAGTATAGCATGATGTGTTTTATCTAATCATTGGCTAAAATCTAAGTAGACCACATCGAGAGAATTCCCCTCATCTACTAGCTCAGTAACCCTGTTAAAAAAAGAAATAAGGTTAGTCTGGTCTGATCTATTCTTGAAGCCAGGCTGGCTCTTTGGAATCACTGCAAACTTTTCTAAATGTTCACTAACCATCTCTTTAATGACCTGTTCTAGAATTTTCTCAGGAATAGAAATCAAGTTTGCCGGCTTATGGTTTGCAGATCTCTTCCCTTTGAAAATTGGGACAATGTTTACCCTTTTGTAGTCTTCAGAACCTGTTCCCTTTTCTATAATTTTTCAACTATCATAGATATTTCTCAAATATCAGCATTCACATCCTCCAGCTTTTTCACTACCAGACATTTAGGTCATCTGTACCAGGTGATTTGAATAAATCAAGGGCCTATATCTATTCTCATATTATCTCCTTGTCTCAGGTATTAGCTGCCCCTTGGCCATTTTTCTTTTGTCATTTCTAATGCAAAGGTCATTCTCCTCTGCAGAGAAAACAGAATCGAGGTTAGAACTGAGCCCCTCTTCCTTCTCTCTGTTGTTAGTCATAGTCACCCCATCCACCCTGAGCAGCACTCTTTTCCTCCTTTGAGTCTTCTCTTTCCCCCAAACCTTAATGAGCTCGAAAAGAGCCTTTTTTTGCTGCTGTGTTTGTTATTCTACACCTGGGAAGAAGCAAGGTTAGTTATAGGGACACTGAGGCATCATGGTACTGTCTGGCACAGATTGTAGAGCCGTCTGGTTTTCAGAATGATTTCATACACGTGCGCACGCGCGCGCGCACACACACACACACACACACACACACACACACACACACACACCCCTGATCTTTTGTTTCCTTTGATGTGGTCATTAGACTAGTAGATGAAAGAAATAGACCCAATACATCTGGATTCCAGTACAGCACGGACTTTTTTGGATCCTAATTCTGAGATACCTTTGTAGATAAGATGAAGAAATAAAGCCTGGGTGATAGTATAGTTGGACACATTTACAGCTGGGTGAGCAACTGTATCTGGAAACTTGGTCACTTACTATTATTTTTAAAATTAATTAACTAATTAAAATGTTGAGTTCCAAATCCTCTCCCTCCCCACCCATTGAGAAGAAAGGACCATGATATAAATTATACATACTTGCATTATTATTCCCCCTTAGGATGTGAGCTCATTGCAAGTAGGGATTGTTTTAATCTTTGTACTTCAAGTATTTATCACAATGCTTGGCACAAAGTAGGCACTTAATAAAGAGTATTGATTCAGATTGTTTACTTCTTACCTGTGTGACCTTGGGCAAGTCACTTGAATTTTCTCCTCTGAAAAATGAGAGGTTTGGATTCCAAAGTGTTCTAGGAAATGCTTAATAACCTCAGGACACACTTTTAAGTTTAATTTGCAATTATTAACATTTTCTCCATGACTTTATTAAATCAACTCTAGACAGTGAGCAAAACAACAAATCGAGCCTGATTTGTAGCGTTTGCAGATTTCTGAGCTGAAAATTTAACAATCAGCTTTCTTGAACCCTCCAGTATAGCCCTGGTTGGCTGGGGTAGCCTTGAAGCTTCTTTCCAACTCTTAAGTTGATGATACTGTGATTGAATGGGTTAATATGGAGGTCTCTAGGCAGCACAACTTGGAGTCAGGGATACTTGAGTTTAGACTGGACCTCAGACTACTTATTAGCTGTGTGACTCTGGACAAATTACCTTACTTCTCAGCCTCGGTTTTTTCCTTTGTAAAATGGGGATAATGTTTGTTCCTACCTCACAGGGTTGTTGTAAGGATCAAATGAGGAAAACAGGTAAAAATCAGTTTGCAAATCTGAGGCCTCAACCTCTCTCCTTGACCCTGTTCTGTTAAAAATGTTTATAAATTAGGGGCTGGCCAGGTGGCGAAGTGAATAGAGCATGGGCCCTGGAGTCAGGAGGACCCGAGTTCAAATCTAGCCTCAGACACTTAACACTTAAACTAGCCGTGTGATCTTGGGCAAGTCACTTAACCCCAATTGCCCTGCCTTCTCCCCTCCAAAAAGCAAAAGAAAAAATGTTTATAAATTAAATAATTTACTTGTCTTAGGTGACCTGTTTATCACATTTGCAGGTGACATAAGCAGGGAGGCATACAAATGAGGATACAGCAAGATCTTAGAAGACAGTGTGGCATAATGGATAGAGCCCTGGAGTTGGAGTCAGGGAAGTGTGAGTTTGAATTTGTCTTCAGATGCTTTCTAGTCGTGTGTCCTTGTCCAAATCACCCAGCCTCAGTTTCCTCATCTATTACATAGGGATAATAATACTTATCTTGTAAGTGGGGATAATAATAATATGTCAAATAAAATAATGCATGCAAGGCTCTTTATAAACTTTAAAGAACCATGTAAATACCAAATGCTAGCATTATTGCTGCTATTAATTTGACAGATTGGAAAATTGGACTGAATTTATTTAACAGGATGTGTTTTAAGTGGATTTTTTTTCTTGAAAAAAATCAATTTCACAGGTAAAGGAGAAGGTACCGTATCACGGGAGGGATTTATGCCATCGTTCTCCTAGGAGTCAGAACACATCTAGGGGATTATCTCAATTCTGAGGCCTCTTACTTTAAGAGGGAGATCGAACTAGCTCCTGTCCCTGAGTAGAGTGATTAAGATGGTGAGGGAATTCTGCCATATTAGGAACAGTTGGAAATATGTGGGATGTTTTGCCTGGAGTAGAGAAAACTTGGAGAAAAAGTTGGCTTCTGGATATCTGAAGAGTGCATCTGCCATACAGAAGAGGGATTCAATTCAGGTCTAAGTGACTCAAGGGCAGGGCCTAGTTCTGTTCTCTTTGTGGCCCAAGTGCCTACCCCAGGCACTCTCATAGAGGGTGAGTTCATGATAAAGAACACTGCTCTGGGGTCAGAGGACCTGCCTCTTCAATTAGTGCCTGTGTAACCTTGGGTTATCTTTCTAGGTCTCAGTGTGCTAGCTGCAGCATGAGAGAGCTGGCCTAGATGACTTCTGGGCCCCATTGCAGATCATATTGGTGCTTAATAAGTCCTCGTTGAAATGAACTAAACCCCAACAGGCAAAAGTAGGACGAGTGAGTGGAAATGTCAGGGTAGCAAGTTTTGGCCTAACATGCCATAGAAATTTTGAGTAATTAGGGATACTTGGAAATGGATTGTACAGCTTCCTGAGGGAGTTTGGTATCGGGTGTGGCCGTGCTGCCTTAGACCCCGTGTGGATCTGTCCATGGTGGCAGGCTTTCAACTAGGAAGGCAGAAGGTAATCTTGCCGATGTTTCCCTCCACCCCAAGCTGTTTGCCATAGAAATCATAGATCTTAGAGCTGAGAGGGGCTCCTTGAGAGCATCTCAATGTATGGGATCTTAGAGTCAGGGAGGACCTCAGAGGTCATCTTGTCCAGGCCATATCTGAGCAAGAGTTCAGTCTTGTTTATCCCCAGTCAGTGGCCATCCAGTCTCTGCTTGAAAAGCTTCAATGACGGGAAATCCCACTGTTTTCTGAGTCAATTCAATCTACTTTGACCAAGATCTAATTGTTAGGAGTCTTTTCTTTATGTCAATCCCATATTCCTGGTTTAGCCTTCTGGGGACAAGCAGGACAAGTCAGCCCCTCTTTCCCCATCCATGACAGCCTTCCAGGTAATTGAATATAAAGATTGTGTCACTTCTCTTCTGGCTATCAACCTCAGGTCCATTAACTGGAAGAGATACATTGTGGTGTAGTGGGTAGAATATTGTTCCTACAGCAGGAGATCTTAACATTTCTAGGTTTCCTGGAATTTGTGAACTTGGGTGTCCTTATTTTTTTTTTTACTAACCTTCGGTTTCCTTTGTAATCCATTGCATTTTAGTGTATACCTTTTAAAACATTCTGAGAAGGAGGCCATAGGCTTGAAAAAAACAGCAAAAGGAGACCATGACCCCCAAATGGTCACCTGTCCTAGAGTTAAAAAGACCTGGATTTAAAGCCTACTTCAGGGGTGGCTAGGTGGCACAGTGAATAGAGCACCAGCCCTGGAGTCAGGAGGACCTGAGTTCAAATCCAGCCTTAGACACTTAACACTTACTAGCTGTGTGACCTTGGGCAAGTCATTTAACCCCAATTGCCCTGCCTTCCCCCCTCCAAAAAGTTAAAAACAAAAAAAAGGATAAATCCTACCTCAGAACTTACTAGCTTTATGACCTTGGATTACTGAACCCCTCTGGGTCTCAGTTTCCCTATCTGTAAAATGAGGGAATTGCATGGCTACTAAGGACATTTCTAGCTCTAAATCTTTGACCCTATCAATTTATCTTTGTATGGCATATTCTCTTTTGCTTTTTTTTTTTGAGGGAGGAAGATAGGGCAATTGGGGTTAAGTGACTTGCCCAAGGTCACGAAGCTAGCAAGTATTAAGTGTCTGATGCTGAATTTGAACCTAGTGGCTCCTATGTGGCATATTTTCCAATCCTTTTAACATCCTGGATACCTCCTTCTGGACGTGTTCTGGCTTATCCTTATCTTTTCTATAATGTCATGCCCAGAACTAAACATGAAACATCAGATGCAGTCTAACTCTTGCCGCTCATTCGTTTCAGTCATGTCCAGCTCTTTGTGACCCCCTTTGGAATTTTCTTGGCAGAGATACTAGAGTGGCTGGCTTGTCATTTCCTCCTCTGGCTCATTGGAAAGATGAGGAAACTGAGGCAAATAGAGTTAAGTGACTTGTCTAGGATCACACAGCTAATGCGAGTCTGAAGCCAGATTTGAAGTCAGGAAGATGAGTCTTCCCAAGTCTATTTGCTACCTCCCTGTCCAGTACTCTAACTAGGACAGACTGTATTCCAATTATTATCTATCTTCCCTTATTCTGGATGCCATCTCTCTTTTTAAATTGATGCCTTGTGCTTACATATCACCTTCATTTCCTCTTCCCATTGAGTCGTCTTTGTTACAAAGATTAAAAAAGAAAGAGAAACAAAACTTCATCGAAAGGGACAGACCTAGCAACCAAATATTCGACATTCCATATCCATTGCCCTACAGCTGGATGAAGGAAGGGGTGTAGGCTTTCTCATCACTTTTCTAGGACCAAGCTTAGCCATTATATTTACACAATATCCCCTTCCTTTTCCTTCCTTTTCCTGGTTCTTTTCATTTACACAGTTGTAATCAATGTGTATATTGTTTTCCTGGTTTTGTTTGCTTCACTCTGACCCAGTTCCTCTGTGTTCTCATGCTTTTCTGAGGTCTTCATATTCATCAGTGTTTTGTAGACTGGGTCTTCCCATCTCATCAGACCGGAAGTTTAGCAGCCACCCAGAAGCCCAGTTCCTATACTGATCAGCACAAAAGCTTTGCCATGCTCTGTTTTCCTGGCAGGCTGGTGGCTGGTCCCCTTCCTGCAGACACCTCATGAATTTTAGTCCTGTAATAGCTCAGAACCCCCAAACTCCAGTGACCACCAGTCTCAGTTCCCTTCAGTAGGAGGGATTATAGGCTTGCACTACCACACCTGATATATACATAATTTCTTATAGTGCAGAAACATTCCATTATATTCATGTATCACAATTTGTTTAGCCATTCCCCAGTGGGCATTTACTTTTGTTTCCAGTTTTTTGTTATCACAAAAAGTGTTGCTATGAACATTTTGGTGTATTTAAGACCTTTCTGTCTTTGACTTCCTTGGGATATATGTGTATGCATGTATATATGTATATGCACACATGTATATGTGTATGTCTATGTGCACCTAGCCACCCCTCATGTGATTCTTAATGCTTTGCAAATTTCCCTTTAAGAACTATGTACTTGGAGTGGCTAGGTGGCACAGTGAATAGAGCACTAGCCCTGGAATCAGGAAGATCTGAGTTCAAATCCAGCCTCAGACACTTAACACTTACTAGCTGTGTGACCTTGGGCAACTCACTTAACCCCAATTACCCTGCCTTCCCCCTTCCAAAGAGAGAGAAAAAAAGAACTGTGTGCCTGTATCCTATGACCACTTCAATGAGGAATGGAATGGCTCTTGATCTTATTTATTACCCTATATATCTTGGGTACCAGACCTTTATCAGAGATACTTATTTCTCAGTTGATAGTTTCCCTACTTATAATGGTGTTGCTTTTGTTCTTACAAAAGCTTTTCAATTTCATTTGATTGGAATGAACTATTTTATCTTTTGTGGTCTCCTCCATCCTTTGTTTAGGTAAACACTTTTCCCTTCTACCGGAATACTATTATTCCATGAGAAATGAATATGAAAAATTCAGAGAAGCATGGAAAGAATGATATGAACTGATACAGAGGAAAATAAGAACCATAAAAACCAAAAACACAATTACTCCAACAATGAAAATGGAAAGGATAAAAATATGAATGTGAATACTGCATAATTATAATGATCAAGCTTTTCTCTGAAGAATAGTTAAGAAAACATCTTTCTCTCCCTTTATTGCAGACATAGGGCTAAACATGGAGAATATTGTATGTACTATCAGATATTTTCAATGTTGTCCATAGTTTTTTCCCTTTCTTTTTAAGTTTTTGTTACAGGAATGACTTGATGGTTGGGGGAGTAGGAAGGAATTATATTCAGAAGTGATTTGATGTAAAAACAAACCTATTAATAATATAAGATACATTTTAAAGAATAATTATCTCTTTTGCCATAGTTATGAAAAATACCTACATCTCTTCCTTTAATTTTAGAAAATGATATGACCATTTATATTCAAGTTGAGTATCAGTTTGGAACTTATTGTGGTATGTGGCATAAGATACTGATTGAAATATATATATTTTGTCACATTGCTCTCCAGTTTTTCCAGCAGTTCTTGTCAAAGAAAAAATTCTTCTCCAAGGAATTCTTGGGTTCCTCACCCAGAGAGTTAAAGTAATTTGTCCAAGGTCACAGAATTTAATGTTGAATTGAATTGATAGTCACACAAAGCTATGCATATTATGTGTTATATGGTGTGTGTGTATGTGTGTGTGTGTGTGAGAAAGAGACAGAGACAGAGAGGGACAAAGACCGAGGGACATAGAGACAGAGAGAGACAGAGAGATAAATTCTGTTGAGGGACTAGAATTGAGGTTTCCTACCCTCTATACTATACAGCAGTGTCCTGTCTCTCATGTATGTGCTTCCTCCTCCAGTCTCAGGCTTCTTGATGGATCTCATTGTGCTAGACCCAACAGTGGGCACCAGATCAGTTAGTCTGCCAATCAGTCAGTAAGCATTTAAGTGTATACTTTGTGGCAGGCACTATTCGAACACTGAAGGTACAGAAAGATGTAAAAGGTAGTTTCTTCCCTCAAGGGTCTCACAATCTAATCAACAACCAAACAAAATGTATACAAGCAAGTGATATACAGGATAAATAGGAAAAAGTTAACAAAGGGAAGATATCTAATCATTGAAATCATTGGTAATTTTGAAGAAAAGAGTTTAGAGAGAATGACGAAGTCAGAAGCCAGATTGTAAAGGGTTAAGAAGTATTTTAGGGTGTCTAGGTGGCACAATGAATAGAACACCAGCCCTGGACTCAGGAGGACCTGAGTTCAAATCTCACCTCAGACACTTAACACTTACTAGCTGTGTGACCTTAGGTAAGTCACTTAACCCCAATTGCCATGTCCTCTCCCCTCCAAAAAAGCTAAAAATAAAATAAAATAAAATATTTTAGATAGTCTTCTTCTTCTAGGGTTTAGTGACTAAGAGTAGAAGAGATGGGATAATAGTTATCAGGAAAGGATTAAGTGAGAGTTTTTTGAGGATGGGGGATTGAAGGCAGTAGGCAAGGAGCCAATAAAAAGGGAGAGATAAGTAACAGAGTGGGGTTGAGAGAGGAGGTAATCTGTTGGAGGAGATAGGATGGAATGGGATTGCATGTGTAGGTAGAGGGATTTGCCTCGGTAGGGAGTAGGGCCACCTCTTCATGTGAGTCAGAGGTGAAGGAATAGATGACGGCAGAAGGCATCTGAGTCATATGAGATGAGGAGGAGAGGCAAAGAGGGATCTCGTGGGAAATGGCCTCATTTTTTTTAGTAAAATATGAGGCGAGGTTCTCAGCTGAGTTGGGGGGAGGGGGGACCGTGGGAGGTTTGAGGAAGAATGTAAAGGTTTGGAAGAACCACTCTGGAGAGTATATAGTGACTTAGATAGTAGGGTTGGAAGTCGCAGTGTGGATGAAGAGGAAAGACAGAGGGAGAGATGAAAAGCCATAGCCAGATAAATGGATTTCAGAATTCTTGAATAATGGAGGTGGTACGTTAATAATGGAGGCAGCAATGGTAAAATCCAGAGTCTGCCATCTTTGTGTATAGCTGATGTGGGGTGGAAGGGTAGCTTATGGGAGTTGAGTATATTGAGGAACTGAGTGGTTAGTGTTTGAGAGAAAATACATATGTTGAAGTCTCCTAGTATGAGGTCAAGAGGTGGGGAGGAGAGAAGAATTATGAACTCGGTACTGGACTTGATGAGGGAGAAAGGAGAACGAGTCGGAGATGTGCAGACAACAGCTACAGACTTTTGGCTGGGTGGAAGACGTGGATTTTATGAACTTCGAAGGAGGAGAGGTTACTGAGTGATGGAGGCAGGGGAAGAACCTGGAAGTGTCAGTGGAGAGAAAGGAGTATTTCAACTCCCCCCACTTCAACCAGTGAGCCTAGGGAATGAGTGAAGGCGTAGTCATTACTAGAAAGAGTGGCTATGGAGGCTTTGTCATCAGTGGGGAGCCAGGTCCCAGTGATTGCTAGAAATGGAAAGAATGGGAGAGGAAAAGATTTAAGACGAAGAAAAGTTTGTTGCCTATGGAGCAGGCATTCCAGAGAGAGAGCAGTAAAAGGGGTGGGTAGCATTTGTTTGAGACTTTGGGATACGATGGTCGAAGGTGATGGAAATAAGTAATCAGGTGGTAGGGGATAAGGACTAGTATTTGGATGATGATCTTGATGACATACAGGGGTTTAGAATCATAATCATGGATGTGTAGGATAAATAGTTTAATCATGGAGTGGAAGGAGCCACTCTTCATCCCAGAGGAGGCTGGAGATCAATTCAAGGTCAAGATGGAAAGTGTTCAGTTGGAGGGAAGTCTTTTCTCTTTTCTCTGACATCTGAGGATTAGGCAAGAGATGGTGTAGCAGGAGATGAAAATTGAGCCAGCCTCAGGAGAAGATAGACCTCCCACAAACTTTCTGCTTCCTCTTCCCTCAGGGTACAGGCAAATGAGAAGATGAAAGATCAGTCATCAGAGGTGAAGGTTGTGCCTCTTCATGTGGAGGTGGAGATCAGGTAATCGAAGCAGGAGGTGCGGATGGAAGTTTCCCTTTGTTGCTTTCCCACAGCAGGAGATGGAAGCCACGTAGTTGGAAGAAGGTGGTTTCTCTTCTCACCAGAAGCTGGAAATCAGGGTGGGTACAGCAGGGAGTGCAAGTCTGGCAGGCACAGGGGGAGATGAAAGTAGAAGTGACACAGATGGTGGACCCCCTCCCCAGCCTTGCCACCAGATCTCCCTTTGTTGATGCTAGAGGTTCGAGCTCTAACTTGGGATCAAGGGTACATTAATTCTGTCTCATAAAATCATCCACCAAATATTCAGCGGATCTGTCTTCTGTGACAGTTCTGTGTTAGGTGCTGCAGGGGATCCATCAAAGCAGAAGATGGTCCTACCCTCAAGGAGCTCATATCTAGTTGGAGAGACAAGACCCTCACATGTCAAAAAGAAAAATTAGTTCACTGCTCAAATAGTGGCAAAGAGAGCAAAATTTTAAAATAATTAGTTCAATACCCAATTAGTGGCATAGACAATAAATAAAAATAATTAGTTCAATGCCTAATTAGTGATATAGACAATAAATTAAAAATAATTAGTTCAATGCCCAATTAGTGGTATAGTTAGTAAATAAAAATAATTAGTTCGATGGCCAATTAGTGGTATAGACAGCAAATATTATTTTATCAGATCAGAAGGGGGAGAGTTACTGGGGCCTGGTGTGGTCAGGCAAGCCCTCCTGGAGGAGATAGAACTTGGTCTGTGCAGTAGAATATAGATACTTGATTAGCTGTAAATTTGGATAGAGATAGATATGAGAAGGAACATTCAGGGGACAGGAAGAGGACCAGACAAGCTGGAGTTAAGGATTTCGAACGTAGGATATTTTGATACATCACAGTATCTCTAATCTCAGCGTTCCCACCAATGATAGGGATTGCAGCCCATTGATACCTTCTCATCCTGTTGGATTCCTGCTTATGCTCTCTCATAGGACCTCTTGCTACTGAGGATTGGCCCAATATAATAGAGGCCTTCCTCTGAGCCTTTTAACATTTTGAAGGTACCAGAGTGAAACCCATGCTGTCCATCTGTTATCCTGCACATGACCAGTTTGCCTCCATTCCCATACTTTTATTTCCTCAGTGATATGTCCCTTATGTCAGTGGGATCAAATAGAAACAGGTCCCTGCTCCTGCACATTGACTTAGAAAATCACAAATTTTGTAGTATTTTATTTTTATCTATTTTGTTAAATACATCTCAATTGCATTTCAATCTGGTTTGGGCTGCCCTCCCCCTGGAGGGCACAGAGTTGGATATATCTACCTTATATAACTCCTTGTACATAAGCGTATGTATTATACACTGCTCCATTGCCTTTTGGGTGCCTGAATACCCACTGCTTGAGTAATCTTCCTAAGGTATAGATGTGATCATGTTACTTCTCAACTCAAAGATCTTCGGTGGCTCCCCATTGCTTTAATGAACATTTGTTCATAAAAGCTCTATATGCAAATATTGTAGCTCTACCACAGTCTAACTTTCCTTTGCTCCCTTATCTCTGTTAGATACATCTGTATATTGTTTAATTATATAGATGTGGTTTGAAGGTGACATGGATGGATATAGTCTGAGATTTGGCCCACCTTTTCAGAGACTAGGAAAAGGGCAGTGCTCCATGTATAGATTTATCATTCCAGGAGGGTGGAGGGGAGGGAGTGACAGAATCTGGAACTCAAAACTTTTAAAGAATGTTAAAAATTGTTTTAATATGCAGTTGGGAAAAAGATAAAGTAGTATTAAAACAAGAAGGGAAAAGAAAAGGGCAGTCCTTGCATCACCAACATAGTAGTTTGGGGAGCAGGAAGAGGTGGAGCATGTGCAGGATGATAGATGAACAGCATGAGTTTCACTCTGGTACCTTCAAAATGTTAAAAGGCTCATAGGAAGGCTTCTATTATACTGGGCCGATCCTCAGTAACAAGAGCATAAGCAAGTGGAGAAGTACGAAATGCCCTGGACCAGTCAGGCAACAAAATCTTTCCTTCAGTCTCCAAGAGGGATACCAGGCTAGAATTAAACCTATCTGCTACTCCTCAAATAACTCTAGGCATATGATAGGTTTGTAACAAAAGCCAATTCCCTTTTCACTCTTCTGGGATAAGTTAGCCTTTAGAATTAGCTTTGCCGGTTCATTCAGTTAGTCAACAAATATTCATTAAGTACCTACTATGTGCCGAATAGTGTTCTAAGCACTGGAAATTCAAAGAAAGTCAAAACATGGACCATGCTCCCAAATAACGAACAGTTGGAGACAATAATTAACCAGGTACGTCCAAGATATACAGAGCATATAAAGGTATTCTGAAAGTGGAAGGCACTTAGTAGCAGAGGGGATCAGGAAAGCCTGCTGAAGATCATGTTTGAGCTTCGTCTCAAAGCAAGGCAGGGAGGCTAAGAGGCTGAGGGGAGGGACTACAACATTCCAGGTATAAGGGACAACCAGTGCCAAGGCATAAAGGTGGGAGATGGAATATTGTAGGCACTCAGTAGAGAAACTGCAAGTGGGCCAGTTACACAAAAGACTATCATATCTAGACTATGGAGTAAACCCATTATCTAAGCAAAACAGCAAACAAAAAATGGAGAAGTTGTATAGAGTAGCATGTGTCAGAGAAGACACAAGAGTTTGTGAGGGAGATAAGATCTCAGCTCAAACTAGAAGAGAGATGATCTCATACAAGGGAGGGCTTCTCCCAGGATTCTCTAGAATCATAAGCCCTGGAGATCAAAACTATTATAGGACCAGCCCTTATATGTGTCTTTGGCTCCAAGGACTCCAGTCCTATGTCCTATTCAAATTTCCCCTCTCCCTCCCTCTCTCTGTCTCTCTCTGTCTCTCTCCTCTCTCTGTCTCTGTCTCTGTCTCTCTGTCTCTGTCTCTGTCTGTCTGTCTGTCTGTCTGTCTCTCTCCCAAGTAAATCCCTTATGTCATGTAAGTCTCTTACAACATTCTCCCAGCCAATCAGAAGTCAAAGAAGCACTTTGTATGCAGCATGCAGCACAGGGCTCTCCCTCCCCCACCTCGAATAGGTGAAGTGGCCATTACTTCTCATACTACTTTTCTCTGATGTGCCAGTCAAACTGGACGAATCTCTATCCCCAAAGTTGTCTTTTCCTCTCCCACCTCAGTACCATTGTTCATGTTGTCCTTTATGCCTAGAATGAACTCTTCCCTCTCACACTCACCCTTCTTTACTCCAAGATCACATCTTCCAGAAAGCCTTCCTTCACCTCCTATTCCCAGAACCCCTCTCTGTGAAAATGATTCCTTTCTTCCTTAGATGTCAAGGGTACTTTGCATGAGTCCCACTTTGCTCCTAATTTCCCTACCCTCTGCAGCATAGTTATTTGCATTTGTGTCCCCGCCCCCCAATAGATTATAAGCTCCTTGAGGTCAGGGCTTTCATTATATCTGTTTGTATTCCAAGATCCAGGCTCAGTATTTTGTACTATTTTGTAATGATTCAGTGCTTCAAAGTTTTGTAATTTTGTCAGTAG
This sequence comes from Pseudocheirus occidentalis, assembly GCA_028646575.1. NCBI lineage: Eukaryota > Metazoa > Chordata > Mammalia > Diprotodontia > Pseudocheiridae > Pseudocheirus > Pseudocheirus occidentalis. The sequence goes on from CM053594.1 coordinate 59,986,897, forward strand.
TCCTTCTGACAACGAAAAGCAGCATCTCTGTGCTCATGTCACCCCACAGGATCAAATATAAAATCCTCTGTTTGGCATTTAAAGCCCTTCATAGCCTAGCCCCCTCCTATCTTTCTCATTTTCTTACACCTTATTCTTTGACCCAGTGACACTGGCTTCCTGGCTGTTCAGTGAACAGGATACTCCATCTCTCAGCTCTGGGCATTTTCTCCAACTGTCCTCTGTACTTAGAACACTTTCCCTTCTCAACTCTGCCTACTGACACCTCTGGCTTCCTTTGAGCCCCAACTAAAATTCCATCTTTTCCCCAAAGTCTTTCCCAACCCATCTTAATTCTAATGTCTTCCCTCTGTTAATTATTACCTATTTATACTGTATATATTTATTTTCACATTGTCTCCCCCATTAGATGTAAGCTCCTTGTGGGTAAGGACTGCTTTTTGTCTCTTTTTGTATTTCTAGAGCTTAGCACAGTGCCTGGCATTATATAGTAGGTGCTTAATAAATGTTTATTGATCAATAGTATCAGTCGATGGTTTTCAGAAATTGCTGTGACTGTAAAAATGCATTACTCTATGACCAGGTATAGTCTTGCTGAAATGAGCTAAATTTGGGCTCTTCTGTTAAACATTTAAAGCCCTCCGTGAGCTGGCACCAATTTACTTTTCCCAGACTTATTTTATATTTCTCTCTTTTACCAACATCCTCCAAACTATTCTACTTGGTATGACATATATATGATGTCTAATCTCCTGCCTCCACGTCTCGTCACTGGTGGCCCAACACTGACCCTCCCCATGCCTGGAATGTTCTCCCTCCTTAACTCCATCTCTTAAGATCCCTCACTCTCTTCAAGACTTAGCTCAAGCACCAGCTGCTTGCTATACACAGCCTTTCCCGATTCCCCATTCTTCTGACCCATCTCTCCAAATTACTTGGGTTCACTTGGTATATTTTCTTATCTGAATATTTGTTGTTTTTCTCCAACCAGAAACTGGGACTCTTTGTTTTTGCTTTTGTATGCCCAGCACCTAGCATGGATCCTGAAATATAGGGGCTGATGACAAAATGCTTGAAAAACTAGGCACCAGGTAGGGAGTCTGTTACTGGAGAGTGCTCAAAGCCTTTCCCTTGCAGTGGCCACTGGCTGGCAGCAAGGACCACAAGAACGAGGCATCATCTTCACCCCATGGGAGAGAAGTATTTTAGTGGAGATAAATAGTAGTTCCCACATAATATAAGAGAAGGACAGTGCAAGTATTATGGATCCCATTTTTAAGTTGAAGATCAGATCTCCCTTCAATTAGATGGTGACTGTGGTAGAATGGTGGGCCTGGGGCCACAGAGCTGGTAATCATTAGCAGTCAGGACTTGTACTAAGCCGGGGTGTCTGACTGCAGGACCAGTGTGCTGTTTCCTCTATACTTCCTCAATGAATGAATGAATGAATGAAGCCAACATTCACATTTTGTCCAGTCATTAGAAACGCCCTACCCCCTGACCCCTGGCTCCAGTCCGTGCCTTGACTCCCTCCTGCCCAGCCCGAAGTGGGCAGTCCCCCTGTAACCAGAGAGGAGGGCAGTGGAGATTCTTTACAGGTGTTCGCAGCTGCCTCCTCCCACCCCACCCCACCCCCACCTCTCCCACCTGGGGGGATGAAAGGTCCCTGGGCGAGTAGATCCTTCCTAATTTTGGCAAACCCAGCGGGCAGGGAGGAGAGCTATGCTTCTCCCCCCCGACTGTGGCTGAAAGGGAAACAGCTGGGGTTGGCTAGCCAGCCCCGGCTCCTGCAGCACACGGCCCAGCCCCTGATGGCAGCCGAACGCCTTTCATCCTCGGCACTATTGTTCAAAATTAGCGGAGCTGCCATTCAGGGCTTCAAATGCAAAACCGCTCCCTGCCGGACAGGAGCCAGGGGGAGCCAGGGGAGCTGAGTGGCCTCTGCTCAGCTTTTAATAGACCAAAGGACCCTGGCAGTTTAGCTCTTTTTCCTAATTTAAAGCTATTTTCAGTCGTTTGGAAACTCCCCTGTGGTGGAGCAAGAAGGCCAGGAGAGGGGGGTTGAGAGATGGGGTACTTGAAACTCTCTTCTGGATCTCCCCTTCCCTTTTTTCCACAGGAGGCTTGTCACAGGGTTGTCCAGGGATGGGCTGAAAGAAAAAAAAAAGATCAGAGAGGAATCTCTGAGTTTGGGAAGAGGATCAAGGTTACTGGAGCTCAGGCCCCTGGGTCAAGGGTCCAGCCCTGGCAAGGAACACAGAATTTAGACCAGGAAAAGACTCTCGGACATCATTTAGCTCAGCTCTCTCATTCTACAGGTCAAGAAATCCAGGCTCAGAAAGGTCACATAGACTTGCCCAAGGTCACATAAAATAGTAAATTTCAATCAGGACTTTCAAATCCAGGGCTCTTTGGGCTATATTATAAGGTTGTGTGCCTTCTTTAGTCCGCCACCTTCCCCTGCTTCCTTTCCATGTCTAAGAGCAGAATTCAGGGGACTCCACTTGCTCTGGGAGTTGGCTGTAGGCTGTCTAGAAATATCAGATTGAAGCACTCTTTTCTTCCTAAGAAGGGAGAGCCCTTCAGGACAAGGCTGTAGGCTGGGAGATGGAGGATGCATGGGGTCACCTGAAGAGGTAATAGCATACGTTTTGGAGTCCAAGGACTTGAATTTTAATCCAGCCTCAGTCACTGTGTAGCCTTGGGCAAGTCACATTCCCTCTGGACCTTCATTTTCTGATCTGTAAAATAGCTGCTAAGGGTCCTTCCAGCTTTAGACTGATGATTTTGTAATTTAAACCTTCAAGTCTTCCCTCCCAATCTCCTAAATCCAGGGAAAATGACATTACAGAGAGGGGAAGGTCATCCAACAAGGTGGGGAGGAGAGAAGGAAGTCTGGATATTTCATTCCTAAGTACTCCAACACTAGAAATAGGGAACTACCTCATTCATTCCTTCAATGAACATTAAATCCTTCTCCTATTTCTTTGACTCTTCCCTAGCCTCATTTCTCCCCCTCCATCCTTATTTCCTCCTTTTTCTCCTTGGCTTTCTCTTCTTCATTCCTGTCTCTCTTCCTGCTTTCCCCAGCAGGAGGAATTTCTCCAGTGAATTTCTCCAGATGCTGTGTACAAAACACCGTGCTAGGCACAAGGATTCAAAGATAGAGATGACTACTGGCCCTGCTCCTAAGGACCTTATAATTTATTAGTGAGAAGGACATCTAAGGAGCAAATATGGAATAGTAGGAAAGGGTACCGAGTTTATATCCGCAAAAATCCCCACTCTGACATTTATTACCTGTGTGTCCTCGGACAAGTAATTTAATCTGTCTGGCCTTTGGGTTCCTCATCTGCAAAATGAAGGGGTTGGACTCTAGATTGCCTCCAACATCCCTTCTACCTCTAAATCCCATTATGTACACAAATAACTGTAGCATCTAGTTAATGAGAGAAGAACAAAGTCCCAGCTAAGCGATGGGAGACGTTGGAGAAAGGGAAGACACTTTTATCTAGGAATGACCCATCGTTAAGGAAGGCTTTTTGGGGGAGATGGAACTGACTTTCCTAAGCTGAAGAAGAATTCAGGAGGAAGGTTACATAGAACAGCCCTTTGTAGCCACAGGTGGTGGTTGCTGGTGCTGCCCCTGGGGGTACCCTTCAGACTGGAGGTAGCCAGGCAGTAATTACAGCATACTGCCCCTGCCATGCCAGGAAGAAGATGGATGGCATGCAGTGGAAGGCAGAGCCCAGCCAAGCTCTGTTCCCTCCCAGCCTGGCACCCCTCATGCGTGGGAAGCAGAGTAATGGGGTGAAGCCAGGCTCCATCCTCAGGCAGACAGGAGGGGGCCTTGCCTGCCCATTTCCATGAGGAAGGGAAGAGGAGGGGAAGAAGGAAGCCTGGGGGCAAACAGAGCAGAAAAGAGGAATAAAGAGAAGCAGGGAAAATGCCAAAGACGAATTTGAAGAGGGAAAGGCATAAGGGACAGGGACATGGGTCAAGGGCACTTCTCCCTTTCCCCCTCATCTCCTCATCCCCCTGTCTCTTACTTGTCTCTTGCTCATCCCTAATTTTATCTTGTCTCTCTGCTAGTCTTCTGTCTTCCCTACATTGCTTTCCAGATCCCATTTCTCTATGCCTGCCTCTCCCCCTTTCCCATATATCTGTATATATGTATATAAAACATATATACATACACACATATATAAACACACACATTATATATATATACATATATATTCCTCTTCTTTTTTCTTTCTTCCCTTCTCCCTCCTCCTCCTTCTCACTTCCTCCTCTCTCTTCCTCCCTCTCTCCCTCCCTCCCTTTTTTCCTCTTCCCTGCTTTTCTTCCTCTCTCTCCCTCACCGCCTCTCCTTCTCCTCCTCTCTCCTGTTTCTCTGCCTCTCTCCTTCATCCCTGCCTCTCTTCCCACCTTCCCCAGCAGGAGGGGGGGGGGACTGCTTTCCTTCTGGCCCAGGCACTGGATCTTTTCTCTCCTCTGGGGCTGTCGCCATTTTGCCTAATGATGGGAAGCTGCATGAATGCCAATGGAAACAATACATCTTTTATGAAGTGCTCCCCCCGGAGATGCTGGAAATCTTACATTAACATGGCATTGATTTGCCTCTCTTACTCCCTGAAGAAGGGGAGGGGAATACAAAGGCGTTGCCATAGTTTCTGGTGATAGATTTTCTTCCTCCCTTCCCCCTCCCCCCCTTAAATACAGGATCTGTCACCTCTTGGGGATGGGTGGTGCTGTTTGGTATTGATGGTGAACCCTAACTCTGGAGCAGAGGGTGCTAATGGCTCACTGCTCCCTCCCGTCTGTTTTTGCTGCAGTGACTCAGCCAGCTCGGCTCTATCTCCACGCTGAATATTTATTCGTTCAGTCAATGACTGTGTGCTGGGGTGTGGGACTGTGTGTAGGTGATTCGAGGCCTGGCAGAGAAAACCTCAGTAGCCACCCACTTGAGACCCCCTCCTCCAGCCCTCAAGTGTTTCTAGCCTCTTCACTGGCTGACTGTCCCCCACAGAGCAGGGTCAGTTTTCTGTAGCCATCCCTCACCACCTCGACCTAGGGGGCTTGAACCCCACTCTGAGGGTAGTGACAGAGACTGAGTAAGGGAGAAGGAGATAACCCAAGTCCCCTGAGGAGGGAGACCTAGTTGAAAAAAGCTGGACACTTGGAATCAGGAGGCTTAGTTCCAAAACTCTTCCCTGTCTCTTGTTAGCTACTAAGTCAGTCACCCTAGTTGGCTCAAAGGTTGGAAAGGACCTCGGAGAGCAACCCTTATCTCTGCCTGTCAGTTTCCTTCTCTTTCTCAGCAAGGGTCACTTCGGGCTGGGATCTTGATCCCTCTGCCATCCCCATCCCATTACAAACTGCCACCGCCACATGGTGCCTCCATCTTCCTCACTTACCTCCTATGGTGCTCTTCTGTGTAGCAATAACAATAGCTGGCATCTTCACAACCACCTTGGGGGAAGGTGCAGTTATTACCCCCCCCATTTTACAGAGGAGGAAACTGAGGCAAACAGAGGTTAAGTGATTTGCCCGAGGTCACACAGTTTATAAGTGTCTAAGGCCAGATATGAACTCAGGTCTTCCTGACCCCAGACCCAGTGCTCAGTCCACTGGACCCTGTAGTTGACCATACTGTAGCTCCCCAGTAGGACTTGGGACTTGAGCTCCTTGAGGCAAGACTATTAAAAAAAATATTTTTTTGCTTGGTATAGCCCTAGTGCCTAGGCCATTTTATTTTGGAAATGGGACCTGTGCTTTCCTTGATTTAAGGAACTCCCAGTGAGTGAATTCCCTTTTCCAATGCAGATCAGATCCCAGTTTGTAACTTAGGGTCTTAGAGAGTTATTGTCAGGGCCTTAAGTTAAATTTATCACCAAAGGTCATACAACCAGGTGGGACTTCAACCCAGGTCTTCTGCCTCAGTTTCCTCATCTGTAAAATGAGGAGAAGGAAATGGCAAATCACTCCAGTATCTGCCAAGAAGACTCCAAATGGGTCCAGGAAGAGTCAGAAACCTGACCAGTGCTCTATTCACCACATTGGGGCTGCATTAGCTTAAAGGTGCTTGATAAATACTTGTCAGAAGTTCAGCTCCAAGGAAGGAGTATGGGAAAACATCTCCCTACCTTCCGCAGAGGTGGGAGGGGGCATGTGGGGAGTGGCCCACAGGTGTTGATTGTATGCATCACACATATTGTCAGAGTTTTTCTGTGGATCGTTGGTTTTACTACTACTGTTTTTCTTTGCTCTTTTTTTAAGTAAAAAAAAACTTTGTTATTAAAGCAGGGGTGCCTTATTTTTTTTTAAATGAACCCCATTGGCAGTCTGGTGAAGTCTGCAGACCTCTTCTGGGAGTGATGTTTTCAAGTGCATAAAATAAAATACATGAGATTGCAGAGGAAATCAATTGTTGTGTTGAAATAATACAGTGATCAAAGTATTTTTTTAACTCATAGACTCCTCCCCCCCCCTTAAGAACTCCTTTTATAAGGAAAGGCTTTCTGGGAGTTAAGAGTGGGGAAGAGATACAGTAGGAAATTTAAGTGATGTAAAAACAAAATATGACAATATGCTTTTATTTATTTAAAAAATGCTTGTTCAGTTGAATTGAAGCACTTTATTTTACAGATGAAGGAACCAAGACCTGCAGAGTTTGTGGCTAAGTGACTTGCTCAAGGTCTCATGTATAACACTGAATACCAGAACAGGGATTTCCACTTAGTTCTTCTGATTCCAAATCCAACATTCGACAAATGTGAATAAAGTGCCTGTTATTTCAAGTATTTTTGCTAGGTTCTGGTTTATAATGACTTTGATGTAGCATTCTTTATACTCCAAAATCCATAAAATGGGTATAATAAAAGCACCCAATCACAGGATCAAATACGATAATATTTGTAAAGTGCTTTGCAAATATTAAAGATATATATATATATGCACACACATACACATATATATTCATATATAGTTTTTGTTGTTCAGTTGTTTCTGACTCTTCTTGGAATCATTTGGAGTCTTCTTGGCAGATACTGGAGTGGTTGGCTATTTCTATCTCCTCGTTTGACAGATGAGAAAACAAGCAAACAGGGGTAAGTGACTTGACCAGGATCACACAGCTAATAAGTGTCTGAGGCTGGGTCTTCCTGACTTGTTGATCTATTCACTGTACCGCCTAGCTCTCTGTCTCTCTGTCTCTTTCTCTCTCTCTGTCTCTCTCTCTCTCTCTCTCTCTCTCTCTCACACACACACACACACACACTTTATATGTATGTAATATACTTAACATGTATGTGTATATATCCTGAATTTTGCTATTTCTTGGATATTATTCTGGTTTGATAGACAGAATGGTTACTTGATGTATATATGCTACCTATCCTGATTATTAGTAATAACAGTCAGCATCATCCCTTTCTCTTCCTGAGCCTGTATGGTGAGGGCAAGGGACTTGAATCAGTTCCTCTCTAGTCTGGCTCCCTAGATTCCTTCCATCTCTGACCTTCTGGGAGGGTTCAGACTGTAGCTCAGGGCTGGATTTCTAGCTCAAGGAGGGCATTAGTAGGAAGTCCAAAGATGCTTTCTTAGGGAACTGAAAGTTAGCACAGTTACCATCTACTTCCCCTCTACACTCAGACCCTCCTAAATGGAGCAGGGAAGGGAAGGCTTGGTAGGTCTGTTTTTCTACCCTGATGGACACCCTTCAGGCTGTTTGAGAATGCCCAGTCAAGGGGCCGAAAGAGTTAATATATCTGCAATGTGCTTTGAGCTCCTCAGATAGGGGGAGGGATGTGGAACAAGGCTGCTGGAACTGAGGACAGCCTCCCTGTTATTAATAAAAGAAGGGCTTCCTCCTGCTCTGAGTTGAGCTGCCAGCCAGGGGGAGCGCCATCAGAGGGCTGGGAACGCTGCTGTCTAGAAACTGCTGGACTGAGACCAGACAAAACTCATCTCACTTGAGACCAACTCTAAAACGGAACCATGTGGTTCTACCCATATTTGGGGTTGAGGAGAAGAGAGCAAGCTCAGGGTCTAGGCCAGCTTGCTTTTGATGTCTCCCACTCATCTCCAGCCCTGGCTTATGATGGAAATGGAGCAGGATACATGCAATGCAGTGGCTGGGCTGGAGGGGACATCTTCTCACAGCCACTGCTGGGGGAAGCAGAAGGGAGAGCCTGCATTTTTCTCAAAGGGTAGTTGCCACCCTCTCTCCACCCCCCCCCCCACTCCTTTTTGGAATGTGGTGAAGTAGAAAAGGCTAGATTGGAATCCTAGTTCTACTCGGCTGTGTAACCATGGGCAAGTTATGAAACGCAAACCCAGTCTCCTCATCTGTGAAATGGGTTTAATAATAACACCAACTTTGAAGGGTTGTTATGAGGTGACACGAAAAGAGATTTGCAAATTTGAAAGTGCTATAAAAAGCTCTTGTTACTATTATAGTAACATGAAAATGTAAAATGAAGGGATTGGATTAAATAATGTCAAAGGCCCCTTCAGGACACTTAGGGTTCTATGGCTTTCTTCCCATCCCCCCAGGTCTGTCTTTGGACAATCCTCCCTCAAGGTGCCTCAGTCTCTCCATCCCTTTCCCCAGCTCTCCATTTTGCCTTTCCCATCCTGCTTCTAGCACCCTCCATCTCCTCCTTCTTCCTGGCTTGCTAATGCTCAGGTAGCAGCCTCAGCCAGCTCTGCTGATGTTTTCCAGGGGCAGGCGGGTTTACTGCAAGTGAAAATGCACTAGCGATTTGGGGAGTGAAGGAGGAGGGGGGAGAAAAATGATATACACAATAAATCTAGGATAATTTTGGCAATGGTGGCAGGCAACATTGCTAGCAGAGAGTAGCGGCAGCCTGACAGTTCAGAGAAAAAGATTTCTGAGGCCTGGCTTCTCCCTGCCTCTGAGTTCTCCCAGGCTAGGGGGCTTGCTAAGTGTGGAGACCAGAAGCCCAGCTGCCAAGCTTGGGCAGGGAGAGGCCAACGCCCTGACGCCATGGGTAATTCTTATTTCTCGTCTTGAGGGTGGCTCAGAGGGTTCCTACAGGTAGCAGGGAATACCCTAGGACTGCTCCCTGACTGAATGTGATCAGCCTCCCTGCTGCCCATACATAGCCCAGGCTGGTAGGGGGCAGTGTCTGGCATATCTCCCACTGGGGCAGCAGCTGTAGATTGGTGTTTGCCCTCCCAGGGGGCCAATTTGCATCAAGTCCTTGAAGACAGCCCTGGCTGTAGGCTGTCAAGTAGGGGAGTCTGTCAGTGGGTCCAGGGCACTGACTGGTCAGTAAGTAAGTGATCTGTCTTTCTTGCCTGAGTGGAGATTGTTGGAACATCAGGTTTAGCACTGGAAAGGGACTTTATAGACAATTTATTCAACCCTCTTGTTTTACAGATTAGGAATCAGAATCATGCTTTGACCTGCCCCATAGCTAGTCAATATCAGAGTCAGAATCTGAACCCAGATCCTCCAGATCCAAATTCTACTGCTCTTTCTTTGACCTGGGCTCGGTTGTTTACTCAGACTGTGACAGAGGGGAGAGCCCTTGGAGGTTGTCTAGGCCCTTGTTTAGCAAAGAAGGAAAACCAGTGACTTGGCCAAGATGCTATAATTTGTAAGGAGGTCACAGCCAGGGCTTGAGTCCAAATCCAGGGTTCTTTCATTATCACATTTCCCAAGAGCCAAGCCCCCTCCCTGCCTCCCTACAAAGCCTGCTGTTCCTTGAGGACCTTTAAGACCCTGAAAGATCCCTTTCTCTTTCTCTCTCTCTCTCTCTCTCTCTCTCTCTCTCTCTCTCTCTCTCTCCCTCTCTCCCTCTCTCTCTGTCTCTCTGTCTCTCTCTCTCTGTCTGTCTCTCTTTCTCTCTCTGTCTCTCTCTCTTTCTCTCTCTCTCTGTCTCTTTCTCTGTCTCTCTCTCTGTCTCTCTCTCTCCTCTCTGTATCTGTGTCTGTGTGTGTGTCTGTCTGTCTGTGTAGGTTTCTCTCTCTGTCTTTCTGTCTGTCTCTGTCTTTCTGTCTGTCTTTCTCTTTTCTCTCTCTTTGTTTCTACTGCACCTCCCTCTCTTTTTCTCTTTCTCTCTTCCTCTCTGTCCCTATCTGTTTGTCTTTCTCTGTCTTTCTCTTTCTTTCTCTTTCTTTCTGTCTCTCTACTGCACCCATCTCATTCTCTTTCTCTTATTCTGTCTGTCTCTGTCTTTCTGTCTGTCTGCCTTTCTTTTCCTTTATTTGTTTCTCCTCCCCCCCCTCTCTCTTTCTCTATCTCTCTGTCTGTCTTTCTCCCTTAAGGACCTAGACCCAGGGGCAGACAATCTGACATTCTAGAAATGCTAGGTTGTGAATTTTTTGGTAGATTAGGTAGATCATAGATGCAGAGTGGTTGGCATGGCTTCATGTATAAATTTCCTTAAAGACGACCTGAACCACCCTCTCCACTCCCTAGGCAGAATGTATGGGAGGGAAAGGAGGCTTAATTTGGAGTCAGAGAACTTAGGTTCAATACCCCACCCCTCCCCTGCAATTTACTACCTGTGTGACATGCGGCAAGTCATTTAACCTCTTTGTAACTGTTTCCTTGTCTGTAGAATGAGGGAGGTGGGTTGGATTGCTATTTAGTTCTGTCTAGCTCTAAACCTATTCTCCCATGACCTTGCTGGTTCTCTTTGCTGTGGCCTCTACCCCTCTGACTGGCCAGTTTGTAGTCTGTAAACAGATACTCCCCAGAATGGAAAGGGATGCTTCAGTCACAGGCTTGGGGCAGAGGCTAGGAAGAAATGCAGAAGGGGGCTCTGAGGCAGAGCTCTCTGCTTACCCCTCCCTTCCTCCATGACCAGTAGAAGGATAAGGGCTAGACTCCTCTTTAAGCTGATGCCGGGGAACTTTTGAAAGAGGGATAAGAGGACCAAAGTTCTCACTAGGAGGCTTGGATAGATTCAAGATGAAGGAGAGGAAGCTGATCCAGCTGCCATCCATCCCTCCATCACCCTCCCTGCCTTCTCGAGCTGTAGGCCCTGGGTTGGCTTCCTACGCCAATTACAGGTTAGCAAGTCTGGTTGCCTTAGTAACAGAGCTGCCAAGGCCCCCAGAAACCTGGCTGCTTTACCTAGTTTCTATATCCCCCCTCCATTTAAAAGGATGGGGGGTAAAAGGTGAGGGTAGAAATCAAACTAGTTGCCCTGATTTTAAAGATGCTTCAGATAGAGGATGATATATGGGGATTTGATATTGGGGATGATGCTATAGGGGATTTTTTTGGAGGAGGGGAGGGGTGGATAGATGGATAGATGGATGGATGGATGGATGGAGACAGTACCTTTCTTTAGTAACAAGAAGCTGTATTTAAAACAACCTTATGCCCTTTACCTTCCTGGTCAAATAGGGAGAGGGCAAGGTCTTCCATTCATGATCAAGTGAGGGGATGGGGGGGGGAGTGA
>CM053594.1:59998440-60046834 GCA_028646575.1 Pseudocheirus occidentalis
AAGACCCTTGGTCTTGTAATCAGGGTGCCTGGGTCCCTACAGCCTTCCGCTCTCTGGTGACTCACTCCCCTAGGCATGAAAAAAACCTGGGAGTGGCACTATAAAGACAGGTGGAGAGAGTGCTAGATTTGCAGTCAAGACTTGGGTTCAAATTCTGTGCCACCCTGGATGGATGACTTTACCTCTCTGTAGAAGGAGGTTTTGGCCAGATGGTCCTCTGAAGTTGCTGCCAACTCTAGAACTTGTGTTCACAGGAGCAGCTGAAAGGAAAAGCTCTAGAGTTTTGTGAGTTATCGTCTGTAATGCCTGCTGCTTTGGGGGAGGCTGAAGCCAGTGGATCGCTTGAATTCAGGAATTCTGAGGTACAATGGGCAAAGCCAATCTTGGGTGTCTGTGTGACATCCTGAAGCAATGCAGTGAGCCCCAGGGAGGGAAGTGAGCACTGGATTGCCTGCAGAGAGGAGCAAACCAGTCTAGGTTGGAAACACAGCAGCAGATCAAGGCCATCATGCTGATCAGCTTTGAGTGGCTGCTTTACTTCCAGCCTTGGGAAGATGGGGAGACTCAGTCTTAGGTCAGTCAATAAGCATGTATTAAGTACCTGTTACTACTATTTGCCAGACTCTGTGCTAAGTGCTGGAATTACAAAGAAAGATAAAAGACCGGTCCCTTTCTGCCCCCTTCTTCCTCGAGCAAACTTACACTCTAGTGGGGAGACAACTTACAGACAGCTATGTACAAATAAGCTATGTACAGGATAAAATTAGAAATAATCAGTTGAAATAAGCATTAGAATTAGGAGAGGCTGAGAAGGGCTTCCAGTAGAAGGTGGGATTTTAGCTCGGACCTGAAGGAAACCAGAGAAGTTGGGAGGCAGAGATGAGGAGAGATAGCATTCCAGGCCTGAGGACAGACAGTGAAAATGTCTGGAGTCTAGAGATGGAGTGTCTTGTTTGAGGAGCTTCCAGGAGGGTAGAGTGACTGGATCCAAGAGCATGTAGGTGGGGTGTAAGGTTTAAGAAGACTGGAAAGGGCAGGGGAGTTTTTGAAAGCCAAACAGAGGATTTTGAATTTGATCCTAGAGGTGATAGGGAGCCAGGGGGATTTACTGGGGTGGGGGGGTGAAGGTAGGTTGGTGACATAGTCAAACCTGCTATATAGGAAGATCATTTTGACAGCCAAGAGGAGGATAGACCAGAGCGGAGAGAGACTTGGGGCTGGGAAACCATCCAGTTGGCTATTGTCATAGTCAGGCACTTGGTGATAAGGGCTTGCACCAGGATGGTGGAACTATCATAGGAGAGAAGGGGACACATTAGGGAGATGTTGCAAAGGCAAAAGTGACCAGCTTTGGCAACAGCCTGGATATGGGGGTGGGGGTGAGAAGAGAGAGAGGGGTCAAGGGTGACTCCTACAATTAGAGCATGAGCGACTTTGAAGATGGTGGTGTTTTGGACAGCAAGAGGGAAGTTTAGAAGCAGGGAAGGTTTGGGAGAAAACATAACAAGCTCAGTTTTGGACACTGAGTTTAGAAGTCTACAGGATTTCCAGTTTGAGATATTGTTGTTTGTCCTTCATTCTCGAAGAGGACCATGACATCAGGGAGGTGATGCCATGACATGCATGTGAATTGTATTTAAGTGAGGCAGAACTGTACAGAGTCACCAGCCTCACTTTCTCCTCCAGAGCCATCTGGGTCCACTGGCAAGATACAGATCAGTATGATTGGAGATGGCCCTGGATGCAAGGGGGGAACTTGGCCTTTTTGAGTTAAGGTCTTTAAAAGATCTCAGTTTGACAGAGGCAACATCTGTTCAGTGACTGAGGCTAGGTAAGAGATGTCCAAATAGCTGAAGATACAAGATAGGAAGTCAGGAGAGAGGTTAGGGTTGGATAAGTTGATGTGAAAATAATTAGCATAGAGATGATAATCAAATCTATGGGAGCTGATTCTATTTCATTGAGTGAAATAGTTATAGAGGGAGAAGAGAAGAGGTTCCAGGATAACAGAAGACAGAGTTGGGTGGGACATCCATGATTAGGGAGTATGACCTGGATGAAAATCCATCAAAGGAGACTGAGGAGGAGCAGCAGATAGGTAGGAGACAGGAGTGTCATGAAAACCTAGAGCAGTGGTTCTCAACCTTCCTAATGCTGTGACCCTTTAACGCAGTGCTTCATGTTGTGGTGACCCCCAACCATAAAATGATTTTTGTTGCTACTTTATAACTGTAATTTTGTTTTCTGATGGTCTTAGGCAACCCCTGTGAAAGGGTCATTCGATCCCCAAAGGGGTTGTGACCCACAGGTTGAGAACCACTGACCTAGAGGGAAGACAGGAGAAGAGGGTGATTGACAGTGTCAAAGTCTGCAGAGAGGTCAAGAAGGATAAAGTTTTGAGAAAAGTCGATTGGACTTTTAATTTGGCAATTAAAAGTAATTAATAATGTTAGAAAACAAACTTACAATGGAATGATGAGATTGGAAGTCAGATTGTAGAGTTGAGAGCCAGAGGAGAGGAAATCACAAAGCAAAGATAATAACAAAAAGGGAGAGCAATGATAGTGATGGAGAATATGGAGCCTCCACAGGTCAGGAGGGGCAAACAGCTGTCCCAAACCTGACATGTTTTTGCCTGCTGCTTCCTGTGTGATGTTGGATGAGTCTCTGTGCCTGTGGACTCTCATATAGGCAGTATATGGCCCACTATCTTAGAAAGCATTCTCTTTCCTCCCTCTTTCTCTCCCTGTAAGCCAGAGATTCTCAGCCTTGTGTGTGTGTGTGTGTATGTGTGTGTGTGTGTGTGTCTATGTGTGCATACCGCATGCGCGTGCACTCCATGGAATTCTTCAAGAAAGCTTGTAGACCTCTACTCAGAATAAAGTTTTTAAATCCACAAAATAAAATACCTGGCATTACAAAGAAAACAAAAGGTTAGTGAAAATTAAGATGTCATTTTTTTCCCCATTCAAGTTCATGTGAATCTGAAATCTATCCATCCTCGACCTCAGGTTAAGAACTTTCCCTCCATACCATAGAAAGCGATTATAACTGGAAATTGCTGATATGTGTTCCTGCTTGAGCTTTCCTCTTCTTTTGGGAGACTTGGGGGCACTCCCCATTGTTAAAAAATCCTGACCCAAATCTCCTGTGATTACCTTTCCCCAGCTGTACTTTTCCCCACCTGGGATCAGGTCTCTTGTGGGTGGATGATTCCAAAGGTCTGGTAATGCCTCAGGGAGTGAAGTGATCTGCATCCATGAATCCACTAGGTAACCTAGATTAAATTCTTTAAAGAATCGAGACTTTAAAAAAATCAAGACATTTCCTGTGGAAATCTTCCTAAAATGGGTTCTTTTCCTATCTTTTTAAACAGAAAGCTGCACAGGTAACCTACTCTTTCTTAGTGCCCACAGTGGATATAATGTCACATAATGGAAAACTTCTATATTTGGAAATAGGGGATCTCAGTTCAAATCCTGACTCTGTTACTTACTCTGTGATCTGAGGCCAAGCCCTTTCCCCATCTGGACTCCTTTCCTTATGTAGAAAATGAGAAGGGTGGGCTTGTTTGTTGACTTTAAGATCATTTCCGACATTCTGTATATACTAAATGGCCTTGGAACATCTGACTTTTTTGAGGTCCTGTTATCTTTTGGAGTTTTCCCTTGTTTTCTGCTACTGTTGGGTCTTCCCCTAGCAATGCCTCCCTGACCCCTTATTCCTCACTTCTAATTTGAGAAGCCAGACAACCAAGCTGTTTGTATTAGGATCAAGCTGATATAACAAAGGTAGGGCAATTGGAACTCTGCCTTAGGGATAAGAATTTAGAGGGTGCTTGCTGTCCGGAACCCAGCAGATATAATTAGCTAAAATAGGAAGCTATTAGATGGCCAGTCTGGACTAGACTCAGACTTGGCCCAGACTTGGTCCCCACAAGGCATTGGCCTCTACCCTGGCTCTAAGGAAGGTATAGTTCTTGCTGCTTGCCTATCCCCAGCCTGGTTTGTGGTACTTGTCCCTGCCCTCATAATGGCTATGATTTGTGAGACCCTCCTAGGAATAAAATATATGGATTCTGTGACCTCCGTGCCCGGAAGAGCCAAGTTCAAATCCCACCTTTGATACATATTGACCAAGCCTTGCAAAGCAGCCTTGGCTCTAGGGTATCCTTTGAGTGCTGTAGGCAGATCTCTAAGACTTTTAAGTTGCAAAGGGGGTACTGACAAGTATCTCAAAAGGGAATTTCCTTGCCTTGAAGTTCCCTTCATCAGTGAAATCCTAGGACGGATCCCGGTTCTGGTCCAAGAGGCTTTTTTACATTTATTTTCGAAGCACTTTACAAATATTATTTCCTTGTGCCCTCACGACGACCCTGAGAGGCAGAAGCTGTTATTTCCCCGTTCTGGTAGAGGCTTCGAGAAGGGAGACCTAGAAAAGAGGCTGCTTAGTGCGGAGCTGCTCGTCCAGGTAGCCAGCCTGGGCTCTTCCAGCTCACCCCTCCCGAGGCAGATTTCTCTCAGAGGTTACCAGGAGGCAATGATGAGTGGGGGAGAGATACCTCTGGGTGCAGCTTTACCTCTCCAGTTCCCAGGATGCTGGACTCTTCCAGGCACAGGCCCTACACCCCAGGTTTCGATCTGGGTCCTGCTGATAACTGCTCTGATGTGTCAGATTAGAAGGATCAAAGGATCACAGATTTTGAGATGGGAAAGATCTCAGAGATCATCCTGGTCCCACCCTCTCATTTTACCCATGAAGAAACTGAGGCTAACCAAAGAAATCAGGATTTGAACCCAGGTCCTCTGACTGCAAATGCAGCACTCTTTCCATTTCAGAGGGAATTGCTTCAAGGTCAATTGGGTGTTAAAAGACAAAATGGGATCCCTTCCTCTCTTTCTTCACTGGCGTCACCTCCCTGGGTCTCCTCCCATGTGAAAGCATATCCGGGCTCAAGCAGGTAGATTAAATGGAGTGGAAAGAGCAAGTCTGAGACAGGAGGAATTGTTATAAAACCTCGAAAAGTCTTATAAGTTTTGCAAAGCACTCAACTGTCATTTCATCTGATGCTCCACCCCAGCCCGAGAGGTGCGGACTGTAGCTGTCCTTCCCATTTTACAGATGAGGCAACTGAGGCTGGAGGAGCTTATGTCAATTGCCCATGGTCACACAGCTAGTAAGAGAGATGGGATTTGGATGTGGGACTTCCTGACTGGCAGAGAGGAGGGGAAGAGGCTTCAGAGACCGAGACCTCCTCCTCACAATGGAGCAGGGGCTGGGGTGGAAGACCAGCTGGGCCCCCAGTAAGCCTGTTAATTACCGGTAAGGGCAGGAGATATTAATGAGGCCCCCCAGGGAGATCTTTCCGGAAGCCCCAGTACATTGATCTCATCTAATCTCTCCGTGGAGCAGGAGGGGGCTCTAAATCCTACTTAGCTCTAATTTCCTTCCATTCCCCGGCAGGGAGGCCCTGAGGGCAGGGCTTAAATCAGGCTGGATCTCAGATCCCCAGCCTTTTTAGCTGGGGGCCCTTTGGAGAAGGAGCTGGGAAATGAACCCTCACCTTGCAGGAGAAACATATAAAACAGCAGCTTTTTGATTAGCTCTAAAAACCCACAGCGGGGTGGGGGTGGGGGTGGGGGAGGAAAGGGATAGCAGGTCATTGAGGACCAGCTTTGTCTGAGAGAGGTGGCGACGGAAGGATGCGAAGTGCCTGGGATTCAGAGTCAGAAGACCCGGATGTGGATCTCCTTTGGGCGACTGACGCCCCTGTGACCTCCACTTTCTGTCTTTGGGACTCAGTCTCCATTTCTATAAAAAAAAAACCAACAGGGGGGCTAGTTTAGATGAATCAGTTGGACCAAGTTCAGATCCTGGCTTTTATGACCTATGTGACCTTGGGTGTGTCTGCTTTCCATTTCCCTTTCCTAGCCTCAGTCTCTTTTCTTTCTTTTCTGGTACAATGGTAAGGTCAGACAAGGTGGGCGTTGAGGTCTTTTCTAGCTTTAAATCCATTATCCTCTTGTGTCCATGAGATGGGAACTACTGGGGGGGGGGGCAGTTGCCCTCCTCTATACCCTGGCAGTAAGGAGGGCTGTATTTTCGTATCTCCCCTTCCGGGCTCTGAAATACGTATTGGAATAGGTAGGTTTCTTTTTCTCTTTCCATGCTATTAGTAAACGCTCCCTTTTAAAATTCTGCCTAGGCTTCAGGGCCAGACCCTGTCCCAGTGGCCTTTAGCAAGTTCGAGACAATTTGGGAAGTAGTGGAATCCATGTGTGCGACCAACATCAACGACTACTTTTTCTTCTTTCCTTAAAGAAGAGGGGTGTGGGGAGGAAAAATTCCCCCCTCTTCTCCAGGAGATCAAGGTGAATACTCTGCAGACTGAGTTTCCTTGGCATCCAGGGTCCCTGCCTTACACTCATTATGAGGTAATTAAGCTGGCTCCGTGGAGGATGCCAGGGCATTAATTGGAGCTGCGAGTGATTTTCGGGCCCTCCGGCAAAGTGGAAGGCTGAGGGCTGCAGGCTGTTCAGGTGGGCTCCTGGGAGCCTGTGGAGGCCAAAGCTCCTTTCCCATCTTTGAAGTGAGCATGGGCTTCAGGTGGTGAAAGGAAAGCATTTTGGGACAGGAGGCTGAGGGGTAAGTAGGCTGTTCCCTTAACCCCTGGTAGAAAGGCTCTGAGTTCTGGGAGGGAGCACAGAGTAGAGGCTGCCTGGGATTCATTCACAGCTCTGCCCCTCACTCAGAGTTGAAGAGGCAAGGTGGTATATGAACAAGTCTAGCAGAGGTCCCCGGGCACTTGAGAGGAAGGGTGGAGAACATGGCATTTTCCGTTGAATTAATAGGAGCACAGCATCCAGAGCGATAGAAGAGTGAAAGACCTGCCTTTCTCCAACCTGGTCAGACCACACCTAGAATATTGTGCTCAGGCCTTGGTGCCACATTTTAGAACAGATATGAATAAATTGCAGGATATCCAGAGGGTGTCCAGAATGCTAAGAAGGCTGGAGATCATGCTGTGTTATCCACGAGGTATCCCATTAGAATGTAAGCTTCTTGAGGTCAGGGCTGTTTTTGCCTCATTTTGCAGTGTATACATTATGGGTAATTAATAAATGCTTGTTGTTAGACTGACTGACAGGAAATGGAAATGGAAATGTTTAGCCTGGAGAACAGAAGCCTTGGGTAGAGGGTAGATTTGCCATGTGAAGAAGGGTTGTTGTTCTGCTCACAGAAATAGGAGCTGGGAATGGGAATTACAGAGAGGCAAGTTTTAGCTTGATCTAAGGAGATACTTCTTAATATTTAGAGTTCTCCAGTAGTGTCATGGCTGCCTTATAAGTTAGTGAGTTCCCCACTGAGACATCTTCATTTGAGTATGACCCCAGATAGTTTCTGAAGTCCTGCCTAACTCTGAGACTCTACATCTCTTCCCCTAGGGTGAGGACTTGGCTCTTTACCCTTTACTGCTGCCTTCCTGCAGTTTTCATAGATGCCCTGGGCAGATGGGATGGGGTCTCACCCAGTTTTTTCACCGATTGGGGCAGTTGTATATTCTCTACTGGTAGGAGGAGTGACTGTCTTACTGCCAAAGAAGCCGTAACAGAGAAGACAGAACCATGCTTTCCCTGGTGATGGACCAAGATGTGAACTCATGAGGTTTATACATGGGTTCGTTCATTCAGTCAGTCAACCAGTGCCTATGACAGGACAGGCAGGAATCTTCGTTGGGGCAAATACAAGGTGAGATTAGATCCCATCCATGACCTTATGCAACTCACCTTGCAGTAGACTCAGACTCAAGCACAGATAAGTGTAATACACAACACTGCAAGATTAGCACATTATTCGGAAGGAAGAAAACATAATCACAGAACTGCAGAGCTGGAAAGAACCCTCCAAGGTTATCTAGTCCAAAGCAGATGCAAAAGACCCCCCACTATGACATCCCCACCAAGTGGTCCTCCAGCCTCTGCCTGGAGACCTCGGAAGAGGAAGATGCTGCCACCCCCTCGGGCCTTTCTGAGGCAGCTCTAATTGTGTGGAAGTTGTGGGGGCTTCTGTGGTTTTGGGTTTTGTTTTATTTTTTTCCTGACATCAAACCTAAATTTGCTTCCTTGCAACTTCCACCCACTGTTCATGATTCTTCCCTTGGGGGCTAAAAGAACGATCCTAATTCTCTTCCACAAGAAAGCCCTTCAAATATTTGAACACAGCTACATCATCATGTCCCCTCTGAGGCTTTTCGTGTTTCAGGCTAAACAACCCCTGTTCCTAGAAGTGATTCTCATATGACATGAGCTTAAGGGCTGTCACCATCCTGGCTACCCTCATTTGGACACTTTCCAGTTTACCAATGGTGCTCAGAGCTGAACATAACATTCAGGATAAAGTCTGATGAGGGCAAAGTCCGTTGGGCTTATCACATCCTCGTTCCTGGAAGCTATGCCCCTCTTAATGTAGTTCAAGATCATATTAGTTTTTTTTATGATACATCACATTAATAATTTATATTGAGCTTGTGGTCCACTAAAACCCCCAAGATCTTTTTCAGACAGACTGCTCTCTAACTGTACCTCCTGTATCTTCTCCCATGAAGTTAAATTTTGGAAACTAAGTATGAGCCTTTACAATTCTCCCAATTGGATTTCATCTTATTAGTCTCAACTCAATGCTTTTAGCCTGTCACTGGATCCTGACTCCATCATCAAGCATATTAACTATCCCTCCTAGCTTTTTTTTTTTTTTTGCCAACTGCAAATGCATTGAGCACGATGCCTTTATTCAAGTCATTGCTAAAAAGGTTAAACAGCACAGATAGACCAAGCTCAGATTCCTGAGGCGCTCTACTGGAGACAGGCCAAGTTGACATTGAACCATTAACAACTTGATTTTGAGTCTGGCTGTTCAACCTCTTTTGACACCATCAAATTGCATTAGCCTTTCTTTTTCATAAAAATGGTATAATATGCTTTATCAAATGTCCAGGGAGGCCCAAAGGAGACAGAGAGGGAAAAAGAGAAGAGGAGCCTTTCTGGAGTTGGCAAAATGAGGCTTTATTGGAGGGAAAGGTACACAGTTGAAGAGGAATTGAGAGGGCTTTCCCAATATAGAAGCCATCTAAGCAAGGGAAGGGAGTTGAGGGAGGGTTTGTGTCTGTCTGTCTGTCTGTCTGTCTGTCTGCTGGTGATGTGTATTCAGGAGCAGGTGAGCCCTAGACTGACATTCATTGCTGCTGATAGACATGGAGATAGATAGATGTACCTGGAAAGCAGCTGTGCACCCAGGTATGTGTCTTGGGTTCTGAGTAGTGGCTCAGAACCAATCTTCCAGAAGTGGCTCTCCCATCCCAGGGACTGGGAGTCTCACCTCTCTTTGGACCTTTACCGGCAGCCCTCCCTAGACCCCCTTCCCTGCCTAATGATACTCATAATCATATTACTTCTAACCCCTCCCCAACAGCCTAGAGAAGAGCTGGGCCATTCTCTTGCTCCTAAATTAGGTCATTGCTCCTCCAGATTAAGGACACAGCTGCCTGGGGGAGTTTGGAGAGTCCTGAATATGCATGAACCACAGGAAGGGGTGGTAATAGAACTGTCTTTTTTTTAGTTTTACAGTCAGTGAAAGGGGGATCCCTTTCTACCCAAAGCAGCCTATGGTAAGCAAGTTTTGAATCTGACTCTCACTTTTCACACTTAACTGTGCGACCTTGAGAAACTGGATTCACCTCTCGGAGCCTTAATGGGATCCATAATATTTAACAAGGCTGTTGTGAGGAAAGAGCTGAGTAAACTTTAAGGTTCCATAGAAATGGAAGTTATTGTTATTATTTTTTTATTACCTTCCTTCCTTTGTAAGAAAGTGGCTACCTCTAAGCAGATGAGGAGAAAAGATGGAACAGCCAGACTAAATTACGTTTGGACTTATGGGAGAGGGTAGGAGGAAAGAATGAGTTTCTTATAACCCTCAACTCATCTAATTCTCTGCTTCTTCTTCCTCCCCATCCTCTTGGTCCCAGGAGACCTCCCTAGACTTGTCTCAGCAAGTTCTGAAGGTAGGGAGAACACTGATTCCCACAACTTCAAGCTCCCTCCCAGAATAAAACGTTCAGTTTTCTACCTCTAGATTTTTGCCTCTTCAGGGGGAAAGGAACACAAAGGACAAAGTCTTAGAATGATGCTGATCATGGTGATGATGGTGATGATAACAATTTATGTAGCACTTTAAGGTTTGCAAAACTTTTTACACATGTTACCTCATTTGATACCCATAGCCACTCTGGGAGGTTATTCTCTTATTATCATTATGGTATGGATAGGGAGACTGAAAATAAGAAAGGTCAAATGATTTGCCCAGGGTTACAGAGTATCTACTCTGAAGTGGGATTGGAACTCAGATCTTCCCAATTCTAAGGCATATACTCTGTCTACCTTGTCATCTAGCTTCGTAATTTTTTGAACCATTAGATCGTAAACTCCTTGAGGTCAGGGACTGGGTTTGGGTTTTTTGGGGGTTTTTTTTGCCTCTTTTTGTATCCTCAGTGGTTAGCACTGTGCACACATGATAGGTGCTTAATAAATGTTTATCAATTGATCGGTTGACTGACTGATTAAACTCCTGGGTTCTGGAATTATACACACACACACACACACACACACACACACACACACACACACACATGCTTATAGGATGTATGAATTTAGAAATAGAAGGGAATTTGCTCTTCATGGAGTCCAAAGTCTTCATTTGGGGTGGCTAGGTGGCACAGTGAATAGAGTGCCAGCCCTAGAGTCAGGAGGACCTGAGTTCAAATCCAGCCTCAGACATTTAACACAAAAAAACTAGCCATGTGACCTTGAGCAAGTGGCTTAACCCCAATTGCCTTGCCTTCTCCCTCCCCCTAAAAAAAACCAAAAATTCCCCAAAGTCCTTATTTTCCAGAAGAGAAAGAACTGTGACCCCAAGAGGCAGAGTAACTCACTGAAAGTCACTGAATGGATGTATCCATCACTTGCCTATTTTAAACACAAATTCAGGAGCATGACAGTCCCTGTCCTCAAGAAGCTTACATTCTAGCAGGATGAATGGAGAGACCACATATGTTGGGGAGTGGGCACCAACCAGAGGTGTTTTATTTTTGGAAGTCTCAGGGATGGTGAGTGGGGACATAGAGGGGCTTATTGTCATGTCCTATCCAGTACAAGGGCAGTCATAATTTGATTGTGGTTTTAGAACTGGAGAGGGGAAGAGGATGCTATAGCAAGGTCAGTGATAAGATGGTTGGGGTGGAATGTGAAGCATCTGCATAGATTGGGATGGGTGTGGGGGGCTGTCGTTCTAAAGCTGAGAGGGTTAAGCCCCACCCTCACCCCCAAACATGGTCTCTGGTCCAGAGTTGGATAGAACTTTGAACGAGAATTTCAGAGAACTCTTTCATTCCCTTTCTTGAGAACCAGGTCCTCTGAGGCAGACATCTTCATAAAATGTTACATTCTGTGCGGTGTAATGGAAAGAAAACTGGATTTAACGTCAGAAATCTTAGCATTGTAGCAGGAAGGGACTTTAGAAATCATCCAGTTCAACTCATTTTACAGATAAGGAAACTGAGGCATGGAGGGATTAAATGGCTTGTTCAGTATCATACAGGCAGTAAGGGATAGAACCAGGAACTGAACCCTGGATTTTTATTCCTAATGCTATGTGCTTTCTACTATTCTGTGAAGGTCAGAAGACCTGGGCTCAGCTCCCAGGCTTATTACTTCACTCTGAGATCTTTGACATATTCTTTCCAATCTTTGGGCTTTAAGATGTTTACAAGCTAAATGAGAGGTTGGATTAAATGGCCACTCATGTTTTTTCTAACTTCATAGAATATGGTTCAAGGACAAGCCCCTTTTCCTCTATGACTCAGTTTCTCCTTGACTTCCCATGAAAGACAGACACACAAATCCCTTTTGACTTGGAGACCCCCAGTGGACACTTAGCTAGTCCAGGGCAGAAGGAAACTCTGCAAACCTCTGTATCTTCTGCCCTGTCCAGTTAACAAGACACTTATTCTACATTAAATACCAATTGGGCCAATTTTCCGCTGTAATTAAAACCTCTGCAGACATGTTCCCTGCTCATTGGTGATGAGTTTATTAACCTTTAGTCCCAATGGGGATAGAGGAGGAGGTGAGGGGGGAGGAGGAGATTTACCTTGGGGTTGGCAGGATGCATCCTCCCCTTTTGGTTTTAAAAGACCCTTCCAAGACTGAGAGAGCGGCAGCCATGCCAGGACCCCCAGCTGGATGCCTGGTAGAACACTTACAAGTCAAAGAGCAGAATATCTGGGCCCTAGTCATCCACATGAAGACATTTCACTTGAAATGAGTCTTAGGATCCTCACTTTGTAGCTGAAAGGGACCTTCAATGGCATCTGGTCTAAACATTTCATGTTACAGATGAAGAAACTGACTCCTAAGTCAAGTCAATGAGGATTTATTAAGTAACAATGTGCCAGGCATTGTTCTAAGTACTGGTAATACAAATATAAGCAGAAAGAAACACAGTCTCTGCCCTCGAGGAGCTTACATTCAAATGAGGGGAAGACAACATATAAAATAAAGTTGAAAAATGGAGGTGGAGAAGGGGAGAAAAAGAAGTAAAGGAGGCAGGATTTCATGTGGGGTCAGGGTAGAGAAAATCCAGTGCAGCTGGGAGAGGAATGAAGACACAACTGGCTTGGGGGTCCTCTTTAAAATGGAGGTTCTGGGAGGTATAAGCCAATCAGAGGAAGAGATTGCAGGGCCAGAGGGTACTTCCAGTATAGGAAGTACAGGGTGAAGAGGTTTCTATGGCATGGCAGAGAAAGTGGAGAGGAGGGCAGCCTGGGGAGGAAGGAAGACTCCTTGAGTAAGTCACTTACTCAAGATCATGTAGGTGATAAGTAGTCTGAATTTGAACCAAGTTCTGATGACTCCCAAGCCAATGGTCTTTCCATTATCTTGGAAAACTACATTTCTTCATCCCACTTTATCTTCTTAGGGAGTTTTTAGGGAAGGGAATAAAGAAAGAAATATGTATGTGTATATATATATATACACACACACATATGCACATACACACATATGTATATTTACACATATACATGTAGGCATATACATACACACGTGTGTGTGGTGTGTGTAGTGCCCACTATATTCCAGACATTGTATTAAGCACTTTACAAATATTATCTCCTCTGATCTTCAGAAACAACCCTGGGGGGCAGGTGTTATTATAATTCCAATTTAACAGTTGCTTGCCCAGGGTCACACAGCTGTGTCTGAGGCTGGATTTGAACCCAGGTTCAAATTTGAACCCAGGAAATTACAAAGTAATTTCAGGACTATGGGGAAGCAACCAGCAGCTAGGGGAATAAGAAACAGAATCTTGTAAGAAATGAAACTTTTGCTGGGCCTTGAAGGGAGCTAGGGATGCCAAGGAGTGCTCCACTTAAGAGTCAGGAAGACCTGAGTTCAAATCCTGCCTGAGACATTTACTAGCCTGTGGGACCTTAGGAAAGACACTTAACCTGGAGTCCTTATCTATAAAATGAGGGAGTTGGATTTGACCTCTAAGCTCCTTATAGCTCTCAATCTATTCATCATAGGGGAAGAGGGAGAGGCAAAGTAGGCAGGGACATGTCTGAGCCAAAGGTACAGAGATGTGGGAGGTGGAATGTTGAGTTAAGCAGACCAGTCTGGATAGAATCTAGGGTACCTAAGAGGGAATAATGTGAGTTCAGGATGGAAAAATATATTGGGGCCAGTTTGGGGAGGACTTTAAATGCCAAACAGAAAGATTTTTTTTTTTTATCTTAGAGTCAAAAGGGAGCCACTGAAGCTTCTTGAACTGGAGGACATTATGATCAGACACGCTGGTTGGCCTCAAGGGGATGAATTTTTCAGCCTGGGCAAAGCTACCAGGGTCTACAATAGAGGGTTTGGGATCTGCATGGAAGGAGCATGTACACACTGGGCTTGTTCAGCAGTCTATGGCCAGCTCCCATCCTGAGTCCTGACAGAATCATGGCTCCCCACTCCCTACTTTGTCACTGAATCAAAACTTTGGGATCACTTTGTGTACAGATAATCTCTGCTTTGGAAAAAGGAACAAGAAAGGGTGGTCAATACATACCCAGGCCATCAAGCCGTTCAAAGGGAAGGGAAAGAACGGTAGGTAGGTAGGTACCCTTCCTCCTGAAGGCCTGCTAAGAGAGAATGCAGCCATGGTGGAAGGGGCAGAGAGGTCAAAGACAGCCTCTACCTCCTTCCCCTCTTCCTGCAGGGGGTGTGAATGTGTGAAGCCTGGGAGTGCAGAGGAGCTGATGAAGGGGGAGACTGCCCCTGTGCCTGTGACCAGGGCTGTGTGTTTGTCTGCAGAGAGGTGCAGAACAGGCAAATCCGTGTTTGGGAAAACATCAGCGTGTTGCTTCCATGATTATTGCAAGACAACAGCAACAAAACCTCCACAACCTCCCCATGAAGCTTCAGTAAATTACAGTCCTGGCCTATTGCATTAGTGTGGCTTTGGAAGGCAGCGCTATTTCCAAGACTGCTGGCGGGTCTGCTCCCCTGAAATCCGGGAACGCTCTCATCTCGTCTGGCAAGTGACTTGCTTACTAATCTAGGTGAGACCGAATTGTTTCCTAGGAAGGAAACCTGGCTCCTTGCCTGTGTCAGGGCTGCCTGGATGGAGAGAGACCCTGGTTCTGGGGTGGTCCCAAGCCCCCAGAGCAGAGGCTGGGCACCCAGGTGCTTTGGCTTGGGGCAACTTAGAGAATCCCTGTGATTAAAAAATAATAAAGATATGAGCCAGCATTTAGAACATCAAGGTTTTCAAAGTGTTTTACATAGACTCTTTCATTTCATCCTAAAGCAAATATGAATCCCATTTTACCAATGAGTAGATCCCAGGTGAGGTAGGGTAAATGATTTGCCCAGGGTCACAGAGCTAGGCAGTGTCTGAGGCTCAGATACCAGGGAAGGGTCAGCAATACTGATTAGATCCACAGAATTTCAGGGTTGGTAGGGCCCTAGGCAGCAGCCAGCTGGCCCCAGTCAGTCCTGAAGAGGAAGCCCCACAACAATGCACCTGACAGGTGGTCCTCCAGCCTCATCAGAAGCCTCCAGTGAGGGGGCCATCTCCTGAGTGAGCCCGGCCATGGTGGGGGGAGGGGAGGTGCTGATTCCTGCTGTTCTCCCTGACGTCAAGCCTTTTCCACACACGTTCCCACTTCTCTCTGGGACTGGACTGAAGGAGTCTAATCCTTTTTCCAGATGACAGTCCTTCAGATGCTTGAAGACAGCTATCATGTGCCCCCTGAGTCTTTTCTTCAGGCTAAAAAGCCTCAGTTTCTTCAACTTAATTCTCATATGACATGGACTCAGAGCCCTTCACTGCCCGGCTGCCCTCCTCTGGCCACTCTCCAGCTTATCAATGTCCTTCCAAAATGGCGGTGCCCAGAAAGAGCATAATATTCCAGATGTAGTCTGAGCAGGAGAGAGCAAGAGGAGAGGAAAGGGGAGGAGAGGAGAGAAGAGAGGGGAAATGAGGGGAGGGAAGGAGAGGAGAGAAGAAAGAAGAAAGGAGGTGATAGGAAGTGAGGGGAGGAGAAGACAGGAGAGAGGGAAGAAGAAAGAGAGAAGGAGACAGACAGATAGACACACACACAGAGTCATAGTAGATGAAGAGGAACCAAGGTTGTCTTGCCTTTATTGTGCTCAAATAGCTTCTTGTTTCTGTCAGCCTAAGATGATTTATTGATTGGCTTAGTGGGGGGAAATAAGACCTAATTTCCCCAGCTCCTAATAATAACATTTCCACCAAAATCCTTCTCTGAAGTGTCACTTTAGCATGCCGGTAACTGACCCTGTACTCCTGAAGGCTTTCCCCAAGATTCTAACTAGTCCTACAGAAAGCTGTACCTGATTCTAGAACCGGCCCAATGATGCCCTGTAGAACTTGCCCCTCAAGGACAAGCCAAGCACCATTCCAAGAGCTTCACTGCCAGGCTGTGCATAGAGAGATGACTTTTTAGGACAAAAGACCAATTATCAAATAGTAGAGGAGCTGGGCTATGTTTCAGGGGAGAAGGGCCTCTCACTCACTCCCTGAAATCAGAGGTCCTTGACATACAGTAATAAGAATGCTTATGGTGAGTTTTTTTCAAATTCTTAAACATTTTTATTTAAAGTTTTGAGTTTCAAATTCTGTCTATCCCTCCATCCCCGCCCCCCTCCCTGAGACAGTAATCAATCAGATATAGGTTATACATGTGCAATTGTGTAAAACATTTCCATATTAGTCATTTTGCACAAGAAGACTCAAATAAAAGGAAAAAACGAAAGAAAGTGAAAAACAGCATGTTTCCGTCTATATTCAATCAATGTTAGTTCTTTCTCTAGGGATGGATAGTATGCTTCACCATTAGTTCTTTGGGATTGACTTGGATCATTGTATTGCTGAGAATCGCTAAGTCACTCACAATTCTTTATCAAATGATATTGCTGTTACTGTGTACAATATTCTCCTGGTTCTGTTCCCTTCATTATGCATCAATTCATGTAAGTCTTCCCAGGTTTTTCCTGAAATCATCCTGCTTGTTGTTTCTTATAGGATAATAATATTCCATTACAATTATATACCACAGCTTGTTTAACCATTCCCCAGTTGATGGACATCCCTTTGATTTCCAATTCTTGCCCACTACAGAAAGAGCTGCTATAAATATTTCTGTACAAATAGGTCCTTTTCCCTTTTTTGATGTCTTTGGGATATAAACCTAGCAGTGGTATTGCTGGATCAAAGGGTATGCACAGTTTTATAGCCTTTTGGGCATAAGTCCCAAATTACTCTCTAGAGTGGTTGGTTCAGTTCATAACTCCACCAACAGTGCATCAGTGTCCCAGTTTTCTCCTGCCCCCTCCAATATCCAGCATTTTCTTTCTTTGTCACATTAGCCAGTCTTTATAATGTTTGAAGGTTTACAGAGGTTTTAAGGTTTACCTCCTGGCAATCTCAAGAGATAAGTTGCACATGTGTTATTAGGCATGTTTTACAGATGAGGAAACAGAAACTGAAGAGATTAAGTGATTTAACTAAGGTCACATAGCTCTCAGATTTTGGAGCCAGTACTTAGAATGATATCAGTCAATCAACAAGCATGAATCTATGCTAGACACAATGCTATGGAGATGCAAAGACAGAAATGAAAACAGTCCCTGCCTAAAGAGAGAAGACAATGCGTACATATGGAAAAAAAATACAAATTAATTTGGTTGGGGGGCACTAATAGCTAGGGGGATCAGGAAACATTTCATAAAGAGGGTAGCGTTTGAGCTAAATCTAAAGGGAACAAGGGATTCTAAGAAGTAGAGGTGAAGAGAGAAGGCATACTAGGCATGGGGGACCACCAGTATAAAGGCACAGAGATGGGAGTTGGAATGTGGTATACCAGGAATAACAAAAAAGGTCATTCTGTCTAGAACATAAAATCTGTGGGATTTGGTGGTAGACAAGAGGTAGTAATATAATAATGCTGGAAAGGTAGCCTGGGGCCAGATGTGAAGGGTTTAAGAGAGTATTTTTGATCCCCAAGGACCAAATCATAGGATGATAAGATTTCTCAGGGAACAGTGAACAAAGACAAGGAGGTGAGAGGAAGAGTTTAGCTTGAATGGAACTTAAAAGTGAATGAAGGAGATACGGCTTCACAGGTAGGCTGGCAGCAGATTAAGGAGAGCTCTGAATGCCAGGTAAAGGAGTCAGAACATTATACAGTGGGGGCCACTGAACATTTTAGACAGCTCCTTCTGGTGGTGGTTTAGAGGACTAGTTGGATATGAGGAGGGTGAGAATGGGAGCTCTTCTTTGCATACTGAGGAATAATCATGGTAGCTGACAGGTACACAGGACTAAATACATCATTTAATTTCCTCGTCCCATTTTCAGATATCGCATTTTTCAGAAGAGGAGACCAACATTCAGAGAACTGGTTTGCCCATCAGACAATGAGTGTCAGAGGTAAGACTGAACCTATTTTCTTGGTTCCAATATCTATCTACTCCATCCTACTGCCAAGGCTGGGGCAGGAGGGTTGGGGTGATGCTCTGAGAGCATCTTTGCTTATGTAGCTGATGGAGCTGGGGAAAAGTGCTCTCCATCCTCATCCTCATGGTCTCTCCTTGTATAATCCCTTACTTCTTTCAACACTCAACTTAAGCTACCTTCTAAACATAGCCTTCCCTGGTTCCCCAGTTAGCAGTGTCCTTGCTCCCCAAACTACCTTATGTTATTTATTCTGCATATGTATAGGCATATGTTGTTTTACCCATGAAATAGAGTGTAAGCACCTTGAGGGCAGAGGCTAGTCCTTTTTTTTTTTTTTTTTTGCATCCCAGTCTCCTCAGACGTGGGGAACTCCTGAAGAAATATCCAAAGGAGAGGGGCCTTGTCTCTGGTTTCAGAGACTGAATCAGGTACGTCTTCACTGCATCTCCTCCAGTTACAATGCCCTGAATCTTGCTGTTCTTTCAGTCATCTGCTTATCTCCTTCCCTGCTCCCCTTCCCCATCTTAGGAAGCCATGACATGGGTTTTTCAGCATTTTAAGGACTGGTCAACACTGAGTTAGGATGTTTTAGGACCCAAGGCCTCTGTATACTGTCCATCTGACCCACCCTGTAGACCAGGAAGCATCAAGCAAAGGGGCTCTGTGCACCACAATGCACCATGGAGTTCTGGCCTTAGAGTCAGTAATTCATTACGATATTCATTAGCTTTGCCACGGAGAATATTTCCTAACCTCTCTAGGTCTCAGTTTTCTCATATGTAAAATCTCCCAAGGTCATTGTGAGCACTTTGCAAACCTTGAACTTCCATATAAATTCTAGCTATTATTATTTTTGCTACTTTTTTGACATTCAGAAGGTCCCACTCTGCCTCTGCTTTGTAGGATTTTTAACATAAATGAGTCTTCTATTTTGTCAAAGGCTTTTTTTGTATCTGTTGAGATAATCATGCAGTTCGTATATTTTAGTTTTTAAAATAATGAATTATATTGATTCTTTTCCTAATGTTGAATGATTATTCTAATTTTTATCTAGGGTAACCTCACTCGTGGTGAGGCGCCTCTCTGGGACAATGACCTCCCATTACTGTGCTTCTACCACCCTCTGGCCAAGATG
Organism: Pseudocheirus occidentalis; assembly: GCA_028646575.1. Lineage (NCBI taxonomy): Eukaryota > Metazoa > Chordata > Mammalia > Diprotodontia > Pseudocheiridae > Pseudocheirus > Pseudocheirus occidentalis. Next base: position 60,017,657 of record CM053594.1, read on the forward strand.
GAGGTGTTCCACCCTCCCTCGGTTTTGGTCCTTTCTGCCTCCCTCTGGAGACTCCTTCTTGCTTGTCCTCGAGCATGATGTAGTGGCTGCCCAAACGTGTAACATGACCCTCGGCTGCAGGAATAAAAACATGGCATCTCAGGCAATGGGGGAAGTGTCCCTCTACTCTGTCCTGGTCAGATCGCATCTGTATCACTGGGTTTGATCCTGGGTACTGCATTTTAAGACAGCCAATGACAAGCTGAAGCATGTTCAGAGCAGGGTAGCCAGGATGGTGACAGGACTGTATACAACGCAAATAAAAAGCTGCATGAAAAGCCTCGGAATAGCTAGTTTGGAAAAGCAAAGGCCTGAGGTGGAAGTTTGGGCGACATGTTTACAATGTCACCAAATTAAAGAGGGGTCAGATTCATACTGCTTGGCCCTAGAGGGCAAGAACTAGGAGCGTGTGGGGAGATGTTGGAGAGGGGGAGTTTCGTAGACATATTTCAGTTAAATTCAGCAGATATTCACAGGGTGCATACTATGTGCCAAGGCACTGTGCTGGGCGTTGGGGACAGAGACAAAAATGAAACCATCCCTATCCTTCATAAGCTTATATTCTACTCAGGAGATGCAGTATTGAGCATTAAGTACAGGGGATCCCCTCAAACTTTAATAGCTTAAAATTGTTTTTAAAAGGGTTTAGGAAGACCCTGTATAATTCAAGGAATGGAATGAATAGGACAAAAGAGAGATCAAAGCTTATTAAAGGGAACATAGGGCTGGGCTTGTAGTCAGGATGATCTGGGCTCATTCTGCCTAAGACACGGACTAGCTGTGTGATCCTAGGCAAAGCTCATAACTTCTCTGGACCCCAATTTCTTCACCTATGAAATAGAAACAGTAACAACAACACCATCCTTGAAGGGTTGTTGTGAGAATCACATGCGATAGTATATGCAAAGCTTTTTTCTAACCTTAAATGATACTATTACTATAACGGAAATGAAACTATATGACTATACTAACCTTAAATGATCTGAGGAGATTGGAGGAGGGAAAGGATACTGTCAGATGGATGGATGGCGAAGGCTTCACAGAGTAATTGCCACTTAAGTCAAAATTTGAAGGATGTTTTCTTAAATCAGAGAAGAGAAAGGAGTTCATTCTAGGCATGGGATACTGCTTGAACAAATGCATGGAGGTGGGAGATGAAATGTTGAGCTCCCAGGATAACTTGTCATCCAGTTTAACTGGAATGTAAAGAGGAATAACATGAAATAGGACTGCAGCCAAAATGTGAAAGACATTCAATGCCAGACTGAGGAGTCTGTATTTTATTCTATGCTATAGGGTATTATATATATGTGTGTGTGTGTGTGTATATGCATGTGTGTATACATACACACACACATACACATACTATAGGATAAAACATATGGACCATTAGGTTATTTGACTGGTAGACCAGGAGAATGTGGTAGATTTACCCAGATTTTAGCCAAAGATCTGACAAAGTCTCTCCCATTGTTCTTGTGGTCCAAATTGAGAGCTCCAGGTTCTATGAAAGTAAAGCAGAACAGAGTAAAGGAGTAAAGGGTTGAAATTGAAGAGTAGCTGTTAGTGACTCCATGTCACCTTGGAAGAAGGTCTCAAATGGAGTGCCCCAGGGATCAATCTCTGCTTGGCCTCATATAACATAAACGGCACCTTTACCAAAATTGTAGATGACCCAGAGCTGGGAGTGGTGGGCCAGCACCATCAATGCCAACTGGAGGATCACCCAAAAGATCGTGACATGCCAAAACATTTCAGTTCCATTCAGCAAACATTAGTGAAGCTTTTACCATGTGTCAGACACTGCACTAGATGCTGGATTTACCAAAAACAAACAAACAAACAAAACAACAGTCCTGCTCTCAAGGAGGGGCAGCTACATGGCTCAGTGGATAGAACAATGGCTCTGGAGTCAGTAGACTTGAATTCAAATCCAGCCTCAGACACTTACTAGCTCTGTGATCGACAAGTCACTTAATCTCTGTTTGCCTTAATACTCAGGAGAAGGAAAAGGCAAACCCACTCCAGTATCTTTGCCAAGAAAACCCCATGAACAGTATGGTCCACAGGGTCATGAAAAGTTGGAATGACTTAAAGACTGAACAATGAGCTTTGAGGGAACTTAAATTGTACGGGGGAGAAACTACATGTACGTAGATAAGTAATAGTAAAATAAGCATATGCAAAATAACTTGTGGGGGAAATACTAACACCTGAGGAAATCAACCCATTAATAAGCAGTTATTAAACACCTACTGTGTGCCAGGAACTGGGCTGAGGATACAAGTGCAAGGAATGAGCCAATTTCTACTCTCAAGAAGTACATTTTAATGGGGGAAACAAGAAGCAATGTTTAAGTAGGTGCAGAAGAAACATTATGAGAATAAATACAAGGCAGTTTGGGGAGGAGGCCATGAGTTGTAAGGAGGAAGCAGCAAAGGCTGGTGAGGTCCTGAAGCTAAGATGGGGGCTCTTGAGTGGAGAGGAAGGGATGGATTCAAGAGATGATGGGGATACAGAGTCAGCTGGACTTGGTAACTGACTGAGTATGGGGCCTGGGAGGACAATCAGAGATCAGTTAATCAATCAGTAGATATTTCTCAAGTATGTACCAGGCAGAGAGATCAATGAAGAGGTTCCTAAAATACTCCAAGCAAGAGGTAACAAGGAGCCGAACGAGGATGGTGGTGTTCTGAGTGGAGAAGGAACAGATGGGAGAGATATGGTAGAGGGAGAAGGAATAAGAGAGGACAGAGGAGATGACAAATCTAGGTGACTGGAGGTATGATGGTATCTTCAATAGAAATAAAGACGTTTGCAGTGGGCTGGTGTATAAAATGTACAGGGGAAGATGATATGACATGAAGAGTTTGAGATGCCAATAAGCCATCCAAGTGGAGCTGTCCAGCAAAGAGAAATGGAACTGGAAGGACAGTTAGGTCTGGATTTCAGCTCAACATAAAGAAAAACCTTGGGGTGGTTAGGTGGTGCAGTGAAGAGAGTACCAGCCCTCGAGTCAGGAGGACTCGAGTTCAAATTCTGCCTCAGACACCTGACACACTTACTAGCCATGTGACCTTGGGCAAATCACTTAACCCCAATTGCCTGGCCTTTCTCCCTTCAAAATAAAAAAGTAAAAAAACAAATGCTAAGAAAAACCTATTAACCTTTAGAGTCACGAAGAAGTGGAATGGGCTAAGGTAATGAGTTCTTCATCAATTCAGGTCTTTAAGCAGGGGTTAGATGACCACTTGTTGGCAATGTTTAGAAGGCACTTCCCATTCAGGTATGGGTAGTTGTATGGACCAAGGGCCCTGAGAGGCCCCTTTCAATTTTAAAGTTCTCTAATTCTAGACCCTATTTTCCCAGTTTTGTCTCTATTTCCCTCCCTCTCTCCTCTCTGTCTTTTTGGTCCTCCCTCTTTCTTCTGGCTCCCCCTTTTTCCTTTCTATTTCACCCTTCTCTTTCTCCTGCTCTATATCCCTTCTGCTCTAACCATGGAAATGTACGGAAACTACAGGCAGAAATTGCAATCTCTTTTCTTCTCATGTGGTTCTCAGATAAGACAGAAAAAAATCTGATTTTCAGCAATTTGCTTCATTTGTGAGCTCTTCAGCACCTCCATTTCTCCCCCTGACGCGGCTTTGCAAAATTGCATAGCTGGAGTGTATATTTTTAACCACTTAGCTGTAGAGATAGTTTTATAAAAAGTTCTCGCCAAGAAAGCTGCCACTAGTCCTGGCCCCAAACATCCCTATTCCTTCCCCTCTTCCCCAGGAACACAGACACCCCACTTGTTTGCTCTGGCTCTCCACCTCCTGAGCTTACTGGGTCTTGCCTCACTCTCTCCTTTTCCACTTGCCCTATTCTTTCCCCCATCCCAAGGGCCCAGATCACAGATCCTGAGCAGAACCCAGCCTGGGTTCCATGGGACACTCTCCCTTTTTCCTGGTGCTGACTGTCAGCAGCACATCCTGGATGCATCCAGCTTTACTGTTTGTTCCAGTGTGATGTTCCTTATGGGTCTGGGGAAGAGGTCACATTGTTCCTTGCTGAGATACTGGAAATTAGAGATAATCTCTCTTCCCTAAGCGCTTCAGCCAAAGCTAGATTCTCTCTGAACTCCAGAACCAGAGCCTCTTTTTGGACAGAAAAACTTTCACGACTTGCCCTGCCATGCCCTTGTCCTCCTTTTTCACCCTTCTGATGCTCTGCAGACTTTCCAAAGGAGTTGGTGTTTCCGTAAAAGATATGATTTTTCTCTGCAGCACCAGCCCTCATCCAACAAGAAACAAGAAATATTGATGAACATCTCCTTTGTATAGAGGGCATGGCTGTAAGCCTGCCTCTGCAATTAGCATTACACTCCTAGAATCAGAAGTTCACAGATTTAGAGTTGGAGGGGACCTTAGATACCTTTTACCCAGAAAATTGCAGATTTCTACTTGGAAGCTATCTGATCCAGCCCCTTTGTTATTTAGATGAAGAATGAGACCTGGGGAAATTCAGTGACTCACTCAAGGTCATACAGTAAGAATGTAACCTAAATCCTGAAATTCCAAATCCAGCCTTCTGAGTAACCTCATACAGGGTTTTATACCTCTGAGCTGCAGGTTCCTCATCTGTAAAATGAGGCTAATATCTATCTCACAAGGTCACTGGAAAGTTCAAATGAAAGGAACTATGAAAAGGGAATATAAGGTAGAGTCTGGACCCTATGACTTCATCAGCACAGGAACCTTCCTCTACTAAAGCAGATGAGCACCTTTCTCTGAAACTTAGAGCCTTAGAGAATGACCTAGGGCACTGAAAGGTTAAGTAACTAGCTCATAATCACACAACCAGCTTATGTCTTCCTGGCCCTTCCACTAGTTCTCTATTATCACAAAGTCCTTACACATACCTATACATGGTAGTTGTTATTGGTACTGGGCTGGACTCTCTTTTTCGGGGTTTAGGGTACTTTTGGGTCCTACCCTTGGGGAGTTTACCATCTAGTAGGGGGAAAACACACAAAAGTAACTATAATACACAGTAAGTGGCAGGACTGGACATTGTTGGTTCAGATTCTGATCCTGCCACTTGCCTTCATTGTGACCTCAACTAAACCATGTCCTCTCCCAGCCTGTTGCCTCTTCCATAAAATGAGGTTGTTGAGTAGTTTTCAGTGTGTTTGACTCTTCATAACCCAATTTGGGGTTTTCTTGGCAAAGATCCTCAAGTGGTTTGAGATTTCCTTCTCCTGCTCACTTTACAGATGAGGAAACTAAGGAAACAGGGTCAAGTGATTTGCCCAGGGTCACACAGCTAATAAATGTCTGAGGCCACATTTGAACTGGAGTCTTCCTGACTCCTGGCCTGACCACTCTATCCATCCACTGTGCCACTTAAGTGCCCATAAAACAAGGGGGTTGAACTAGATGAGGTCGATCTACGTAAGACCTCTTTCCAGCTCTTAATCTTGTGGTCCTAATTAATCATGGAAACAGTAAAAAAAAAAACAACTGAATCTCCATCTGCTTGATTTTTGTTGGGTTTTTCCCCTTTAGCCCATGTAATGATGTCCTTTCTCAGGATCTCCTCTCTGCTTAGCCTTCTCTCTCCTCTTTCTCAGCTTCCAGATCTGCCATCACTATGTCTTCTTCAGGGGACTACCAAGCCCCTAGCCTTCAGCAGCTACCTCTGTGCTCAATTTCCTTGTAATTCCAGTTGGTCCAGCTCTTGCTCTGCTCGGCCTTCCCCTTTCATCTGCCCTTTTAGCCCTAACCCTTTGCCTAGGCGCTACCAAACCAGGACAAAGCTGGACTTGTATCCAGGCAGCCAAAGCCCCACTCTCTTCCCCTCCTTTCAATCACGGCTCTTGCCAGAACTGTGTTAGTAAACTCAGGCATCTGGTCCCCTCCATTTGCAACCACTGGGAAGTAGAATGAATAGATCCAGTTCCCAGCTTCAGGAATGTCTGCTTTTGAAAGGAGTGTAGTGGGGGGAGGGGAGCTGGAAACCTGAGTTTCCGGGTTTTCCTTTTTCCCCCCTTCCCCACTCCCAACCCCCAACAAAATGTATGGGCCTGCCTAGGAATATGTTGTGGATTTCAAGTCATTAGACCTGGCTTCAGATCCAGACTCAATCACTTACTAGTGGAGTTTTTCCAAGTCTCAGTTACCCAATCTGCAAAATGAAGGTGTTGGCCTCTCATGCTGCCTCCAATGTTAAAACCCCACGAATCCATGACTCTCCAACTGAGAGTCGACCTCAGTGTCCCCAGCACAGCCCTCCCCCAGTTCACTTGGAGGCATGCGCGTCTCTCTTCCCGGTTTCCTCTTTCCCTTTTTGGTAACTGAATTATTCAATCACCGCGCTTTCGCCAGCGCTTGGGGGCCGCCTGCCGCGGCGTGGGTGGGGAGGGGGGCGCTGGGTCACAGCTCGCGATATTAAACCATCAATCACACCGCCTGCGCCGACTTCCCCGCGTCGGGGGACCCGCCGTGGCTGCGCCGCCTCATTATAGCCATACGGGGTGGAGACGGTGCGGTGCGCACGATCCGGGCTCCGAGGGTAGAGCGCGGAAGGGCAGCAGGCTGCGGGGCAGCGACCGCGCCCCTCCCTACAACCCACGCCACACACATACCTGGTCCCCCCAAGTCCCTTCGTCCAAAGGCACCTCTGTTGCGAAGCTGAATTAGAGTCCAGTGGTCGGAGGCGGGTCAGCCTTGACTCCCATACGGAACAGACGGGGCATCCGGAGGAAGGTCATTGAGTAGTTTACACAGGACCCCCGGAGTCCAGGATTCCCAAACTGTGTCCCTAGTGTAGGATTATGGCATTGAGAGCTGGAAAGGACCTTAGTGGCAAACCCCTTTTTCTAGAGAATGAGGAAGATGAAGAAACAGACCTGAACAAATGATTTACTCAAGGTTACCCTGGAGGTAGCAGGCATGGTAAAGATAAAGTCGATGGAAAACTGTAATCCACGTTTCTAAATCATCCGTCTTTCTAAAGATCAGCAGATTTGGAGTCAGCAGAGGAAGGTTCTAATCCTCACTCTGTTGGTTACCAACTGTGTGAGCACGGATAGATAAGTAGTTTGACTTCTCTAGGCCCTAATTTCATTATTCTTGAGGATAAAGTGGTTGGACCAAAGTTAGAAGTTCTCTCAAATCCTTTCTGATTCGTAATCCCACGGTCAGAGCGGGGACCTCTTTTCAAACCCCTGACCCCAGTGTGCTGGACAAGAGGGGCCAGTAGAGGGCGGTGCTGCCCCAGTCCTGTCGAGGCCCTCAATGTCAATTAGGAAGAGCTCATGGGATCCTCACCCTTGAATGGGTAGGGGTTGTGGTCGGGGTTTTTTTTTGGGGGGGGGGGGTAGGGGGAGATTAACAAAACACTGGGAAGTCCAAAGGCTAGAGTACATTGGTGAGATCAGATGACTGGGCCCTGGCCCGACTGAATTTCGTTTCTGACAGTGACACACAGAGTCTTCATCATTTGTTTGGAATCTTTGTCCCTTTACCTTCCTGGCTATCCCTTCCTCTGCCTCTTACTCCCTGTATGACTTCTGTCAAGTCTACTGTGAACCTCAGTCTCTTCATCTGTAGAATAAGGGGACTGGACTCGACTACCTCTAATAGCCATTCCAGCTCAAAATCTAGGACCTAGTATAGCACTGTGAGGCCCTGTGCTCAGACTAAGTCTTAGGAGGTCTGACTCTTTTTTTAGGCTAACACTCTGTCATCCCCCTATCCCAGTGTTCAGTCCCAAGAAGAGCTGAGGCTTCTTATGTCAAGAAACTATTGGGACACGGCATGAATTTTCCCTGTACAAATGTCTGTATCCTCTCCCTTAAGTGGCTATATTTTTTATGTTGCCTAGACTCAGTTTTCTCATCTGTAAAATGAAGGGATTGGACTAGATAATCTCTAATGTCCCTCAAAGATGTTAATCCTATTATACTAGTCTCTAATCCATTTCCTTCTCAGCCCCATCTCTTCAGTCACCCTTTGGCTTAGCTCACAAAACTCCAATACCTGATCTCTCTGAAGCCAGCATTTCTCTCTCCCCCTTTTCTCCAGCCATCCAGAGCACTGTCTCTTGTCTCCAGCACAGTGGCTATTTTTATTTTTCTTCTTATTAAATTTCCAACTTCTGCAAACACCCCAGCCCCTGACTCCCCCCCCCCTTCCCTCCAAGAGGATTTGATTCACTTGCGTTTTATTAACAGATTAAAAAAAAAAAACCTGCCGCCACCACACACCCGCTTCTCAGCTCTCCTGGCGATGTTGGGAAAGCAAGGAGGAGAGAAGCAGGGGGGCCAGCTATATGGCAGAGTTTCTTGTGGATTTTTATTTCTTTTCTTTTCCCTGGTGATAACATCTTGTCCATCTCATCCATCAATTGCCAAGGCCTCCCAGCTCTGGGGTAGGCCTGGTCCTGGGGGGAGGGGAAGGGAAAAATGGGGCTAAGCTAGTCTGTGGGGGGGGTGGAGGTAGGTTGGATCAGTGGGGGAGTGAATAGGGTAGCAGAGGAGAGCTATTATTACTACCACCCCCCAGTTCCTATGGGGTTATTCTGGAAAAGGCTGGAAGAAAAAAGGGAATCATGTTTCCTAAACCTTCCCTCTCCTGTCCCCCCAACTTAGTTCCCGCCCCAACAACTTTTTGTGGAGGAAAAGGGAAGAGAACAGAGCCGTATGTTCGCTCTCAGAAAAGAGGGAATAAAATTGAAACTTCTGTCCCCTCTTCCCTTCCTCCTTTTTAGATTCTGTCTTCAGGAAGATAAATGGGTTAACAGCTGGCACTGCCCACGGTTGGGGACATCCAGAGGCCTGAGAAAGGGCAGCTGACCCTGAACAGGGGCACACACCAACGTTGATGGAAAGGAAGGTTCACAACAGGGGGAAGTGGGCACTGCCTGGACTTTCCTGTATTTTTCTGAGGCAAGTGGGGTCTGAGATCCACTCTCCCTCCCTGGCCTGCCAGACTCCCCACTCTGCCATGACAAAAGCCCAGAACTGAGAGCTCACTGCTTGGTCTTGACACGCCCCCGGGGTGTCATTCCCCAAAATTCTTTGTGGCAGTTGCCATGGTAACCCAGAGCTAAGCCGTTCTTCAGTTTCCCTGGGATACAGGGAGGGTGATGCAGAAGGGGGCCAGGTTCACGTGTGGCCCACTGCAGTCTCAGGGACCTTCTTCCCCTCTGGCTTCCTGACCTCTACTCCATTGCTCTGCTCTCCTTAGGCTGTGGTTTCCCTAGTTCAGGCCAACAGGCTCCCCTCCCCCAGCTCCCCTGCAGCACAGGTCATGCATAATCGTTACCCTCTTCTGTCTGCTCTAGAGAAGACTCAGGACCTGGAATGAAGGATTTGGGGCATCTGGGCAAAGGAGAAAATATCCTTGGGCTGTCACAGCAGACTAACCGGCCAAAGATGGTCCCCTAGATGGCTCTGGATCTAAGATGGAATCCAGGCATCTGTGTCTTTGTACAGCTTCTTCCTGGGTCACTTGAGCTTGGTGATTTGAACTTGGATCAAATCCCACCTTCTGTAAAAGGCCTTTCCTGATTCTCCCTCCCCCTCCACTGATAGCGCCTTCTCTCAGTGATTACCTTCCATTTATGTTGTATATATCCTGTATGTGTGTTTCCCCAGTAGAATGTGAGCTCCTTGAGGGCAGGACTGTGTTTACCTTTCTATGTACCCCCAGTACTTAGCCCAGTACCTGGTATATTGTAGGTGCTTAATAAATGCTCATCTGCTTCGAAATCCCATGAACCTATGGGCTATGCTTGTGGAGGCAAGGTCTGTTCTTTACCCCCATGAGGTATGTTATCTTCTCTCTCTCCACTTTCCTGGATTCTGGATTTATAAGGCCAGGGTAGGAGTTAATGCCCCCTCTCCCACCCAAGAGGGACAATAGAACCATAGATCTAAAGCTGGAAGAGACATTAGGGGGTGATCAAGTTCAACTCCTTTATTTGAGACATGAGGAAATTGAGTTATGACCTCTGGTCTTCTTACTACAAATCCTTTGCTTTTTCTGCCATGTCTTGCTACTGAAAGGGACTTTAGACATCAAATAATCTACTCCCTCACTGGAAATGAGAAAACTGAAGTTCAGAGTAGCCAAGGAATTAAGTATTATGTCTTCTTCTTTTTAATTAAGTGACTTGCTCAGGGTCACACAGCTAGTGTCTGAGGCTGTATTTGAACTCAGGTCCTCTTGATTCTGCCTATGTCCTATCTACTATGACACCTAGCTTCCCCTCTAAGTATGATGACATGTCCTTTCTTGGTCACAATCCGGGGAACTATTAATAAACTAGGGAGCCAGTGGGTTTAAAATCAAGTTAGGAGGGAAGTTTTTATGAATCAGTCATGGAACCAAGAAGTTTCTAGGTATGGCAGCAAGGCCTGGGTTGGGAAAGTGCCCAAACCAGAGTCACTAATGAAGTCACTTGAGGAGAACCACAAAGGAAGATGTTTCCAAGAAGTGATGGTGGTTATTTCAGAGTCAAAAAAAACATCAACATCTGGAAACTTCATGAAGTAGTAAAGGAGTAACTTGAGAAATTGAGAAGTAACTCTGTGGTAACCAGCTTATTGCCCTGAAGTGGAAATAACATTTCACACTTCCTCCTCCCTTCCCCCAGAACAGCTTGGGAGATGGAGACCGGCTCAGAGCAGAGATACACCCACACCATTGTATTCAAGAAAAGGCTTCCAGAAAGTGGATCACAGGCTCTAGAGCTGGAAGGACCTTAGAAGTTGACTAGTACAACCTTGCCATTTTGAAGGAAGGATTTTTGAGGCCCTGAGGGGAAGTAACTCACCCAAGGTGATTTCCATGGTGATAAGAAGAGCTTAAGGCTTGAGTCCAGGTTCTTGGATTCCAAATCTAGGGCTCTTTCCATTATGCTCTGTTGATTTCCTCTGGTTATTTTGCCTTCCTATACAATTTCTTTTCTAGTATTGTACCCAAGAATCATGGTTTCCAAAAGCTACTTTAGTCTGGGGTCTACTAAGGATGGAGGCACCCCAGATGTGTAACTCCTTCCCCAGTTCTCTTCCACGCTCCTCCCCCTTTTCTCTCTCTTCTCTTTCTTTGTGCTGTATTTTCCTCCTCATTGTACCTGTCCCCTAGTACCTCTTCATTCTCTTTGATATGAGTTCTGTGTCACTGTAACTTAAGTTATGGAGAATGAAACAGGAGGAATTCTGAGTCCTGAACTGAGTGAAGAGCCCTAGGGGAGAGAGGGATGGGGAAAACATATTTGTAGTGGGACACAAGGGAAAGCCCCACTCGTCTTGTTCTCAGTGCAATGAGATGAAGCTCTGGTCCAAAGAAATTCATCCTCAGATAAGTTGTGTCAGCCTTTCCCCAAGTAAAGCCTCCTAGACTGAAACTTCTTGACCTTCTGTCATTTTGTGGAAGCCAGGTGTAGCTTGTGGGCCCCTTCTCAGAATAACGTTTCTGAAAGCACAAAATAAAATCCGCACAAAGGAAGACAATTACGTTGAAATTTAATCATCAAAATACTAAACTAACAACAAATTCGGAGACCTTAGATTAAGAACCGAAGCCTTAGCCTTTGGGATTTGGGCCCTCTGTACAATGAGGTTAGGGTCCACCTTCCCCCAGCACCATTGACCTGAGGCAGTGAGAAAGGGCAGAAACCATAGCTTCTTGTTTTCATAGGTTCATAGGTCCAAAGCCAGAAGAGAACTCTAGTTAGCCATCTGTTCCAAGCCCTTCATTTTAACAGAGAAAGAAACTGAGACCCCAGGAGGTTAAATGACTTGCCCCAAAATCACACAGGTAACTATATATCAGAGATGGGATTTGAACCCAGGTCCTCTGATCCCAGAACAAAGTAGGCTGGAAAGCAAATCTGGGAGTTCTGAGTCTCAGCCCCATCTATTAGACTGTCCTTCCCCCTCTCCCACATCCCCTGAAGCCTTTTGTGGCTAAATGGACATGTGGGTGGTTCACGATATGGATTCACTTTCTGGGTGAACAAGCCCATCTGTATAACTTCCTCTAAACAGAGAGACCCTTCCGATCTCTCATTCATTTCAGCATTCTGTAGCATTCTTGGCCCTTTCCTTTGGTTAGCCATTTCCAGTGGCCCCCTGGGTACAAACATATACTACCACATGCCACCCCTTGCCAGTTCTCCTCCGACTGCCCTCCTTTACTCCCCTCCTGGCCCCAGCCTCAGGCCAAGGCTCCCTTCTCTGGCTCATCCCCTCAGCCCCCAGGGTGACCAGAGCTCCTCTCTCTCGGGACAGCTTTCCAGCACTTTCCCCCCTTTTTAAAAGATTGACTGCAATTTTTATAATAACATCACATTAGCTGGAAATTAATGTCCTCATTAAGACAGCAATTAGGCACATTAGAGCAGCAATAAAAGAAGAGCTTATGAAATAATTGCTGGTTCCAAAATGCCTTTAATTTAGTATTTTATATTGCACCGTGTTATTAATTTTTTCCCCTCAGCAGAAGATAATAAGAAAAACATTTGAATTGTGGGGTGGGTCTTCCCCCCTTCAAAAAAAGGCATTTTGCTGTGTATAGATGGACATCTTTCCCATTCCCCCAAACTTCCCCTGGGAGCCCAGGGTCAAAGGATGCTGAACAATGGTAGGAGAGGAGATTGGGGTTTGAGAAAAAGAAAGCCAAACATGGGTTCCTTCCTAGATGCGGGCTTCTTCCAGGCTCAGGCTTCAGCTCAGGCTCAGGCTCCTTCCCAGGCTTGTACCTGGCACCATGGGTCGAGGAGACTAGTTCTTAATGTGCTCCACTGGAGGGTAAGTAGGCTGGAGGCTCTTCCTAGGAAAAAACCCATCTGGGCACCATTTGCTGCAACAAGTTGGGGAGTGAAAGTTTGTATCAAAAGAGGTCAAGGACTGGAGTGGAGGGGAAGAAGAACTGTGAGCCAGTCAGGTAATCACAGCGTCATAGATTCAGAGCTGAAAAGGACCTCCATGAGGCTCATGAGCTTGTCCAACCTCTGATACTGGCTAGAGTCCTGAACTTGGAGCCAGGAAAATCTGGGTTTGAATCTTGCCTCAGTTTGTTCCTGACTGTGTGACCTTGGATGAGGCGTAGAACCTCTCTCAATCTCTTTTTTCTCATTTGGAAATGGGAATCATAATATTTGCAGAGTTGTTATAAGGCTAAAATAAGGCCATGCATGTAAGCCTTTTGAAAATCTTAAATCACTATAGAAATGTCAGTGATGAGAGGCACAGACTCAGAAATCAGAGGGTCTGAGTTCAAACCTGAATTCTGCATTATCTGTGAGACCTTAAAAACTTACTTGACTTTTCTAGGCCTCGATTTCCTCATCCATAACACAGGGGAATTGAATTAGATAAGGCTTTGTGATCCCATGATCGCATTATTGTCCTTGCTGCTACTGCTGCTGTCTGACTCTTCCTGATCCCATTTGGGGTTTTCTTGGCAAAGATACTGCAGTGTTTTGTCATTTCCTTCTCCAGCTCATTCCTTTGGGAAACTGAGGCAAACAGGGTTAAGTGACTTGCCCAGGGTTACACAGCTAGTAAATTTCTGAGATTGGATTTGAACTCAGGGAGATGAGTCTTCCTGACTCCAGGCCTGGCACTTTGTCCACTTTGCCACTCAGCTGCGCCTAACCCCACAATTACAGATGAGAAAACTAGCCTCAGAGTAGTTAAGAAATGTCGCAAGGCCATAGAAGTAGTAATGATTCTCTGACTCTCAATCCCGTGCTTTTTCTGTTGTACTATGAATCTCAGCCTGGACATACTCCTAGTCCTTGGATCTGAATCAGTATAACCATAGCAATAACTTCCATTTCTTGACCACCTGAAGGCTTTCTTCTCCTCTCTTATATTCTTCCCCTTAGGGCAGCTAGGTGGCGCTGCAGGGGATAGAGCACCGGGCCTGGAGTCAGGAAGACTCATTTTCCTGAGTTCAAATCTACCTTTAGACACTTACTAGCTGTGTGACCCTGGGCAAGTCACTTAACTCTGCCTCAGTTTCCTTATCTGTAAAATGAGCTGGAGAAGGAAATGGCAAACCACTCCAGTACCTTCGACAAGAAAATCCCAGATAGAGTTATGGAGAATCAGACACAACTGAAATGATTCCCCTTCTCTTCATTCCCCCTGCCAGCATCCCAGCTCAGGTCCTTATCACCTCTCACCTGGACTACTATAATAATCTCTTGGCTGGTTTCTCCTACCTCTGAGAGCTGAGCTCAAATTCATAAACTTTCATCGCATCTCACTCAATCCCAGGGCTCACTCCTTCTTGGCCACCTCCAAGCCATTCATACCCTCAGTGACCCAGGCGTGCTTTATCTGTTCACATTTATTTAATTTGTTGTCTTCCCCAATTAGAATGCAAGCTCTTCAAAAACAGAGATTTCTTGCTTTGCTTGTATTAGTGTCACGCAGGCTCAGCAGAATTGTTGGCATATAGTAGTTAATTAACAAATGCTCTTTCGTTTTACTTCTCTTCCCTCAAACTCCCAGTCTCCTCCCTTCTTCAGTCTATCTTTCCATACAGCTACAGTAACATACAGCTCTGTACATTTCTTGTTTGTACATAGTTGTTTGCTTGTAGTCTCTTCCATTAGAGTATAAGCTTCTTGAGGGCAGCATCAACCATTTTTTTTTCTTTAACCTTTCTTTGTATCTTCCAGCTCTTAGCACAGTGTTTGGCACACCAGTAGGCAATTAATAAATGCATGTTAACTTGATATGACTGAGCTCAAGGACAATCTTTTCAAAAATATCTAGTGGCTTCCCTTTACTCGTAAAATACAGTACAAATTCCCCAGTCTGACACTTAGGGTTCTCCCCTTTACAATGCTGGCCTTGGCTCACTTTGCTCTCCTTTATCCACTTCACAAAATGGATGGCTAGCTGTTCCCCAAATGTGACATTTCCCACCTCCTTGCATTCAAGCAGGTTATCCTTATCTGGCACCAATTTACCATTTTATCCCATTTCACACTATTTCTCCTCATGGCCCTCATGCTCCAGTCTAACTGGATAACTAGCTTTTCCCTGAAGTCAAAAGACCTGTGCATAGGACACACTCCCCCCTCATCTCTACTTGTCAAAATCCTTTTCTTTCTTCAAGGCTCTTCTACCCTGTGAAGCCTTCTCTGATTCTTCCAGCTAAAAGAGAAATCTTCCTCTGAAAACTTTCCTAAAACTCAATTGATCTCACCTTTCCCAATTATATTCTCTTTGTATTATACATGAGTACACCTGGGTCTTTGCTGGTAAAAGTAAGCACCTCAAGGACAGGGACTGTGATGTTTGTCATTTTTGTGTCCCCAGTGCTTAGCAAAGACATAAAAAGGGGTTTGTTTACTTAAATAGAAGCCCTCATAACAGCCCTGTGAGCTAGGTAGTAGAAGTTATCATCATCCCCATTCTACAGATGAGGAAACATGAAGCAATATGAGGTTATGTTTGTCCTTCATTCTCGAAGAGGACTGTGACTTCAGGGAATGATGTCATGACTTGCAGTTGACTTTGATTCGAGTGAGGGAGGATTGTGCAAGGTCCCCAGACTCACTTTCTCCTCCAGAGCCATCTCATGGATGAGTAGGTAAGGACAACTTGGTTTCAGATCCCACCTCAAACACATACCAGGGTGTGAACCTGGGCTGCTGTCTACCTCAATTTACTCATCTGTAATATGACCTAAAGTCTGCTCTAGCTCTAAATTATAAGTGATTTTATGATCTAAGGATCTGAGTGTTGACATGCCCAGTGTCAGATAGTGCAAATATTTTATAGATGAGCAAACTGAGATTCAAAGAGGTAGCCCAGTTGGTAAATGTCAGATAATAGGAAGATTAGTTGCCCATTTTGCAGATGATGAAATTGAGGCTTAGAGAGGGTAAGTACCTTGCTCATGGTTTGAAGAGCCTTACCTTCTTGCAGATTGGTCCCTTAGTATGTGGGGACTGTGTTGTTATAAAGGATTGGGTAGGGGGGTAGGCAGAAAAGTTGCCCTAAGCTTAGTTTGACCCTCAGCAAAGAAATAGGAAATTATTGGGCAGGGGACATTGGAAACTACACCAAAGGGGACTTTTCCACCATATTTGTGTCATTGTTCATCCTTTCCCTCTTTCCTTCCTATTTTTCCTGGCCAGGTGCCTGAACCAGGCAGGAATTGAGGCAGGTCAACAAGGCTAGATGACCTCTTATTGGAGATGCTGTATTACCTACTCAGGTATTAAACCCAGAATTGGAGTCCCCCTTCTGGGCTATGGGTGGTGTATGGAAAGTAAGGGTTGACCTGGATGGTCTATGAAATTTGAGTTAGAAAGTAGGGGAACAGAACATGATGGCATCTGAGAGGGAGTGGAACAGGAGGACAAGGAGATGCTGCCAATTTGACCTGAGGGTCTTGTATCCATGTGAAATTGGATTGTTCTGGCATAACTAAGCAGGGCCAGAAGTAGAAGAGGTGACAATGTCCTGGCCTCTGTTTCCTCACCTACAAAATGATGATAATACTTGGCTCATAGGGTTGTTGTGAGTATCAATGTATGTCTAATGGAGTGATCAGGGAAACTTTGATTGGCCAGATTGGGGCATATTCCACATCTTCTTCACCCTTCTGGCAGGATGTGTGTTCTAGTCCATTGCTAAAGGATGTGTACTATCAGCGGTTGTTCTGAATTGGACCCCATGTATCTCCAGGACTGGGGGTTGTGTCAAAGATGACTGTTGACTTAGCCAGGAAGAGTTGGATATAAAAGCTGTAGAAAAGGTCTGATTCCCCTACTTTTGTGTCCCACCTGGTTTGAGACACAACTCTCCTTTTGATTAGCTGGGAGATTGAAGAGTGAATGAGAGGGTAATGTATGTGAGAATTTCTCTCCCTTTCCCCTCAGCAGCCTTGGTGGCCTGAAGCTGGGCTCTAAGGTCCATGGTGTTCCACATGAGCTTATCTACAGGTGTGAGATTGGACCTCAGGTTCCTGGCTGTCTCTTCTGTTTTGTTTCTTTCTTCAAACACAGGGTGACCCAACAGTGATCCTAAGAGATGACTATTTCCAGCCTCTCAGATTCAAGGAGTTTTGAGTTTCTTGTGTTGGGCCAGTTACCCAACAGGAGGTGATTCCTCTAATAGCATACTATACTTCTCAGAGGAGAACACCACCATAAGGTATAGCCTGAGAACAAAAACCAGCACATATGAACTTTGTGAACAACTTGGATGAATAGATCAGAGGTGAAACTGAAGTGTCTAGTCAGCAGCCTCATGAATGATTTTATTCTTCTGGAGCAGATAATAGGTACTGATGTACTCTAATAAGTCTTTTGTTTTGAGTACTTCTGTGGGGAACGGAATAGGTCTTCCAGACTTAGTATCTACAGTTTTTGAGTCCCTTTTCTAAATGAGACCCTGTTATCTATTTTAGGGGAAGCCCTAGTTAAGAGTCATACCTGGTTGTTGTCTCTTATTCTTGAAGGGGATTAAAATGACATCATTATGTTAGAGTCAAGTTATAGTGTGTCCGACTGTGGCTGATCAGACCAATGTCGGCTTGGAAGGCTCTATGATAGGTCAGGCACAAAGAGTCTGTGTGAACATTTGGGGTGGATTCTCTAAACTTACTCATCTTGAATTTCTTTTGAGCTACTTCAGTTCTGCTTTGCTTATATACAGTACAGCAACCTTCTTTGATGAGGGCATGCCTAATTGGATGGTCCTGTACCAGCATCTCCCAGTTTACACAATCAATTCCAAAGTACCAAAACATTATTAAAGAGACTTTTCTGGGAACTGTGGGGTGGGGTCAACTATGGAGAAAGAGGAGGGGAGGAGAGGAAAAGGGAGAGGAAGGGAGGGAGGGAGAAACAGAGAGAGACACAAAGACAGAGACAGAGAGACAGAGAGAGAGACAGAGACAGAGACAGAGAGAAAGAGACAGAGAGAGACAGAGAGACAAAGAGAGACAGAGAAGCCTGATATTCCTCCCCACCTTTTAGTGATCTGACCACCACTTACTACTTATATGATCTTATATAAATCACTTAACTTGTCTGGGCCTCAGCCTAGAAGATACTACATATAATTTTTCCAGCTTTTATAATTGGGCAAGTCCCTTTTCCTTTCAGGTTCTTGTTTCCTCATCTGTAAAACGAAGATGTTAGATTGAAAGCTCTCTAAGGTTCCTGGCAGCCCCTAGAGCCTGTGAAGTGGCCTGGGATACTGCATGTGGAGGAGCAGTGATGAAGCTGACCAGAGCTCGAAAGTTCCCCACAGCAGTCCCAGCACTGAGTCTTGGAGCACTGTGGTGACTGCTTCCTAGCTCTGGATGGATCTATCCACTCTCTGGAGACTGGGCCATCCCAGAAGCAGCTGTTCAGTTATCATCCCCCAGTACTTTCCTAGAGACAAGAGAATCCTACACTAGTTCCTAGGAGTTGGAGAGGAAGGACCTTGGAATATCAGTTTACAACTCAGTTCTCTTTTTTCTCTTCAGTGCCTTCCTCAAAACTCGGGAAGTAGGTGATTGTTACAGGTGAGAGAGGCTGAGATCCAGAGAAGGAAACAAGCGGCTCACCTGAAGTCACACTTGTAAATAATGTCAGAGGCAGGATTTGAATCTGGGTCTTGGGGCTCTCAAGAGCAGCACTCTCAACTCTACCCCTTTGCAGCCTCTCAAGTCCCTAAAAAGCCAGGGGAGGCGTCAAGGCTGTCACTGTTTGCATCTATCTAAAACTGCTTAGCTAGAACCCCCAAATCCTTGAGAGCAAGCCAGAGGACAAATCCAGGAACAACTAAGTGGGCTTGTTTTCTCGGTGTGCAGGCACGCAGCAGGGAGGGTGAGATAAGGGGCTGAAGACACCTCGACAGCCGCTCTTCAAATTCTTTTCTCTGCTTAAAAGCCTTTCCCCCTCTTCTCTGGGGTGCTGACAGATCACTCCAGAAAGCTCTTCCTTCCTGCTCCTTCCTTCCTGCCTCACTACTGTCTCTCTCCCTCTCTTGCCCCCCACAGGGTTGAGAGACACTTTGTCCTTCTCTCTCTCTGCCTAATCCCCAGCCTCCCCCTCTCCCTGCTCTTTGGCTTTTTATCAACCTGGTTTCTCTCTTGGGTCAGCTCTGTGGGACCTGAGGAGACCCCCAGTGAATAATTCGAGAAGCCCAGTAGTACCCTGACCTTTTCTGGAAAGGGAAGCCCGTCCCCTCTCTCAGGTCCCAGACTGCCTGTGCCTGGGGCTATAGAACTTGGGACTAACGGGGTTAATTCATCTTGAGTATAATTATAGATTCTCCTAACTGGAGATGACCTTAGAGGTCAACTGATCCAATCCCTTCATTTTCCAGATGGAGGAACAAAAGCTGAAAAGGGGGAAATGACTACTGTCAATGTGACGGAGGTCACATGACTGGTTTGTGACCTCCTGGGAACTGAGACCAGGGGCTCTAGCTTCCCAAACAAGGGCTCTGTCGGGTAGAAAAGCTTCCTCCCAGTACTTCACAATAACTCTCACTTCTTTAGATCTTTGGTATTTACGGAGCACTTTCCCCACCGTGGCTAAAGTAAGCCAGTTGAGGCAAGGATTGCTACTCCCATTTTACAAATGAGAAAACTGAAGCCCAGAAATGGTAGGTAGAGATTTCCTTGGTCTAGGTCATGTAGCTAACCTAGGAAGCAGAGCTGGGCCCAGAACCTAGCCCTGACAGCACCACCAAGCAAAAATTCTGAATGGGCATGGATTGGAAGTCCCCAGGATTAGGAAGAAAGGTAGAAGAGGAAACGACCCTGCCCCACATTTTGGTGAATGCTAGTCTTGTCCTGGAATACCCTACCTGCCCCCCTATCTGTTGCCTCTCCCACCCCACCCCTGCTACATAGGATTTAGGAAAGGACCTTAGTGGTTACCTAGCTCAACCCTCTAATCTTACCAGACAGTCAAAGAAATTAGGTGAGGCAACTTGCCCCAAGTGGGTCTCTGGAGCTGGCATATAACAGAGCTAGGATGTGAGCCTCATGGAGGACTGAAGAGGAAGGTAGAAAGCCTGTCCTTAAATTCCAGATCCACTGCTTAAGCACCAGGTGACTTTGGGCGAGTGAGTCTCAGTTTCTTCACCTGTAAAAGATGGAATAAGCCTCGGAATCCCCAAGGTTCTTGCCAGCTCTAAACTCCACAGTCTTCTGGCTTCTGATGAGATGTGCCTTTACAACACCACTGAAAAAGGCTCCCTTGTCACTCACTACTTCAATAAGCATCTACTGTGTACCAGGCAATCTAATGGGTATTGGGGCTACGGAGACAAAATGGAACGTACCTCAAGAAGCCTCAATTTCACAAGAGGGAGGCAACATGAATTCAGTCAGCAAATCTAGCCTATAGATATAATGAAGAGAGCACAGGAAGGGAACCTACCAACTGCCAGGGACTGTGCCAAGCGCTTTAGGAGGATTTTCTCCTTTGATCTTTCCAACAGTCCTGGGAGCTTGTAGTTGGTCAGTCACTTTTAGTCTTATCCAACTCTTCATGACCCCATTTGGAGTCTTCTTGGCAAAGATACTAGAGGGGTTTGCCATTTCCTTCTCCAGATGATTTTACAGATAAAGAGACAGGCAAAAAGGGCTAAGTGATTCAGGATTTGAACTCGGACAGAGGAATGTTTCTGATTTGAAGCCCAGTCCTCTATCACACTGCACCACCCCCAGAGGTAGCACCTCCTGAGGTGCTACAGCTAAGAAAACTGAGGAAAACAGAGGTTAAGTGACCTGTTCAGGGTCATACCACTAATAAGAGTCTGAGGTCAAATTTGAACTCAGATCTTTCTGACTCCAAGCCCATCACTCTATTCATTGTCTCATCCAGCTGCCACTAGATTTGTGATTTCATTGGTTTAGATGCCTCCCACTAAGTTATTGAGTAAACAAGCATTTTTAAAATCACCTATTAAAGACGGGTAATGTGGCTAGAAAGGCATAAATAGTCCTGCCCTCAAGGAGCTTATATTCTAACAGGGAGAGACAGCATGCAACACCTATGTACAAACTATATATAGACAAATTGGAGATCACCTTGGAGGGAAGTCCCTCAGGTTTGGGGAAGGTGGAATTTTAACTAAAGCTTGAAGGAAGACAGAAAAATCTAGGAGTGGAAATGAGGCATGGGGGAGAGCCTGGGAAAATGCTCAGAGTCATCAGGAGAGGCGTTGTCATCGTGTGTAAGAAATGGCTGGGGGTGGGGCGGGGATAGGGGGGATGGTGTCACTGGATCACAGAGGACATGCAGGGAAGTCAGGGAGAAGAAGACTGAAGAGGTAGGAAGGGTTATGAAGGTTATAAAGGACTTAAAAAGCCCAATAGTGGATTTTCTATTTGAGCCTGGAGGCAGGAGGGAGCCATGGAGTTTGTTGAATAGGGAGTTGACCTGGTCAGACTGGTGCTTTGAGAAGATCATTCAGACAGCAGAGTGGAGGGTGGAATGAAACCCAGGGAGGAGCTTCCTCCATCAGCACAGGTCAGCGCCCTCTAATCAACTTAGAATCCTAGAGTTGCCTAGAGATTTAAGAGATTTAGGGACTTGCCTGGAATCACATAGTCAGTAACTTGTCAGAGGCAACACTTGAACCTATTTTTTCTTGGTTAGTAGATAATGAAATTCTTTTCCTGAGTTCAGATCCAACCCCGGACACTTACTACTGTGCGACCCTGGGCAAGTCACTTAACCCTATTTGCCTCAGTTTCCTCACCTGTAAAATGAGCTGGAAAAGGAAATGGCAAATCACTCCAGTATCTTTGCCAAGGAAAGAAGAATCAGACATGACTGAACAACAACAATAACACACTACGGGCCAACTGAACAGAAAGAAAAGAGGGATGAGGAGTTTGGGAAATAGATCACAAGCCTCCAGTGGAGGAGGGATGAGACAGTAATGCTGGAAGACTTCAATTATCCTATCTACCTGCTGGAACTCTGTTTCTGCCCAAAGCAGTCCAGCTTATCCTTTCTTGGATGGAATTAGTGACAATATTGGTCTTCAACAGGTGAGGGCAAATGGACAAGGGGAACAGCTGTCCTGTACCTGATTCTCATCAACGAGGAGGAATGGATGGAAAACCACTCCAATTGAGAATTTGTGAAAGAGAAGAAGCAATCCAGGTGTAGCCCGTCATACACCCTAGACTTGGAGAAAACATATTTAAAAGATTTTTTGGAGAGACAATACAGTTTAATAAATGCAGAGCTGGCCTTAGAGTTAGGAAGATCTAGGTTCACATTCTGATGACTGACTGTGTGACCCTGGAGTTACACTAAACTCTCTGCCCCAGGCAACCCTTTAAGACTATAAACTGCAAAGCTGGTACTGACTTGCATTTGTAGAGGGAATTCCCTATTGCAACGAAGTTGCAGGTCCAGTCCCTATCCCTAATCCTGCATTTCAAAGGATTCAAAGAAAGGATAGGCTTAAAATTCTAAGAGGGAAGAGATCAGCCCAGAAGGGATGGAGAGCTCTCAAGAATGAAAGTCTGAAGACTCAAAGAGAAACAATTACAATGAGGAGGAAGAGGAGTTTTCTAAAGAGATTGATGTGGGTGTATGTGGAAACTTATTGACCTACTTAGATTTTTATAAGACATACAGAAAATGGTACTACAGGTAGGTAATAGTGGATAATAGAAAAGCATGACAGCTCTCTAAGAGGGATTCCTGGAGTGCTAAAACTCCCAATAAACCCAAGTTGTTGAGGAAAGCTAAGGATAACAAAAGAAGTTTTTAGTTAGGGAAAGAGGAGGCTGGAAGGAGTAGGATTGCTTCTTGGAGTGGATGGGATATCGATAATTGAGGATGGTGTGAAGGCAGAAATACTTGACTCTTTTTCCTTTTTTTGGAGGGGCGAAGACAGGGCGCTTGGGGTTAAGTGACTTGCCCAAGGTCAGACGTGTTAAGTGACTGATTACAGATTTGAACTCAGACTCCAGGGCTGGTGTTCTATTCAGTGCGCTACCTAGCGACCCCAGAAATACTCAATTATTAACTTGCCTCTGTTTTCTCTGAGAAGGGAAACGGTCTTTGGTCCTTAGTCTGCAAAGGACAGAATGAAAAGGACCAGGAGAGAGTTTGAAACCTCAGAAGAGGATGGTTAAGTAAAGGAAGAGAGACCCTAGCTTCTTCCCAGATGTTTGTCCGTGAGGCAGAAGGACCTTCCAGGAGGGTTGAAAGACCTCCCAGTTGTGATTGTGACACTATTACAAAGACTGAAGAAAGGGAGATATGCCACAGGATTGGACAAGAGCAAATGTTCCCATTTTTAAAAAAGGAAGAGGGCAAAATGTGCAAACTACAAGCCAATGGACTTGACTTTGAGTCTTGGTAAAATCTGAGAGCATTATTACACATATTATTAACAAGAAATCTAAAAAAAGGGAGTAGAGATGATAAAGAATGAACATGACTTCATCAAATACAGGTCATGCCATGCTAACCCTATTTTCTTTTTTCTTTCTCTTTCTTTCTCCCCTTTCTTTCCCTCTTCTCTTTGTCTCTTTCTGTCTCTGTCTCCATCTCTCTCTGTCTGTTTGTCTCTCTCTCTTTCCCTCTTCTCTTTGTCTCTTTCTGTCTCTGTCTCCATCTCTCTCTGTCTGTTTGTCTCTCTCTCTTTCTCTCTCTCTGTCCCTGTCTCTCTCTGTCTGTTTGTCTCTCTCTCTATTCCTTTCTTTTGTCCAGTGTTACTAGCCTGGTAGATCAGGGGAAATGTTTTAGATGGATTTAACCTAGATATTAGCAAGGCTTTAGACAAAGTCTCTTAAGCTGTTCACAGAGACACAATGTAGACAGGTGAGTTAAATGATATCACAAGCAGGTGGGCTCAAAATTGGTTGAATGGCTGGGCCCAAAGTACAGTTATTAATGGTTCAATGCCAACTTGGAAAGAAGTCTCTAGTAGAGGCTCCCTGGGATCTGAGCATGACCCTGGGATCATTAGCATTTTTCATCACTACTCGGATAAAGGCATGAGTGGCAGGTATATTGACATCTCAGGTGACATACAGCTAGGACCAGCAACTAATAGATTAGAGGACAGTGTTAAGACCCAGAAAAGATCTCAAAGCTTAGAGTATTGGGCTAAACCTAAGAAGATGAAGTCACACCAGACAGAATATAAGATCTCATACTTGAGTTCAAACAAACTTCACGCATAAAACGGGGGAGTGCCTAGCTAGTAACCCTTTATGCTTTATGTAGGGTTTCTTGAATGAATTTGTGATCTTATCAATGTTAGAATTCCTTTCAACATTATACAACCCATCCATGCCTGCCAATATTTTGGGAGTAATGCCCAGTTTGAGAGTTCCTGAGTTCAAGAGCTGGACACCAACCAGTTGCCCACAGAGAGAGGAAGTTCTTAAAATTATAACACATTACAAGGATTTCTTTGTAATAAGTAAAATGGTCTACTTGAGTGTTTTTGGTTTCTCTTTGTTTATGAGTTCTTATATATTCTTTGTACTTTCTGTGGTGGGGGAAATAAAAAGTCGACCCATATTCATTCATTGACTACTTTTGTAGGAAACGGCCCTGTTACTCTCTTTTGGAGAAACCCTACATATAAGCCAGGTGTAAGCATAGACTTAAAAATCTCCCCGGAGAACTATAGGTGAGGATGTTAATAAGCCAAAGAGAATTTGACTTGTTGTGGGGGTGAGGGATATTATAATTTTAGGCTAGACCTAATCTTTGTAAACCTAAAGCCCTTGTGTGGGGGAGGGAAGAGGCTAGACTATGGATAACACTTGGAAATAACAGGGTTGGAGATTTATTTCTCTGTCACCTCTAACATGAACTTCCTCCATAGACACTTGGTTTAATTCAAATACTTTTCTCATCTTTTCTCTCAGTACTATTTCCACTCTGGACCCAACAAGGACTGTGAGGTTAGGGTCCTAATACCTTGATTCTCATTATCTTTAACAGTGAAAAGATTTTGTTACAAAAACCTTTACAGATCTGTTTCCTCTTTGTTTGGAAAGATATCTTCAACAGATTTGAAAAAATATCTGTTCCATATTTCTTGTTGTCCTTTCCAGTCTTATCCTTTAATACCCACAGGATGACTTTATTTAGATGAGGCTTTTACCAAGTTTTCTTTGAACTGCGTTTCCCTCTACTCCACTTCACTATTTTAGAAAAGAAAATCTTGTAACATACTTCTCAGCAAAGATTTTACAAATAAAGTTATATTTTAGACCTGTTCTGCCATAAAGGATGAGCATTTACCAAGGAAAGTGGTGTTTAGCTTCTTTTGGTCTCCTGGTTTCAGTGATTGATTTATATCAGTTAAACTTCCATATGAAATTGTTTTAATCAGTCCTAGTTTCTTTTCTTCCATCCATTTCCCATTTTGAGGGGCATCGTTAACTTGCTGAAGTAGGTCAGGCTGGAATGGTTTTAATTGGATGCCACACCTTATTCTCATTTTGTATTATTTTAGCTTTGTATTAATTTTGACCTTTGCTAAAGCAAAAAATAATAATAATAATAGACTTAATGTTAGGAAAAACTCTCAACAATCCCATAGCAGAATGAATGATTTGTCTGAGTTCTCCCTTCCTTAGAAGTCTTTGAGGCAATGCTGAATGGCCGTTTGTGTGTTGTAGTATGAGCTGGTCTTGGTGAACTCTGTCCTGTTCAACTCTGAGAGTCTAAGAAATTCTGACCAATTTCCAGACTCAGCCCAACGACCGACCTCTTCATTCTCAGCCAAAGTGGTCCCTCCTTGCTCTTCCTGAAGCACTTAGTACAGATGGTCATGAAGCACACTCCCACACAGCCCTATAGAGAAAGCTATTATGGACCTGTCAACCACACCATAAATTCCCAGAGAAGTGGTCAGACTCAGTGATCTCAAAAGGCTTTTGCAAAACTAAATATATGATCTTATTAATGTTTCATGGGTTCTTTTGGGAGAATGGGGACAAGAGTCATGCAGGATGGATAAATATGGATGTGTTTCAATCTGGAGGAAGCTGGGTAGCAATAGACAGTGTGCTGGATCTGGAATCAAGAAGTCTTGTTTGCTATTGAGTCATTTCAGTCATGTCCGACTCTTCCTAACCCCATCTGGGGTTTTCTTGGTAGAGATCCTAGAGTGATTTGCCATTTCCTTCTCCAGCTCATTTTACAGATAAAGAAACTGAGGCAAACAGGGATAACTGACTTGCCCAGAGTCACACAGCTAGCAAGTGTTTGGGGCTGGATATGAACTCAGGTCAATCCTGATTGTAGGCCCAGTGCTCTATCCACTGCACCACCTTGTTGCCCCAGGTGGGGCGTAGGGAGGTAGGTGGGATTCAAGAAGATCTGAGTTCAAATCCAGCCTCATACACTTATTAGGTGTGTGAGCTTAGACAAGTCACTTAACTTCTGTTTGCCTCAGTTTCCTTAAGTGTAAAATGGAGATCATAATAGCACCTACCTTGCCAAACTGTTGTGACTATCAAATAAAATCCTATTTGTTAAGTGCTTAGCACAGTTTTTGGAGGGCACTCCTGAAATAATAAAACCACAAATCCATTTGAGAATTGAGACGATAAGCCTTATAGCCCTTTGTGTCTCATGGAGAACCTATTAAAGTCACTTACAAATAAGTATTTGTGTAATGTGTTCTAACGGTTGTCAAACCCAAATGGAAACAGGGTCACTAAACCATATGTAAAGATCTCTGTGGGCAGCATTTTGTCTTAGAGAACTGCATATAAACTTATCTGTATTCCATTATATTTTTATTTATTTTGTAAAATATCTCCCAATTATATTTTGATCTGGTTTGGGTCACACTCTGGAGTGTTGGGAAAAGTATATTTGTCACTTCTGACCTAAGACATCATCTCAGTCTTTGGAAAAAAAGGGGACTGCATCCTGGGGACAGTGTTTCTAAAAGCCAAGAAAGCAGACTTTGAGCTGGAGCAGAAGGACCCATCAGAGACAGACTTGTAAACTTCAATTTTCTACCCTGTTGCCTGGGTCTAATTGTGCTCAGGTGGACCCTAACAGCCATTACTATGGTTGTTCAGTCATGTCTGGCTCTTCATGACCCCATTTGGGGTTTTTCTTGGTAGAGATACTGGAGAAGTTTGCCATTTCCTTCTCCAGCTCATTTTACAGATGAGGAAACTGAGGCAAACAGGGTTAAGTGACTTGCCCAGGGTCACACAGCTAGGAAGTATCTGAATCTGTATTTGAACTCTTCCTGACTTCAGACCCAGTGCTTGTTCCCCTGTACCACCTAGACACCCCTCACTACTGGACATCTGGAAATCAGAGGATTCAGAGCTGGAAAATATAATATCATCTAACCCAACACCATCATTCTACATATGGGAAAACTGAGTCCCAGAGATCACAGGAACTGGAGCTATTAGAAGCAGGACTGGCCTTGAGGGTCAGGAAGACCGGGATCTGAATTTCACCCCTAGCAGTTATGTAACCATGAGCAAGTCGATTGACCTCTCTGAGCATCATCTATAAAATGGAAAAAAAGAAACAAACATTTATTAAGTACCTGCTGTGTGCCAGGCAATGTGTTGAACACTTCACAAATATTACTTCATTTGATCTTTATAACAACCCTTCAAGGCAGATGCTATTATGATTCCCATTTTACAGATGAGCAAACTGAGGCAGGCAGTAGTTAAGTGACATGCCCAGGGTCACACAGCTAGTAAGTGTTAGGATTTGAAAATACTTTCATACTTTCCTGACTCCAGGCTCAGTGATCTCTGCAACACATAGTTGCCTCTGGGGATAGTAATATCTGTCTCACAGGACAGTTATGAAGTATAAAGGAGAACAACTGAGCTGCTTTTCAGGCTTCAAGGTCTTATGTAAAGTCAGCTATCATCAGTAACAATCATTATTTGGCCCAGATGCCTCTTTTTGCAGATGGAGAAACTGAGACCCACAGAAGTCAAGTGACTTAGCCAAGGTCACAGAGGCTAAAGAGCCAAGCTCGGATTTTCAGCTGGGTTTTGTGACTAGGTTCAAGGCTATTTTCGCTGTAGCCTCCTGACTTGGAGGGCCCCCAATAATTCTCCTCCACTCTGTAGTTCAAGGGTAGTTGGATAGTCCAGTGGATAGAATGCTGGGCCTGGAGTCAGGAAGATCTGAGTTCAAATGTGGCCTGACTCACTAGCTGTGTGACCTTGGGCAAGTCATTGAATCCCTGTTTGCTTTAACCTGCCGGAGAAGGAAATGGCAAACCAGTCCCATCTTTGCCAAGAGAAGCCCCAGGACAGTTCGGTTCATGGAGTCACTAAGGGTCAGACATGACTGAACCACAATAACTTCGTGATTCTGCTTGTCACACACATCTTCCCCCTCCGAGGACTTCATTTCTATTTCTTGGGTTTATCAATTAATAGTAGAATTATAAAGCAATGTCTACTCTCAATGTTCAGCCCTTATGGGTGAGGATCAGCTGGATGGGTCCTGAAAGGCAAGCTGCTCTCCCAGGGGGGATAGTCCTTCCTTGGAGTTGAAAGTGGAGATTGGGAGCATTGAGGTTCACTTGGACATCCCATCCAGTGCAGGGAAAACCTGAGGTCTGGCAAAACTGTACCTCAAGGAATCATCATGCTATTGTTTTGACTGGGGCGGGGGCTGGATTCACAAGGAGGGGGCTCCTCGGTCTATATCTAGCTCAAAGATGATAAAGGTCCAGGAGGCCTTATCTGTACTATCAATGGGAACTGAGGATTTAAACTGGGTGTGTGGAAGATGTGGGCGAGAGCGGAAGGCTCCCACAGAGCTGCTAATCACTGGATAAAGGAATTGACTGGTGTGGGCTTCCTGGCTTGGATAGTGAAGCAAGGATCAATTGCATAGAGAAAACCGAGCTTGGAGGGCTGTGCACACCATAAGCAAAACTGAGCTGTAGGGACCAGGAGCTCTAGGACCCTCTGGGTTAGAAATGGAAGCTAGGAGTACCAGTTCAGGGTGAATCAATGTTGAGTCTCTCCCTGCACTAACGGGAGGGAGCAGTCTAAGCTTCGTATCTCCCCACAGAGCTTGGCAGAGAGGAGAGGAGGAAGGGAAAGAAGGAAGGAAGGAAGGAAGGAAGGAAGGAAGGAAGGAAGGAAGGAAGGAAGGAAGGAA
>CM053594.1:60047334-60072292 GCA_028646575.1 Pseudocheirus occidentalis
GAAGGAAGGAAGGAAGGAAGGAAGGAAGGAAGGAAGGAGGAAAGGAAGGAAGGAAGGAAGGAGGAAAGGAAGGAAGGAAGGAAGGAAGGAAGGAAGGAAGGAAGGAAGGAAGGAAGGAAGGAAGGATACCGGGGTCCAAGGTTCAGAGATCACAACCCTCAGGAGCTGGTCTCAAGCCCCAGGTGGGTGGGTCTGCAAAACAGCCTGAGCATCCACCAGCGAAGGAGGGTTTGTTGGGATCCGCAGTGAAGGTTAGGATCCATGCCTCCTTACAGGCCTGGGGTCAGACCTGCAGAGCCTGGTGCTTCCGGACCTGGGGAAGATGAAAAGAAGGAACTAAGGGACTTCTGCATTGTGTGACAGAGCACCTGTGTGACCTTGGACAAGTCACTTCTCTGGGCCTGTTTCCTCTTCTGTAAAAATGAGGCCCTGCCCTCTGAGATCCCTTTTTGCCGATTCTCCGATCCCAAGATCTTCCATATATTTCTGGCGCTTCCTTGCCTCTACCTAATAGCATCCATCTCTACCTTCAAGGCAGTACCTTTCACAGGAAGCCTTTCCTGATTCCCCTCCCCCCAAATCTAATGTCCTCTCTCACTAACTGCCTTGTATTTTTTATGTGAGATATCTATCATATATATATATATATATATACACACATATACATGTATTTTAATGTATGTGTTTCTGTGTATGTACACATTGCCCCCATTTCATTTTTGGTATCTGTATCCCTAATGCCCGGCACATTGTAGGTGCTTGCTGATTAGATGAGCGTCCCTTGCATCCTCAGCTTGGCTGCTGCCCGGGCTGTGCACAGCCCTTCAAGCTCTGGGTCTTTTCTCTCCCTCCATCTTGCTAATCCTTGCCTCAGTCCCCACTCCGGAGCCCCACACCAGTCGCTTACTGCCCTCACCCACAGCTAAGCAGCTCAGCGCCAGCCACCCCCCTGGCAAATCCGCTTTCCTCCTCTTAATTGATTCTTAATCTCTAGCCCTTGGGCCCGGCTGCTGAGGATGCAGGTGGAGCTCATTTTCACAAATACAAGTCAGAGGACGAGAGCATCTAGGCCAAGCCCTGCTCCCCGTATTCTAAGTGTCAGATCATTCGTTAGTGCCCACAACACTGGGTTTGGATTCAGGACACTTCTGCTACCTATGTGACCTTCAGCAAAGTTCTTTCTGAGTCTCGGTTTGCTCAGCCCTAAGAGACCCTCTACCCATAGGGGGTAGGAATAGAATAGATGAGCACTAAGGTACTCCCCAGCCCTGTGACTCAGCCATCTTTCTGGTCCTAAATTCTCTCACCGACCAGAGGAGGTGCTCCGTCGAGATCATCTCTAAGGTTCCCTCTCACTCTACAAATATAATCCCAAGGTCTTCCCTCTGCCCTTCCCTCCCAATTTTCCCACTTCCTACAAAGTCCATCTCCCTCCATGGCTCTTATTTCCTCCGTAGCTTATGTGGAGTATAATAGCTGATGCCCCCCAGAGATGACGGGAAATGTGGGGGGGGGACTCGTTTAGATCCTCTCTTATCCCTTTAGGCTGGGGCAGCTAGGTGGTATAGTGGACAGAGAATTCTGCCTGGAGTTGGGAAGGCCTGAGTTCAAATCTGGCCTTATTTCCTTAATAGCTTTATGATCCTGGGTGAGTCACTTAACCCTGTTTACCTTAGTTTCTTTGTATATAAAATAAGCTAGAGAAGGAAATGGTAAACCACTCCAGTATCTTTGCCAAGCAACAACAAGCCAAAAGAACAAAACAAAAAAACCCCAGCCCCAAATGGGGTCACAAAGAGTCAGCCACAATTGAACAACAAACCCTTCGATTGCTATCCGAGTGTACAATCCTTTCCTCTTTGAAGACAGACCCTTGGACCCCTATCAGGCTCTGAAGTGGGAAGGGGAGCCACTCTGTGCTGCTTAATCTAGGCCTCTGATTTCAAGTCCAGTGCTCTGTGTGACAGAAGGCAAGTCTTTTCTCAGTTTCCTCATCTATAAAATGGAAATAATTATACTTGTAGAATCTACCTTGCAACTGGTTGTGAGGCTTAAACAAAATGGCCTGTGTCAAGTGTGTAGAGGGGATGATGGGTCTAGGCTCTGGACTCAGGACATTATTGCACTTCAATTCAGCACCTCTGCCATGTAGAATCTTTTTGTTTTTCTTTTGGAGGCAATTGGGGTTAAGTGACTTGCCCAGGGTCACACAGATAGTATGTATTTGAGGCTGGGATTTGCACTCAGGTGGTCCTCACTCCAAGACCAGTGGTCTCTCCACTGAACCACCTAGCTACCCCTTACAGAACTACCTAGAGTACTAACAGAGGTCATAGTGGTATCAGAGACAGGATTTAACTGGACCTTCCTGGATCCCAGGCTAGCTCTCTAGTCACCAAGCTACATTGCCTTTGAAAACCTGATAACTACAGGGGTGGCTAGGTGGTGCAGTGAATAGAGTGCTGGCCCTGCAGTCAAGATGACCTGAGTTCAAATTTGGCCTCAGACATTTAACATACAAACTAGCTGTATGATCTTGGGCAAGTCACTTAGCCCCAATTGCCCTACTTTCTCTCCTTCCCCCAGCAAAAAATAATTGATAACAGTAATATTAGATATTACCTAATATTTCTATAGGGTTTATGGTTTGCAAAATGCTTTACATATGTTACCTCATATGATTTTTCCCAACCCTGTGAGATAGGTGCCATAATTATCCCATTTTATAGATAAAGAAACTAAGAATTAGAGGGTAAGCAACTTGCCCAGGGCCACATAGCTAGGGAGAGCTGAGGCTAGCGCTTGCCCATTGGAAGACAAGAATATTTCCCAGATTGATTGAATGAATCAGGGCTTCCCAGGCTTAGCTGACTTTACCAAGGAAGGGATGAGGCAGTAATGTTGGAGAAGCCTGGGAAAGGAAGACAGTCGCCAGAGGATGAGAGGATGGGGAGAAAGGGAAAAATTGGAAAAAAGAGAGTAGTGAGAAAGAGGGAGAGAAATGGAAGCCTTGGGGATAGTCTAACCAGGGGAGGGGAGAGGAGATGTAACGAGCTGAGAGCAAAGAGCTAGCTGGGCTTCGGGTAGGTGAGGAGGGGGAGTGCACAGCCTGGTGTCATATTTGCTCTGGGTAAATAGGTTAGCCCCCAGCACTGAACAGCATAGGGTGGGTGAGGGCAAGGGCTCTGCAGCTCCCAGCCCCCCACAGCAAACACTAGCAGCTTCCGTGGATCTAGGCCCCCAGCCCCTCACCACCGCAGGCAGCCAAATCTGGCCTAAGACTCTGTAAATGTCACTGGTCTATGGAGCTCAATACGTAGGCAGGATCTCAGAAGCTGAAACGGGAGGGGCAGGGGCTGCATGAGTCAGCAGCCCCTTGGGCTCCCCTTCATCACTGGGTCCTAGGCATAGGGCTGGAAGGGCCCTCAGCACCTTCTAGTTCAATCTTCTGTTTTTACATTGGGAGGAAAGGACGCCTGGAGAAGGGAAAAGATTTACCCAGGGTCACCCAGGGAAGAAGAGGGCAAAGCTAGAATTCAAAACTGGGTCTTCTTTTTTTTTTAGCCATACCACAATTTCCCCCCCAATCAAAAAAATGTTTAATTCCTAAGGAACTGAGGGGGATCCCAAAGTTGCTGGTTAGGACCAAAGGCCAATTGAACAATTTGGAAATTTTGATTCTGATCTAAGTGGCATGAGGAGGGGAGCTCTGGATCTGGAGTCAGAAGGAATGGATTCAGATCCAAATTCTTCCATTTAATTGACTGAACAAGTTACTTAACTTCTCCATTCCTCAGTGTTCTTTTCCGTGAAATGGGAACAACAATAATACTTGTACTAGCTACCACCACAGGGTGGTTGTGTGGGGAAGTCTCTCTGCCACTCTGAAAGTACTTAGAGAAATGGGAGCAATGATTCTCTCTTAGCTCTGCTGGGGCTTAAAGAGACCTCCCTTAGTAGCCAAGTGGCCTTGGACAAGCTGTTTCACTTCCTGACTCAGTTTCCTCATGTGAGAGAAAGAAGTGTAGAGAATTTGCCAAAGAGATGGGCCTTACAATCATGAAAACCTGGGTTCAAATACCACCTCTTCCATTTACTGGCTCCGTGAGCCATACACCCTCCAACTCACTTAAGGTGAGCACCATCAGTTTTCTCATCTGTAAAATGGGGGAATAATAAGCCCTGAAGTATTTACCTCACCTGGTTGTTGTCAGTAAAGAGCTCCACAAATTTTAAATGTCACTCAGAAGATTGTGGTAAGGAAAGGCCTTTAAACTCTGAAATGCTATAGAAATGTGAGCTATTTAGAACCTGTTAGCACAGACAGGGGCCTCGGTGTGTTTTCATGCCTCCATATAACTCAAGGGCTGCTCAGGGGGCCAAGCAATCAACAGACATTTACATGTAGAAGTGGTGGATCAGGGGGAGTCCCTGATAAAAACTGGGGAGTTTTCCGAGTGTGTTATTGCTAGGTACTCTGAGAGCTGGGAAGAGAGCCACCGACAGAGGAAGAACTCGGCTCTTAAGGAAGCTGTCAGCTCTTGAGGACTGACTTGTACCTCTTGAAGAATATAGCAAAGAAGGGGTAAGGATCTCTCTTTTCTAAATCCCTAACCCCAACCCCATTTTAGCAGGAGTACGTAGCCATTGGAAATGTGGTCTGGAACGTAATTTAAGAGGGGCATCCAAGGGCATAGGGGAGAGCAATCCAATCCATTTCAGGTACAGTTGCCTCAGGTAGGGATAGGTTGGAAGGCTCCAAACCTCCAGAGGATGGGGAGGTGAAGCTCTGGGATGGCAGTCCCCATTGGGAAGAGAATTACCATTTTTTGGTTGGCTTTTCTATCCTGTTTCTCCTCATATGAGAAAATTGAGACCAGGAAAAAAAATTGGCTTGTGCACAAACACCAGGCTAATAAAGGAGGCCCCTTTAACTAATCCTTCCCAGTTTGTGTCTCTACACAAAGCAGCCCTACTAGAGCAAAAGAGAACAATGACATTTCTCTAGTGCCCCAAAGTGTCAGAACCCTGTGGCACAGACGTACTCAAAGGCCTGATAACCAACCAGACTTGACCAAGTTGATGATGAGGATGAGGATTCTATCACCACTGACTCACTTTATGCCTTGAAAGTTACCAAAGTGCTCAACAACCCAGTGAGGGAGGGAGCTGAAAAGATTCTTAGCCCCATTTTTCAGATGAGGAGACTTGAGGTTCAGAGAGAGCTCTTCAGGTCCCTTCCAGATGGGCAAGCTTTTATGTTCTGTGACAAACAATGCCTTCTTGCCCAGTGGCTGGAGACTTTCCCTCACTCCTCAGCCCCACAGAGCCCCCGGGAGCCCTGGCAGGTCTTGGTATCATTACCCAGAGCACGGAAGAAGACACACACTCTAGTCCTCCTAGCTCCCCCACTGCAAGGATGGAACATTCCTCAATTCTACTCTTCCTTTCCAGGAATTTTTCTGGGGAAAACAAAACAGGCAAAAAACAAGACAAAACAAAAAACCAAACAAAAAAAAAGCCAGCGAGCCTAATTATATTCCTATAGCAGAAGCTAGCCAGTGGTATCTTTAAAAAAAAAAGTCTAGGTATAATGTGATGGTGATGTTTTGAGGTTTTTTCTAGGGGGGCAGTGAGCAGGAAGAAGGGAGGGAAGCTCGCTGGCTAGCTAAGCAGTGTACACACACACACACACACACACACACACACACAGATATCTCTCTTTTTTTAATTCCACAGCAATACTTTGATTAGAATGCAGTTCTGTTGTTCTGACCTCAGGGACCTCATTATTTCCCTAACTCAAATAAATACAGCGGGAGGAAAAGGGGGGAGGGCCAGAGAGGGTGGGGAAAGCAAAGAAGCAGGAAATCTAATCCATAAAAATAACTCCAGCCCTAATGAGCGTTTTAAACTTGCCAACACCCCAGGTTCATTCTCTAAACAGAAGAGTTGCTGCCAGCCTTGAGGCAGAATGAGGGGGGGGGTCTGTACTAGGGCTAGAAAGGGGTGGCCATAGACCCATAGGACCCCAGGCAGAAACCTCAGAGCTCACTGAGTTGTGGAGCTCCTGTCCTCACCCCCATCTTACAGAAAGAGAAATTGAGGCCCGGAGAGAAAAAAGGACTTACCCAAGGTCATCCGGGTCAGGAAGCAGCCTAGCCATTCAGTTTTCTTACTTGAGATTCAAGGTTCTTCCCAGCTTAACTGGAGAGGGAGGGGGTTATCATTTGATAGGGCAACCTCTTCAGAGCATTCCTTGAAGTTTAAGTTTGGAGGGCCCTTAGAAATCACCTTGTCCCTCATCTTACAGAAAAGGAAACTGAGTCTCAGAGAGGAAAAGAGATTTCCCTCCAGTCCCACAGCTGGTCTCTTGACCTGGGATGGGACCTTTTTGCCTGCTCTCTCTCATTCCTGGCTTGATGCTGCTGGGATTTTTAATATGATCTTTCATCAGGCCCCTTGGAACCCCAGGGAGGGAAATGTTGATCAATAGAAACGGTGCAGGAGCAATAACTGGGTAGCTGGGGAAGGGCTGAGGAGGAACTGCCTGTGGATGCCTCACAGGGAAGACTCCTGAGGTTTCCCTCTGGACCCTTTTTCCACTTGGAATAGGGCGGGAAATCTTTGTAGCTGGCTCTGAGAGCGAGTGCAGCGGCCCTCGGCCCTTACCTCACCCTTCTGGGAGATCTCCAAGCACTTTATTCATCTTCAGGGCTAACTCTCCATTGGTAGAAAAGGGAACCTGGACTGAGGAGGGCTTGGTCCCACTTCTCTGGAGGGACAATTGAGGCACAACGTTTCCCCAGGGAGCTGAGGCCACACTCTGTAAAATTCCATTCCATCAGGTCAACAGACATTTATTAAATACCTACTGTGTTCCAGGCATTGGGCTGGCATGAATCTGAGCTGTAGACTCTAACCTGAGCATTTTGGATAGAAGAATGAAATGAGGGGCGGCCAGGTGGCAAAGTGATTAGGCCACCGGCCCTGGAGTCAGGAGGACCTGAGTTCAAATCTGACCTCAGACACTTAACAAAAAAACTAGCTGTGTGACTTTGGTCAAGTCACTTAACCCCAATTGTCCTGCCTTCCCCCCTCCAAAAAAAAAAAAGAAGGAATGAAATGAGATACAATCCTAGCCTTCAAGGAATATCTGGTTTGGAGAACAAGATGCTTTTACAAATAACTGTGACTGGGGTGAGGTAGAAACAAGACTTTTTGCTACTGATATTTGGAAGGGAGAGTTGGACCTGAGAGTTCATCTGTATAAGGAACTTCCAATATGAAAACTCCCTCCACAAATGGAGATCAGCAACTCATCTATAATTTATGGTCTTTAGAGGGTGTGGAGGAGGGGAGGCAAATTGTGCCTGAGAGGTTAAGGAAAGAAAGTGGAAAGGAACAAGAATTTATTAGTACTGTCTATGTGCTGGGCACTATGCTATAAGAACTCAACAAATATCATCTCATTTGATTCTTATGGCCACGCTACTTAAGTGCTATAATTACATTTTACCAATGAGGAATCTAAGGCAGAGGTAAAGTGACTTGTCCAGGGTCACACAGCCAGTAAGTGTCTGAGGCCAAATTTGAACTCAGGTCTTCCTGAGGGTTCAAACTCTATCTACTTGGACACTTATCTGTCTCTGGGTGTTAAGGGATTTTCTCATGGCTACAGGCTTGAAGGTGAACTTATATATCTGTGTCTTTTAAAGTGAGCCCTCCCTCTGTTTCCCCTACCATGTTGTTTCTCTCAAAGTCAAGTGAAAAATTGGAAGGGGGGAGATCCCTTTCACCCTTAGGGTCAGGTAAAGTTTTCTGGAGGAGGTAGCAACTGAGTTGGCCCTTTAAAAAAGAAGAGATTTCAAAAGGCAGAGATGAGGGACAGGACAGGGTATGTACCTCTGTTATAGTCTCGGAGGACAATAGGGGGAAGAGTCAGAGATGCAAAACAGTAGGGCTAGTTTAGGGGACCTGTTAGTTCAGCTTAGCTGGAGTTAGGAATATAAAATACAGCTGGAAAAGTAAATTGGAGCTAGAGTGTGCGGGGACTTGAATGACAGGATAAGTAGTTTATACTGTCTGCCCCCAGGTGCCCTGGTCCAAGAGAGGGGTTTGCCCAGAACCAGGCCTCTGTGACACCTCTCAGCTCACTTTGGCCATCTTTCCCTTCTTACTCCAACCACAAGCTCGGACTCCACCCTTGGACCCCTTTTCTACCCTTTTCAACAACCTTTTGTGTTACTTTCCCCCATTAAAATGTAATCTCCTAGAGGGCAGACACTATCTTGCTTGCTTGTATCTGCATCTTCAGAATTTAGAAGGTAGGTAGCATTTCATGAGTGCTATCTATCTACCTAGCCATCTACCATCTGTCCATCTACCTACCTATCTCTCTAATGGGGAGCCAATGAAGATTTTTGAGTATGGGAGTAATCACAGTGGAATGTTTAAAGAATTACTATGGCAACGGTGTAATGATGAATTGGAGAAGGGAAAAACTCAAGATGAGAATATCAGTCGGATGGCTATTATAACCAGAGTCCAGATGGTAGAAGTAGGGACAAGGGCCAAATAGAGAGAAATTAAAAAAAAATTACAGGTCTTATCAACTAATTGGCCAAGGGAAGAAAGGAAGAGAGCAGAGTCCCCCAGAAGGAGCTCTATGGGACTTGATCCATTTTGAGCTTGTGTGTCTGGGAGTTTGATGGTCCCAACAAGAGGAATGAAAAATCTAGAGAACAGGGCTAGAGCTCAGTCTGGGA
This sequence comes from Pseudocheirus occidentalis, assembly GCA_028646575.1. Classification (NCBI taxonomy): domain Eukaryota; kingdom Metazoa; phylum Chordata; class Mammalia; order Diprotodontia; family Pseudocheiridae; genus Pseudocheirus; species Pseudocheirus occidentalis. The sequence continues at coordinate 60,056,103 of CM053594.1, forward strand.
CGTGTTAAGCCCTTCCCAGCAGGACCATCCACTGAAAGGCTGGCCTGACCTCTCTGCTAGGATGAAGATAAAACCAGAGTGTCTTTTGTCAACAAGGAGGGCTGTTTCCTCTAATGCTGCCCCATTGTCAACAGGAGATGGTTGTCAACAGGTTTGTTATATGTGTTCCTCTAAGGACAGAGTGGCTCTGATGTCTGTCAGTCATATAAGAAGTATAAGTATCCCCAGCACAATGCCTGGTGATACCTCCACATGGGAGCATCAGAGTTGCCCAACCTCAAGCCTAAGGATAGGGTGGAAGGTCCTCTGAGCTGACAGACAGGATCTCTCTATCATGTCAGGAATATTGCCTTCCTGAGCCCAGCCAGCCCTGCCCCTAGGAGAGGAGGGAGTTGCCGGGGCAGCCAGATGGAGAGAGTCTTCCCTAGAGGCCAGCATGTTCTCCATCTGGTCTGTCACCAGTGATGGATCCTGAGAACTATCAGGAGGAAGAGAAAATTTAAAAGGAGCAGGAAAAAAATGAGACAAGGAGATATTTGGAACGCGTCAGGTACACCCCTCTACCCACATCCTCCTTTGGCACCTCATTGTGACCCCAGGTTCACAAGGACTCTGCAGGAAGAGCACCAGCTAAGGCAGGTCCTAGCGGAACAGAAGGGATTCAAACATAAACCAGAAACTGTAAGAACCAGGTTAGTTACTGTGAGTTGAGAAAGGCTCATCAACAGGGAATGAATATTTTTATCCACAAATAAGTAAATCTCCTGCTTAAAAAAAAAAAAAATAAAGCAACCCTCCAGTAGCTTCCTATTACCTCAAGGAACAAACACAAACTCCTCTGTTTGGCATTTAAAGACATTCACAATCTGGCCATAACCTACCTTTCCAGGCTTTTTATATATCACTCCCCTTCAAGCACTTTTCAATATAGTTTCTTGTTCAAGGAACAGCAAGGAAGCTTAATCTCAAAGCATGTGGGTGTGGGAGATGCAGGGTATAAGAAGCCTGGAAAAGTGGGTAGTGGGTAGGTTGTAAAGAACTTTGAAAGCTGAAGAGGGGCCGTAGGGAGCCACTGAAATTTATTGAGTAGGAAGGGTGACATATTCAGATCTGCACTTTAGGAAGATCTCTTTGACAGCTGAAAAGAGGATGGATTGTAGTGGGGAGAGACTTGTGGCAGGGAGATCAACCAGCAGGCTATTGTGATAGTCCAGGCCTGACTGATGAGGCCCTGGACCAGAGTGGTGGCTGTGTGAGAAGAGAGAAATGGACTTATATGGGAGATGATGTGAAGGGATACTTGACAGGATTTGGCAATAGATTGGGGATGGGGGGGAAGGGAAGCAGGACCATGAGAGAGAGTGAGGAGTCAAGGATGACACCTAGCTTTTTAAATTTAAATTTATTTTTAGTTTACATCATTCGGTTCCACAAGCTTTTGAGTATTACATTTTTCTTCCCCACCCTCTCCAAGAAGACATGAAATCTGATATAGGCTCTACATATACATTCATATTAAGCATATTTTCACATTAGTCATGTTGTAAAGAAGAATTTTAACCAATGGAATGAACCGTGAGAAAGAAGAAACAAAACAAAACAAAAAAGAGAGAGCAAATATTATGCCCTGATTTGCATTCATACTCCACAATTCTTTCTCTGGATGTGAATAGCATTTTCCATTGTGGGCCTTTTGGAGTTGTCTTAGATCTTTGCATTCCTGAGAAAAGCTAAGTCCACCAAAGTTAGTCATCGAACAACGTGCCTTCAATTCTGTACAATGTTCTCCTGGTTCTGCTCCCCTCACTGAGCCTCAGTTCATATAAGTCTTTCCAGGTTTTTCTGCCTGCTCATCATTTCTTATAGCACAGTAGCATTCCATTATATCCACATACCACAACTTGTTCAGCTATTCCCCAACTGATGGGCATGCTCTCGATTCCCAATTCTTTGCCACCAGAAAAAGAGCTGCTATAAATATTTTTGTATATGTGTGTTCTTTTTCCATTTGCATGATCTCTTTGGGATAAAGACCTAGAAGTAGTTTTGCTGGGTCAAAGGGTATGCACATTTTTATAGCCCTTTGGGCATAGTTCTAAATTGCTCTCCAAAATGACACCTAGCTGCTGGGAGGATAATGATAACTTCAATAGTAATAGGAAAATTAGGAAGAGGGGAGGGTTTAGTGGGAAAAATGAGTTCAGTTTTAGACTTGTGAAGTTTAAGATGTCTATGAGCCATCCAGTTTGAGAAAGCAGATGTTTGTGGCTGCTTGAGAGGGCAGCTGGACTAAGGGGAGATCAAGAAGAGGTGGAGAGCCCAGATCAAGTATTGCCCTCTCTTCTCCCCTACTGACCGTGTTATTGGAGAGACTGAACCAGTAGGCGTTAATGCTTCTAACCAGGAGCAAAGTGGGACGTGCCAGGGATAATCATGGACTAACATGGGAGGGAGGGAGGGAAGGAGACAGAGATAGAGAGACAGAGAGGCAAAGACAGAGAGACAGAGACAGAGACAGAGACGGAGAGACAGAGAGAACTGAGATTTAAGGAAGCACCCTTTGCACCAGAAAGAAATGTTGGCCGTGAATTCAAGAAAGGACTTTTAGTAACAAAAAGTTGTAAATTTGTCCTTTGGTTATAAATGTTTTCTACAGTCAGAACCTACTCTCCCATTTACTTATGTGCACTTGTGGGAGAGTGTGCCTCAGACTTTGAGTGAACACATTGCCTACTGGTTGTTCTTACTATGCTAACTTGAGTCTGGCTGACAGATGTTGGTGGGAGATACACTGGTGGGGGCTCTTTTGGTACCATAATGATAACTGGGGGGAGTAGTATTCTACTCTTTGGGGACTCAGCTAATATTGGAAGTGAGAATTGGGGGAAAGGAGGGAGGGGTTTTACTAGACATTAGATGTGATATACCCCAAATGTAAACTCCTTGTGTGCAGGAGCTGTTGGGGTTTTGTCTTTGCATCTTAAGCACCTAGCACAATACCTTGTAGTAGTGAAGTAGGCCCGTTTAATTAATTAAGTGGAATTCAAGGACAACTGCCTGGTTTGTCTAATTGACTAAATAAGTGACAAATTTAAAGTTTACAACAACTCTATAAGAAAAGTAGTGCGAGGACTATAATCCTCATTTTACAAATAGGGAAACTGAGCCCCAGAGAAGTCAAATGACTCGCCCAAGGTCACAGTAGGTAAGAGAGCAGGGTTTCGAATCCAGTGCTCTCAGTCTACATCAGGCGGCGGAGCCAGCTTTTCACTACCGACCTTAACAATCCTGGCTGGGTTCTTTTTCCCTTTCTCCTGCCTCCTCCTCGTCTGTGCTCTCTTTCCTTACAGGGGGTGGGGTAGGAGGGAAGCCCTGAGTCTCTTTTCTTCCACGCTGGTTTGGGGGCCGGGGAATTCTCCCCAGCGCCAGGGGAAAGGGGCGGGCAGATTTAAAAGCCTCGCCACGAGGCAGTGAACCGGTCGATAGCAGACAAGCCGGCTCCTTCCCTTGCCTGCCGGGCAGCCCAGCCCCTTCCCGCATACCCTGCCAGGGGGGACGGCCCTTCTTAAGGGGGAGAGAAAGGGAGGGCCCCAGGAGAGTGGGAGACCCTGTAAGGATCGCAGACTGGCCGCATTGATGGATGGTTCTCTGTACTCCCTCCACATTCTTCCCTCTCTTTCCAAGTCTGAAAGGGAGTGGACCGTTGGTGAGACCCAGACAATTTTGCCACCCCCGACCTCTTGGATGCTGGTCAGGTTCCTGCCTGACTTGGGGGCTGGACTGAATCCTGGCCAACCTCAGTCTGGAGGCCCTTGTTGGCCAGGATGGATTCCTATGTTAGGTGGCATCAAAGGAAGCTGTTAATATGGGCGAGAACCCCTCCCATTTCTGTCGTACTCTTAAGGTCCCCATAGCTCTTTCCTAACAACAGCCCTGCCATAGTATCGTATTTATCTTCCCGTGTTACAGATAAGGAAACTGAGGGACTGGCTGAAAGTGAAGGTGACTGGCTCCTGATCACACAGCTAAGCAGGCATTCCAACCCAGGTCCTAGACGTCAAACCAAGTATTACAAGCTACCTGAAGGAAGTTCAGTTTGAGAGGGCCTGAATGGCTTCTTGTGGGGGAAAAGAAATTTGTTCCAGTCAGTGGCACTCTGTGCACACTGGTTCCTCCCTGTCTCAGCAGGGAGTCCTTTTTGGTCGATGTTTCTGTTTAAATGAGATAATGCATATAAATTGCTTTGTAAAGCAAAATAATGTATAAATGTAAGTCATTATCATTTGGGGGGATCCTGCTCTATTTCTACAGGGTTAGGAAACTCCCCCAACTCAGGCAGTGCCCATTTGCCTGGGCACCACTGAAAAGTTTAAGATGGGGGTTTGGGGAGCAGCTAGGTGGTGCGGTGAATAGAGCACCGGCCCTGGAGTCAGGAGGACCTGCCTTCAAATCTGGCTTCTGACTCATGACACACTTACTAAGCCCTGTGATCTTGGGCAAGTCACTTATCCCCAATTGCCCTACCCTCCCACCTCCAAAAAACAAACAAAAAGATGGGGGCTTGGCCAGAGGAAGCTAGTGTGTACCAGGGGTAACTTTGGAGCCCAGGTTCTCCTGACTCTCCAGTCAATCCCCTGACCTTTAACACCATGCAGACTCTCTTAAGTGATTGTAAGGGCACTTATTATTGGCTCAGGGATCACTTTGTCAGGTAAGACCTTGGTAGCCTCTGTCTAGGAATCTCCCCATTTCCTTGTGCTCCCAGGCTGGATGGGAAGGTTGAGACAAGCCGCTATAGGGTAGGAAAGAGCCCTAGATCTGGATTCAGATCCCATCAGTGCCTCTGTCTTCCTGCGTGTCCTTGGACAAGTCATTTTCTCTTCAGGCCTGACTTTCTTCATCTGTAGAATAAACTGGGGCACGGACTAATCATATTGTTGATAATTCTTTGACTAGGTGATGGTGCCTCAAGTCAGGTTCCCTTTGCTGCTCTTGAGTCCAGGATCCCATAAAGCATCGTTTACCAACCTGTGGGCCACCCATTGGGGGTCGAATGATTCTTTCACACATATTTCTGATGGTCTTAGGAACTGAGGTACCACTCCCCTATCCGTCTCCAGGCTGGTCTGCCCACATGCAGTATGAGTATTAAAGGGTAGAGGCATTAGGAAGGTCGAGGACCACTGCTAAAGCAACGTAACTCTGGACTCCCATGTGGTCAGAGAGAACAGGCACCAGCTTTCACAGCTCATTCTGATAGAACTACAGAACTGTGAGCTCCTCCAACTCGAGCCTTTCTGGGAAGCAAGCAGCAAGAGGAACACCCAATCTCTGAAGCTCGATTGGGGAGCTGCCCACCCCAAGTCTGACTCCACCGGAAGTGCCCGTTAGTGTCTTGAGGCATGAGCAGAATCCCTTTTCTTCTCTAGGTGGCGGAGCCTGGGGGGTGGGTAGGGATCGGTGTGGTACAATGTGTCTGCCAACCTTGGCTCTGCCACTTACTGAATTCAAATGTGGTGTCACTTACTAGCTGTGGAACCCTGGGTAAATGACAGCTTGTGTTTGTCTCAATTTCTTCATCTGTAAAATGGAGATAATATTGGCACCTCTTGCCCAGGGTTGTTTTGAGGATCAATTGAGGTAATCATTGTAAAGTGCTTGGCACATAGTAGGTGCTATACGCATGTTACTCATCATCATCATCATCATCATCATCACCACCACCATCGCTAGCACTGTTACTTGGGGTATAGCACACGAGTGACTTCACTTATCTGGCCCAAGCTTCATCTGTAAATCGAAAAGGTTGGAGCAGATTATTTCTGAAGCTCTTTCTAGGCTCCAAGTCTCTGACCTGGGGTCCTATTAAGAAATGCCCTGCTCAGCCTCCCCTTACAACTAAGTAGAGGGAGATGGGCCAATGGACAGTCTGACAAAGTTCTCTAAGAAAATCTGAGGGGCGGAGATCACTTTGAGCTGGGTAGATCAGGTGCCATAACACCTGGGAGAATATCAAAAGACGAGAAAAATGCTAGTATACAGAAAGCATTTTTTTTTTGCTTTTTTGGAGGGGGAAAGCAGGGCAATTGGGTTAAGTGACTTGCCCAAGGTCACACAGCTAGTAACTGTGTCAAGTGTCTGAGGCTGGATTTGCATTAAGGTCCTCCTGACTCCAGGGCCAGTGCTCTATTCACTGAGCCACCTAGCTGTCCCAAGAATAAGATTTTGAGGTCATCTGGCACAATACCCTCCCTTCCTTCCCCCCCCCATTTGTTTATTTTGTAAAATTGAGGAAACAGGTCTCTCCTTATCTCTGAAATGAGAATAATAATTCCAACTCCCATCTATCTCCAGTGTTTTGTGGGGATACAAAAGAGATGCTATCCTATGAACTAGTTAAAAAGCACAGTGGGCGTGAGGGGGAGTTCCAAGCCCCAGGGAGAAGGAGTGGGTGGCACAGCAGGGGAAATTTAGAAGAAGGGAAAGAAAGCTGAATCCCCTGCAGGGAAAGAGGAAATCTCGCAGCAGTGAGGGCCACTCCCCAGTCGCTTTTCCCGGGCTGTTAACAACCCAGTCTGTAAATGCCTTTAACACCAGAATGTGGAGGGAGTACAGGGGCTGGTCATCCTGTTGTCATGGTCCCTTCCTGCTCAGGAAGGCTTATCTTAGTACATGCCCACTGTGGTAGGAGGCTGTGTGGACGGCACGGCACAGTGGGGGGAGCGGAGCTTGAGGTGGCTGACTTGGAAGCAAGTGGTGGTTGATGAAGGATCAGGGTGGTACAGTGGAAAGAACCCTAGGCTTGGCATCAGATGAACCTGGGTTCTAGCCCCACCCCCACCCCCTGTGTGACTCTGGAAGAGTTCCTTTAGCTCTCCAGGCCTTCTTTTTGTCCTCTTCAAATTAAGAAAGCAGGAGAGGCTTCCTGGAGAAGGTGGTGTCTGAACTGAGAACTACCGAAACAGGCAGGGATCATAGGCTTGCAGCCCAAGGGGAGTCCTTAGAGATGATGTCCCTTTTAGCTGTCAATCCTAGGATTCTTTGACTAAAGTTCAGAAGGATAATGACAGCAATATTCCCAAGGCACTTCCCTCACTGCATTTTCCCTGCCTTGGCATCAGCCTGCCCTGAAGAGACCCCTGAGGGGAACAACCCCAGAGGTGCTTAGGAAGAGCCAGCTTCTACAGGGGATGTCCTGGTGGAGTGGAAAGAGCTGGGTTCCAGGCTCATTCTGATACTGTCTAGTTGTGTGACTATAGACACATTTGGCTTTGGTGGACCTCAGTTTCGTCTCCTGTAAAATGGAGTAATAAATTCTTTCCTTCCCTTCCTCCCTGGTTCTGATGAACTGGGAAGCAGATCACAAGCCCTGCAGGGAAACCACAGTAGTTATGGGTAGTTTCACTCTGTGGCTGATTTCTCCTTTTCCTCTTTTTCCTTCCCCTTTTATCTCTCAGATTGGAGAGTAGAGCGGACAGTCATGTACTCACCACTGATCATCATGGAAGCTTTGCTCGGCTCCATTTTTTACCTGGGCTGGTCCTTAGGCAGTCTGGTGGCACCCTGCTCCTAGGGATTCCATACACTGGGGCCATGCAGCACAGACATTTGGTTGGCTTTAGTGCTATTGCAACTCAGAACTACCAAGCTCAAGTAATCCAGTAGCCTCAACCCCCTTATAGCAGGGACTACAGGCGCCACCATGCCTGCCCAGCATCTATATCCTTGATTTGTCATAATGATAATTTCATATGACCAACAAGGAAGAGCTAGTTACTGGTGTCTAACTGATGAGAATTCTGGAAAGAAGTGACCACTTCATCTTAGAATTTATGATGGAGATGAAAGCCAGATGTCCAATATACAACTGAGACTCAAGGAGAGCAGATTTTAACGGCTTTTGAGGAAGGATAAGTGACACTGCAAGTTCTAAAGGGCAAGCAAGGCCCATGAGAGATTAGATACTCTCAAGAATGAAAACATGAACAATTCTGAAACAGTGAAAGAACCAACATGGGAAACATTCTAAGTCTGACTCTCACCAACAAAGAGGAACTGGTTACTGGTAATGATGTGACCCTTGGAAAGAAATGACCACTCCACCTTAAAATTTAGATACAGAGGGAGACGAAGTGGGGATATATATGATCTGCCTTGCCCCCTAAATTTTAGGAGACAAGATTTCAAAGTGTTCAGAGGAAAGATAGGCTGGATACCATGGACTGAAATTCTACAGTGGAAGTCAGCCCAGGAGAGATGGGAGATGCTCGACAATACCGTTCTGAAGACACAAAGAAAAATTATTCCCAGGACAAAGAAAAAAGATGGAGTTGTCTTATGAGATCAATATGGATGTACAGGGAATTCATCAGTCAATTTCAGATTAAGAAACACATGCACAGATGATGGACACAAGGACAGGTAAAAGATGATGAATGGATGAATGAGTGAATGAATGAAAAAGTATTTATTAAGTGACTACTATATGCCAGATACTATTGGTGCTGGGGATATAAATACAAAAGTGAGGCAGTCCCTGCCCTCAAGAAGCTTGCATTCTAATAACACATACAGGGAAGTAGAGACTAAGAAAGAGAAATTGATCTGGGTAAGTGTGTATCATAGCAGCAGGGGAAGATGGCATGGTACCCAAAGAGGATGACAGAATGTGATGTGAAGCATTGTCTAGTACTAGCTTGATATAACTGGTTAGATGAGTCTTTCATTCACTTAATCAGACAGATCAGCCTGAGGGTAGAGTACCAAAGCTGAATGGATCCACTCCTCCAGGGAGGGGGACATGGTCTCTGGGATGCTGAACAGGGCAGGAGGATGTTGTTCTAGGTGGGGGAAAAAGGGAGTACCTGCAGGGCAGACAGCAAGATTCGAGGGGGGAATGACTGGATGAGATGTGATGAATACAGAAGCAGAAGCTGATCCTCTCAGCAAAGTGTCATCAGCAATAAAGCTGAGAAGGGACGTGAGGCTGGCAAGAAAAGCTAAGGATGAAGGGTTGGTTGTTGTTGGTTTGTTCAGTTGTTGAGGAAAAAGAGTATGATGCTAAAGGTAGATGAGACGATGATAACTGAAGGTAGAAAGAAGGCTCAGCTCTTAATTTGCTTGTTTCATTACCAAATAGAATAACTATTAGAATGGAAAACAGAGAACATCTACAGGTAATAGGGCACTGATACACAAGGTAAATAAGGAGGGAGTCAGTCAGTTAAGAAGCATTTAGTATGTGTCTATTATGTTTCCAGGACTGTGCTAAGTAACCTAAGTAAAGGGACACAAAAATGACCAAAGACAATCCCTACTCTCAAGGAGCTGATGTTTTAATGGGGGAAACAACATGCCAATGACTGTACAAAGAAGCTACATGCAAGACCAATTGGAGATAGTTAACAGAGGAAAGGTACTGGCAGTAAGGGGGATCAGGAAAGGCTTCCTGTAAAAGGTGAGATATTAGCTGGCATTCAAAGGAAGCGAGGAGTTGGGGAGGAGAAGGGAGAGTATATCATGCATGGGGAACAGCCAGTGAAGATGCTCCGAGTTGGGAGATGGTGTTTCAAGGAACAGCTAGTATCACTGGATTGCAGTGTATATGGTGGCGGGTTGGGGGGTGGGGATGAGGTGGAAGTGGGGTGTGTTAGGGAATAAAGTCTTAACTAGGATAAGGCAATTGGGGCTTTAGTCCAGGGCAGTAAAATGTCGAAGACACTGATAGCACTTACCCTCCTTCAGCAGCTGAAGAAACAACTGACCTTTCTTAACGCCTAGTTAGTGAGCTAGGCACCTCAATGGATAGAGTCCTGGGTCTGGAGTCAGGAAGACTCATCTTCCTGAGTTCAAATCTGCCCTCAGATACTCAATGCCTGTGTGACATTGAGCAAATCACTTAATCCTGTTTTCCTCAGTTTCCTCATCTGTAAAAAGAGCCGAAGAAGGAAATGGCAAACCATATCTTTTCCAAGAAAACCCTAAATGGGTTCGCAAAGGGTTAGACACCACTGAACAACAACAACAGTTAGCAAGATTAATTAGTTCAAATAGGAAGCTAGGAGACGATAACCCTTCTCCCCTCCTCACCTACTCCAGGTAGACTCTTCCCAGTCTAGCCTAACACTCCCTCCCCAACCTCATCATCATAGATAGCATTGAGCTCAGGGTCTCTCCCCACTCTTGCCTCCCAATTGCATTCGTCTTCAAAAATTGCTTTTAGGGCATATTTCATGTTGCTGGCAAGCCTCTGGTGGAAGTTGCTCTAGCTACCAAAATTGTTCCTTGTGATTCATACAGGGGGATGGTGAGAGAGCACTTAGCAGCTTCTGATGAGTTTAAGTTACCAGGCCAAGGTGAACTGAGTCACAGGACCCTGGAAGAATTGGGCATTTAGCTAATGAGCCATTTTCCAGGATCTTTGAAAAGTCATGAAAAGAATTCCAATAAAAATAAAGCCAAATGCTTCACTATTATCAGTGACCAAGTTCAGACCCAGAAAGGACTTGGGAAAATAGGCTGCCTCCCCACATTGAAGGTGGGGTGGGAGGAGGGTGAGGGGGACAGGATTACACATTTGTCAAGTACCTGCAATGTTCTAGGTCCTGTGCAGAGCACTTTACAAATGCCTCATTTGATCTTCTCTATAACCCTTTGAGGTTGCTATTATCCCTGTATTACAGTTGATGAAACTGAGGCAGACAAAAGTTAAGTGACTTGCCCAAGTTCACATAACAAGTAAGTGTCTGAGGGCTAATTTGAACTCAGATCCTCCCTACTCTTAGTCCCAGCACTTTATCTGCTACACCATCTAGCTACGGGTATGAAATATTGCATATACTGACAGCATAATAATCATATTAGCAATTTTATTCACATATGTATGTATGATATATTATATAAGTAGCAATACATGTATAACTGTAATTATATCAGTAATATGTTGGCTTGTTTTACTGAACAGCCTTTTCTCTTTCTTTTAAAATCTTTATTACAATGGACAGCTCGCTGGGGAGGAAGAGTGAAGGGATCAGTTTGGAGAAGAATGTGATACAAATGTAAAAAGTATTTTGTAACAAAAACATTCTTATAAGATCACGGAGTACAGGAATAGCACAGTCAGATGGAGCAGGGCCAATGTCCCTATTTTCAAAAAAGGGAAGAGACTAGAGTCCAAAAACTATAGGTCAGTGATTTTGACTTTGGTTCCTGACAAAATTCTACTTTTATTATTAGATTAATCATAAGTCAGCTTGTAGAAAAAGAAGGAGGAATTACAGAGTCCCAGAATGGCTTCAGCAAGAACAGTTTGGAGAGGTGGGGGGCTATGGGTAATGGAACGTTGAACATGCATACTTGAGGTCTCCAGTCACTTGGTTTCCCTTAAAGACCAAAATAGTTTTCTTTGTGACAAGAGAAGGCTCATCATGGGAATGAAAGAAGTGGTTAATCAATCAAGAGATGACTTGTATAAGAAACAAAAGGCTTGATAAAAAGGGTATTTAAATCCAAATTCAACAAACATTTATTAGGCACCTACTATATATGTGCTAAGTGCTGGAGATACCAATGATAAAAAGAAAGACAGTCCCTGCCTTCAAGGAAATTACAATTTAATGGGGGAAACAAAACACAAAAGGAGACAGGAAAATGGGGGGGAGCACCAGGGAGCACTTGGCATGGGGCCCTCTTGTTCCGTGGAGCTGGAACCAGGCAAAGCAGCAGATGCAAAGTGGAGTGAGCTGAGAGTCCAGTTTCTGCCATCTATAAAGGAAGGCATTGGGAGGAATTTGGTATCAATCAAGGCTTGAGTAAAATGAGACTAATTCCATGACTCTCTCCCCACCCCCACTCCCCCAAAAGAGAAGAGATTATCACATATCAAACTAACTTTGCTTCCTTTTTTGACAAGATAACCAAACTGGTAGATAAAGGAAATGTTATGGACATACTCTGCCTAACATTCTGTAAAGTGCCTGACCACCACTTCCATACTGTTATGTGAACAAGATGGAGAGGTGTGGGCTAGGAGATAGTACGGTTAGGTGAAGCCAGAACTGGCTGAATGGAGGGACCCCAAAAGGGGCATTTACAACGCTGTGTCAGCTGGGAAGGAGGTTTCTAGGAGGGCCCAGGAGTCTGTGCTGCTTTCACATTGTTCCCAATGCCTTGGGTAGAGGTCTAAAGGGGATGCTCATCAAGTGTGAATGATGTGGATCTGAGAAGTCCTCAGTATCTATCACAACCAATCCTGTCCTCTTTTCCTATTGCTATTCCCTTGGTTCAGGTCCTCACCACCTCTGGCCTGGATTGCTACAAGGGTTTACTTAGCACTTTCCCTTCTTCCAGACTTCTTCCCCACTCCCCTTGCTGTCTTCCATACTGCTCTCAGAATCCTCCTTTTCCCCCACATGATTGTGGTCATGTCTCTCCTCTGCTTTAGAAAACAAAACAAAACAAAACTTAGTGTCTTCCTATTGCCTTGAGAGTAAAGTTCAAGATCTTTTCACATTCAAGGTCCTCTACAACTTTTGCTACCTTTCTCTCCTTGTCTCAGTGTTTGACATATTTCCAGTCCGGTCCAAGGAGGGAGCTCTGCCCTTTGAACATGCCCTGCCCTCTACCTCCTCTGTGCCTGTGCCCAGTTTGTTCCCTGTGACAGCAGTGCTCTCCCTTCCTATCTCTGCTTGCTGACCAGTTCTAGGAAGGAAGGAAGGAAGGAAGGAAGGGAGGGAGAAAAAAGGATAGAAGGAATAAATACACTTTTGGCTCTCCAATCATACTGTACATATGTTGCTCAGTCATTTCAATTCTGTCCAACTCTTTGTGACCCCATTTAGGGTTTTCTTGACAAAGATACTGCAGTTTTGTCGTTTCCTTCTCCAGCTCATTTTAATGATGAGGAAGCAGGCAAACCAAGTTAAGTGACTTGTCCAGGGTCACACAGGTAGTAAGTTTCTAAGGCCAGATTTGAACTAAGAAAGATGAGTCTTTCTGATTCCTAACTCGGTGCTCTATCCTCTGTGCCACCTAGCTGTCTGTAAGATCCATCTGTAAGGGTCTTATGTTAGTAATATTATATATGTGTATGTATGTGTATACATATGCAATACATCATTATACATATCACATATACATATAACATATAATACACATGAATATTACATTGTGACATAAGATTGTGTCTTATCTAAACTTTGTCTCCTTCTTCAGTACTGGCGCAGTGTTCCACAAACAGTAGTTGCTGAATTAACGTTGTTTTTGAAATTTGTGATTCCACCTGAGAACCTGACCCCTGTGTATAGTGCAAATGGCCTTCATAAAATCTTAGAATTGTAGCATTTAATTGATGGAAGAGACTTCAGAAACCATCTAATTCTACCTCCAAATGAAAGAAATCCTCACTATAATATACCTGACTAGTGGCCCTCTAGCTCTGCTTTAAGGCCTACAAGGAGGGAGAGCCCAGTGCCTCTGGACATGGCCCACTCTTTCTGCTGTCCGGCTCTCTTTGCTAAGATGCTTTTTCTGACATCCAGCCTCATTGACCTCTTTGCAACTTCCACCCAGTGCTCTTGGTTCTGCTTTCGGGGCCAAACAGAGCAAGTAGGATCCCTCTTCCCCAAGATGGCCCTTCAAAAACTAAAAGGCAGCGATGGTCTCCCACCTCATTCTCTTCTCCACTCTACCCCATGCTCCATCTTTTCTTCTCTAGGTCACAGACAGGTCTTGAACTTTGGGAATCCAGCCCCTTGGCAAACTAAGGCCAGGACAGTCTGTCATCATACTATCTGCCCCACTGGTCTGAGGAAAATATAACAATAAGAATGATGATAATGATAGTATTAACTGTATTTCCATAGTGCTTTAAAATTTGAAAAGCATGCTGCTTGGGTCTACTATAACATTATGACTACTAAATATTGTTATTATCGTTAATGACAATAACCATTTCTCCCTCAAATTCCAGCCCTTCACTTTGAAATTCCATCCTGTCACCCTCAGAGTCTAAGCCATTGTCCTTGCCTTGAGGTGGGGTGGAACAATGACAAGGGAGGGGACTGCCAACCAGGGTGAAATAGAATGGGGCCTCCATGGGCCCTGAGATGTGAAGGAAGCTGTGAAAACCTAGCAGGAATTCTGACATACTGACAAATTGGGCTCTGGTTATACCACTGATTGGCTCAGCATGCCAGGTAGTGTAATGCAACTGCTTCAGAGAGTCCTGAGAGTAAGGGAGGGCAGTCTAGGGCTACCAGCTGACCCGACTTGGAACTGTCACCATGATGGGTTTGACAAAGGGGACAGCAGAGTGAGTGCTGCTCTTTTGTCTGACAGTGGGACAAGAAAGCAGGATACATGGGAATAAATGGTAAATGCCCACACCCTACTTATTTTAGTGTTTCATTACAGACCATTAAGTGCTATGAGTGTACATGAAATGGACCAAAGGCACCAATCCTTGCCATGAATATGCCAGCATTTCATCACAGTGATCCCAGTTATAGGCAGGGGCTTCAATAATCAATGTCTTTGTCAGGTGTACCTTCTTCTCCAAGTCATACAACAAGGTATTACTAACCACTGCAAGGCAATTGGAAGAAATAACTTTATCCTAAACCTAGATTAAAGAAAATAAAAGGTAAAATCCAGACACTAAAATCTTAAAAGGGAAATGTTGAAGAAAATGAGGTCATTAAAAAGCTTTATTTAATAAAACTCCAGAGATTATAATTAACATAAAAATAGATGACAAAAACAATACTGATGTCTTGAATGATGATGAAAAGGAGATGGGTGCGATTGCTAAATCTAATGGAGGTTGGAGTCAAGATGGTGGAGTATCAGGAAGAAATATAGCTGAACTCTTCTCCATGACTCCTCCACAAAGATCTAAAAAATCTACAGTACTGAATCTTGACTAGGGAATCCAACAAAAAGTGACAGTGCTTCTTTTTTCCAGTCCAGGTTGGCAAAGGGAGACAGATAAAGAGGTCTGCAGATTCCAGGGACAGGTTCTAGTCAAGAATGACCAACTGTCATTGACCGGTCCAATGCAAGGACTGAAAAAGGGCTAAAGCTAAACACCAGGGCAACAAGAGACCCAAAATGAAATAACTCACTTTATGCAGGATAAAGTAACAGGTGCCAACTAGCAATTCTAGTGCTCACTACCCAGGTCTGGGATACAGATCTGGAGTGGACTGGGGAGAGGATTTGTGTCTAGGGGTAGCATTTCAGGGTGAGGAGCAACCGCAGGCCCAAGTTTATGTACTAAGCAAAGAACAAGTTCAAAAGCAAGAAGCGTTGTGTGGCTCTGATGCCTCTGAGAGTCTCAGTTCCAGCCTTCAGTGCAGTCTGATGCCTGAAGTGGAAAAACCAGTGAAGAAAACTCAGATCAAAGGGTGGGAAATCTGTGGTTTTGTTGCTATGAACCAATAGAGCTTTCCAGGAGGTTGGGTCCAGCAGAAGTCTACTGAAAATCCAGCCATGGGTAAGCCCACAGGTATGTTGCTCAGACCCAAATGCAGGTCAGGAATTTGCAGTGCTCAGATTAGAATAATGACAGATAGACTTTGCTCTGGATCACACTACTTCGAGAACACTGAAAACTTTTCAAGTTCTCAGCTTGAACTGTTTCTAAGATGTTGGAATAGTACAATATTCTTTACTCCAAGAAAGTAGCAGTAAGACCCAAGAGGACAGAAACTTACCCCAGACATAGAAGTAAACAGAACCTGGCCCTAACATAAAGTCTGAAACCAGAAAGTAGGCTAGAAGAAAGAGCAAATAACAAGAAGAAGAATCCCACCATATAGAGTTATCATGGTTATAGGGATGCTTGAGACACAAACCTAGAAGGAAAGAATGACTCTAAAACATCTATAAGCAAAGCCACAAAGAAAAACACAGCTTAGGCACAAGTTCAACTGGAATTTCCAGAAGACACTAAGTAAGAGCTTAAATATATTTGTTGAAATAAAATGAGAGTGATAATAGGAAAAAATGCTAGTAGAAAAGAAATAAGAACTATGGAAGAATGAATTTTATATAAAATTTGCAGCTTGGGAGGGGGGGTGATGGAGGGAAGGGTGAATGGAGGGAAGGGCAGGGTAGGGGGGAGGGGTACGGGAAGCATTCATCTCAGTAAAGGGACAGGGACGGGGTAGAGAACAAAACAAGGGGGGGGG
>CM053594.1:60072792-60099485 GCA_028646575.1 Pseudocheirus occidentalis
AGGAGAGGAATAGAATGAGAGGAATATAGAAGAGGCAATGGATAACTGTTACAATGGAGGGGAAGAACAGGAAGGCAAAAGGGAATGCGTCAACCTTACTCTCACTGAATTTGGCTTAGGCAGGGAATGACATACACTCTAAATTGGGTATCTTGCCCTATAGGAGAGTAGGGGGGAAGGGGATGAGAGGGGGGATAATGGAGGGGAGGGCAAGTTGGGGGGAGGGTTGTTAGTAATACACACTTCTGTAAAGGGACAGGGACAAAGTAGAGAATAGAACAAGTAGGGGCAGAATAGGAAGAAGGGAAATAGTCTTTCACAATATGTCCATTGTGGAGATGTTCTGTGTAACTACACACATATGGCCTGTATTGAATTGCTTGTCTTTTCAGTGGGAGTGGGTGACGAGAGAGGCAGGGAAAGAATCTAGAATTTAAAGTTCTAAAATCAAATGTTTAAAAAATATATGTATGTGTGTGAAGTTATTATTATTATTTACATGCAACTGGAACATAAGATATACAGGCACTGGGATAGGGAAATCTATCTTGCCCTGCCAGAAAGTCAGAGGGGTGATGGGGGAGGACATAGGAGAGAGCAGATTGGGGGAGGGGGTAAACATGGGATCATTGTTTTGGGATGGTGGGTAGGGGGAAGGCAGGGAGAAAATTTGTAACTCAAAATCTTGTGGAAATGAATGACGTAAACTAAAAATAAACAAAAGTTAATTTAAAAAAAAGAAAAATCCATACAATATTATGAAATATGGGATCCATCACCCTAAGGCAGCTATAGAAAGATTCATTCTTCTTCTCAGAAAGGAGGAAGAGGATTGATAGAAATAATCAGAGTTCATTGTCAACAGGTTAAACACTTTTAGAAACACTTTTTGAAACAAACAGACATCACCTAACTAAGCAATAATGAAGGTAGATAATGAGCATACATCATTAGATTTGTCGACTGTAACATAAATTGGTTTGCCTCCAGATAGAGCCTATGAAATGGCTAAAATCCGAGAGGAAGCTAAAGGTGCTCCATGGGTAACATTCACATGAACTCACCCAATGGTATGTTGACAAAGAAAATTCAAATAAATGGCTGAGTTATATAGATTTGTTTATTGAAACAGAGGGCTGTATCATAGCAATTTAGGGTTGGTCCATCGGAAATTACAGATGAGTTACCCTTAAAGTACCTAGACTTACCGATCAATGCAGATTATGTAAGAAAATGGTAGAAACTGTATAACATATCAGTTTTAGGCTACAAAAATTTAGTAGCTATCAAATGCCTGGGCAAGACATGACCTGGGAGCTAGGATTATACACCAGAAGCTTGAAATCTTTTACAGATAAATATTATGTCCATACTATAAACACAGACATCAAAATATTCTTGAGAATTCAAACAATAAACTGGACTAGAATCAAACTATTATCACAGGCTGGTCTGTTGCCACAATGAACAGGACATGACTGTTGATAGAAATTTAAAAGAATATTTTTTTAAACTGCTCTCTCCAAAATGACCAGGGATCTCTTAATTGTTAACTCAAACGACCTTTTCTTAATTCTCAACCTTCTCTACAATATTTTCCCTATGCTGTTGTTCAGTCATTTTCAGTCATGTCTGGCTCTTTATGACCCTGTTTGGAGTTTTCTTGCAGTGTTTTGCCTTTTCCTTCTCCAGCTCACTTTACAGATGAGGAAAATGAGGCAAACAGGGATGAGTGACTTGCCCAGGGTCACACAGCTAGTAAGTGTTGGAGGTAGGATTTGAACTCAGGAAAATGAGTCTTCCTGATTGCCAGCCCAGTGTTTTATGCACTGCTCCACCCCAACAACTAATCACTGTCCTCTGGATACTCTTCTCAAGGTTTTCATGACACTATCTTCTCTTTAACCTATCTCTTACCTGTCCTACTGCTCCTCCTCAGTTTCCTCTGCTAGATCTTAACCCGTGTCACAACCCCTAACTGTGGATGTCTCCTTTAGCCCTGCCCTAGGTTGTCCTCTTTTCTCTCTGTGCTATCTCATTTAGGATGACTCCGTTATTGTCTGTATGATGCCGATGACTGCCATGTCTATAAATCCATCTCTCATCCCTCTCCTGAGTTGCAGTCCTGCATCACCAGCTGCCTACTGGACATTTTGAATCGGGTGTCCCCCAGACATCTCTAAGTCAATATGTCCAAAACAGAAATCATTATTTTCCCTTGCAAACACAACCTTCTTCCAAACTCCCCTCTTTCTCTGGAGGGCATCACCATCCTCTCAGTCATCCAGGTTTGAAACCTTGGTGCCATGTCCAGCTCTTCTCTCTCACTCACCCATACATCCAGTCAGTTACAGTTACTTGTCATTTATACTTCCACATCATCTCTTCATCTCTCCCTCTCTTTTCACTCATACACACGTTTCACGCAAGTTGTCATCTTGGTTTGGGACTTCATCACATCTCCCTTGAACTATTATGATAACCACCTTGGTCTCCCTGTCTTAAGTCTCCCCTCACTTCAATCTAGACTCTGCTTAGCTGATAATATGATTTTCCTAAAAATGACCTGCCCATATCACTTCCCTACTCAATAATCTCTAGTTACCTAATTACCCCTAGTATTTTAACTCAGGAAGGTCAGTCTAGCATCAGATATAAACTCTTCTTTTCGGCATTTAAAGATCTTTATAAACTGGCCCCATTCTATTTTTCCAGGTTGCTATTCTCCAGGCATTCTGCAACCCAGCCATAGTGACTGACTTAATATTCCTTATACAGGACAGGCAGAGGTTCTGTGTCCCCAACACCTAGCACAGTAAAATGGCACATAGTAGGCACTTAATAAAAACTTGTTGATGGATAAAACTAAGTTTTTTTCTTCATGCCTTTGCACTGTGTTTCCCTTATGTTTGAAATGCTCTCTCCTTACGTCTGCCCTCACAGAATCCCTGGCTTCCTTCAAAAGTCAGATCAAATACCACCTTCTGTAGGATGCCCTTCTTGATTTCCCCTGATTATCAGTGCCCTTTCTCAGTGATTATATTCTATTTGCTCTGCCTTGTATATATGCATGTATGCATGTATTATATTGATGTATATAGATGTATGTTTGTATACATATATATGCCATTAGATTATAAGCTTCCTGAGGGCAGGGATTGTTTTTGCCTAGCTGTACCTAGCAGTGTCTCGCACATAGTACGTGCTTTTAAATGCCTGTTGATTGATGCTTAGATGTTGACATACCAAATACTCCTGATCTCTAAGCTTCACGGAGCAAGAAAACTTTCCAAAGATGAGGACCTGGGAGAAGAAACCAAAGTCAGATAGGAACAAGATACCGTGCATGTCATCCACCTGCTCTGCCCGCTCTGCCTGCTGCTGAATTTGTCCAGAAGATGCTTTTAGTGAGCCCACCAAAGAGGAGCTGACATCCCAATCCTTTTATTCAATTATAGAAAGAAGTCCTTTTATCCAGCTGTACGACAGATAGTCTGCAGAACATTAAATATGAAAGAGTAATAACAGGACAGAGACCTCTCCAGGACCCAGTTTCTATCCAGACACTATTATAATAAATGAGAAGCATAATAATACTAGTGATAACAACAACAAATTTATATACTCTTTTTAATATTTGTTTTGCCCTAATCTCACAACACTCCTGCAAAGGAAGGAGTACAAATATATTTAGCTCGATTTTGTAAATGAAGACAATGAGGCTCGTACAGTTTTAATACTGTATCCACTAAGTAATTAGAAGAGGTGGGATTCAAATCCAGGTCTCTTGATTCAATGACATGTTACTTAATCTCGGTAGGGTATTCATGACAGTCTTTTGATTCTTCTCTGATGAACTCTCTATCAGACTCCTCTTAGCAGTACACCAGTCCATCTCTTCTTTTTTCAAACTCATTATACCACCATTGGATAGAGTGTTGGACCTGGAGTTAGGAAGATCTGAGTTCAATCCAGTCCCAGACAATCACTAGCTATGTTACCTTGGGTAAGTCCCTTAACCTGCATCCATTTCCTTTAAATGAAAAATCAGGGTAATAATAGTACCTTCCTCTCAGAGTTTTTGGGAGGATCAAATGAATTAATATTTGTAAAGCATTTAGCACATTCCTGGGTATAAAGTAAGCACTTTAACAAATACTTGTTTCTTTCCATCCTCCCTTCCTCTCTCTCTTCTTCCTTCCTTCTTACTCCTTACTTCCTCCCTCCTTTACTCACTCCTTTTCCTTCCTTTCTTTTTCCTTTCTTTCTTTCTTTCTTTCTTTCTTTCTTTCTTTCTTTCTTTCTTTCTTTCTTTCTTTCTTTCTTTCTTTCTTTCTTTCTTTCTTTCCTTCCTTCCTTCCTTCCTTCCTTCCTTCCTTCCTTCCTTCCTTCCTTCCTTCCTTCCTTCCTTCCTTCCTTCCTCCTCCCTCCCTCCCTCCCTTGCCTTCCCACTTCAGTGCCTAGTAGTGTCAAGTACAGAATAGGTACTCGAAAGCCTTTGTGGTTACACTGGATACATTCTCTTGCCTTGGCTGATGATCCTTCCCTCTCCTGGTTCTCCTCTTACCTGTTTAGTAAGCATTTTTGTCCACCCAGGGCTCTGTCCTGGGCCATTGACTCTTCTCTTTCTAAGTCTTATCCCTATACAGTCTCATCAGTTCCTGTGGATTCTATCATCACCTCTAAGCGCATGACTCACAGGTCTATATATTTGGATTTAATCTCTCTCCTACCCTCCAGTCCCACACCATTACCTGCCTGCTGGACATCGATGGACATCCCATCAACATCTCAAATTCAACATGCCCAGAATAGATTTCATCTCCCCCCCATCCAGACCTCTTCCACACTTCTCTATCATCTCCTCATCTTTTCTCACCCAGCCACCCCTTCATTTCAGTCATCTCTCCTTTTAATAGCCTCCTAGTTGGCTTCCCTGCATCCAGAGATCATCCAGGCTCTCCTCTCTCCAATCCACATGACTGCCAAAACCCTCTTTCCTCCTAAGGCATGAATGTAACCATGTCACTCTCCTGCTCAAGAATCTTCAGTGGCTCCCTATTGCCCTAGGATAAAATATTAATTCCTCAGCCTAGAATGTAAGCTCCTCCATAACCTGACTCCAACTTACTTCTCAAGACATTTCCTATTACCCTACCTCCCCCCTTCACATATTTTTCACAGTCAAACTGGACTATCAGCCATTTTGCCAACTTAGCATTTCGTCTTCATTGACCATTCATTCTCAGTGACTGTGCACCATGTCTGTAAAGTAGTCTCATTAACCCAGATTTAGTCAGATCTAGTCAATCTGCATTCAGATACCAGCCCTGCCACTTAATGGTCTGTATAACCTCAGGCAAGTCATTTCATTTCTCTAGGCCTTGGTTTCCCTGACTGTAAATTATAAGGTTGGGCTATCTGCCTAGATGTGGCTTGGTTGGTATAGTGAATAAAGCACCTAGCTTGGAGTCTGGAAGACCTGAGTGCAAATCTAGACTTAGATGCTTATCAGATGTGTGACCCTGGGCAAGTCACTTAACCATGGTGTCCCTCAGTTTCCTCAATGATAAAATGGGTATAACAATAGCACCTTGTGAGGATCAAATGTGACATTTGTAAAGTGCTTAGCCCAGGACCTGGCACATAGTAGGCATTTTAATAAATGTATGTTTTCTTCCTTCCTCTAAGGTCCCTTCTCGTCCAGAATCTATGATCCCATGATCTCTGCTTCAGAAACACTGCCTAAGACTTTCAAGTCTTAATTCAGGTGCCTGCCCCATATGAAGCCTTCTGGGATCCCCAGAGTTATATGTACTCTGTCCTTCCTCAGTCTACATTATCTGTGTATAGGATACGTCTCTCATATACAATATAGTCACTCCCCTTGTAGGCAGGAACCATTTCCTTTTTGTCCATGTATTGCCAGCACTTGGAACAGAGCCTAGGGCAGAGGTGGGGAACCTGTGACCCTGAGGCCACATGTGGCCCTCTAGGTCCTCAAGTGTGGCCTCAAGGACGCAGGTTCCCCACCCTTGGTTTAGGGCATAGTGGACACCTTGTTCCTTGAGTTAAGTTGAATGGAATTGCATCAAACTGAAATGGCCTCATTACTTTTGTCCAAGGTACCTAGTCTTATAACCCTGAGCTTGGCTCACCCTCAATTTTCACGTAGAGTGTATCTTACTCTTCATCCGCTGAACAAATATCGATCCTGTACATGCCATATGCTGACCCAGTGCTTGGTGCTGGGGATAGAGAGACAAGAAAAAACAAAAACAAACCAGTTCCTGCCCTCAGGGAGCTCCCATTCAACAGTCCCTTTAAAGTCACTCCCAGTACCTCAGACAGCACCATACGCACAGTAGGCACTTTGTAAAGAAATGTTTGCAGAATGAATGAATGATGCGTGTGAACATGGTCTTTTTAAGAGAGATTGTTCTTTATGTGATTCCAGGTTAAGAGAGAACTGGAATTCTTGGTTCTTCCTGATCAGTCCATTTACCTGTATTGTTACCAAGATGCCAAGAACATAAAGTCAGCTCCCAGTAAGAGCAGGTCTAGGGAAACCACCATGTAGGTTCAGGGTTGGATGAAAGGAATGCTTGTTTATAGATCATAGCTTTAGATATGAAAGAGCTCTGAGACATCCCATGGTCCCCCACCCTTGCCATTCTACTGATGAGGAAACAAGACCCACTGCTGATCCCCATCTCAGTGACCTGACATCATCTTCCAAGGTCCTAGCACCAACACCTTCCTGACAGCTGTGGGCATCTGGCTTGTGCCCGGGCCCTGTTTTACCACAACCACATTGACCAGGCCTCGGCCCTCTTCCCAACATGCCAGGGACCAAAATGAACTTATGTGTCTTTAAGTGCTTGGGGATCCCTGCAGCAGGCGCCACAATAACCCTGAGGTTGATTATTAATTGATGCTAATTAATAAGTTGTATTCATAAAGCTAGCAGAGGCCCTAGGGGCTGGAGCATCAACAGGAGGAATGTGTAAGAAATCCAATAGCCTGGTGAAGAACACAGACAGTTTAATTGCCTCCAGGGAGGCCCTGCGCCTTTGCTAGCTCAGACTGGCCGTCTGCAGAGGCTGGAGAACAGCCCCATTGAATGGGAGGAAAGACTAAGGCACTGATCAGGATGGAGTCAGACAAATGAAAGGGCTGTTTGACCACTCAACTGCAAAATGACCTGGGGTGGGGGAGGGGTGGGGGTACAATCAGGAGAATTTGGAGCAAGAGGATATAGGCTCAAAATCCCAGACTTTAGTTTTCTCATCTGTAAAATGGGAGGGTGAGCTAGGTAGCTTCTAAGGTCCTTTCTGTCTCTAAATCTATGACCCTATGTTATATGTGCATGTGTATGCATTCATATTTATGCTTATAAAAAGCATTATTTATACATAAAATATATACATAAATATGATATATAAATACAAATGTACATATCAATTAATAAAATTTATTAAAGCACCAGCTATGTGTGGTAGGCACTGTCCTAAAAGAAATATTTCCAGCCCCCAGGATCCAAAGAGCAGGGCTGCTGGGCCTGGTCCTCTCCTGGGAGGGAAGAGGGCGATGGGCAACAGGTCTTCAGAATTTTGAGTTCCAAAGGGGAGGAGGAGTGTCCACAGGGATGGAGCACAGAGAACCAGGAATTTAAGATGTCTCTGTTTCTCTTTGTTTGCTAATAAGAGGGTCATAGGCCTCAGACACATACTAGCTTAAATGACCAAGTCATTTAACCCTGTATGCCTCCCTTTCCTTATCTATAAAATGAGTTGAAGGAAATGGCAAACCACTCCAGAATCTTTGCCAAGAAAACCCTAAATGTGGTCACAAAGCATTGGACCTGACTGGAAAAACAATTGAAATTTCTTTTTAGGACAGTTAGGTGTCACAATGGATAGAGCACTGGACCTGAAGTCAGGGAAACTCATCTTCCCGAGTTCAAATCCAGCCTCAGACATTTACTAGCTGTGTGACAGTGGGCAAGTCACTTAACTCTGCCTTGGTTTCTTCATCTGCAAAATCAGCTGGAGAAGGAAATGGCAAACCACTGTCATATCTTTGCCAAGAAAACCCCAAATGGGGTCATGAAGTAACTAACTGAAAAGCCACTGAACAACAACCACTTTCAAGAGTTTACATATAAGCTACCTGAATTAAGATATAAAATCAAGTCCAAACCCTCTCAAGTATGGTTCCAACAGACATACGTGTAAAGAAAGGATGATCAGGGAAACATTTATAAAATTTCAAACACATACCAACGGACTCAAAGCTACAGGGGACAGGGGAGTTTTTATATATGTCTTTTTTTCAACATCACAAAAGATATCAATAAAAACTCATTTAAAACAACAACCACAACAACACAAACAAGAGGGTAACGTTAGACAGAGGTAGACTGTTGTAGTCAGACCAGACGCTGTTCTTGGCATTTAAAGCTCTTTACAACCTGGCCCCAACCTACCTTTCCGGGGTTATCACACATTGGCCACTTTGTGCACCAGGTCGGCTTATGCTGACTTTCTAACTGTTCCTGCCTCACCACATACCATCTCCACTCTCTTTGTTTTTGCACAGGCGATCACACTCACGTACACTCACATCTGCCTCTCAGTTTCCTTTAAGACTATGCTCAAATTCTGCCTTCTATGTGAAGCCTTTCCCCCATCCCCTCCCCAGTGCCTTTCTCTACCCCATCTCCTTGTATTTATTGTGTGTGTGTGTCTCTCTGTCTGTCTCCCTGTCTCTGTCTCTCTGTCTCTGTCTCCCTGTCTCTATCTCTCTGTCTCTGTCTCTCTGTCTCTGTCTCTCTGTCTCTGTCTCCCTGTCTCTGTCTTCCTGTCTCTGTCTCCCTGTCTCTCTGTCTCTGTCTCCCTGTCTCTGTCTCTGTCTCTGTCTCCCTGTTTCTCTCTCTCTGTCTCCCTGTCTCTGTCTCCCTGTGTCTCTGTCTCTGTCTCCCTGTCTCTATCCCTCGGTCTCTCTCTGTTTCTGTATCTCTCTCTATATATATGCAGATGTTGTTACCCTCCAGCTAGATTTTAAATTCCTTAAGGTTTCCCTTTTGTCATCCCCCAGTGCCTGCTGTGTGGTCAGACCCTTAATAAAAGATACTTGTTTGCTAACACACATGAAGATCCATGCAAATGTATGTGCTTGATATACACATAGTAAGTCATATGCACCCATTAAATGGAGACACACAGAAACACTTACATAATGGTAACACAAGGAGATTGCCATCCGGACATACTCTCTCCATCCCAAACATACACACACACACACACACACACACACACACACACACACACACACAGAGCATGTCTCAAGGAATATTATCTACTGTGGCCAGTTCCTCTGGCCCCCTATACACACTTCTACAAAGAAATCCCCCCTGGCTTCCCTCATATCCATACACAAACAGCCTGGTCAGGCCTGAGCTGGAATTCTGAGGGCCCATCTCCTCCTCAGCAAGGGCAGCAGCTGCCACCTCCCAGGAGCCATTTTGGCATCTTCCCTTGGCCAGAGAAGAAGTGGTGCTGGAGGCCTGGCGCTCTGAGTAGAAGGAGCCAGCTGGGCCCAACATGCCATCTCTCCCCATTACTCCGTGCCTCCCACAGCTAAGATACTGTGCATCAGGGATCAGGTTACCCAAATATTTCAGGCCTTCCCTCAATGAGTGAATGAGTAAGGCAGGAGGCCTTAGCAGCTGCTGGGAGCTGGGGCTGGCCCCACGGGGAGCATGGTGAGCAGGCCATGGTGCCCTCTCTTTGCTCAGCCAAAGAGTATGTAAGCAGAATCTCAGGCTCACAGTTTGTTTCCTGGGTGCAGGCTCTCTGTTCCTCCGCCTCCCTCCCCCTTCTCTTATTTCCTTCTCTCTTGTCTGTCAGCTGCTGGAAGAGCAGGGGAAAGAGAGGAGAGACATTGTCATGCCTAGTTCCATACTCAATGAGCATGTCTATGCAAATATGGATGCAGATACCTCAGGGCATCATGACAGACAGCCTGGAATAGAAGACAGAGAGGGCCTCCTTGGGATTTAGGAAGACATGTTCAAATTCCACCTCGGACACTTACTTACTGGCTGGGAGACCACAGATGAGCTACTTAACCTCTCAGCCTCACTGTCCTGATGTGCAAAATGGAAAGAACAATAATCATAGTAGCTGCCTCCCAGGATTGCTGTAAGGATCAAATACCTTATATCAAATGCTCCGCCATCTTTAAAAGACTACTTAAAGGTTAGCTGTCATCATCAAGGGATCATCATGGACCTCAGAAGTCTACTCTAGCCTTCCCCTTTTACAGATGTGGAAATTTAGGATCTGAGCAGTTTGGGGCTTTGCCCAAGGTCACGTTGGCAGCAGAGTGGGCACGTGAAGCCAGGTCCTGAATTCTTTCTACGCTGCGCTGATTCCTGGGGCCAAGAGTCAACTTCCCAGGGTCT
This sequence comes from Pseudocheirus occidentalis, assembly GCA_028646575.1. NCBI lineage: Eukaryota > Metazoa > Chordata > Mammalia > Diprotodontia > Pseudocheiridae > Pseudocheirus > Pseudocheirus occidentalis. The sequence goes on from CM053594.1 coordinate 60,083,261, forward strand.
GGTGAAGTGGCTGAGCCAGGGTCAAGGGCTGGAGCTGGGGCCTGGCCCACATAGGCAGATTCCCCCCCATTTATTGCAGGAATGCTTTTCTCCAGCCACCCCTGAAAGGCTGAAATAGCAGCACAGGCCGAGTTCGCCACCTGGGGGCCGCCGGGGAGAAGTGCTCTGCCCCAAAGGCCAGAAAATGAAGAACAGGAGGCCCTACCTATTCCACATATAGCTTCCCCACCAAGCACTAGGGCTGGGTTTTGTAAAACAAACAAACAAGTCAGATTACAAGGCAGGATTCCTGGGCTCACGTTCCCCATTTTTCTGGGTATTCCAAACACAAACTACGGCACATGCTTATAGGAAGAATAAATATTTCACATCTGCTCACTCCTGAAGACCCCAAGGAAGAGATATGGGAAGTGTTTGGAGATCCTTAAGAAAAAAAGTTGAAGGGGTGGCTAGGTGGCTCAGTGAATAGAGCACCAACAGGCCCCGGAGTTGGAGGCCTGGGTTCAAATCTGGCCTCAGACGCTTAACACTTACTAGCTGTGTAACCTTGGGCAAGTCACTTAACCCCAATTGCCCTGCCCTTCCTCTTCCAAAAAAGGCAAAAAAAGAAAAAGAGTTGAGGCAATGATATTATGAAGGCTCTTGGGCCCACTTGACTGCATTTCAAGTCCACATATAGGACCTCAGACACTTCAGCGTACTCAGAGTTTTAGTACCAGGGACTTCCATACCTTGGCATATACACCCTTGCATGGACACATAGCCACACACACACACACATACACACACACACAGGCATGCACGCACACACACCCAATACATATTCCCTGGTTTCAGGTACACCACCACAGGTATCCGCATGTATCCTTGCAGATACATAGACCCTTATACACAACAGACATATACACCCTTGCACAGACATGCTCTACTGGAGAGACACAAAGTGACAGTCATAGATACACTCAGACAGACAGACACACACCCGTACCCCCACCCAGAACCACAGGCCCCAGGTACATACACCTTCTAATGATGCAGTCAGACACCTCCATACAAATAGACATACACAGAGCCTTGCAGCCCACCCCTGCCCCAAGGCCTCCCCTCACCCCCCTATACACATACACACACACACACACACACACACAGAGCCCTTTCACAGAGAGAGGCCAGCAGATAAATAAATGCCCTCAGGTAAGTCAATGCCTGAAAACCTGCATTTGCTCAGGGAGACCCTAGAACCATAAATACAATCCTCCTCTCACTCACACACGCATTTGCCTCCAAGGGGAACCAGGGATATTGACTCTAATTACTAACCAAAGTGGCATGTGCAGTGGAGGGGAACTCGCGAGTGAGCAGACCGAAGAAAGCTGCATTGGCGAGCCCTGGCAGGGCTGGGGGCTGCGAGACTGAGAAGTGTACAGGGGGAGGATTGCCAAGCCTAGACTAAGAGCAGTAATAAGCCACAGCAACAGCCCGGGGGGACCCACAGGACTAGGAGGAAAGGAAGATCTGTGCAGAGAGGCAGCCTGACCCATGCTGGGTGTATGGCAGGAACCCTGGAGTCCTAGATCCCAGATCCTGGAGATCCCTAGGCTGAGGAGAGATCTATCCTGGCTCAGGTAAGTTACCCCAGATCCCCTTCCCACCCTGCCCTTCCTCCAGCCCCCAGTGACATTCTCGGGGACAATGCCTAGGAAAGGGGGGCAGGGAGGAGGAGAGATCTGCACAGTGGGGTAGAAAATGCTCGTAAGTGGCTAGCCCCTCCCCCCAAATTGTGGTGTTCTGGCCTGGGCCCCATCTACCTGTATCTCCAGACAGGGGGCAGCAGAAACCTAGGAAGGGAGGTAGATGGTGGCAATTGAAAAACCAGCCAGGTTGCCCTGGCTCTCTGAGAGCCCTCTGTCCCCAGACTCTCTAGAGACTAACCCAGAGCAACCCACAATTCCTCGCCTTCAGTCTTGTGTCGGGTATCTTACCTTCCAAACTGAAACTCTAATCATCCCATCCTACTGCCTCCCAACACCAGATCAAATTAGCACCACCCGCTTTCTTCCCCAGCTGTCACTTAGGAGCTCTCTGTGTAACCTTGGACAAATTCCTTGTGCTCTTGGCCTCAGTTTCCCCATTTATAAAACGAAGGGGTTAGAGTAACCAGAGGCTCTTAATCTGGGACCCGGAACTTCTTTTAGTATTATTATAACTGTATTTTAATACAGATGATTTCCTTTGTAACCCTATGCATTTTACTTTATGCATTTTAAGAAATTATTCTGAGAAGAGGTTCCTTAGGCTTCACCGAACTGTCTGTGGGGTCCGAAACACAAAAAGGTGAAGAATTCCTGGACAAGATGATTTCAGGGATCCTTTCAAGCTCTCAATCTGATGTTTCTAGATCTTGCTTGTGCTTGAAATAGATGGCTGTCTCCTCTCCCCTTCTAGCTAGCCTGTGCCCCATTTTGGAAAAGCCTCCCTCCCTACGATCCAGCCTCCTTGCCCCTGCCTAGGGTTTCGTTCCTGGCTTAAGCTCCCCTTGGCCAGACAAAAGCCCTGCAGGCCCCTCAGGCGGCTGTCACCCAGTTGCAGGTTGCCTTGGCAACCTCAGGAGCTGTACCAGTCACCTGCCCGACTCCTTTGGGCCCCGCCCTGGTCGGAGAGCCCCACTCCCAGCAGCAGGAGCCACTTGAGTCCTGTGCCCGCTTTCCAGCAGTCTCCAACCCCTCCCCCTTTCCACTCCCCCAAGCTCCTCTGTTCTCCCTCATTCTTTCCTCCCCACCCTTGCCCCAATAACTGCTTGACAAAAAATAAAAAAGCCAAGTAGGATGTGTAAGGAAAATCAAGAGCTACTAGTTAAGCTCCTGCGCTCCCTGTGGGGTCCCTGATTTTCAGGGGGGGAGTCACTATAGGGAGGGGGGTCAAAAGATGTAGAGGCTGAGGATCTAGGTTTGAGCTCCTTCTCTAACATCTAATGTGGGACCTGGACCACTCACCCCCTTGGGGCCTCAGATTACTCAGAAATGAAGGGGCTGAGCTACAGCAGAACTTCTGAACCTTTTTGGTGATATTCTGTGGACCCCTTCTTGGAATAATGTTTCCAAATGAATAAAATGATATACATAAGATTAAAAAGGACATTTATTTTATTGAAATAGTTGCAAGAACATTTTTAAAAATAAGCTCATGGACCCCAGGTTAAGTATTCATAGTCTGGATGGTCTCCAAGGTCCCTCACAGCTCTGAATCCTAAGAACCTATGATGGGGCAGGGCACAGCTGGGGGTTCAGTGCCTGGGTTCCCCAGACAAGTGTAGGGCCTGGGGAAAGGCATTGCCTGAGGAGAGTGGAACACCAAGTTGCTGCTAATTACAGTTTCTGAGGAACAGATATAATTACTGCCTAGTGAAGGGTTAATTACCACTAATTGGTCTGGGGAATTAGTCAATTCTCCCTCCTTCATGAAGCCAAAATATTTACCCTCCAGAAACCCCTCTCCTTTTCCCCCTCCCCCATTCTTTTTTCTTCTTGGGTTTCCCTTGTGCATTTCATTCATAGGATCCTGATATTTGGAAGTAGAAGGGACCAGGAAGATCACAGAATTACAGCTCTAGAAGTGGAAGGAAACTGGGAGGTCATCGAGTCCAACCTACTCATTTTATAGATGAGTAAACTGAGGCCCATAGAGGAGAAAAGCTTTACCCAAGGTCACACAGCTAATAAATGACCAAGTCTGTATTGAAATGCAGGTCGTCTGACTTAAAATTCAGCGTTCTTTCTACTGTACCTCACTGCTTCTCATATCATTTACCTGCATATCTGGTTAATGCATGTCAGGATTAGAACTCAGGTCAGAATCACAAAATCAATCACCAAATTTTAGAGTGGGAGGGGACCTCACTGACAATTCAGTTTACTATCCCATGTATCACATGTACAGATGTATGAGACTCACTCCTTGCCTATCCTCAAGGTGCTTACTTTCTAATGGAGGAAACAAAATACCCCCCATCCTTCCCTTTCCCTCCCCCCTTCTCACTCCCCCTCTCTCTCTCACACACACACACACACACACACACACACACACACACACACACACACTTTTTGGAGGCAATTGGGGTCAAATGATTTGCTCAAGGTTACACAGCTAGTAAGTGTGTGAAGCCAGATTCTAACTCAGGTCCTCCTGACTCCAGGGTGAGTGCTCTAGACACTGTGCCACCTAGCCACCCTATGCCTCACATATATGAACAATTAACTTCCCTGTTGTTATTGCCATGAATTTCAAAAGTGCATTTTTTTATTGATAGCTTCTATTTCATATTTCTCAATGGATCTCTCCCTTCTTCCTCTCTCAGAGAACCATCTCTTATAGAAAATAAAAGTAAATGGGGGCAGGGGATGGGTAAATAATTTAGCAAAATCAGCCAATATATTTAAAAAGTCTTACATATCCACACCCATATTCCCCCTGCTCTGCAAAGAAGTATGTGTGTAGAGGGTGCCTTCCTTTTGGACCAAGTTTGATCATTATAATTTTACAGTGTTCAGTTTTGATTGGTTTGTTTCTGTTCCTTCCAGTTACATAGTTATATAATATTATCCTAGTTCTGCTCCTCAACTTTGCATCAGGTCATCTGGGCCTTCTCATGCTTCTCTGCAATCATCAGATTCATCATTTTTTACAACAGCCTTGCATCATCATCATCATCATCATCATCATCATCATCATTTTATAATTGGTGATTTGATAGAGTTCAGCTGAACAAGGGATCACAGTATATCCAAATGGCCAAGGAAGGTTTCAAGGAGGAGGCAAGATTTGATTTAGTTGGATTTGGACAGGCCAAGATAAAGAGCATGACCAAAGAAATGAGGGGAACGTGCAGGGTACCTTTCTGGATGCTCTATTTAGATAGGACAGAGCCATGAATGCCTGTGTCCTTAGATCTGGGTTCAAATCCTGGCTCTCTTACTACCAGACTGATCTTGAGCAAGTTCCTTTCTTAATCTTAGGTTTGGTTTCTTTGTAAAATTAGGGGATTGAACTAAATGATCACTAGATGCTTTCCAGCTTTAAATCCTATGGTAAATGCTTTGGTTCTTTGGGGGACCCATGATATTACAGGTATGGATACTCCCTCCTCTACAAGAATGACTTACAAACCCACCACCACCTTTGTTTTTAATTTTGTGCTATTCTCATCTGAGCCTTCTCAGAAACCTCACCCTGGACAGACTTTCATCTAGTTCTTTAATATTTCAGGAATACCAGTGTTCCAACTGGACCATCCATTCATCTTTTCATCCACCCATCCATCCATCCATCCATCCATCCATCCATCCATCCATCCACCCATCCATCCATTGATCCATCCATCTGTCCATCCATCATTCCTTGTTCTTATTGTACTACTGCCCTCTCTCCTCTGCTAATCACCCAGGTCCTCCATGACATGTTCATGTTCCCTCTCACATGTCAATCCTATGACATGCTTCAGCCTCTTAAATTTCATGATGTGGCTTTCTACTTCCCTTTTGTAATTTGTTATTTCTGTTCTTCTGAGATTGAAGTGTTTGATGATTCCCAACTATGCAACATGTCACTGAGAGACTACATTTATGAAAAGATGGACCATGGTGGCAGTGAGCATTGTTCTAGACACAGTGAACATTCCTAAAGGAAGTCATTTCCTAAAAGTTATCTGGTCTTATCTCCTCTCCTCAGTTTTTCCCTGCTGCCTAGCTCATTTGTTGTACCTGTCCAAGATCAACATGTTATAGGTTCTTCATTCTACTGTGTAGTAGAATCTGGACAATGGGCATTTTTCATCCACTTTGTTTTTTCAGTAGTGGAATGGTTGGATCAAGATTATGTAATTTTAGATGTGTTGAGTATGGGCTACCAGTGGGCCAGACTGGTAGAGGAATCTACTAAGCAGTTGGAGATGTGAAATGCTCAGAGATCTGAATTTGAGAACCAACTGCATCCTTTCCCACACACATTTTTGGATAAAACAAAACTTCATTGCAAGGGGCAGCTAGGCAGCATGGTGGCTAGAACACCAACCCTGGAGGTAGGAGGACCTGAGTTAAAATGTGGCCTCAGCCACTTAATTAGCTGTGTGACCCCAGGCAAGTCACTTAACACCAGTTGTCTCCCCCTCAAACAACAACAACAGCAACAACTTCATGGAAGACACAAATGATCCTATAAAAAGCAATCTCATCAACTGGGAAATGCCTAATTACATAAGGCAAGAATGGGGAACCTTCATCCTCAAGGCCACATGTGGCCCTTTTTATTAAGGGGAATTGTTCTGTGAAGTTTGGATTCAGTCAAAGGGCCACACTTGAGGACCTGGAAGGTTTCATGTGGCCTCGAGGCCAAAGGTTCTCCACTGCTGAGGTGTTCTCCAGTGTCCAATCCGTGCATCAGTGGAAAGAGCATTGAACTTGAAAGCAGAAGTTACGATTCTGCCACCTTGGACAAGTCACTAACTCCTCTGGGCTTGTTTCCTCATCTGTAAACTTCAGCTCTGAATGTCTCTTGTATGTACTGATTTGCAGTATGTTTCTGCCCCCCAAGAACGTAAGCTCTCTGGGAGCAGGGACTGTTTTTGCTTTTCCTTTGTATCCTAACCACATAGAACAATGCTGGTACATTGTAAGCATCTATTTAATGCTTGCTGGCAGATTGTAAATTTGTAGATAGGCCAAACTGACCCTAAAGTCCCTCCCAGCTCTAAAGTTATCACTATGACATCCTTCTCACTGTAGAGTAGCTCACTTCTGACTTACTGAGAAAATAAAGGCCATCTGTTGTGAGATCTTCCCTAGCCATGCCACATCCCCCATTCTCCTTTCCTTTCCTCTAGTTGCCGAGAAAGAGGAGGCCCTTCTTGCCAAGCCTGGGGCCCTCTCTTTGTGCCCTTGATCCTATCACCTCCCATCTCTTCTAGGAGCGTGCCTCATCAATCTTTCTTTCTCTCATCTTCAGTCTCTCTTTATCCACTGCTCCTTTCCTGCTGCCTACAAACAAGCCTAGACCTTCTTATTCTTAAAAAAGAAAAGCAGTTCACTTGACCCTGCCTCCTCCTCGATCTATTGTCCTCTGTGTCTTCTTCCTTTCACAGCCAAACTCCTAAAAAAGAGTCAAGGTTTCATTGCCTACATTTGCTCCCTTCTTGCTCATTTCTCAGCCTTTTACAATCTGGCTTCTGATATCACCACTGGATTGAAACTGCTCTTTCCTGAGGTTACCAGCTGCAAAACCCAAAGGCTTTTCTCAATCCTCAAACTACTTGACCTCTCTGTAGCTTTCAACACTGGCAATCCCCTTCTCCTTGATGCCTTCTTCTCCCTTGGCTTCTGTTAACACAGCCCTCTCTTGATTTTCTCCCAGCCTCACATTGAAGGTCCTTTACAATCTGGCTCTTCCTAAACTCTGCATGCCAGCCTAAGTGACCTTGATAGCAGTTCCCCAAATGACATATTCCATTTCTTGCCTTTGCAAAGACTCTCTCACATATGCTCTCACTTCCCCTTTACCTCGCTACCTCTTAGAGTCTTTAACTTCCTTAGAAGCTCGGCTCTTTTCTCTGACCCCCTAAAACTAATATTAGGAAAAAGCTGTTCCCCAGATGACAGCATCTCAGGGGGTTCAAGTCCTCTTCTCAATAAATAGTTCAAAAAGATTTATTAAGCACCTGCTATGCTATGTGCCAGGCACTATTCTAAGGGCTGTGGAAGCAAATAAGAAAAAGAGTCTGCCCACAGGGAACTTACAATCCAATTGGACAAGAAAGCTGAAAAGAGCTGGGCAGGGGAGGTCCTCTGGTAGGTCTGCTTCCTTGTCCTTTTCTTCCCCATTCCAACCTCCTCTTCTTTCCTCCAGTTTGGCTGTGGCACCACCCCCTGCCATCCCCTGGCTATTGTCATCCCCTCTTCCATCACATGCCTCTACAGGGGTGGGGTGAACTTCAAGGGGGGAGGCAGGGCAGCAACTCTGAATGGGTTAACTCATTCAGGAACAGAGCAACTCACAGCCAAAGACTGGTTGGTGCAGGATCAGCAGCCAAAGTGACTCATTGACCAAGGTGGTTGGTTGCTGTTCTTCATTCTTGAAGAGGACCAAGATGACATCACCATGCTCAAGTCAAGTTAAGGTGTGTCTGACTGTGGCTGATCAGATCAATACAAGCTTGGAATGCTCTACCATAGGCTGGCACATAGTCTGTGTGAACATTTGGGGAGGGTTCTCCAAATTTGCGCATCCTGCATTTCCTTCTAGCAGTTTCAGTTCTGCTTTGCTCATAGACCACAGCACCTTCTCTGATGTGGGAACACCATGCTGAGAGGTCCTGTGTCAGTGTCTCCCATGTCACGCAATCAGTCCCAGAGTTCTTGAGAGAGACCTTGAGAGTGTCCTTGTATCGCCTCTTCTGACCACCATGTGAATGCTTGCCCAGGGTGAGTATTCCATAAAACATTCTTTTTGGCAAACATATGTTTTGCATTTGAGCAACGTGGTCAGCCCATGAGTTGTGTTCTCTGAAGCAGAGTTTGAAGGCTTGGCAGTTTAGTTCGAGTAAGGACTCAGTGTCTGTTAACTTATCCTGCCAGATGATCTTCAGAATCTTCCTGAGGCAATTCAAATGGAAGTGATTCGGTTTCTTGGCATGGTGCCAGTAGAATGTCCAGGTTTCACAGGCATACAAAGATGAGGTCAGCACAATGAACTGCAACTAGTACCCATGTTCAAGTTAACCCAAGTACACGGTGCTTGTCTGCTCTCCATCTATACCTCTCACTCTACCAGCTTCCCTCTGTTGAAATGGAGTGGCAAGATCACTGGACTGGAGAAACCAGGTGGCAGAGTAGGCAGAGCTCAGGACAGGCAGTCAGCAAAACAAGCTCAAATCCAGCCTCAGAGGCTTACCAGCTGTGTGACATTGGGCAAGTCACTTAAACTTTCTCATCCTCAGATAGTAATAGTACCAACCTCGCAAAGTTGTTGCGAGGATCAAATCTGGAAGCAGGTTACTTTGTAAACCTAAGAGTACCGCTACACACCACTACACACCACTCCTGCTACTGCTACTACTATTGTTATTTAGAATCAGAGGACCGGAGTTTGAATATTAACTTCTTTGCCACTTAGTAGCGATATAACTTTGGGCAAGCCCCGTCCCTCTCTCTGTACTTCTGTTTGCTAACCTGTAAAATTATTAGATTCTTGTTGCTGTTCAGTTCCAACTCTCCCTGATCCCATTTGGAGTTTTCTTGGCAAAGATACTGGGGTGGTTTACCATTTCCTTCTTTAGCTCATTTTACAAATGAGGAAACTGAGACCAATATGGTTAAGTGACTTGTCCAGGGTGACACAGCTACCAAGTGTCTGAGCCAAATTTGAACTACTGTCTTCTTGACTCCAGACTTGGCACTCTGTCCACTGAATCACCTAGTTGCCCCAGGATTAGACTGAACTCTAAAGTCCTTTCACACCTATAGGATTATCAGTTAATAATCCTATGTTCTTATACCTCTTTTTTCTTACATTCCTTCCTGTCTTCTGGTATATAATAATTGTAAAAGGCTTAGCACAGTGCCTGGCACAAAATAAGCACTATATAAATAAATGTTAGCTAGTTCTCCTCTCCTCTCCTCTCCTCTCCCCTCCCCTCCCCTCCCCTCCCCTCCTCTCCTCTCCTCTCCTCTCCTCTCCTCTCCTCTCCTATCCTTCTACCTTCCCTGCTCTCTCTCTCTCTCTCTCTCTCTCCTCCTCTCCCTGCAATCTCAAGGCCCCTTCTCTCATACCCCCTGACACACAGGGTCAAGAGGAGATTTTGCCCTACTCCTCAATTCCTACTGCCACTTTCAGTCCCTCTTTCTGCCATTGCTACTTGGTAACTGCTTCTTCCCCTTTAAAATTCACCCTGTCCTTTCCAGAGCCATGATGCTGTCATCTGTGGACTTCCAGGCCACTCCCTCTCCTCCCTAATGAGTTCAGTATTTATCTCATGGTCTTCTTCTGTACCCTAACCCCCCTCTTTCATATACACTGGCCCCCCAGTACTTCAGTTTCCTCAACACCCATGACCCGTCTCCAACCTACCTCAGCCATGCATAGAAATAGTCACACCTCAGATGCTCCCCCTATACCCCTGTCCCCACTCCTCCGCCATAACTCAACTAAAGTTGCTCCAGAATCCCTAGCTCCAGCTCTACTGGTTCCCCTCCCTCTCCATCTGAAATTGCTCTTTTCCTCCTCAAATTACCTTGTATTTACTTACCTGTGTACATAAGACATTACAAACTGGCCTGTGTGCCAGTTCCTCTTACACCGCACTCTAGCTCCTACCTCACTCAATAGCTTTACACTGCCGCCCCCACCCCTGGAATGTGCCCCCTCTTTACCTCTGCCACTTAGAACCCCTGGCTTCCTTTACAGCTCAACTCAAGCACTCTAGGAGGCCCTTCCTCATTCCCCCAGCTCCTAGGATCTCTTCTCCAAATTATCTTGTATTTCTGTTTTCTGTTCGCAAGCATCCATGACAAAGTAGATAAGAGAGCTGGCCCCTGAGCCAGGAAGACCTAACTCTGACATATATAGTCTGTGTGACTGTGGGTCAGTCACTTAGCTTTTCTATGACCTAGACAACCCTGTAAGACTCTAAGTTGAAGAGAAGGTGCCAACTTGCCTTGGTAGAGGGAATTTCCTTACCGAGGACTTCCCTAAGCCACTGAAGTCACAGGTTCAGTTTCTACCCTCCATATTTTCTGTTTACTTATGTGGTACATGTTGTTTTTTTCCTGAAGGAATGCAAGCTCCTTGAGGGCAAGCCAAGTTTCATTTTCTTTTTTCTTTGTCTTTTGAATCCCTATTGCCTTGCACATGGAAGTCACTTAACAAATATTCATTCAGTGACACTAAACTGGAGGTAATGGGTAGTGGGTAGAAGTTGCAAAGAGGAAAATTTAGGCTTGATGTAATAAAGCCCTTCCTAACCATTTGTGGGGGCCACTGGGTGGTGCCATAGTGCACAGAGCACCAGGCCTGGATCCAACAAGACTGATCTTCCTGAGTTCAAATCCAGCCTCAGACACATAGTAGCTGTGTGACTCTGGGCAAGTTACTTAACCCTATTTGCCTCAGTTTCTCCATCTGTAAAGTGAATTGGAAAAGAAAACAGCAAACCACTCCAGGATCTTTGCCAAAAAAACCCCAAATGGGATCCCAAAGTGTCCAACACGACTGAAATGACTCAACAACAAGGGCAACCGTTAGAGTTCTCCCATCTTGCTATGGGCTGCCTCAAGAGGAAATAAATAGGCCTGCTCTGTGTCAGTAAATATACTTCAGTGACATAAAACCAAAAGTCATCAATATGTTATTTTTGGACAGGTCTTCAAATCAAGGTTGGGCCACTGGTCAGGTGTGCTGTAGAAGTAATTCTTGTAAGAGTAGAGGTTGAACCCAGTGACCCCTAAGGTCCCTTCCAATTCTACTATTTCCCAATTCTGTCGATTTGGAGGCTGGATCTCTGAATTGGTCGGGGAAGAATAGAAGGATTTCCTTTGGCAACAAGGGCCTCGATAAGGATGAAGAGCATACACTGGTAACAGACCCAGTGAGCAGGGTTAAGTGATCCTCTCTCCCTCCATTCAACTGCATAGAAGAGTGGGTCATGGGCTCACTCTAGGGACAGAGTTTAGTAAGGCCCAAGTGGCAACAGGACAAGAGAGCTAAACATGTGAGAATGGTTAACTATAGGGTTAAGATTGGGGAGGGTGGAAAGTGAAACCACAGCTGAGGTAATGGCCTGGGAAAGTACTAAGGGGTAGTGCTAGAAGCCAAGGTAAGAGCATGAGGACTAAGTGTAGGGTTAGGAGAAGTGAGGCATAGGGAAGGTGGAGCTTAAACTAGTCTAGGCTTCCTTCCTATTGGGAGATGGCTTTGCCCTCTCCCCATTTGGACTCCCTTCACTATTAAGCCCCCCTTGAAGAGATTTGGCTAGCCTGGCTGACCTCTGGAATAAGATCCTTTTCAGCCCTGAAGTGTCCAACATTCATCCATAGAAGTGGGTGTTGAGCAACATCCTGGGAACAGGAAGCCCAGCCAGCTTCTCTCCCTCCTTCCCTCCTTCCCTCCATCCCTCCCTCTCTTCCTCCCTCCATCCCTCTCTCTCTCTCTCTCTCTCTCTTTCTCTCTCTCTCCCTTCCTCCTGCCCCATGTCTGGGACCCCTGTTCCTACCAAGTATTCCAGCTACTGAACTGGTTTAGAATGCCTGGGAGTCAGGCTAAGCCTGGTGGAGAGGGTACTCCAGGTAAGGCCAGGAAGCAGCTTGCATTCTCATTCATTCATTCGCTCAGTCAACAAGCATTTAAACTCCCACTATGTGTATATACTACTCTGCTAGACTTAGGGGGAGAAAAGTATAACCTGATGAGGACCTATGACAAAACTAACAGGCTCCTGAGTCTTTCCCTGGCTTTGTCTCTGCCTCTCCTGGATCACAGGATCAAGAACTGGCAGGAAGCTTAGAGGTGATCTAGTCCCTCATCTCCTTTTATAGATGAGGAAGGTGACATCCAGAGAAGGGGACACCCTTGCCTGAGGACACACACAGGGTACACGACAGAACCAGGATTCCAGCTAGACTCCAAACCCAGTTTCCTTTCTGGATGCCACCCTGCTCCTACCCCCCTGACATTCAGTTCCTTTTCCTGGAATTCTTCCTCCCCAAGAAATGCAATCATATGTTTTTGATTCCTTTGTCCTGAACTCATGTGGTGAGAGTTCCAGAGCAGTCAGGCAGCTTTATGAGGGAAGGAGAATAGAGGCAAGATGGGGTGGGAGCAAGGGGCGAGGAGCTGGATCTGCTTCTATCCAAGGAGGGGAACCAACCTCAGAGGAGATGGGGGTGGATGGATAGCTCTGATTCCACAGGGCTTTACAATGACTCCCATTCTCTTTGCTGAGGCCAGGGACGAGGAAAACCTCTGACTGATGCACACACAAGGTCTCTTTGTCTCCTGGCTTAGCAGCTGTCCATTCAAATTAAATGTAAGAGTTAGATTAGATAATTGCTCTCCAGATCTTGCTGTGTATAGAAGTCCAAGCTACTCTGGGGAGAGATCTAAAGTCTTGCCTTCATGTAACTTATGGTCTAGTATTAAAAAAGCCCAGACTCTTTAAGCTAGAAGGGATGTCCAAGGGCATTGAGTAGAATCCATGCCCCTCAAAGAGTGCCCTATACAACACAACCAATAATTCTCATCCTCTTGCAAGTAGACTTCCAACCCCAATCAACTTAATGGCAATTGCTCTCCCAGTGGTTACCAATGATCTATGAATTGCTAAACCTATGGCTTTTTCTCAGTTCTCTTCTTTCTTGGCCACTTAGCAGCATTTCACACTGGTGACCACCCTATCCTTCTGGATACTCTCTCTTCTTTGGGTTTTCATGAGCTGGAAGGGAACTCCAACTCTAAATCTAAGGTTTGCACTAGATGTCCACTGAGGTCCCTTCCAACTCTCAAATTCTTAATTCTGTGAGATCATCTAATCCTTCTCCCTACCATCTTAAAGTTGATGAAACTGAAGCCTAGGAAGGGAAAGTGACTTACCCAAGGTCACATAGCTAGTAAGTGGAAGAGCTGGAATTCAAACCCAGGTCCTCTGTTTAGAAAGGGAGCAAGGATTCTGAGGTCCCTCCTGGGGGACACATGAACACATCTTACTAGATAGAACCCACAGTTAGAGAGAACAGACTGCTAGACATTTGTGCATGGTGGTCTTTGATCTCTGATCAGGACTGTCTCCTCCCATACCAGTGCCTAAGCATCCAGCCCACCACTGGCAGCCTCCCCACCCTCCTTTTCTACCTCCCCATTGAACTCCAGCAGACAATAGAAACCTATCTCCCCAACCCTGAGACTCTGGCCCTTGATTCTCATCTCTGAGTGCTGGTAACTCTTCCTGAACCCAAGAACAGAAGACAGAGCTCCAAATAATTATAGCTGACTGAAGCTGCCTAGCAAGGATCTCCCCTTGACTTCTTGCAGCAATGAGGCTCCAGGTCAGGGCAGTAGGGAAGGAAAATCATTCTAAGAGCTTGAAGAGATCTCAGAGGACTTAATTCACCTTATCTCTGAGCAGGGTCCCCACCCCCCAGCCCCCAGTATCTCTGGCAAATAATCTACGCTTGATGATCTGACATAAGAAAACCTCTGCCTCCCAAGGCAAGTCATTTCATTTGGGCTCAGTTCTAATTAAGTCTTTTCCTTTCTTTGAGCAAAAATCTGCTTCTCTGAAACTTTTCTCTCCACTTGCCCCCACTGCTTCTTGTCCTGTCCTCTGGTGCCCAATCTTTCAAATTCTTGAGGACAGCTCTCATGGTCCTCTCTTCTCTTTTCTTTTCTTTCCAAAGGCTAAATAAATATCCTCAGTTCTTTCCCCCAATCCCCAGATGTCATCCAGTCCTCTTACTACCCTGATTGCTCTTCTGTGGATTTGCCCCAGTTTGTCATCCTTCTTACTAAAATGTGGTGGCCAGAACCAAACACACAACTCTAGATGTGGTCTGACCTGTCCCTAGGCATCCCTTGCCACAGGCCCTGGGAGATACCATCACCCAGCTTCCAGATGGGTGTGTCCCCATTTTCTTCAGAGATGCCAGATCCAGTGGCAGCTGTGCCCTCCCCATCCCATCCCCACTCTCCCAGGAGGCAGGCGGGGAGGGAGACAGGCAGTTATAAGGGAAAGAGTACTGGATTTGGAGGCAAAAGACTAATTAAAGCATTTAACAGGATGTAGAGCTGGAAAAGACTTTACCTAATCCAATCCTCACCCATACCCCCACTTTTTTTTTTAAACAGATGAAGGAACTAAAGTCCAAAGAGAAGTAACTTTCCTAAAGTAGGATCTTTCCCAAAGGATTTGTGTTCTGATTCTGGGTTTGCTACTTACAGTTTGAGTGGACAAATTTCTAGGGCTCAGTTTCCTTTTCTGTGAAATGAGGAGTTTACGCTAGTTGCTCCCTAAGGGTTCTCCTAGAAATGATGTCCTTGGCTGACAGGGAAGGGGGAAGAGAGCTTTTTGCAAAAGTTCGAGTTGAAATGGCAACCCTTTCTTCTTTCCTCTGTGTTCCAGGGCCCAGAAGCTGGCCCTCATGGAGACCAGATTTAATCTCAGAGACTGACTCACTGCTCTCACCCACAAGCCAAAGAAAAGATCACCCTTTTGGGTTATTAGCCACTGAAACTAGACTCAGTCTATGTGAGCTCAGGACCATTTGAAATATACCAGTAGACTGAAAGCTCTGGTCTCACTGTAGACTTGAGGTAATCAGATTTAGAGCTGAAAAGTACTTTGGAGATCATCTAATCCAGCCCTCCTCCCATTTCACCGGGGAGGTAACTGAGGCAGAGGAAAGTGAAGTGACTTGCCCATGGATCCTACAGTTAATAAATGTTAGAGCTGAGACTCGGGCTGAGACCCTCTGATACCAAGTGTGGTGCTCTTTATTCAGGAAGGTTGTGGCTCAAGCAGCAATACCAGCAGTGACTCGTCCCTCATTGCCAGTCTTCTTGTCTGACATTTGGGGGGAAGTCCAGGGACCCCCAAGGTGATCACTGTCACGAAACAGCCTCAGCAGTAGCCCTGGGTTAGGATGACAATCATTCTGAGAGAGACTGAACACAGCTAGACCTCCTCTGGGTGGAATGGAAGTGGTCCCATGCTGTTATTAAAAGGAAATCTCAATTCGGGCCTCACCCTGGTGAATTATAGGCAAACTCAGGAAATAAGACAAAAGGAGTTTATTGGCACCCCAAAGCATCAAGCAGTTGGAGTGGGGCTGCTGCCAAATTCCAACTCCAAGCTGCTTTTATTAGGAGTAAAACAATTTACGTTTGAGGGAAAAACAATCCAGACTGGTAGACCTTTCAATAAGGAAGTGGGATTCATGTCTCCATAGTTTTTCCCCATTACAGTATCACTGGGAGATGGGATTAGCCTTCAGGTGATGGGGTTAGTCCTAAAGGGACTGAGCCCTCTCCTACAGGCTGACTGAGCATCATACCTGATGAGGTGTAGGCTCTGGGACCCCCCTCTTTTTGAGTTCGCCTTGATTTTTTGAGGTACAGCCTCTGGGAAAGTAAACCTTCCCAGGGAAAACATTTGCCTGCGGTCATGGGCCTTGAGATGTGGCTCTGCCCAAGT
>CM053594.1:60099985-60125322 GCA_028646575.1 Pseudocheirus occidentalis
GGGGGTGAGTCCAAGAATGGGGAACCGGATCTTTGGAGGGGATAGCAGGGAGGTGGGCCCAGCAGGCGTGGTGGGGGAGTAGCTGAAGAGGGAGGAGCTGTAGCTGGGCCGCCGGCCCTCCTGGAGCTCAGCAGGGGAGCTCAGAGCCTTCTTCTCACATTCATAGGCATACAAGTACTTCATGTACTGAGGGTGAAAGCTTCGCTGGTGATGGATGTCGGCAGGTTGAGGCCCTTGGTGATCTCCCTCCAAATCTTCTTGTTGATGATCTCCACCAGGCCCCCCTTCTCAGTGACCAGCTTGTAGAGCATGTAGAGGTCCAGAATCTGGTGCTCTCACAGAGCTGGAGGGAAGATGGGGTCTTATATACAGAGGAATCTAGGGGTGATCTAGAGGAGGAGCCTGGGGAGGGTCTTTGGGAGGAGGCAATGAGGTCAGACTCCAGTAATGAGTTTAGGGAGGAACTTCAGGTGGAGTTAATGAGGTCAATGTAAGAGTGGATTGATATTTTGATAGGCTCCAGGGTGGGAAGCAGATGTTGTAATTTCAATGCATACAGTTTTTAACAGATATAATTTTCTAATTTTCATAAATGAAGGAAATTAATCTTAGACAAAACTCACTCTTTACTATATTATCCACTTTAAAGCAAGTACACTCCGTTAAATATTAAACAGTTTTCATTGTTACTACATTCTTTTAACAGCTTAATTCATAGTCTAACAATATCCAGATTAAAAGAGAAGTTACTTTTCTTTTTTGTGTGTGGCTTTTTGGAGGGCAATTGGAGGTAAATCAAGGTCACACAGCTAGGTTTTGTGATAAGTGTCTGAGATCATATTTGAACTCAGATCCTCCTCACTCCAGGGCCAGTGCTCTATTCACTGCTCCACCTAGCCTCCCTGGAAGTTACTTTTCTAATGGCATTTCTGATAAAAGAGTTTCCCAAAAAATCTTACAATATAAGAGAAAAATTTAGAAACACAATAATGACATACAATATCATGTATTTAAAACATGAAACAAAATATTACTAGCAGATGACATCAGTTCAGTTGATTGCATTTCCAAATTATTTTACATAGAAAACCATTCATTTTTATCACCTTTGACAGCCTATACTGATTGTATTCAAGACCAATATAGAGTACCTAGATTACTAGCATTTTTTACATAGCACTGGCCAAGTGCCAGATATATTGTACTAAGCATTCTACAATTGGGATGTTGGCTTGGTCCTCAGACAACTCTGGGAGGTAAGTGCTATTATTTACCCCTTTATAGATTAGGAAACTGAAGTAAACAAAGGTGAAGTAATTTGCTTCAGGCCACACAACTAATAAATTTCTGAGACTGGATTTTTACTCAGGTTTTCCTGATTCATGCATTTTCTAGCATGTTTCCTTAATGTCAAATAGCAAATGTACTTTGCATTAAGTTCTGATTTAGGATCACAAGGATCAGAACTGATGGGGTACAGGCTCTGGAAAACTCCTTGAACTCTGATTGAATCTTTCCACTCGATGAGGCAGGCATTTGCCTGAGGCCATAAAGCCTTTCGTTACTGCTAGGCCCAAATTTTAATTACTCTTAACCTAGCCTAGCTGTCCATTGTCCAGCTACTCCCCACCCTTGATCCTATCAAAATATCTATATCCAAATCTGTTACCCTAGAACTAGCCTAGCCCTCCATTGTCTGTCGTCTCCTGGTAGTCTTCAGTTATTTCCCACCCTTCATCTCATTACTGGAGTCTGACCTCAATCCTCAAGACCCTCCTTAGACTCCTCCTCAAGACTCTCCCCAAATCCTTTTCTAGATCACCCCTAAATCCTCCCATAATCTTTCTGTATATAAGATCCATCTTGCCTCCATGACAGGGCTGAGAGTAATCTAGCATAGACATGCTGTGTCAGATTATTCTGACCACTTGTCATTACAAGTTTCACAGATACTTAGGCTCCTTAAGAGTCTTCCCATTATGGCAAATCTTTAATAAACTTTGCTTTACTTTGGCTGAGCGAAGACTTGAGTCAAATCCACTCGGGCAGGACCTGGTGTGTTGATATTTTGGCCTCAAGCACCCTTAAATCCTCAACACTAAGTAAGTGTCTTATCAGACACTTTTAAAAAGTGAGAAAGAGAAAGGGATTAAGTCCTCGAACAATTCCAAGTCCTATGAATTCTTTTATAATTTTAACTTGATTTGGGGAAAAGAAGGTACTGAAGAAGTCATTCAGTATTTGCCAGAGTGGCATCAGGCAATTCCCAGAAGCCCAAGAAGAATAGGGAGGAGTTTTTATGTGGCAGGCTTACATTCCCTTCCCCTCCCCTTCCTTTTGGAGTTCCAAAGTAGTAAAGATTAAGGCTACACCCCTGGAATGGTCTTTTAAGGACAGAATACTGTTTGTCTAATCTTGCTAACTGGCATTTCTCTGAAAGTTTCTTAAATTTTTCTTATCTCGATGGAATCAAACACTTCTCAAAACTCTTAGCAAACTCCAAATCTATTACTTAAACTAAGCTTTCACTCTGTACTCTTGATTCTTCATTTCTCCTTTCTTTCACTTCTTAAGTCTAGCCCATTTTATTTCTCAATCATACTCATCTAATATTTCACTGAATCCCTACTGTACAGTTTTCCTTACACAATATTACTTTATACTTCTAGGGTTGCTTAGTCTATTTCAATTTAGGTGGTTTACCTACTAAACCTAAACGATTAAATTCAGGTAAATCGTTTTAAACTAGCTCCTGCTTACTCTCTAATAGTTTCTATTGAATATCCCTATCACCATCCAGGAAGAGGAGATAGAATGTTTACATTTCATCTTAATCTGAGAACCTCCAAAATCCACTATTATGCTTTAGCAGTCACAATAATTTGGAATTTTACAGTAAAGATATTACATTTCAGTCACAAATTAGAGTTTCTAGTTTATAATGCCACAAATTGCTACAGACTGGGAGCCAAGATTCCCTTCCTTCTTATCTGAGTCTCTTATCTTCTTCCCCAATTGAGAAAGAGAGAAAGGGAGGGAGGGGGAGAGAGAGGGAGAGAGAGAAAGAAGAGAAAAAGAGAGAGAGAGGGGAGAGAGAAGAGAGAGAGAGAAAGAAGAGAAAAAAGAGGGAAAGGGAGAGGGAGGGAGAGAGAAAGAGGAGAAAGAGACACACACACACACACAGAGACACAGAGAGAGAGTGTCTTTCTGAAGGCTTTGAAAGTTCTACAAAAAGTTTCTATTCTTTCCTTTCTTTTTCTTTTGGCTGATCAGGTTACAGGAAAAAGTCACTTTGGATTTACCAAGACACAAAATACAGACATTACTTACAACATACTTAACATTACACAAATAAAACACTTAACACTTCAAGTTCAAAAGTCCGGTATTTATTGCGCCAAATTTGCTTCTTAAGTACCGATTCTGGGCCAGACTGAGTTCTACCACTCAAGTTTTAGACATTCTCCACTGAACAGGTAGTTTTCCCTTTTCCCAAGCTTATAATAGCTTGCCTTAGTGGGAGTCAACAGGAAGTTTACTCTGTGCTAGTTCCATATCCCTTTGCTCTTATAGTAGCGGTTCTCAACCTGTAGGTTGTGACCCCTTTGGGGGTGGAACAACCCTTTCAAGGGGTTCACCTAAGACCATCAGAAAACACAAGGCTGATTACCCTCTAAAAGAGTCCACTACAACCCAAAATTTAACAAAAGTGTTGTATGATAGACTCACCGGGTGATAACTATGCCAAAATTGTTAAAAGAAAATCCTAGTTTGGGCCTCACCCTGGTCAATTAAAGGAAAACTCATGAAATAAGACAAAAGGAGTTTGTTGGCACTTCAAGGCACAGAGCAACTGGAGAGGGGCTGCCATTGAATTCCAAATTCTAATTGCTTTTATTAGACAAGAGTAAAACTATTTATTTGGGTAGCAAGGTAGCACAGTGGATAGAGTGCCAGGCCTGGATTCAGGATGACTCATGTTCTTGAGTTCAAATCTGGTCTCAGACACTTACTATGTGACCCTGTTTGCCTCAGTTCCTCATCTGTAAATTGAACTGGAGAAGGAAATGGCAAACTGCTTGGGTGAACTATGCCAAGAAAATCTCAAATAGGGTTCAGAAGAATTGGACAGACTGAAAAACTACTGAACAACAACAAAAAAATTTATATAGGAGGATAAGACAATCCTGATTGGTAGACATTTCTCTATGAGGGAATAGAGTTAGTGCATCCTTAGGTCCTTGACATTAAAGTATCTTTGGGAGATGGGATTAGAGTTCAGGTGATGGGAGTAGGCTGTGGAAAATGAGATTAGTCCTATAGGAACCAAGCTCTTTCTTGCAGGCTGACTGAGCACCTTACCCAAAGGTTGAGCAAGGTTAAAACATGACCCATGGGGGTCACTCAGACTGATTCTATCCCAGTAGCTGACTTTGTGCCCCATGTGGGCCAGTGAACCCTGATGGTGCTATGACAGAGGCAGTGACAGAGGAAGGATGTGCATCAATGGGTGATTATACAGAGGAGGGGATTCCCCTAGACTTTCCTCCCTGCATCAGTCTCTACCCAAACAGCTCAGCAAAAACTCCAGCTAATGGCAAGGTATAGGGAGAAATGCTGTTAGTATCAGGTTCTGCTTTAGTTTGCTAGAAACTAATCCACCCTCCCACCCCCCAACCACTGGCACAAGTTGGAAACAATACTGATGGGGTATAGGCTAGGAGGAGGAACCCCACTGAATCTTCCCACTTGATCTGGCATTAGCTTGAGGACATAAGCCTTCAATTATGACTGTGACTGAGTCTGTTACCCTTAACCTAGCCTAGCCCACCATGGTTTGTTACCTGCAGTTGTTTCCCACCCTTGATTCCATCAAAATCCCATTGTCTGGGTTTATGAAGTTTGACCTCAGTCCCATCAAGATCCTCCTTAGACTCTTCCCCCTCCTCTTCTAGACCACCCCTCGATCCTCCCCATAGTCTCTCTGTATATGAGATCCATCTGGTCTCCATGAAGGTGCTCAGATGCAATCTAGCTCAGACTCACTCTGTGTCTGATTGTTCTGGCAGCTTGTCAGTACAAGTCTCTCAAGTACTTAGGCTCCTTAAGAGTCACCCATTATGGTGAATCTTTAATAAACTTTGCTTTTCTTTGGCTGAAAGAAGGCTTGAGTAGAATTCATTCGGCAGGACCCTCATGTTGGTATTTTGGAATCTCCAGCACCCCTAAACCTCAACAGTAATAACATCTCCCATTTATTTAAAGTCTTAAGGTTTCTAAGACCTTCCCCTCACAATAATCCTATGAGGTAGGCAATATACATTTTATTACCTCCATTTTCTTTTCTTTTTTGCTTTTTGGAGGGGGGAGGGCAGGGCATTTGGGGTTAAGTGACTTGCCCAAGGTCTCACAGCTAGTAAGTGTAAGGCCACATTTGACTCAGGTCCTCCTGACTCCAGGGCCAGTGTTTTATTCACTGCACCACCTAGCCTCCCCTTACCTCCATTTTATAGATGGGAAAACTGAGATCTGGCTGTGCAGCTGGGGTTCCATCCCAGTTCTCATGAGGCCTCTTTCTGCTCTAGTGGTATCATTATGATATCAGTCTTCTGAGTTTTCACCTTCTTATGTTAGCCTTTTCTAGGCTGGCATCAGGGAAATGAACGTGTGTACAATGAGGGGGGAGGTCCAAACAGGAAAGGGTAAAGAATTCTAGGATCCTAAACCCCAGCTCATAGTGTCCTTGGCCAGGCTGCTCAGTGTTTGGCCAGCATCACACAGGATCCAAATGGAAAGGCCACAGGGGTTCATTCGGTAAAGACATTCCATGGATGTAGAATGTGATATATACTGTCAGACTTGGCCACTTCTTCAACTGGTCATGTGCATAACGATTAGAACTCTTGGTGGGCCCAGATTAGCTAAAGACTGGTTAGGGGAAGCTAAGGGAAATGATTATACTGTAAAAACACAAGATAACAAGAAAATCTAAAAAACTCCAAAGGGCCAAGTCTGGTGGTACATGCCCAGAGTGCCTGCTTGTGATGGAAGCTGAAGATGATGACTAACTTGAGTTCAGGACATGTGAGCTGCAGTGAGGGGTTAAGCTGATGGAGTGCCTGTCTTACTCTGGGACTGCGAGGGTGGGTCTTGGGGAACAGAGGACTGTCAGCCTGCCTAAGAAGGTCTGGGTCAGCTGGGGTGGGTGAACCAGTTCTATTTGGAAACGCAGATCAGGCTAGAACTTCCAAACAGAACAGAACTGGGATCAGGCTCCTAAATGGCCACTCTACTGTCAGCCTGACCAAAATAGGAAGACCCACTCTCTAAAAATAAACGATTGAAGAGATGCATAAATAGGTAGATGAATAGACAGGTAGAGATAGATGGATGGATAGATAGACAGACAGACAGATAGTTGAATGGATAGAGATAGGTGGATAGATAGGTAGATATAGATAGACAGATGTAGATAGATATAGATAGATAGATGGATAGATAGATAAAAGGTAGATAGATGGATAGGTAGACAGACATAGATATATATACAGAGGGAGAGAGATAGATAGGTAGATAGATGGACAGGTAGACAGACAGACAGACGGATGGATGGATGGATGGATGGATGGATGGATAGGTAGATAGATGAATAGAGAGATAGATGGATATGTAGGTAGATAGATGGATGGATAAGTAGATAGAGGAATAGATAGACAGGTAGATAGATAGATGGACTTTTTAAAGGCAAAGGAAACAGTGTGAGGCCTGGCAGTCACCTCCACCTGTAATTCCAGGCATGTGCTTTTCATTCATTTGTTTGTCTGTGCCTCACAGGCCATAGACCTCCTTGGAGATAGACATATTGCTTTGCCTACTGACCAGTCATCCAATCTTGGACCATCCCAAGACTAAGGAGGCACCACTCTGAAGTGCAGGGGCAACTTCCAACACATTGTCCTGATCATTTCAAGGATGCAGGGGCGCTTCTTGCTCATTTGAGTAGGAGGAAATTGGGATGAAAACAGATCAGGAACCTCTCCCCAGACATCCTGCCTGTGGAAGGCATCTTGACCCTCTCTCACTCAGTGACTCGTGATCTTGGGCAGGAAGAGTGCTGGCTTCAGAGTCAGAGCCTCCACTTAGGCTTGAGTGCTCACTCTACAACTTAATAGCTATGTGACTGTGAATGAGCACCCTACTCTTGGCTTCCTCATCTGCAAAGTGGAGGAAGTAACAGCATTAACTCCCACAGTCATTATGAAGATGAAATGAGATGATGTGCACTGTTCTTTGCAAACTTTAAAATGCTAGAGCTATTACATAACTGACTTATTGCTAATAGTATTATATTAATGATGTGTGAAAATAATAGCTGCCATTTATTGCTCTAAATTTTAGAGAGCACTTTATGTAGTTTATCTTATCCTCACAAGAACCCTTGGGAAGTAGGTGTTGTTATTAGTCCCATTTTACAGATGAGGAAACTGAGGCAGAGGTTAAATGACTTATCCAGGGTCACACAACTAGTAGGTATCCGAGGTCATTGACTGCAAGCCTCTCAACCTCTCCCCACCTCCAACCAGATCTACACTCTCTGTCCTCAGGCTAAGAACAGAACCCTGAGTTCCTAGATTCCTAAGCTGGCTCTCTGCCACCTTGTGACTTCTGGTATTATTATTCCCCTCCCCTTACTGCTAGTACCTTCCCTCTCGGACTACCTCCAAGTTAGCCTGTATAGACCTCATTCGTATGTAATTGTTTGCATTTTGTGTCCCCCCATTAGACTATAAGCTCTTTGGAGGCAGAGACCCTGTTTCTGCCTTTCTCCATATGCCCAATGCACTCTGCCAGGCACATAGTAAACCTTTAGTGCCTGCTTACTGAGTTGAGCAGCTCAACAATGGCTCTGCAGCTCATAATTTTGGACTTGATGGGGTGAGGGAGGCACTGAAAGATGGTATCATGCCCAGAGTCACATAGCCAGGACATAACAAAGGCAGAATTTGTGCCTGGGTCTTTCCTAACTTCAAAGCTTTCTCACTTTATCCATCACACCACACTGCCTTACATCAGCAACATTATCTCTTAGCCTTTGTCTGTCTACAGGCAAGTTCACTTCCTCTCCCTAGTTCCTTGCTTGATGAGAGGATTGGTCCAGATGATGTCAAAGGCTTCTTCCAGCTCTGGATTCTCTTAAGTGATCATGGGTGAGGCAGGATGCCCTACCTTGAGTGGGAAGCATCTGGAAACCAGCCCAAGCTTCTCTTTCTCCATGCCAGGGGCTTTAATGCCAGCAACATGGGGTGGTGAGGAAGGCGGAGTCCAAAGGTAAAAGGCAGAAACAGTTTCCTCATGATCTATTAGGGCCAGACAGGCCAATGGAAGCCTGTGAAAGGCTAGGCAGGGGTCTTGGAAACCAAAATGGAAATGTCCTCAGCCCATGCAAACCACGAAGCAGAAAAATGGGAAATGAAGAAGGCTGGAGACTGAGAGAGCAATTGTACATAATGAAGGATTTGACGTTTAGAGTCAAAGGCTTGAAATTCAAATCCCTGATATTGCTTACTCCTGCCACGAGTTTAGTTATAGTAACGGGGCCTCAGTTTCAACCCATTGTGAAATGGGTTGCACAAAAGGATCTCTAAGGTCTCTTCCAGGCATAAAAGCACATGATACTGAGGACCCCTGTGTGGACGGTGGTTTTTTCCCAGATGAGGACAAGAGACACAAGTCACCTAGGGAGCAGAGTAGTAGAGATGGCATGTTCATTTTTATAAGATTGAGGCCTCAGGGCCAGGAATGAATTCCTAGCCCCTGGAAATTGGCCGTAACAACTGGTGACTCTTTGTCCCTGTTTTCCAGAGCTCAGGATAAAGAGAAATGTGCCCATGTCGCTGTATCAATACAGAGTCAGAATTTTCTCTCTGTTGATCACAGAGAAGGAAAAACCTAGATGTGGAAAGGAAGGGCTGCACTGGATTGAGGACCTATGCTGAACATCTATAAATGGGAAGGGTCCTCAGAGGACATCTGGTTTAGCTTTTCCATTTTACAGATGGTAAAACTGAGGCTCTAAGAGAAACAGTGACTTTCCTCGAATTATTTGAGTAGTAAATTGCTAAGCCCAGATTCCAAGTGGGTCCCCTGCCTTGAAAACTCATGCCCTTTCCATACAACTTCAGTGTCTCCTATCTCTTGTCTCTAGGCCCCCTTTTCACTATAGAAGTGAGGACAGCTTGAAGGCACTCTGTCTTGTATCTTCTCTCAGAAAGAGCCCTAGGTTGGGGGTCAAGAAAATTTGGATTCAGATCCCGGTTTCATGAGCAAATCTCACTCCCCAATCTGGGCTTCAGTTTGCTCATCTATAAAATAGTGGGGTTGGACTAGACGGTCCCTGGAGCTCCTATCCTCTCTAGCCTTTCCTCACCCTGCCCCTAGCCCTAGCAGAATTTTTCTAGCTGACAAGGATGAATGGGGAAGAGCTTGACAGGAGAGACCAAGGGAAAGGAAATGCCAAACAGAGAAGTGTATTCTATAGCTGAGCCCTGCAGAGTTTCCTGTTTGCTACTAACCCTGCCCAGGGCCTCTCATCCTCTCCTCCCTGCCCCCCTCTCCCATACTACGCTCTTTCCCTCTCTCCCTCTCTCCCCCCTCCCTCCTCTCAACTTCTCCCCACCTCCAACCAGACCTATCCTCTGTCCTCCAGCTAAGAACAGAACCCTGAGTTTCTAGGTCCCCAAGCTCCAGATAGACCCAAGCAGGCTGCCTGTCCTCCCTCATTTTTATCCGTAGGAAAAGCACTAGGATCCATAAAGTTTAGATCAAGAAGAGACCTCATGGGTCAACTATCCAACCCCATCAGTTTAGACACGGGCAAACTGAGGCCTAAGCAGTTGGAAATCCCTTGTTCAAGATCAACCAGGTATAAAGAGCACAGTCAGAATCTGAATCCATGCTCTTTTTTTCCAAATCTCGGTGTGTTGGGGTCTTCTCAGAGATTTCTGGCTTAATTTTCTCTGCCTCTATTAGGATGACAGATTTAGAATTGAAGGGGACCCCTGAGGTCCTCTGGTCTAATCCTCTCTTTTTTATGGATGAACCAATTGAGGCCCAGAGATTTAGTGACTTGATAAAGGAGGCAAGAGATTTCAACCCAAATCTCTTTGCCTCCAAATACACCTTCCACTATTCTATACCTACTCAACTAAAGGGAGCCCCACTGGTCACATCCCTTTGGGGGGAAAAAAAAGAAATCCAGGTTGTCAGGGTTTGTGTATTGGAATGAGCTCTGGACTGAGATTTGAAATGCTTTGGGTCAAGTCTTGGCTGGGCTACTTAATAGCTTCATGACCTTGGTTGAGTCATTATTTAATAATAATAACCTCTCTAATTTATACAACACATTAATGTTTGCAAAGTTTTTTGTTCCTCCCAACAACCCTGTAAGGTAGGTACCATTATACCTACTTTACAGATAAGGAAACTGAGTCTGAAAGAGATTAAATGGCTTGCCCAGGAACACATAGACAGACAAGATTTAAACTTGGCTCTTCCTGACTCCAAGGCAAAGTCAGCACTCTATCCACTGTACTACTTTGCTGCTTGAATCTCAGTTTCTTTGTCTAGAGCAATTTACCTGGATTCAGTGCCCGGGTCTTCCACAAACTAGGTGACCCAAGACACATCCTTGCCCTTCTCTGGGCCTTAAATTTCCTCCGTAAAATGGACTTGGACTTGTTGGCCTTAGTGGTACCTGCCAGCTCTGCCGTCCTTCAGTCTGTGATTATTCATCTAACTTGAGAATTTCCTAATCATGTCATCCCATTTTCCAAGTGAAGAGAGCAGAACAGGGCTAAGCCTTGAGGGCAGGGGCTCTCCAGTTTTCATCTTTGTGTTATCTTCAGCTAGCATGATGCTTGGAGAATAGTAGGGGCTTAATAAATGTTTAAAGGTCGACTGATTCATTCTCTCCTTGACCGAGGGGTGGGGTGTGGATCAGAGTGGCATGTGTGCATAAGGCACAAAATAGAGGTCAGTTACGAAATCAGGGAGCAGGAGCCTCTTCTACCCTCTTGCCTCACTTGCACAAAGCTTCACAAGATTTCTTCTGCACTTGCTTATAAATAGGTCTATTTATAGCCATGCCCTTCCCCCCTTCCTCCGCCCCCCCACTGCCCGTCACATCAGCTCTAGGAACGCATAAGCTAAGACCCGTGAAAAAGAGAAGTGAGTTGCCAAGGCCTTGGGTTTGTTTGCAGGAGAGGGGCCCTCGTCTCTGTTTCCTGATTTTGGTTTGGTTTCTTAGAACATCCTGAAGGTAACAGTTATGTTAATCATACCCACAACCCCACAGGGCGAGGGCGGGGAGGGGGGTGATGAGGTGCCCGATGCTGTAATAGAAAATGTGCGACCGCTGGGATGGCGGAGCCGCATTCAAATCCTGAGGGAACTTCACCTACCATCTGGTGGACCTTGGGAAAGTTGTTTAAGTTTTCTGGGACTCTGTTCCACCAGAGACCACCGTGTGGGACCAAGCGTGCTTCATTTGGGTCATCTAGGCCCCGGGCAGCCCTAACACTCTCGGACTGTGAGGAATTCACTTGAAGATGAAATCACCCATCCTTGACTTGCAGTATTTCTCAAAGGGCAAAAATGGGGCGTTTTGTGAGGTCCTAACTCAGTAGGCAGCGTCGAGGGCGTTGCAGGACAAGTCAGGAGGTTTTCTGAAAGAGATGACCTGGGACTTGGGCTTTAAAAAGAGGAGTAGGGGGATTTCATCAGAGGAAGAGACATTCCTCTCGAGTAACAGGCGCCTACAGTGTAAGCAAAGGCTCGGAGATGGGAGCACGCAAAGACATGTTCGTGAGATCCAGAATGGAGAGTTTAGGGAGGAGAGTTCTTGCTCTAAGTTAAGGCTGGAGCACACACATATTTACGTGAACATTTACATTCTCATCATTACACATATACGTGGGGGCATATAAGCTTGTGCCGAGGACAAACAGAAGGCAGCTATCATCCCACCCCGAGTCAAAAGGACAGGACAGAAAAACACATTAGGATGGCGGCTGACTCTGCCCGTCTCCGGGTTGCAGGCAAGGGGGCTTGGCAGGCGCCAGGCCTGGAGGCCTGCCCTTATGAGATGTACTGTGGGGGTGGGGGGTGGGGGGGTTGGGGGGGGTGTCCCCACCCCCACATTCCCCATCCTCTGCCTCTGCCCCGAGGCCAGAGGCCTGAAATAGATTGACTTCTATATTTAGGCTGGCTTGTTCAGCATTGCCAGGGAGCTATAAATACCTCCGCTCCATGCCCCTCCCCTCTGCTGGTCTGCCTCGGCTTCCTAGTTCTGGGACTCTCCCTCTACTTAATCCACACTCACCCCCAGTGCTGAATTTGGACCTGCCCTGAAGGGTTAATTGCCTTTAGGAAAGAAGATGGGTATTAGCAGGTGATGGGTGAGGCTTTTCTAGGCTGATGATGATTCCATTTGGAGTCATAATGAGTGAAGGATTTCTGGTGGGTGTAAGCCTGGCTTGGGCAGAGACTAACCCTTAGGTCTTGCCTACAGGGAAAGCAGTGGTTACCACAACTCTAGCCAGGGATACATACATACATATATATATATATATATATATATATATATACACATATATATTTATCATATTTCCCATCTTACCCAGTATCTACCACCTCCTTTCCTAAGTCAGGAAATCCAAGAATAATCCATGGCTCAGATATAAACTCCGGGATTTATAGAGAGAAGGTTCAGTTTTAGGAACCTGTCAATAGTAAAATCTCTTTGGCTTCTCCCCTAGGAGTTCTCCCCTGGGAGCGTCAGAATCTGGCTTATGTCTGGGTCACTATTAAAAAAAAAAAAAAGACCCTGGGCTCTTGGGTAAGCACTCAGCACAACATACCAGCAAACAGACTTTATTTAGCCTAACCAATCAAGGGGAAAAAAAACAACACAAAAGACTCATGGCCAAGTTCATGAACAGTCAAGACAACTCTCCTTCCCTTTTTGGGGGGGAGGGGGGTGTCTCTCCCCCCTGACAGCACAAGGAAGGTGAGGTAGAGGAAGACCATACATGCTATTTCTCTTCCTGGAAGTTCTTTTTATGGGGGTCTGTCTGGCCTCCCTGTTGGAAAGGTCACCAGCAGCAAGCTACATCCCCAGCAGAGCCCTGGTCTTCAGGACTTCACCTTTTGTTGTAGCACCAGGGGGGGCCGGGGGAAGGGGGGAGGTCAGACTTCAGGATAAAGGCCTAAGTCCTCTAGCACAGAGTTCTCAGAAGGGTAATAATAGATGGTCTCCAGGGCTGATTCATTAAATGAAATTTTGACCTGTTTACTACATCTCTCAGGGGACCTCTTGGCGAGGCAGCTTTGTCTGGGATGGAGGTAGCCCCAAGCACCAGTATCTCTTCAGCAGTGGGGTACTGCTTTCTAGGGCCAGGGATCTGGGGCTCGGATGGGGCAGAGGCTGTTCGGGCCCTAGACTTCTTGGAGTGTCTACTGTGGCATGGGGCTCTTACCCTAGGCCCAGATTTTATCCCACAAAACAGGAGCCGTGTCAGCCCTGAGGGTTGAGAAGTTGCTGGTACAGGGGGTAGGGGGGACATTGAGGGTGGTAAGTGGTGCTGAGGCCCTGGGTTTCTGGTTACAACTTCCTTAGGTGGGAGGAGCTTGGTTGAAGAGCTCACCATCTTGCCTCCATCCCCAGCTTCCTCTTCAGCAACCACTATCCTCCCTTCTCCAGCCTCTACCCCAGGCTCCCCCAACTTCTTATCTCTAGAACCTGAACTCACTGGCTTCTGTTCTTGAGCCTCTGATCTCCCAGGGCTCTGTTTTAGACCCTTCACAGAGTTCAGTCTCCATTTCTGTCCTTCCATCTGTCTGGAACTCTTCTTTCCAGCCTCTCCTAGGTTCACTCTTGTTTCTGGTGCTTCCATTACTCTTGAGCTTGGTTCTTGAAATTCCCTAGGATTTAGCTGACATTTCTGTGTCTCCAAAAGTCCCGAGCTCTCCCTGGATTTCGAGCTCTCCCTGGATTTCCTCTGCATTAGTCTCTGTTCTGTATTGAATTCCCCTGAATGGCTTTTGCTTTCTTCTTCTGGGCCTAGTCTACATGCTTCCATTTCCCATCCCCCAGAAGTCTGTTCTTGAGCTTCCCCAGAGCTTTTCTCCCATTGTTGTGACTCTGATAGTTCTGGACTCCTCTCCTCCATCTCCTTTGGGCTTATTCTCCATTCCAAAGCCTCTGAAGGCCTAAGGCTCTGCTCTCCAACTTCTGCTTCCCCCAGCCTTTCTCCAGCCTTCCCCAGGCTCAGGTTCTGTTCTCTTGACTCTCTTCTTAGCAGATTCTGTTCCTGAGTTTCTGCTGGGCTGGGTCTCTGCTCTTGGGCTTCCTCTTCCCCTGAAATGTGTCCTTGACCCTCAGGTGGCCTCCTATCAGTGAACTGCTTTTCTGCATGCTGCCGCCACCTCCGCCTTCGCTGCTTCTTCCACACTTGGCGGATGAAGGGATCCTGGTGGACAGGTCTGATGGCTCCCAGAATGACAAAGGCTTATCGGGTTCAGGAGGTACCTCACCTATAGCCTCATTCCCAAGACCTGGTTCTGCCACTGGCACCCCTGGCTTAGCATGGAGTCTCTCCAACAATCCCTGTTTCTGGGCTGGCTTTTGGTCCCTCTCACCCTGCTCTCGGCCTTGAACAGCAGCCTTCTCTTGTCTTCTCCTGATTGGTAGTGGTCGTTTCCCATCTGGTATAATAGTCATGGTCCCAATGGTGCAAGAGAACTGGAGGGGAGGAGATGGAGCTGTGAGAGAGAGTTGTCAAACAGAAAAAAGAAGAAAGTGGGAAGGAATCAGAGGATGAGAGCAATGGTGGGTCAGAGAGGGAGAGGCAGTGTGGTATGGGGCTTGTGTGGGAATACAAGGAAAAATAAAGGAAGAACTGACCCCCTGGGCAAAGAGAGAGATGGGGAGG
Source organism: Pseudocheirus occidentalis (assembly GCA_028646575.1). Lineage (NCBI taxonomy): Eukaryota > Metazoa > Chordata > Mammalia > Diprotodontia > Pseudocheiridae > Pseudocheirus > Pseudocheirus occidentalis. The sequence continues at coordinate 60,114,976 of CM053594.1, forward strand.
GTAGGAAAGGGGAGACAACTGCTAAGAGAAGGAAGAGAAAGGGAGAAACTAGGGGAAAGACTGAGGTACTGAACATGAGAAATGTAGGGGGTGAAAAGAGCCTGAGAGACCCAGGGGAAAGGGAGAATACTGGGAGAAAGGGAGAAAAAGCCAAGATAGAATATTGGGGTAGGATAAGGGATGACAGCATACTTTAGAAGAGAAAAGAGAAAAAAGATGAGAGAAGGTAGTTTAGAGAAGAAACAGGGGAAAGAATCAAAGGGGAAGAGAGATGGATGTTAGGAGATATGGAAGGTTGTATCAAGGGAATTGGGGAAAGGGTTCTCCTTACCTTTTCAAAGAGCCGTAGCTTCCCCAAGGATCTCTGCACTCCTCCAGATGTCCAATACCGTCTTCAGGCTGAGTCCTTTTTTCCCATAAAAGGAAAAAATTTAGGACTGCTAGAGGCCAGGAGCCTTCTCCAATGGTAGTTCCTATCCCACCTTCCTTTGGGACTGCACAGCTTCACAGTACCAGTCAACTGGAAGATCAGCTCTGCTTCTCTCTTGACTCACAAACTCCTCCGCTGATCCTTAGTTTAGGAACTTCTCCAGCAGAGCCTGGTTCTCTGGAACTGAGCTTTCTTCTCCAAGGGGCAAAGTCCTTATATATCTGACTTCCCTTGGTCCCCTGCCTCTCAATTCTCACTTTTAATCTTGATCAGTACTTAGCACATTGCCTGATACATAATAAATACTTAAATGCTTCTTTACTTGAGTAGGTAGGTAGCTTCCTTTTGGAAGGTGAGAACAAAGGTATAGTCTAGACCTGTTAACTAGTTGTGATGAATCAATACCAAAGCAGTATCAGTGGAGGGTGGGGATGGATGGGAGGAGTGCCCTTACCAAAAAGTTAGCATAGTCAAGGAAATATACTTGGTTAAGAGATTTAATCTATTCCAAAGCAAAGGTGATGAGTAGGGTAGAGAGGATCCAGTATCAGGCCTGGGCACATCCTTTACACAAATCATGGAGCTGGAAGGGGCCTATATTTTACAACCCCTATATTTTACACATGGGTAAACTGAGGCTCAGAGAGACAAGAACATCTTCAGGGTCATACAAGTCAGTAAGCAGACCTGGGACTCCAGACCTCAGAATCTAAGGCCACTGTACCAAGCTTCCTTCTCTCTATTCCTGGCTTGGGTCAGCTGTCAGGACTCACAATAGTAGGCATAGATTCCTGTTGGAGCCAGTGATGGTGCTGGCCTTCTTAGCCTGGCCCCTTCCTCTGCCATTGTCTGTGGTTTGGAGGCTTTGGGGTGTTCCTCTTCCAGGCCTCATGTGATTCTCTGTCTTGTTCAGAATGCTCAGCTGGGCTAGGGCATGGTGGTCCCCTTGGACAAATTCACTCTCTACCTTTCAATCCATCAGTTTCTACTTAAATTACAATAGAAAGGAGTAGACATAGAATTAATAATAATGATTATTATTATAGTTAGCTTTTACATAGTGACTTAAAGTTTACAAAGTGTTTTACAGATATCATCTCATTTTATTCTGAAGACAACCCTGGAAGACAGGTGTTATTATTGTCCCTAATTTACAGATGATGAAATTGAGGTGGAAGTCAAATGACTTGCCTAGGATCACATAGCTGATAAAAACTGAAATCAAATCTTAATTCAGATCCTTCTGACTTTTTCTATCCACTACAAATGATGGAAAGATATTTAGTTTATTCCTACCATTTTGACTCACCCAGGCAGGAATATGCTGGTAAATGTTTAGAAAGGGCTCATCACTGCCGTGGGACCACAGAGGTTAAGTGACTTGACCAGGGTCACACAACTAGAAATTATGTAAGGCCAGATGTGAACTCAGGTCTTCCTGATTCCAAGCCCAAATTGTATCAACTACTCACTATTTAACTCATTCTGAGCCCCCTTAGCTACTTAGCTCCTTTTTCTTACAAAACCTGTTCTCCAGCCTCTGCCTCCAAATCAACTTGAGTACTCACCCTGTGACCCTGTCCTCTGATTGGTGAGTCTTTGCCTTATCTCACCATGTCTTCAGCAACCACACAACTGCCGACCCATCTATCTATCTCTCCAGCCACTGCAACTACTGAGCTGTCTTCCCTTTTCCAACTTTAGCTCTTTGAAAGATAATCAACACTTTTGTTGTTGTTCAATTGTGACCCCATTTGAGGTTTTCTTAGCAAAGATACTAGAGTAGTTTGCCATTTCCTTCTCCAGCTCATTTGACAGATGAGGAAACTGAGGGAAACAGGATGAAGTAACTAGCCCAAGTTCATCAACCTAGTAAATGAACTTGGGTATGAACTCAGGTCTTCAGTCCCCAGACCAGGTACTCTATCCACTGAGCCACCTAGCTGCCCTCAAATCAACGCAATTATTCCTGGAAAGCTTGTCAATCATTTGCCCATGCCTCCAATCACCGTTCCATCTGACCTGCCAATTCAGAACAAGCCTCCCTAGACACCACTTCTTTATGTCTATTGTCTTTTCTAATTAGAACATGAGCTGATTGTGGGAAGGGATTGTCTACTGGCTTGGAATTGTATCCCCAGCTCTCTACTCAGTGCCTAGACTGTAAGTACCTAATTATCTTTTCATCCATCCATCCATCCATCCATCCATCCATCCATCCATCCATCTGTTCCTCCTATTGGTCTGATCACTTCTCAGTTTCCTTTTTTGAACGCACCTCCTTCCCCCTTGGAATGAACGTTAGAGAAATCTCATGATGTAATGGACTCTGACCTTAGAGCTCAGCAACTTAACTTAAGCTCTCAACTTAGAAAGCTCTTCTCTACAGCTTAGGAGCTGCAGGACCCTGGAAAGAAACAATCACTATGAGTCTCCTTGTTTTCATTTGTAAAAAGAACATGACAATAACTCTTGAGGTAGCTGCCTCCCAGGGTTGCCTCGAAACTCCAGTGAGGCAATGGTGGTAACAGGGTTTACAGATTCTAAGACCAGCTGTCTCCCTCCCTGTTTTGGTCCAGGCCCTCTCTATGATCTCTCCTCCTTGTCTGTGCTTATGGATTCACTTATCTTTACACCATCTGACTGCTAGAAATGTCTATCTTGATGTGCTCTCAGTATCTCAAACTTACTGTGTCCAAAATTGAACTGATAATCTCCCTTAAAAGACCTACTCTTCCAAACTTCCCTCTTTCAGTTGAGAGGACCTATTTGCCCAGTCACCAACATTCACGACTGTCATCCTTGGACACTTCACTTTTTCTCCCCCCTTACATCCGCTCCGTGGTCAGATCTTATTGATTCTGCCTCTGTAGTATCATTTGAATCTGTCCCCTCTTCTCTGTTCACATGATCACTACCCTATTTCAAGCCCTTCTTGTCTTAACAATTGCAAACTTCTAATTGGTCTTTCTCCCTCCAGTCAATCTCGTCTCCAGTCTATCTTCTGCACAGTTGCTAAATGTATATTCCTAAAGCACAGGTCACCATCCTCTAGCTCAAAAATCCTTCAGTGGCTCCCTAGAATCTTTTGCTACTAGGTTCCAAGATATTTTGACCTTCCATTCTCCCTACATACTTCTCACTCCCCAAACTACCTTGCTGGACAGTGTGAAACACATTCCATGTTCCATCAGATACAATATGCCATCTCTTGCCTTCAGATATTTGTACAGGTCTGTGCCTTGTGCCTAGGAATGCCTTCTTTCCTGCTCTCTGTCTCTTGGGAGTCTACTGTTGGGGCTCAGTTCAGTTACCACCTCTTCGGTGAAACCTTCCCCAAACTCCTTACTCACAAGTCAGGCTTTTTTCATTCTCTCAAAGGGAGAGAGTATTTACTTTGTACTGAGCATGCTTTGTATTCTCTGAGTAGACTATAAACTCCCTGAAGGAAAGCATTGTTTTATTTTCATCCCTAGAGCCAGGCATAGCACCTAGAAAGACCCTAGTGGGTGTTTATTTAATGTTTATTCAGAATTTGCCTCTCTAAGCAAGTCCCTGAAATCCCCCTTTCTTGGGGTCCAAATTCCCTGTAGAACTGATATTCCTGAAGTGGGGAAAGTAGAGCTTGGGGATTAAGAACTAGGGGTTGGGATGGAGGTGGAATGCTTTAACTCGATCTCTAAGCTCCCTTGACTTAATACCAAGTCAGGAGACCTGGGGACTTCTGATAGGTGTAGAGTGTAGCTCAGAGAAACTAAGTGATTTGTCCCTCATCATGAAGGTTAGGATTTCCAGTTCTAACACTAGCTGTGTGACCTTAGGAGAGCTGCTTGATCTCTCTGACCTTAGGAGAGCTGCTTGATCTCTCTGGGCCTGTTTCATCATCTATAAAATGGGAATAATAATAGTCCTTCCTCTCCACATCTGTCTGGGTTCTCTGCAACCTTTGAGGGCCAATAAAAAGGGTAGTGATGATTTTGCTTCTAGCCAGGGTTGAGTAGACCTGAACTTTGAGCCCAGGGGGCATTTCTGACTGCCTGGTGAATCCTTTTCCCTTTTCCCCACAGCTCTGTGAGGTCCATAAGTAGGGCAGTTTCATGTGGAAGTGACTTGCCCAGCTCACACAGTTGGGACTAGAATCCAAGCTTTCCACTGCCTCATGCTGTTGTCTCTACCAAGCCTGTTCTTGCCTTCCGGGGGGACAGGGAGCTAAGTGCTGGCATTCCAGGCATCTTCAGAAGGGGGAGAAAAATGCCAACAAATGTTTGAGCCCCCTCATCTCCTCTCTCCCTCCCTCCTACTTCCCCCCCTCCTTCCTACCTCCCCTTGCTCAACTTCTTCTCTTTTATTTTTCGCTTTCCCAGGCTTCAGATGAAGGAAAGCGTGGTATTTTGGGCGAAGGGCTGGATCTTGGGTAAGGAAAACTGGAATTTTAATCATGCCACATGGTAGAGTGGGGAGGGTACTAGATTTGGGACTGGAGGATCTGGCTTTCAAGACCTATTCAGCTGCATCCTACCTTTGAGACACTGAGCAAGTCACAATTCCATTAGGATTCAATTTTCTCATGTGTACAATGAAGAGTTTGAAATATACGGTTTCTAAGGACCTTTTCTAGTTCTCAATCCCATAGTCCTAATAACCTTTCAAGTCTCTAAACCTTAATCTTCCTGTGTCAAGAGGATGGAGAACACTATCTCTGTTGGACTGTGGGCAGGAAGGAGTTAATGTCCAAAGGAAGCTTAGGGATCCCCTGAGTGTGGCTCCCAGGAGGTGCCCCTGTCCCTGACCTCTAGAGTCCCCTCTTTGTGGTGCTTGAATTCCTTGAAGATCTGGAATTCCTGGAGCAGGGGAGCAGACCTTGAGGGATGAGGGCTGGGTAGGGGAAATATTTTAGCCTGGTCCTTTTGCTTCCAATTCTAGCTCCCTCCCACCCAGCTGCCCTCAGCTCGAGTGTCCTATTGCACCCATAAATCGCACACATCAGACTGACTTCTACACACATCAAGATCTCATAGAATTTAGAGCCATAAGGGGCTATAGAAGTCAAGTTCAACCCTTCCTTGCATTTTACAGATGAAGAAATTAAACACACGACGATCAGGGAATGGCTAAACAAATTGTGGCACATGAATATTGTGAACTGTCACTGCTCCATAAGAAAACATGATGACAAAGAATCCTAGAAAAGCGCAGGAAGCCCTGAAGTGATGCAAAGTGGAGGAGGCAGAACCGGGAAAACCGTTATGCACAATGACTCTACGCTAATGTTAATGGAAACAACAATAACAACCAAAAAATGGCGTTGAACACTATAATTATTACCATGCTTATCTTTGAAGAAGATAGCTGTGTGTAGTGGATGGAATGCTCGATATGGAGTAAAAAAGATCAGAGTTGGAATCCTGCCTCAAGGTACTTAACTTTGTGACTCTGTGCAAGTCATTTCACCTCTCTTGACCTCAGTTTACCCACTTGTAAAATTGGGGTAATAATAGCACCTTCCTTGCAGGGCTATTTCCAGGATCAAATGAGATACTGTACATAAAGTTCTACTCAAATGATAACGAGGAGGAGGAGGATTAAGTGAGTAAAAGCACCTTCCTTTTTTGCAGGGGGTGGGTGGGAATATGTGTGTGAAAACATATGAGTATATTGCATATACTGTCAAACAGTCTATGTGCTGAATTGCTTTTCTTCTACTTTTTTAATCCTTTGTTTCAAGAGACAGTTTACTCTAAGTAGGAGAAACTTGGAGGAATGTATTGGAAACATGAAGGTTAGGTGAAAACAAAAGGTGTTAATAAAAAATTTAAAAGAAATAGAGGCACAGAGAGGTTAGATGAGTTCATAGAAGGTACCACAGAGATTATCTAGTCCAACCCTGACATTTTATAGAAGAAAAAAGTCATTTGGCCAAAAGGCTAAGTGACTTGCTCAAGGTCACACAGTGTCAGAATCACATTTTGTACCCAGATCCTCTGACTCCAAATCCCAAGGTTTTTTCTCATCTTTCCTTTTTTTGTGAATTTAATTATTTAAATATTTTATTAAATATGTTATTATTTAGTATTATGATTTATTATGAATTTAACAAATCCCAACCAAAGCAAATATTTACACAAATGAAAACAGACAGGAGGATCATCCGTGAGACTGGGAACTTCTAAGAATTTGGTTTTTAAAAGTTTTTATTCACTTCAACAGGAGACTAGGCAGCATTGTAGATAGAGCACCAGAACAAGAATGAGGAAGATCTGAGGTCAAATCCAGCCTCAGAAGTATACTGTGTGACCCTGGGCAAATCACTTAACCCTGTTTGCCTCAGTTCCTCACCTATAAAATGAGCTGGAAGGAAATGGCAAACTATTCCAGTATCTTTTCCAAGAAAACCCCAAATGGGGTCCTGAAGTCAGACAGGACCGAAAAATGACTCAACAATAACAATTCACTTCAGCAAAGTAGCAACAAAATCTCCCTGCTAGCTTGTAGCCCTTTTGGAATCTTTTGTTTCCTTCTCTATGTTTTTTCAATGCTTTGTTGCTACAACTTTTAAAAACGGGTTTTATTCTTTGCATCTCTATCACTAACCACTAATTCACTGTCCCTTCCCCTGCCCCCCAGGAGCCTTCTCTTGGAACAAAGTAGCCAAGTACAATAAATCAAAGCATTGCCCAAGTCTGAAGATGTATGTCTGGTTCTGTACCCAGTACTCAATTCTACACGATTGTTGATCATTAATCTCATACATATCAACATACACAAACTCTCCTCTCCTGTCCTCTCCTCTCTCTCTCTCTCTCTCTCTCTCTCTCTCTCTGTCTCTGTCTCTGTCTCTCTGTCTTTCTCTCTCTGTTTCTCTCTCTCTGTCTCTCTGTCTCTCTCTCTCTCTGTCTCTCTCTCTCTGTCTCTCTCTGTCTCTCTTTCTCTTTCTCTGTCTCTCTCTCTCTTTCTTTCTTCTCTCCCCATCCCCCCCCCCCCACAATATCACTATAAATATCCCTTCCTGGACCTAAGAAACCCTTTCTTTGACTCTCTTCCTCTCTTTATGTTTTAACTATTACTATAGGGGACTGGAGCTGTGATTTCACTGGAATAGGGGATTCCCGTGTGAGGAAACTTCCTGTACCAATATTTTCTTTTGAAAAGAGTTAAGTCCCTCCCCAAACTCACTACTGGAGTCTGACCTCATTATCTGGACTACAAGAAGTTAGATGCCTTGGCCAGTCACAGAGTCCGAAGGTTTCTGGGCCTGACTCTGTATCGTCCTATCTTCAAGGCCAGTTCTCCAACTACTATCCACACTGTTTCTGACTTCTAGCTGGTCAGGGGTTTGCTCTAAACACACAAAGGTACGAATTCCCTGGAAGCAGCTGCATGTCTCTGTGCATTTAATTTGTTGGAGAAAAACACAAGTCTTAAATGTATATGCTATCTCCATCCTTGCTTGTGTGTTTTTGTGGGCATTCTTCCATGGGTGGGGGCCCGTGCTAGTCTCTGTTTGGGAGGACATGTCCTGTGTTTATCTGTCTGTCTGTGGCAGTGTCCTGTTTATAAGTATGTGCTGTTCAATGTCTGCAAGTGTGTGGCCCTGGCTTTGTGCGATTTTGTGTTTGTGTTATGTGTGCTTTCCTGTGTGGGTGTATACTCCTGTGTTGTGAATGTGTGTGTCCTATATTTCTCTCTTTGCTTGGGATTGTTTTTTGGGATTCTTTTTGTCCTTGCGTGTAATACCCAGCTTGGAGCTTTTGTTTGTTGTGGGTCAGCTTGTAGGTAATCTGGTGCTCCTGAATCTATGGAGGCTTTCATGGATGTGTGTGTGTGTGTGTGTGTGTATGTATGTAGTCTCAGGTGTCTCTGGGAGTCAAGTGTGCATCCCTGGGCAGTCAGTAATCTCCTTGGTCTGTGAGTGTGTGTGTGTGGGGGGGGGGGAGGGGGGTATGTTCCCTTGTATCTTTGTGCTGTGTGGGCTGCCCTGTGTGCCCAAAGTCCTGTGTCTATCTTTCTGTATGCATGCGATTGTTTGTGTGTGTGTCCCTTGTACGTGCTGCCCTGTGTAACTAAATCTGTGTGTCTTTCAATATCTCAGTTATGACTGTGTGCTTTCCTCTGTGTATGTGTGTTTGTGTGTGTGTTTGTGTGTGTGTGTGCGTGCTGTCCAGCGTTCATGTCTGTGTGTCTCTGTGGGGGTCCTTCAATGCCGTGTGTGTGTGTGTGTGTGTGTGTGTGTGTGTGTGTGTGTGTGTGTGTGTGTGTGGTACATGTATGCCTTCCCGCCCTGCCATGTGCCCTTCCCCGGCAGTTTATGAGGGTGTCCCCCTGGGCTGGGCTGGGCTGGGCTGGGCTGTGCTGGCTGGCTGGGTGAGCAGCTGGGTCTCCCGGACTCATTCCCTCCTGAGGCTGTCCCCATTGGCTGAGGCCAGGGGAGGGCCCTTCCAAGCAGCCACCCGCCAATAAAGGCTCCGCCAGTGGGAGCCCTGCCCCTCATATCACTCACTCTGACTTTTCCAGTTGCTGCTGCTGTTTGCTGCTGCCTCCACTGAGGACATCCAGGTCCTGTCTCAGGGAGCTAGCAAGAGACCACTCCCGTCTCTCCCCTCCCAGGCGGCCCAGCCATGCCAGCCCTGCCCCGAGGCCTCTTTCTGGGTGAGAAAGCAGCTCTTGGCTGCCCTTGGGCTCCCCCAGGAGGGGAGGTGGGGAGACTAACAGTCCCGGGCACATGGGGAGGCTGCCCCCAGCAGTGGGAGCTTCTGGGTGGGATTCCCTCCTGTTCTGTTGTCTGGCCCATGGCTATGGCCTTTTGCCTCCTGCCCTGGAATCCTTCACCATCTGTACTCTGTCCTCTAGCCCCCATCCCCCCCCATCTGTCACTCCAGCCTCCATCATGTCTACCACCTTGTCTCCTGTCTCTTTCTGCCCCCCCCCACTCTCCGTCCCCTCCTCTCTCTGTCTGCTACCCTCTGTCCTCCAATCTCCATCTCTCTATCTGCCACCCTCTGTCCTTTAACCTCTATCCCTCTGCCTTGCAGCCTCTGCCCCTTATCCTACAGCTAGCCCCTGACCTCTTGTCTTTGGCCTCTGCCCTGCCAAAACCTGTGGTGCAGAAGGCTAGCAGGACCTGCCAGCTGAGGAAATCAAGAGAAATAGATGCTAATCAGGCCACACCCTAGGGTGGGACCACCTAGTGAGGTCCTTTTGGCCAGGCTGGTGAGATGAGAGGGTAGATCCTGGCAGTGCCCAAGATCCCTATCCATAGGGATCACTTCTGGCTTCTTACCCTCTCATATCGGGGACTGGTGCCATGGAGGGGGGGTAGGGAAAGTGAGGAGGATGAAGATAGCCATGGAAATCCCCAAAGCTTGGTTATTCTTTGCTCTTCCCCAAGGTGCCCTGGGTTGAGGGAAGGAATTGAAGCTAAGCAGGTATGCAGAAGTTTAGGGGTCAAATTGTGATTCCCCAGTTTGGTCCAAGCACCCCTGATCCTAACAACCTTGTGACTGGAGGTGCGTGATGCAAGCAAAAGAGTTACAAATTTGTGCTTAGAGGTCCTCAATTCAAATCCTGATTTGCTATGTACTGTCCACATGGCCTTAGGAAAATTCTATCCCCTTTGGGTCTCAGTTTCTTCCTCTGTAAAATGAGGGAAGACTGTGCCTATGAGATCTCTTTGTGACCCCTTCCAGCTCTAGGTCCCATCCATGGTCAGCCTCCATCGCTTGAGCTAATGGGATAGAGGGAAAGCGGGAGGAGGCCACTCTTCCAGTAGTCACCTAGACTCAGCCAATCAGCACCTCTCTGAGCTGCCCTGTCCTCACCTGTAAGATGGGGACAAAAGAGCCAGGCCTGCGTACCCTGTGACCTTGTGTCAGGGAAATGTGTCGTCAAACACCCTAGAAACCAGAGAGTTTAGACTGTTA
>CM053594.1:60125822-60157434 GCA_028646575.1 Pseudocheirus occidentalis
GGGCATCCCTTAAATTTCCAGTTTTTTGCCACCACAAAGAGAGCTGCAATAAATACTTTTGTACCTATGGGACCCTTTCCCACTTCTGTGATCTCTTTGGGATGCAACCCCAAAAGTGGTATTACTGGGTCAAAGGGTATGACCTCTCATTCTCTTCTAAATTTCCTGTAATTTGGCTTCCAGCCTTATCATTCAACTGAAACTGCTCTCTTCAAAGTTATGAATGATCTCTTATCAGCTCTTTGATACTTTTCTCAGTCCTCATCCGTCTTGCTGTGTCTGAAGCATTTGACACTATTGACCATTCCCCTCTCTGGATTTTGTGACTTTGTTCTATCTTGATTCCTTCTACCTAACTACCCTTTCTCTATTTCCTAGATTAGATCATCATCCAATCAATCAATCGACATTTATTAAGCCCTTACTATGTACCAGGCACTGTGCTAAGTGCCAGTGATACAAAAAGAGGCACAGGACAGGCTCTGCCCTCAAGAAGCCTACAATCTAATGGGGGAGACAACATGCAAATATATATATATATATATATGCAAAGCAAGTTATTTGCAGGATAATCAACAGAAGGAAGGCACTAGAATTAAGACACTAGAATTACATCCTAACTGTAGGTGTGCACCAAGGTTTGTTTGTGGGCTCTCTTCCCTTCTCCCTCTATGCTCTTACTTAGTGACTCATCAGGGATCACCTCTCTGCAGTGTAATGGTAAAATCAAAGATGTGTAACTGACTGGAACATGTAAGTAGGTGAGGAGATTTGAGTTGACTGAGGAACTGGAAGATTAGGGTTCTTGAGGAATCTTCAGCCTATGTGAAATAGCCTAGAATGAGAGCAGGAATTAAAATAGAGGGCTAAGACTATGAGGCAGGGATGGAACTAACTGGGAAGGGAATCCTGGGATATCTGGATTGGGTGAAAGTTTGACAGATGGAAACTCAAATGAGAAGAGGCTGCTGAAGGCTGAAGGCAGAGGGAGACTTTGGAAGCAGAAAGAGGGAGTAAGAAGTAGTCTGAGGAAGTCACAGTGCAACTGAGGCACAGTTGGAGGACCTGGGTTCAAATATCACCTTGGATGTATAATACCTGTGTCAGTCTGGGCAGGTGATAAACTCTCTGGGCCTCACTTTCCTCATCTGTAACATTTTGGAGTTACATTGGATGACCTCTACATTCCCTTCCAGTACTATAATTCTATAATAAACAGGAGTCTGTGAGTTGGGCCAATTTCACCCCCAGAGGAGAATGGAAGGAAATTAGTTTCCCTCTGATCATTGTCTCAGGAGGCCCAGGCCAGGAAGTGATATAAACACTGAAGGGAGAGATTTGTAGGTTCCAAGGGTTTGGGATGTTTCTGTCCAGCCCAGTTCCCATCCTTCCCAGTAGACAGACAGTGGCAGAAGATGCCAGGGTGTCCAGAAGCCCCACCCAGGTCTCTTTTGTGTTTAAACCCGAGTTGCCTCTCACCCCCTTTCCTTTCCTCCTACATGGATGAATATCTGCTCAACAGCTCACTTTGTACACCCCATAGGGCTTGTATGGAAAACCCCTTGGGAGCTATAGCTGTGAGTGCAAACTGGGCTTTGCCAAGAGCAGCAAGGACTAGTTCAAGGACTGCATATGTATGTATGCTCACCCACAACACTGGGAGGCAGCCCAGGGACTCTCAGGGGACAAACTGAGGTGCTCAGTGTGTCTATGAGAAGCCTCCTGGATGAGCCAGACAAGGAACAGGGCCAAGGGAGGGATTCGCTTGTATGGGGAAGGGGTGATGCTTCACCCAGAAGTCAGACCTAAAAAAGCCAGGGCAGGGCCAGCCAAGAGGAATTTAGGTTGATGTCCAGAATCTATAGCAGAAAATCAGCTACTAAAAACTAGGAACTTCTGAGATGGGAGAGGAAGTTTGGGCCCAAGCACTGTAGGGAACAGAATGTGGAAAGTACCAACCAGACACCATGGAGCCTGTGGGTATTGAGGTAGCCCAGAAGCAGTTTGGTGGTGGGAGGAGCAATGGCCGTGGGGACAGGACTTCTCAATCTGATCCAGTGTCATTGACTGGCATTTCCTGCTCTGTGACCATGACCTTACTCTGAGCTTCTGCTCACAGAGAGAGCATCTCACCCCCCTCAAAGGTGTGGGTGAAGGAAGGCTTTGTCAATCTTCAGGTGGAACAGAGATGGGGGCTCTCCTGAGCGAACCTTGGACTCCTTGACCGTGACTTTCAGACTGTCCGAGCCCCAGTTTGTGTAGCCCAGGAAGAACCAGGGTGTTAAATAGGCCTCTTCTGGGTCTAGCTTCTTAGGGCAGTTAGAAAACTGAAAATACACCTCAAATCCTTTACTGGTGAGAAGAAAGGGCTTTCTCCCCTCCGTGACTCCAGGCTCTAACCCTAACCCATGGTGGCCACAGAATTGGGCTTTCTTCTCTAAGGGGAAGCAGAGCAGGAGTTCCTGTTTTTAAAAGGGGAAGCTTCTTGGGGTGGGGGTGGGCATTGGCTGCCATTATCTAAGACCTTAGGAAGTAAGGGGAACAGGGATCCAGGAGACACACATCTTAATGCCAGTTCTGCAAGGGGGCCACATGCTAAATGGAAAGAAAGCAGACCAGAATTTAAGGAAACCAAAGCCCAGGTCCTGGCCCTACCCTCTCCTAGCTAAGTGACCTCTCAAGCCCACATTCCTGCTCCATCCTCTGTCAGGTAGGGAGAGGATTCTCACCAGGGCTCCTCTTAGTGAAGGAGAAAAGGTGGCTGTGGCAGGTTAATCATCACTACTCTGTACCTGTCCTGGGTAGGTCTGGGTGGATTTTGAGAGGATCTGGGACAGATGAAAAAGGGCTAGATTTGGACACAGAGAATCTGGGTTCAAAACCAGTCTGTGCTCCATAGTGAAGGTATACTCATACACAGGTCCTTTAATTTAAAGACCTTTATTTCTCCCATCTGTAAAAAGAGGAAATTTGACCTGAATCAGGGATTTTTAACCTTTTTGTGCTGGGACCTCCTTTGGAAGTCTTCTGAAGCCTCTAGGGCCCTTCTCAGAAGAATGCTTTTAAGGGAATGCTCAGTTTCAGTTCGAAGTGAGGGAAAATGAAGCCTTTTTTATTTTTCATTCAATTTCCCTGGCTCTCTGAATTCTATCTGTGGACATGTTGGGAGTCACCGAGCCCAGATTAAGAATCCGAAGATTTTAGGCCTTTCTTGCATCCAATCCTATGCTCCCTTGGGTCCAGAAGCTTTAGGTTGCGAAAGCTAAGAAAGGATCACTAGGGAGGTGTCACTAACGGAAGATGGATATGAAGAGTATCCAGTAGAATAAGCTGTTTTTGTCAATGTTTAATGATTGTCTATAACCATAGTCGTGGGCCATGGTCAAAGTAGGGTTCTCCTTCTTTGGACATTGACATAGACTAGTGGCCATGACTGGGAAGTGGAGGACAGCAGGCTCTGGAGCAGCAGCCAAGGCTCCTGCCCCTCCTCCCTTCTTAGTGCTCAGTGTCCTCGGCTGTAAAATGAAATGGGGTGGAATCACCTCTAAGGTTTCTTCTAGCAGTAACCCTATACTTCCCCATTAATGGAGCTGCCTTCCCTGTCTCCCTCACAGAGATCTCCTTCCCCTCCTGGACACCACCCTCCGGAATCAGTCAGGTGAGTGGGTATTTGGTAGGAACCTGAGACCCTCATGATCACCTATCTGCCCCACTATCCAACCCAGGCTCTGGGACCCCTAATTCCCATCCCTGTTTTTCTTCTCTCTAGAACTTCCTCAACCAACTGAGATTTATCACCAGCAAATTCAAAAATTCCTCAGCCCAGGAATCCATGAAGGTAAGAAGACCCTGGATCCCAGGGGAAGGGAGGAACTGGTCCCATCACTGAGTGACAGCATGACATGGAGGCAGGCTCTACGCTCATCAAACACTGTTCACATATCAGGATACACAGACATGCCCTCCCCCCAACACACACACACACACACACACTGATGTAAAGTATGGCAATGGGTTATAGTGAAAAGTGTACTGAATTAGGAATCAGAACCCAGTTTGATCTCCAGTTCTTTTCCTTACTTTCTGGGTATCTTGTGTCAATCACTTAATAAATCTCTGTGAGCCTCAGTTTACCCAACTAGTTTGTATTTTTTTAAACATAAGTAGAGCTGCGCCTGACGGTATACACCATGGTCCTCACCACTAGGGAGGCAGAAACTGGTGCATCACTTCAGTAAGAATCCTGAGTTTCAGAAGGATTACAGGTGATTGGGTGTGCTTGCTGGTCTGGTACCAATATGGCGTCATCACCTGGGAAACCACACTGCCTAAGGATAAGCAGACCAGTCTAGGAGGGGCAAATGTGGCAGGTTATAAGCTTCGTGCACATCAGCACTGATTGGATCAGGCCCATGAGTGGCCACTGCAGTCTAGCCTGGTGAGACAGGGAGATCCAATCTTAGGGGGCAGATGGGGGAGGGAAGGAGAAGAGTTGGGGATGAGACAGATGCATCTCTTAAAATCCTTCCCACTCTCAGTGAGTTTAGTATAACAAAAAGAATGGGAGATTAGGCCTCAGAAAACCTTAATTCAAGCCCTAACACTGCTATTTATTAGCTATATGACCTTTAGTTAAGTCACTCTCCTCCAAGTTTCAGTTTCTTCTTCTGTTAAAATGTGGGAGTTGAACTAGATCCAATGTTGTTTTGGGGTTTTTTCTTCAAGGGGGGAAGGCAAGGCAATTGGATTTAAGTGACTTGCCCAAGGTCACACAGCCAATAAGTGTCAAGTGTCTGAGGCTGGATTTGAATTCAGGTCCTCCTGACTCCAGGGCTGGTGCTCTCTCTATTCACTGCACCATCTAGCTGTCCCCTAGATGGTCCAATATTGACACCCCACGTGCACATGCATGCACACATTCATGCCTAGTCTTTTTTGCTTATTGCAGATCTGTCCGTCGGTGGCAGAAAAAAATGAGGAGGGAAAGAGGAGGAATTAATGGTCCTTTTGGGGTAGATTTCATGGCTGCCAGGATCTGCCTGTGGCAGGAAGAACAGGAGAGCTAGAGGGCTTTGGCATTGCTCTGCTGTTTTCCAGGGTGGTGAGGAGCACCTGAAGGCTAAAGCTCTTCACTCTCTTTGCCCTTCTCTTTACCCCAAATCCAGGAGTTCATGAAGGATATAGAGAATCTTCTGAAGATGTCCGGAGACCTGGAGCATCTGCCCTTGGAGACTCGGCTTCAAGTGGCCACACACTTGCTCTCTGGCTCTGAACAAGTCCTTCGAACCCTTGCCCAGACCCTGCCTAATGGACCTCTGGTCTTCCAAACTCTGAATGACACAGGTGAGCAAGCCCCCCCCAGCTCCCCCCCTCCCTTTCTAGCCCCCCCCCCCAGCCTCCACATTGACTTCTTCCTCCTTCCTTAGAGCTGTCCTTGAATGTTAAGGAAAACCCGATGGGTGATGTTGAGGTGGGCAGGAGCCATTCGAAGATGAGGCTGAACTGGAATTTGGCTTGGAAACATGGTGGCTCAGGTAACAGGGGACAGGATGGAGGCACCAGGCAGGCTGATAAAGAAGCAATCCCGTGGGCAAGGACAGACTGAGGCCGGCGAACTGGTAGCAACAGTGAGAACTGGCCGAAATGTTTGGAGTGGAGAGGAGACCTAGGCTTAGGAGAGTGGGTGTATATTCATTCATTCAACAGTGACTAAACACTGTGTACCCTGCTGGGAACAGGATGCTGTATAAGGTCTATAAGACAGGTTTTTACCCTCATGGAGTTTATAGTCTAGTAAGAAGTGAAAACAGCAATCCTGAGGGTTCTGTTATACAATAGTGCCTTAGAGAAATGTGAATCTAAATGAATGCCAGGGGAAGTCTGAGAGGAAGTCTTTATGGACCTGGAGGCATAAGGAAGACTTCCTGGAGGAGGTGGGATGGGAACTGGATTGTAAAGAAGGGACAAGAGGTGGGGAAGGGGAAAAGGAGAGCATTCCAGGTGTAGGAGTGGCACTGAGAAAAAGCACAGACGTGAGCCAGGTCTGAGCAAGCTCAGGGAATCATTCAGACTGTTTGGAGCACAGCAACGTGAGAAAAAGAGAGAAAAGTAGGTGGCAGCCTCTAGTAAAAACACAGCAGACCTGGGGGAGGGGGTAGGGAGAAGGGAAGGCTTTTTGGAAGAGGTGGCATTGCAACAGGAGGCTCCATCAATGCTGGCCTCTCTGTACCCCCCTCCCCCAACAGAAAAGGCTGTTGTGGGCCTGTTCTCCACTCATAACATGAAGAATCTGCTGGCCAACGCCCCACTGGTCTTGGATCCTGAAAAGAAGGTTGCCCTCCAGCAAAAGAATGAGGCCCGGGTGGAAGGTGGTGTTCCAGTTCTGCTCTCGGCTGTCAGCACAGCTTTCCTGAGCAACAAGGACACTGGAAATCTCAGCTCCCCAGTCAGCTTTGCCTTCTCCCACTCAGTGAGTGCCCCTGGGGGCTGGGGGGTGGAGGGAATTGGCTGTGTTGCTCTGGACATAAGAGAATCAATGGAAAGATTCTGGGAATGTTGATCCTGGGGAAAAGCAGACTCATGGCAGATATCAATAGCTTTCTTCAAATGGAAGGAATTTGATTTAATCTGCTTGTTGCCAGAAGGCAGTACTAGGAGGGAGGGGGTAGTGGTTAGAGGCAGGTTTAGGTTTAATGACTGGAGAAAGCTTCCAGACAAGTAGAACTAAGAACTGTCAAAAGTGGAATGGTCTGCCCCACCCCCATACCAGAGGTATTGGGCAGAGGCTGATACAGAGCCCTGCCCTGGTTAACTGTTCCAACTTAGATTCTCTAACTCGAGTATTATCGTGGAGTGTGGGGCTCAGCCTCAGTTTCCCTGCTATGAAGAAGTTTTCTCAGCAAATCTAGCTGCCAGGCAGAAAGCTCTACTTCTGCCCCACGAGATTTCCTTTCTTGTGCCCACAGAACGTGTCCTGTGGGCCAAGGCAGGAAGTGATCTGTGCCTTCTGGAAACATGACAATAACGGTAGTGGTCACTGGGCAACCACTGGCTGTGAGAAATGGAGTAGCAAAGGGACCAGTACCACCTGCAACTGTACCCACCTCAGTAGCTTTGCCATCCTCATGGCCCAATATGATGTGGAGGTGAGAGGGGCAGGGGAAGGGGCGACGTCCAATAGAAGGAGGGGCTGAGGTCAGGGAAGGTGGAAAGATGAGAGGGGGGTCAGAGAAGGGCAGGGTGGGTCCGTGGGAGCACTCCACCGATCTTCTCGGGCGCACCAGCTGGGTCCTGGAAAGCTTCCTGACCCCGTGCTTGGCCCTAGGACTGGACTCTGTCCGTGATCACCCAGCTGGGGCTGGGAGTGTCCCTGGTCTGCCTTCTCCTCTGCATCCTCACGTTCCTGCTGTGCCGGCCCATCCAAGGTTCCCGCACCACCATCCACCTGCACCTGTGCCTCTGTCTCTTCGTCGGCTCCGCCGTCTTCCTGGCTGGCACCGCCAACCCTGGCCAGGGCCAGGTATGCACACCCTCTAGAGCTTCCGGGCACTCCGGAGCATCTGGGGCGGCCGGGTAAGGGAGCGGGCCCGGCCGAGCGCCTCTTCCTCCCCGGGCCCCGTCCGGCCTCCGGGGGCGTGGTGGGCGTGCCGGCCTCGCGGCCGCGTTTGAAACTCGGACTGACCACGCTGTCTCTCCCGGGGGCGCAGGTGGGGCTGCGCTGCCGCCTCGTGGCCGGTCTGCTGCACTACTGCTTCCTGGCCGCCTTCTGCTGGATGTGCCTCGAGGGCCTGGAGCTCTACTTCCTCGTGGTGCGCGTGTTCCCGGGGCCGGGCCTCCGCACGCGCTGGCTCTGCCTGCTGGGCTACGGGACGCCAGCCTTCATCGTGGCCATCTCGGCCGCGGTCAATAGCCAGGGCTACGGCCGCCCCCGCTTGTGAGTCTGCCCCTCGAGTGGCCTGTCCTGCCAGAGGGGTGGGGGTGGGGCCATCCCCCGCCCCCGCCTTCTTCTCCCCTCCACCCCTCTCCCTTCCTCTCCTGTCCCCACCCTTTCCTCCCCTCTCCCCTCCTATCCTCTCCTTTTTCTTTCCCTTCTCCCCACTCAGGTGTGAGGGTCCCCGCCATTTCGCTTCCCCATGGTTGGGGAGAGGCGGACAGGTAAAGAGCCCACTGATGGAACCCCTCCCCTGTCTTCACTCAGATAAGGGAGCTTTCCCAGCCCTTCACTCTCTTCCCCGTGGGTGGGTAACGGGGAACGGGTATGGATCTCACTGATGGTACCTCTCTTCCCTATAGTTGTTGGCTGAGCCTGGAAAATGGCTTCATCTGGAGCTTCCTAGGGCCCGTTACACTCATCATTGCAGTAAGTCACCCGTATCCCAGTTCCCTCTGGCCTTCAACCTCCTCAGTCTGTAGTCCAGGACATCTGAGCAGAGAGACATTTCTCACTTACCTCAGCTCCCCACTCCCCCCCCATCCCCTGGTCCAACTTCTCCCTTTGTACTGACTGTTCCAGCTGATGGCCCAGGACATTGACCCAAGTCTGTCTCTCCTCCCCAGTTCAATGCCTTCATCTTTGTGATCACTGTCTGGAAACTCACCCAGAAGTTCTCAGAGATCAACCCTGACATGAAAAAATTAAAGAAAGCTAGGTATAAATGTGTGTGTGTGGAGGGGGCATTGGGGGAAAGAAGAGAACAGAGCCTAGCCTGGGCTGTTGGGAGGAGGCCTGGCTCTAGGCCAAGGTTAGCCAATCAGAAGCAAGGCCTGCCCCTTCAGTCTTGTCTTGCTCTTTGCCCACCAGGATGCTGACATTCACAGCCATTGCTCAGCTCTGTGTCCTGGGCTGTACCTGGATTTTTGGTCTGTTCCTGTTTGGCCCTGAGAGTCAAGTCCTGGCCTACATTTTCACCATCCTCAACTGCTTCCAGGGCTGCTTCCTCTTTCTGCTTCATTGTCTTCTCAACAAGAAGGTCAGGGCAGCCCCTATGCTTGGGACCTGGCACATGATGGGGAGGGAGCCCTAGAAAGATCTGATGTAATGGAGAGAATACTGGACTTAGCATCAGTCAGCCAATGAGCATTTATTAAGGTGCCTACCATGAGCTGGGCACTGCTCTAAGCAATGGAAATTCAAAGAAAGGCAACAGAGAATCCCTGCTTGAGGAGCTGTCTAGTGGAAGAGATAGCTGTGTACCAAAAAACTGTAAAGGATAAACAGGAAATAATCAAAAGGGTTGGGAATGGCCTGTTGTAGAAGATAGGATTTTAGCTAGGACCTGAAGAATCCTGGGCCTAGGAAGGAGGGCATTACAGGAAGGGGCAGCGATGAAGATGCCCAGGCTCAGGAGACAGAGTCTCCTTTGAGGTACAGAAAGGAGACCAGCAGCACTGTGATCACAGAGCAGGGTACAAGACTGAAAAGTCAGTGGGTGGGGCCAGGTATGAAGGGCTTTGGATGT
This sequence comes from Pseudocheirus occidentalis, assembly GCA_028646575.1. Classification (NCBI taxonomy): domain Eukaryota; kingdom Metazoa; phylum Chordata; class Mammalia; order Diprotodontia; family Pseudocheiridae; genus Pseudocheirus; species Pseudocheirus occidentalis. The sequence continues at coordinate 60,135,281 of CM053594.1, forward strand.
CAGAGGATTTTATAGTTGATCCTGGACATAATAGGGAGCCACTGGAGTTCATTCAATAGGAAGGGTGATGTGGTCAGAGCTGGGCTTTAGGAAGACTAATTGGACAGCTAAGTGGAGGGCGGGCTGGAGTGGGGAGTCTTGTGGCAAGCAACCCAATACAAAGGTTATTCCACGTCCAGGCATGAGGTGATCAAAGCCTCTACGAGGGTGATGGCAGTGCCAGAGAAGAGGAGGCCCGTAGATATGAGGTAGAATAAAGGGGACTTGGCAAGATATTAGCCTGGAGGAGGGGGGAGAAGCTAGGGATGATCTACCTGGGCTGCAAGCTTAGGTAATTGGAAGGATGTTGATTCCAGGGTTCAAATCCTACCTCTGGCACTCAACTGCCACCTGCCTTATAAAACAGTTGAGGCCAAGAGGCCTAAAACCTGTGATCCTTGGCTTCAAAGCCAAGACCCTAGCTAAGATTCATCCAGCCCTACTCAATTCCTGGACAGGTTCGAGAGGAATACCGGCGCTGGGCCTGCATAGTCACTAAGAGCAAGTACAACGAGTTTTCCACCTCTACAACCAGCCAGAGTCGGGTAAGGGCAGGAGGAAGGTTTGGGAGATGAACGGTGGGGTGGATGTTAGACCCAAGGAGGCCTCAAACTGAGTGATGCTTTTGTCTTTCAGGCCCTCAGACCTTCACTGGAGTCTGGGATGTGAACAGCACCAAAGGGTTCCATGGGGACACTGCAGCTTTTGCACATGCCAAAGAATGATTCTGCCGCCTCTTCTATAACCCATCTTGCCCACTACTCCTAAGGAGTTCATTTTCCCTCCAAGGCAGGCCTCACTTGAGGAACGAGCTCTAGGGATGCAGAGCCAGCCCTCAAGGGAACCAAAATGTAGCTCAAGCTATCCTGAGGGAGGGCAGAGAAATTGCCCTGGCTCAGAAACATGCAACTCATGATTCCTTCTCTGACTGGACCCAGCTCCCCAGGGAAGGCGCTCTCTGGGTTCAGCCTGGGGTCACATCCTCTCTCCCCCAGCTTTGGCACCAAAGGCCAGGACCACAGAAGATGAGATGGAACTGGGCCCCTCTTTCCTTTTTCTCACTTTATTAGGGAAGGAGAGTGACACAGTGACTGAGAAACGGTACAAAGGGGCTTGTCCCTATTCTTATCTGCTGATGGGGGAACACAGGCAGCTCTGTCAGTGGAATTTTTTATTTGTTTATATTTATCTTTTTTTAAAGCTTTCTAAGGTTGACATTTCAGATTAAACAAATTGACGTAATACATGATTGTTACTGCCTCTTTGTTCTCAGTGAGCAAGAATTTTTTTTTTCCTAAAAAGTAAAAAGAGATGAAGCTTTTGTAATAAAAGTTTATTCTTACACAAATCTACAAGCTTTAAAACAAAGTAAAAATAGTTGTGATACCCGTTGTCACTTAGCAAAGAAAACATTTAAAGCAGCAAACGGAGGCAGGGGTGGCCTGATGGTCCTGTCAGTGACTCTGGGTTATCGGCTTTGTTCAACTGTAGAAAAATAGAAAAAAAAAATAGCTCTTAGTTTGAGAACTTTCCCCAGCCTGGCACCATCTCTTTGTATTACTCTTCCCCCTCACAGTTTCACTGACCTACTTGGGAAGGCCTGGTCATGACCTAAGCCCTGGCAAGAACCAGCCCAGGTCAGGCCCCCAGCCCTGGGCAGACACTCACTATATGTGGAGATGTCAATTTCCTCCGGCAGTTCTGCCACGTTTACTTCAAAGCGGTCTTGGACATCGTTGAGAATCTTGGCATCACCCTCATCAGAGACAAAAGTGATGGCCAAGCCCTTGGTACCAAACCGGCCTGCCCTGGCAACCTGCAGTAACCAGGAGAAGATGACAACATCAAAGCTGGAAGATGAATGTTGACCACAGATCCCTCAGCACAGACCATAACAGAGATACTTAAAACTTAAAATAAGGCAGTGGAAAGAAGGCTGGCATGTACAATCAGCGTAACACTGGGCAAGTTTAAACTGGAGCTTTCTTACCTTGCACCATGACTGGATTAGGTGAGCTTTTCCAGTTCTGACATTCTATATCCTAACTGTGACAGGATGGGCTTCCCACTGCCTATGCCAACATTTCCCCAAGTCCTCACCCTTTGGGGTAATAGACATTGACCACTCTGCTACAGGAGCAGAGTTACAGTCCCCTCAAACCACGTGCAAGCTCTTACCCGATGCAAGTAGGTATCAGAGTCCTCAGGCATGTCATAATTGAAGACTATATTGACCCGCTCGATATCTATGCCTCGGCCAAAGAGATTGGTGGCCACCAAGATCCGTCGCTGGAAATCCTTGAACTGTTGGTATCGTGCTAGTCTGGAAGTTGGTAAAGACAGAGTAGAGCGATGAGGTCATTTCATGCCTAGAGAATTCTACCTAGACACAGTCTTTCCTTAAGACAAATCTGTCAAATTACTGAGTTAAGCAAGGCTATTCTACACTAGCAATCCTCCTCCAACCCCCAGAGCCGCCCCTCTCTCTCCATACACATACCCTTTATCTAGCATCCCTCAAAGATTAGGAAACTAAATGACAATAGAAAGGAGACTGGTGACCTCGAACCTGGACACCTAAATTCAAATCTCACTTCTACTACCTAAGAGTTCTGCATCACAGTGTAGGAGAAACATACCTTCAAGACAAGTAAACAGGCACGCCCTCAAGGAGCTCATGTTCTAAGTGAAACACTACTGACCGTGAGTCATGCTGGTCCACTCCTGCCGTCCTGAGGGAGCTCACCTTTCCTCCTGAGGCATGCCTCTGTGGATGGCTATGGCTGGGAAGTTCTGTTCCACCAGGAGCTGAGCCAAGGCCACACAGCGCTGCAAGGACTTCACAAAGATCACCACCTAAGCAGGAGAGCGCCAGATCAGCACCTGGCCACACCCTGCAGCCCATCTCAGAATGGGGAATGGAGGAGGGGCAGGAACCCCACTAGCATCACCTGGTTAAACTCCAGCACATCCAAGAGATCAAAGAGTTTTCTGTTTTTCTCACTGTCCTTCAGCTTCACGTAGTATTGCTGCAGTCCATGCAGCGTCAATTTTGTCTCATCATCCACAAAAACTTCCATTGGCTGCGGGGGAGGAGGACAGGGATTCTTAAAGCTTCCCCACCAGGCTCAGAGAACAGAGCAGGACAATGCTGAGGCAAAAAGAGAGGCCAGTGCTCTGAAGGGATCAGGTCTAAATGCTAGTCTATACCTAGCAAAGACAGGGGTGCCCAGGGAATTCTGACAAGGAATGGGGGACAGAAGAGGAACTAACATAGGGAGGAAGGTTCTGCCTGCCAAGCCACACCCTGTTCCTGAAGGCAAAGGGACCCACCCCCTTGGCACAGGAAGTCCTGGAGGGATTGCACTGCTTCAGCCTTGGGGAACTAGCATGGCTCTGATCCCAGGGACCCTGTGACGCCTGGCACTGAGCAACCTTTAGAGGCAGCCAGGTCCCCTCCCTGCACCCTCTCACCCAGGGAGGGGAGAAGTGCAGGGCTCACCTGTTCAGTGGTAAAAGCTCAGTCACAGAATCATTATGGAAATCACTTAGTCCAACCCCATCATTTTACAGATGAGCCAGAGGGGATATGACTTGTTCATGGTCACACAGTGAGTTAATGGTTTAGAACCCAGATCTGACCCAGTCCACTACACCACAGTGCCTCCTGCCTCTCTGTCGTCGGGGGAGGGACAGGCAGCTAAGCCATTCCTGGCTGCTCCAAAGCACAATCCAGACTGCAACAGGCCCTGCTCCCAGGTGAGGGGTGAAAAGCAGCCGGGGACAAGGGGGGATTTCTCCTCTGGTGAGCTGGGCTTGGGGCATGTTCTCTTCGCACTCACATCCTGCATGAACTTTCTGCAGACAGGTCTTATCTCCTTACTCAGGGTGGCACTGAACATCATGCACTGCTTCTCATGGGGTGTCAAACGGAAGATCTCCTGCACATCCCGGCGCATGTCTGCAAGGAAGGGGGACAAGGAAAGAGAACCGAGAGGGCATGAAGTCTCTGCTGGCCAAAGTCTCCCCACACAAACCAGAAACCACACTCACCCACACTTGGTCCCCAAGCCCCACCCCAACCCCAGCAAACACAAAGTGTGGGCTGAGAAGGCACATTGACCTAGGAGGGGAAAAAACTCCTCAGGACTGAGCCCTGAGCCTGCTGCCCTCTGGGCTGTGAGGTGACAGCAAGGAATGGTAGGGAAGAGATGGGTGTAAGAAGGAGTGGTACTTTGACTTACACACGCTGTCAGTGGGGAACCCAGCTGCGCCCGTGTGCCTCGTGTCACGGCCTCGGGGTAGGGCAGCCTGAGGTAGAGACAGCTGCTGGGATTCTAGCTGTAGTTGGCACTTTAGACACACTTAAGACACATACCTAATTTCTCACTATCCCTCCTGACTCGGGGCCAAATTACAGCAGACAGCTGTTGCTAAGCCTTGTCTTTGTCAAGAGCCTGGCCTGGCATGTATTCAGAGCCAGTAATTTGGGAAATCTGAAGTTCCCTGGTTCACCCCTTGCTCCCATTGCTTCCCCTGGTTCCAGGGACATAGGATAAAACAGGTAGAAGGATTACGGGTCTATCCCCATGTCAAAGGACTCTAAGATTCAGAGGTAGAAGGAACTCACTGAGGTCATCTAGTCCAAAGCCCTCATTTTATCATGAAATTTAGGTAGAGATTCAGTGATTTGCTAAGTCACCCAACTAACAAAGGGGAGCAGGATTTGAACCTCCAAAGATGCCAATTCCAAATCGAGTGCTCTTCTTACTAACTCCACTAGTAAAATTAGGACGCCAGAGCTCTGGGAGTTTCCGGGGATCCCACATGAAAGCCCTTCTCCCAGGTGCACGTGAATGCTCTGGTCTCAGCCTCTTCCTCAGAGGGTACCATGAAGAACAACAGCAGAAAGCTGCACTCAGTCAAATTTAAGCTTGGCATTAAAGTACTTTTCTGACTACACAAACTGTCCAGACGTGAAATGGGCTGCCTTGGCAAACAGTGGAGCCCTCCACACTAGAGGTCTCCAAGCAAAGCCTAGATGACCAGGATGCTTTGCTAAAGAGATTTTTCATGGAGCTGGACGAGATGGTCTCTGAGTTCCCTAACTCTTAAGATTTTTTTCTGTTTGGAGTTGGGGGCCAGAAGGAGGAAGGTTGTTCTTTGGAAAATGAGGACCCTGTACTCTTCCCCAGTATTCTAGGGCCCCCATCTGCCTTTCCTGTTCCCCAAGGCAGAACTTGGCCTCAGTCTGACACAGCCAAATGACTGAAAGCAGATGCTAAATTAGAGGAAAATCAAGCTTTTTTTCTATGGCTCTGAGGGGAAATGCCTGGATTCTGAATAGGACAGACCACTAAAAAAAGCCTGGAGGAGGACCCTAGCGCAAAGGTGCTAGGATAGCACCAGGTATGATTCCCATTGCTCTAGTCCCATCTGCCTGACCAAGAACAAACACACATCACAAAGTGCTCCCTCGGTCCTTTCAGACCGGGGGTGCCAAGCTACAGAGGACAGGGATAGTAGCAAATGGGAATGGAGACTCACCAAGCTGCTCCAGCATCCTGTCACACTCATCCAGTACAAAATGCTTCACATTTTTCAGATTGAGACTCTTGTTGCGTACTAAGGCCAGAATTCGGCCAGGCGTCCCCACCACTACATGAGGGCAGTTCTTCTTCAGAACATCTTCATCCTTCTTGATCGAAAGGCCACCAAAGAACACAGAAACCTGCAAAACATACATAGGGAGGTTAGGAGTAAGAAGAGCCAGAGAAATGTCGTATGTCTTCTAGGATTGTAACCTATTTATCATTATGTCTCCTATGTCCTGCACAAGGAATTCTAGAGAAAGATCACAAGGTCATCTGCTAACTGATAATACCACTGCACCATACATGCATGCACCCAGAACTCCGGACACAAAGAGGTCTCTGGCTCTCCCCAAACACGAAGGCTGTTTATAGCTGAGGACTTCAGGTTGTCCCTTGCCTAGACAAGCACTTATCACTAAAATCCAGGGAACCAATTCCTACAAGAAAAACAGAGTAAGAGGTTATCTTCACCTGTGAGAAGAGAGGAGTTATCATGGTGCAGCAGATTAGCCTCAGGCCTGAAGCCCTGTCTGAGCCTCTGCTGGCCCAGTAACTAATACATATTTAAAAGAAACAACAGAGCTGGGATTCCAACTCTGGGTCCCTGGAGACAGTGCATAATTCATTAGGCTTTTAAGGATAAATGATGGCAAACCTCAAAGGCAGTATGGTAGCCAAGTTTTGTAAAGTTGACCAAGCAACAGAGTTGAAGGCACCATGGACTGAGGGGCACCCAAAGACTCCAAAACGCAGAGGGAACAAATTCCTTTCTAGCAAATAAGATAAGAAGTTCCTGTCTAATTAAACTTAAAAGTCACCCTAATAGTGGTTGTAGTAGTGGTAGCCTCAATCACCTTGGCACCCAGAACAGATAGAAAACTTACTTTGACACTGGACATGTACTTGGAGAAGCGCTCATACTCCTTACAGATCTGGAAGGCCAACTCCCGAGTGTGACACATGACGAGAACTGTTACCTATAGAGACAAAGGCCCTTACTTCAATGTTATCAACACCATTCTCAGGAAAAGACAGCATAGTAGGAGACATAAAATAAATGACCTAGCTGACAACCCTGGCACTGTGTCACACATTCTGTTATTTCTTGTACTCAATACACAAGACCACCACAAAAGTACCACAAAAAATGGTACTTCCTGCTTGGCTCCAAGTACAGATCACTGTATATAAACTCACTGGAAGAAAAAAGGCATCGATACAGGAATATATCAAAATATAATCTACTATTCAGAAGAAATGTACTGCCCAACATTTGGAACAAAGCTATACAGAATTAGAGAGAAGGCTCAGAGACCCTCTAATTATTCTGATGACAAAAAGCCACAGAAGAAAGGTATCTAGTCAAGTCCACAAATCACAGTAAGTTCATAAATACTGGCAATGGGGCTATAGAGATCAACACAAAAAGAGGGCCGGCCCTCATGAAGCTTACTTTTACTAAGGTATATACATGCAAGATATGTACATATAATCATTTGGAGGAGCAGGAAACAAAGTCAACATCTTAGGTGGGCCTTGAAGGAAAAACATTTTCTGAGATATGAGAACTATCTTCTAGGCATGGGAGATGGTCTGTACAAGGGCCCAGAAGCAGGAGATGGAAGGCCATGCTCATCCAGTCTGGCAGGCTGGATCACATGAAGAGATCTCACAGACAGTCAACCAACCAAAAAGGGTTTATTAAGACCACATTACATGCAGGCCCACGGGATACAAAGAGCCGCTGCTCTTTAACAGGAGAAACAACCTGTATATAAATCTAGATGGACTGAATCCATGGGTTTGGGGAAGGGGGACTCAGAGCTCAGAAAGGCAGAGTTGTGAAGGAAACTGGGGGGCCTCTAAGAAGTAGCGATAGGAGAGGACAATTGCAGGCATATAGGGCAGCCGAGGTCACTGAGCAGGAACTTCCTCTACAGCACATGTAACAAGTGATCGTGAAGACCTCCTATGAGACAGACCCTATCTGTCTCCTATTCCACACCCACCCAGCTAGCTCAGTGTTGCAGATGACCCAAAAGTAAATGTTGCCATGGGCATAAGGCTGCCCATGCCCAAAATGGGACACAAAGAAGCTTACATTCAGAAAAGGAGATGGATTTGTCCCATGGCAGAGAGCCCAAATGCTAGTCTGGGGCCTACAAAATTTAAAAAGGAAAGAACACCTCCAGCACACTGGCAGGGCCCTCTGTGGTACTTAAAGAACACTGTCAGGGATGAAACTAGGCTAAAGATGCCCTCAGCCCTGCTATTCTAACTTCCTTACAGGCCCCACTGCACAATAAGCCCACTGCCCCCACCTCCTCCCCCCACTCAATACCCTCATTTCTTCACATAGGCTTACTGCTCACTACAACAACAGGTGTGTCCATGAACTCATATTTCCCAGAGAAACAGCATGTGTGTCCATGTGATGGGATCCCAGCCACTACCTTTAGCTAGCTATTGCCCCCAGATCCATTCCTCATATTTCCCACAGAAACAGTTGTGTCCATGCCCTCAACCACAAGCACATCCATCTAGTCTCAGACAAGACCAGAGCACTCAGTTAATCAGGTACCACCAGATGCCCCAGTAGGATGTAGACCCCAAAACAACAGAAAGGACTTTTCCTAAGCAGGCACCTACATAATAATAGCAAGAGCTATCCTTTAGGTGAACTTCTGAGATAGAGAGGCTCATTATTATAATATCATTATATATACATATCCCTCCTCAATGGGTTTTTCTGTATGTATTGTGGGCAATCGCACCTGCAATTTCCCTGCAATTGGGACCCTTCCCTATTACCTAATCCCTTAAAAAAACCCCTCCTGTCTTTTTAACATTCATAGTTTCTGTTATTTAATTGCATCTTTACCCTATAAAAATCCATCTTGCTTTCTCTGAAGTTGCTGGTTCCTCTTGGAATTTAGCCTGCTTCATGAAAGGCATCAATCTCAATAAATGCCTGTACTTGGATTAGAGGTGGTCTGATTGTGAATTCTTTGAGACGGTTCCACTACAACACATCATGAAACCACAACATCAGGAATTACAGAGAAGTTTGCAATCTTCACTGCTGCAATGTGTATTTATACCAATCCATATAAGTACATAAAGGGTAGATAAAAAAAGTGGAATACTGTGACCTAGTTCCCTGAAAGCAATAGCTATAACTCATCATCTCTCCTTAGCAGAGCCTAACGAGGCTGAGAACAAACCTTCAACAGACATTTGCTTAATTAAAACCAATTCCATATGTACTTAAAGAACATCTTTAAAGGATTCACCCACTTCTTGTCTCCTAGGAAGATCATGGAGGTGAAAGGGGAGAAGTTCTCTCCACATCTGCAGAGGATTCTTACTGTAAAGGACAGATAGACAGAAAGCCCCTCCCCTGCCCCAGTACCTGTCCATCCACAGGCTCGATCTGCTGCAAGGTAGCCAACACAAAGACTGCTGTCTTGCCCATTCCAGACTTAGCTTGACATAGAACATCCATTCCCAAGATGGCTTGGGGAATACATTCATGCTGAACTGAGAAAGAAACAGTATTCTTCTAAGTAGGGAAATATGCTGTGAAGATGATTGGGTTTAGAATGGGGAGACCTAACTTCTAATCTCAGCTCTGCAACAGGTTCACTGTGTCACTTTAAGCAAATCATTTAAGCAATCTAGGCTACATCCTCCCTACCTATAAAGCAAAAATAATCATGCTTACCCTGCCTACCTCACAGGGTTGGTGTGAAATCAAATGGGACAGGGGCGAGTAGGTGGCACAGTGAATAGAGCACCAGCCCTGGAGTCAGGAGGACCTGAGTTCAAATCCGACCTCAGACACTTTAACACTTACTAGACGTGTGACCTTGGGCAAGTCACTTAATCCTGATTTCCCTGCATTCCTGCCTCCAAAAAGAAAAAAAAAAAAGGATAATGGGAGCAAAGTGCTACGCAAAAACAAAGAATTACTGTTAAGTGAGAAAACAACTCTTTCCTTACAAGTCCTCAGTCTAGTAAACTAAGCTGGACCAAAGCAAGGAACTGGGAAAGCATCTGATCAGAAAGGACTTAAATAGAGACCTTCAGTTTCTTGACAAGGAAAAGGCTAAAGGAAGACCAAAGAAGACAGAAAACCTAAGCAAATGCCTAAGCAGACATCACCAGAAATGAGGTGTGTGTGTGTGTGTGTGTGTGTGATTTCTGATCTACTATGTTTTGATGCCTTTACCCTAGAGACCAAACTGAATAAAACTGCTGTTCTAGATGAGCAAACCTAATCAAATAAGGTAATATATGTAAAGCACTTTTCAAACTTAACAGAGCTATATAAATATCAGCCATTATTATTAATCATAAATACTACTTTGGTGAATAGCTGCGAAGGAGGAAAGAAAGAAGGAGGAAAGGCCTACCTTCAGAGGGATGCTCAAAGCCACAGTCCACAATAGCCCTCAGAAGCTCAGGCTTCAGAAGGAAATCCCTGAAGCCCGAGCTGTGAATGGAGACGTAGGAGCCCTTCATATCCTTCTTGGCAGGGGTAGGTGTGCTCTCTGTCATGGGCTGGGGCTCTTCATCCTCTTCATAATCAAGCAGTTCATGTTCTACATCTTGTTCAGCCATTTTGCCCTGAGGAGAGAAAAAAGATGTAGCTGGGAGAGTAAAGCCTCATCCCAGAGGGAAAGAAGGGCAGCACCTGCTTCTCTAACGGCCACTGACAGAGAGAGGACAGGAGTCAACTGAGTGATAAGTACAAAATGACAAGACACAGATCATCCTCAATCCCCGGACACATCAAGAGTCCAAAAGTCATTCTGCACTGCCCATTTCATTCTAGAGATTCTGACTCCCCAAATCAAAGAGAGAAGCCAGCAAGCACCATGAATCTTGCCCTCATCAGGCAAACTCCGTCTTAGCAGGCAACCAACAAATATTTGAATGCTTATGTTCAATATCTGTCTGCACTAAGCAGGGAGGTGGAGTAAGTACTCAGAAACCCAGCTACAGAAAACTCACCACCCAGTGAGTACAAGACCCCATGTTACAGAGAGCCATAAGGTACACAATACAGTCACTGCTAGGGATAGGCAGACTGCTGCTAGAGTCCCAACTTAAAAACGCTTTTTCTCCCTCTATTTGGGGCTCATACCACACCACCCTTGGTTAGAATGCTTTGATTAAAAGACCTCCTGCCAAGTTGTAGATCTATACCAGTAAATAGATCATAATACCTACTTCTTATCACCTCAACTTCTTAATTAGGTTAATACCGCCTGAAAACAAGAATCCAATTAAAAGACAGCACTTATTTTAATCCATGTGTTAAATAAAATGTATTTATGTCAAAGTCTTGTAGTTAAAAAAAAAATTTAAGCCAAATATTCTCTGCCACAAATCTTGGGACCTTCAAATCCACAGAGAGGAAGACAAAGACAGGATTAAAGAGGTGCATTCTGTTTTTGGACTGTGAAACACTGGCCTTGGCTTGATTTAAACAACAACAAAACTTCTAGCAATTCTTTCCCATTCAATACCAAAAAAATCTACCGTTATCCATCAGCCTTTGGGACCCTGAAAATAAAGCTTAAAAAATGTTTTCAGTCATGAAGAACACTTACCATGTTTTCTTTCTCCCAAGAATTGGTCTCAAGCTACTTATAAATTTGTGCCCCTCAGAATACTAGCGATAGGTGCTGGTTCTCATCCTTAAGAAGTTCACACCTATAACTAAGTGCTCAAATAAAGAATTTATGAGCACCCGAAGGATATGGAATTCAAGGTAGCAACTATAACTTTAAACAAAAAATGAGAAAACTCAGAAGTCACTCTGATCACACAGGCCTTTTCCACTCTTTTCTGACCCTGTACTAAACTGTCTAGTTGTCCCATAAAGACCATGTAATTCATGGACAGACTAAGCATTTTTCTCAGTTTTTAGTTTCTAATTCCACATTCTTTCTCTTCCTCCATCTCTTTTGAAATCGTAAGAATTCTCTAAAAAAATTTTTTCTCATGTTCATTTATAAATGTCTCTACACAAGTTCACTGAACTGACTTCCACAAACCACTGTTAAAATCCTTCTCTTCAAGTGAACTTGTCACTACCTTGAAAAGATTTCCTTTAAACTGTCATCCACCAAAATCCTTCCTGTAGCAGTGTGTTAAGTCAGACTCCAAACCTAGGTCAGCAGGGTCAACCAGGACCCCCGCCCCCCCCAAACCTGGCAAGTTATTGAAAAAAATACATATGAGGGTCTCAGATAAAAGGAACTGCCTAAGTCCAAAAAGGCTTATTTATGGGAGGGTGGTCATGGAGGGAGGGATTTTTTCACTCGGAGGAATTCACTAAGTCCTCTATGAGAAGAGGGGTAACTGCTGTAGTGGTGAGAGCACCCACATTCGTGAAATCCTTTATGCCTAAACTAATTAGCCAGAGATAAAGAAGGGGAGCCAGACATTTTGTCCAATCCCCGGGAGAGTGGCCTGCACACAAGACCATGGGAGCGAAGGCTTGGTCAAAGGACAGATGTTACTCAGTAGGATCCACTAAAGCTTGTGTATTAAGGGGGAGCCCCACCAAAACACAAATTTGCGAGGCTCCCCTTCCAAGCACAAGTACAAAGAGATCCCCATAAAATGCAAACACGGGGAGCTTCCCATAAAGCAGAAACATGAGAAGCTCCCCATGAGACACAAGGGTGGGGAGGGGATCCCCGGCCTGGAGAAGGGCGGGCGGTGGATTCCGGACGATCCTCAGACTAATGCAACCCCGAGCCTTCTCCTCCGGCCCCCGCCCCCCGCTTGCGTCTTCGGGTGCACACGACAGCTTCTGGGGCTGCCCTAACTGCTCCCACGTATTTCACGAGCCAAAGGCGCCCCCGCCGCAGCTCTCCTGCCCCACGCGGGCTGCGCGTCTTCCTTAGCCCGGCGCCCCAACGGTCGGGCGGCCCCTACGATGGCGCGCGCGCGCCCCCAGCCCAGGTCACAGCTCCGCCCCTGCCCCTGTCCGGCCCGCGGCAGCGCGCGCAGAGAGGTTCCCTCTCTTCCCATGCCTGCGCCATCTCAGCCTTGCCTCGTGCCTGCCGCTTCAACGTCAGCTCAGAAGGCCTTTCCGGCCCCTTCTCTCCAGCGCGCCACGGACCTCGCGGCCTGCATCCCGTCCTCCGCCGCTTACCTCTAAGCTAAGCGCTTCTTTCCGGCTGCCTACACGCGTTCGCAAAGCCAAGAGTTTTCGAGCGGAAACCGCCTTCCCTTCTTCCTTCTCTTCCTTCTAAAATTGGTGCACCGCCTCCAAACTTCCCTGCCAATTTGCCTTGTTCACTGGACTGTTAGCCTTTCACTCAGAAGGGAGCAAGTTCTGATTGGCTAATTGGTCTCGGCTGCGCAACCTACAGAGGGAGAGGGGACGATCCCAGTGTTTCATTGGGCTAAATCTGCGTCGATCCCGGAAAAAGCCCTTCTGAGTGGTCTAATTAATTCCAAGGGGCTGTCCCGAGATGGGACCATGTGACCAGACCCCTCGAAAACGTAGGTGCTGCCATATTTAATAATGACAAGCGCATGTAGTGAAGCCTACCCGGGACGTTGTGCATTGTGGGTAAAAGGCCGGAACTCCTGTGGATCGCCCTCCTGTGGAGCTCTACTGTCTTCCAACGCTTTTAGGGTGTGCTGGGGCAGTCAGGCTCCCTGGATTCCAATCCCAGCATATCCATAGTTGCCAGCTGTAGCTAACAATTCTAGCACCGAGACCAAGCCCCACAGAGCACGCCCAGGTGCTCCCCAGTCAACTTTTAAAAATAAATTAGGCAAGTAGGGTTGGGGAGATAAGTCCTTCAACACCCAAGGGGAAGAAAATTGCAGGAGGGGTGTGGAGAGGGACCCTAAGAGACTCTGTAGAAAAGGGTCAGAGATTCTGGAAAAGCCAGAGGAGGCCAGAGAGGGTGGCCAGGAAGAGCTCCCTAAGGTGTTAGTTGGTTCTTTTAACTAACTTTATTCCCCCTAATTAGGCGCCAATCTAGGTCCTTTCTGCTTGCTCCAGGTACTCTAGGATCCAGCTTGAAAAGAAGCACTTCCCCTACCCCGTTCATTTTCCAAATCCACGCCTTTTTACTGAGTGAGGGCTTTTGCCTGAAATGCAATCTCTCTGGTTTCTTTCTCAAATTCCACCATATCCAAGAAGTATTTCACTGTCCACTCCTTCCTTTGAGTTCCTTCCTTCATGTTTCCTCTTCTTTACAATGGCTATATCTTGTATTCCTCTCCTAGATCACTGCTCTGTAGTGATGAACCAGCTTTTCAAAGTTCAGTGAAACTGTGAGCTATGCCATTCAGGGTTACCCAAGATGGACAGGTCATAGTGGAGAGTTCTGACCAAAGATGATCCACTGGAGAAAGAAATGACAAGTCACTCCAGTAACTTTGCCAAGAAAACACCATGATAAAAGATATCACCTGGAAAGATGAGCCCTCCAGGTTGGCCTTACTGAGAAAGAGCCCAGGATCACTACAAGTAGGTCTAGTACCCAATGAAACTGCTGGGCCAAAGCCAAAAGGAAGTTCAATTGTAGATGTGTCTGATGACGAAAGGAAAATCCCCGCCCCCCCCCCAAATATATATATATATATATATATATATATATATATATATATATAAAGATCATTATTGCATAGGAACCTGGAATGTAAGATGTATGAAATAAGGTAAACTGGACGTGGTCTAATAGGACTTGAAAAGATCAAACATCAGCCTCTTGGATAAAAACAGACTGCAGAGGATGAGATGGACCGATAGTGTCATGGAAGTAACGAACTTAAGTTTGGACAGACTTCAGAGGTAAAGGAAGGTAGAAGGGGCTGGTCCGTGAAGTAATAAAGAATCAGATGTGGGGGCAGCTAGGTGGCGCAGTGAATAGAGCACCAGCCCTGGAGTCAGGAAGACCCGAGTTCAACTTTGACCTCAGACACTTGACATACTTACTAGCCATGTTAACTTGGGTAAGTTACTTAACCCCAACTGCCCTCCAAAAAGCAAAAAAAAAAAAAAAAAAAAAAAATCAGATGTGACTGAACAACAGGAACAAATATCTTGTATTTACACCATTGTATGTATATTGTCTTCTCCATTGGAACAAGAGCTCCATGAGGACAAGGACTGAGTTTTTCACCTTTCTTTGTATGCCCTGTGCTTCATAATCACTTAATAAAAGCTTATTCGCTGACTGGAAGCTCAGGAAAAGGGGAACAATTACAATTAGCTCTCCCTAAATTTCTGTGTCTAAGGACAAAGCCCCAAGCAGTCAGCTCTGGTTCATTCCAGGTATAAGTGGTAGCCAGGATATGAATTGTCATCCTATGTATGGGATAGCAAATAGGTCAGGACAACTAGATGGCAAAATGCATGGAAGGGAATAATGTATAAAACGACTGGAAAGTCAGAAAGAGGCCAAGTTGTGAGACTCCTTACATGTGAAATAGAAGAATTTATATTCACTGTAGGCACTAAAGTTTAATGGAGGTGGGAGGGATATAACACAATCAACCAAAAGATTCTCTCACTGGTCCCCACTTTGAAGGAGCTCAGTCAATACATTGTGTATTAAATGCCTACTGTGTGCTCACACACCTATAACCAAAGGTTGGCCAGTAGATAATAATGTTTTTTTCAGTCACAGCAAATAAAAAAAAAATAGGGAAGGATTAGCATCTGTCTCCATGTTTGCTCACATCAGTGAAATAATGATGGATCCTTGAAGGGTATAGAGAGGACTGTGTTGAAAATGTGAAATTTACGGCTGGAAGGGACCTTGGAGATCATCTAATCCAACCCTCTCATTTTTTACCTTTTCCTTCTTAAAAAGTTATTGATGTGGGGCGGCTAGGGGGCTCAGTGAATAGAGCACCAGCCCTGGAGTCAGAAGGACCTGAGTTCAAATCTGACCTCAGACACTTTAACACTTACTAGCCATGTGACCTTGGGCAAGTCGCTTAACCCCAACTGCCCTGCCTTCCTACCCCCAAAAAAACATTATTGATGCCGTTCGTTTTTTATATCATAATCATGTCCACACACGTCCCTGTTAGGAACAAGGGGAGGAAAGGAAAGGGATAAGCATTTATTTCTACAGCACCTGCTATGTGCCTGGCACTGTGCTAAACACTTTTCAAATATTATCTCATGTCATCCTCACAACAACCCTGCTGGTCAGGTGCTATTACCATGACTTAAAGAAACTGAGTCAGACAAAAGTTAAGTGACTTTCCCACTGTCACATAGCTGAGTCTAGTGCTCTGGCTGTCTCAGGGACATTCTAAAAGACTCCTTGACTCCTTGTTCAGAGACAGGTTGGGTTAGGCGCTTGCTAAGGTCCCTTCCAACTCTGATGTTCTGTTATTTACTGAGCACTAGCTACGGCAAAGGCCTGTGTTTGAGAAAGAGCATCTGCTCTTTGGGCACTTGTCTTGTTGGGGAGATGTCATCTATGATAACAGAACTGGTATGTGGAAGGATTAAGAGTAAAGCTGAGAGCTTGTCTGACTTCAGGTTTAGTTGGGGCTGTGTTTCGTTGACATCAATCCTTTGAAAAATCAAAGATTAAATACTACCTGTACTTATTAGAGAACTATCATGGTATAGTGGGAAAAGAGTACCAAGCTTAGCGTCAGGAAGACCTTGAGCTCCAATTTGGCCTAGATACTTCCTGACTGTGTGACCCTGGTTAAGTCACTTATCCTCCATTTGCCTCAGTTTGCTCAACTGTAAAATGGAGATAATAATGGCCCCTACCTCTCAAGGTTATTATGAAGATTGAATCAGATGATAATTATAAAGTGCTTAACACAGTGCTTGGTACATAGTAAGTACCATATAAATGTTAGTGGTAGTAATAGTAGTAGTAGTAGTAGTAGTAGTAGTAGTAGTAGTGGTAGTAGTAGTAGTAATGGTAGTGGTAGTAGTAGTAGTAGTAGTAGTAGTAGTAGTAGTAGTAGTAGTGGTAGTGGTAGTAGTAGTAGTAGTGGTGGTAGTAGTAGTAATAGTAGTAGTAATGGTAGTGGTAGTAGTAGTAGTAGTAGTAGCAGTAGTAGTAGTAGTGGTGGTGGTGGTAGTGGTAGTAGCAGTGGTAGTAGTACTGGTAGTAATAATGGTAGTAGTAGTGGGCTGACCTTGAAATCAGAAAGACCTGGCTCTGACCCAAACTGGTTGAATGACTTTGGATAAGTTTTTTCAGTCTCTCAAGGCTCCAGGTAACTCTCTGTGACAATAAGTCTCAAAAAAGATGCTGATCTAAATTGGTTAGGAGGCTTTATTCCTGTATGTGTGTTTTTTTTAAAGAGAGCCAACACTGACCAGTAGATGGAGGACCACCAGCCTTGGGGTTAAGAATAGTTAGCTAGCATTTATACAGCATTTTAAGGTTTGTAAAGTCCTTAACATACATATGTATATGTATATGTATGTGTTTATATGTGCGTGTATGTGTGTATGTGTGTGCATATACACATAAAATTTCATTTGACCTTCATAGTAACTCTATGAAGTAAGTACTACCATTATCTCCATCTTACAAATAAGGCAACTGACTCTGAAGATATTAAGTGACTCAACAAAGGTCTTCCATCTAATAAGTGTCTAGGGCAGGATTTAAACTCAGGCCTTCCTGACTCCCAATCAAATTCTTTAAAGAAGAGCTAGGTTTGAATCCTGCCTCTTATATAATGCTAGTTGTCCGACTCTAGGGCCCTGGGCAGCTCTCTCAGGCTGTAAGTTATAGACTATTGCTGATCTGCGTTGACCACGTATTCCTTCCAAGGTTGGGGACCCTTTGGCCTTGAGGTCACATGTGACCTTCTAGGTGCTTAGGTTTGGCCTTTTGATTGAGTCCAAGTTTTATAGAACAAATACTTTTATTAAAGGGATTCGTTCTGTGAAGTTTGGAATCAATCAAAGGGTAGCACTTGAGAAACTAGAGGGTCACATGTGGCCTTGAGATCTCAAGTTCCCAACCCTGTTGAGACAGATGAACTCACAGATCTGGCCAAAAAAAGCATTTCTATATACTACAAGACACTGTTATCAACATAAGGATTGTAAAGACAAAGTAAAAGCATGTTCCTGGTCTTAGGTATCATTACAATCTTACAAGGAGGTTACAGTATATTAGCAAATTAGTATGACAGGAAGCCCAAACATGATTGGGATGAAGTTCTTTTTAAAAAATTGAAATTTGAGGCCGCTAGGTGGCGCAGTGAATAAA
Source organism: Pseudocheirus occidentalis (assembly GCA_028646575.1). Taxonomy (NCBI): domain Eukaryota; kingdom Metazoa; phylum Chordata; class Mammalia; order Diprotodontia; family Pseudocheiridae; genus Pseudocheirus; species Pseudocheirus occidentalis. The sequence continues at coordinate 60,153,165 of CM053594.1, forward strand.
GCACCGGCCTTAGAGTCAGGAGGACCTGAGTTCTAATGCAGCCTCAGACACTTGACACACTAGCCTTGTGACTTTGGCCAAGTCACTTAACCCCAATTGCCCTCCAAAAAGCAAAAAAAAAAAAAAATTGAAATTCATTTTGTTTAATATTTTGCTTACATGTAAAGATGTAAATTTTTTACACGTAAAGATGTAAATTTTGTTTACATGTAAAGATAATTACATGTAAAGATGTAAATTTTTTACATTCATTTTATTTTTTTAATTAACTTTTGTTTCTTTTTAGTTTACATCATTGATTTCCACTAGATTTTGAGTTACAAATTTTCTCCCTGTCTTTCCCCTACCCAATCCCCCCAAACAGCAATCCCAGTGTATATCCCCTCCCCCAGTCTGCTCTCTCCTATATCCTCCCCCATCACCCCTCTGACTTTCTGGTAGGGCAAGATGGATCTCCCTATCCCAGTGCCTGTATATCTTATTTCCCAGTTGCATGTAAATAATTTACATTAATTTTAAACATTATTTTGGTAATTTTAAAAACTTAACATAAGTACAAATAAGAAAAGAAAAAGAAACTTAAATACAAATACAAAATAAGGAAAAAACACTACCATGTGCACAGCAGAACATAACAGAGGATTCAAAATATAAAGCAATTCATTTCCATTATATATATAAAACATATAGCAAATACTACACATTGTGTTCAGAGCTGTCCATCTTTGCTTCTTTGTGGGTTTTATTTTGTTTCCTTCTGTGTACTTTTTACTTTGTTCTTTTTTTCCTTCCTCCTTCTCCCTGCCCAAGAAGGCTACGATTAAGTGAAGATATATACACACACATACATATACACATTCATATATATACATATACACACAAACATCTATATATACACACACTTACATATGCATAAATATCTATAATTATTACATTAATTTTTTAAATAAAATTTGAGTTCCAAATTTTCTTTCTCCCTCCTTACTCTCCCTTCTCCCTAAGAGGGTAAGCAATTTGATACAGGTTATATATGTTTAGTTATATAAAACATTTACATATTGGTTATGTTGTGAAAGATACAGATCAAAAGAAAAAAAAACACACAAGCAATAAAGTGAAAAATAGTATGATTCAATCTTCATCCAGATTCCATCAGTTCTTTCTCTGGATGCACATAGCATTTTCCATCATGGGCCCTTTGAAATTGTCTTGAAATTGCATTGCTGAGAAAAGTAAAATCTATCAAAGTTGGTCATGATACAGTGTTGCTGTTACTTTGTACAGTTTTCTCCTGGTTCTGTTCACTTCATTTTGCTTCAGTTCATGTAAGTCTTTCCACGTTTTTCTGAAATCAATCTGCTCTAATGAACCAAAGTTCATGAGGAAAATTTGAATACAGAGAAGTTGCTTTCAATCAAAGTAATCAAAAAGGCTTCATGGAAGAGAGAGGGACTTGATCTGGGCCAAGAAAGAAGAGAAGGAATTCCCCTAATCCTATCCGAAAATGATTTTAATAAGGAAACAGGCCCAGAAAAGGGAGAAACATGATCCAGTTGAAAGATAACTGGACTTGGAGTCAGAAGACTTCAATGTGAATCCCAGTTCCCACAGCATGACAATGGATATGTGGGTTCAAACTCCAGACCTGCCCTTTCTGTGTTCTGAGTAACCTTGGGCAAGGTCTTTCTTTCTTCCTACCTAGTTCTTCATCTGAGAAATGAAGCCATTGGACTGACTGATCTCTTAAGTTACCTTCAGTCTGTAAGGCCATGTGATTCTGGGATTGGTGACTTCCCCAAGTCATACCTTTAGTTAATGACAGATGGGCCGACTAGAGCCCAGATCTCTCATCTCCCAGACCAGAGTTATTTCACTAACTCTGGCTACCACTCCTTGAGTTAGGCCCACTGGGACTTTCTCAACAAAAGAGTTATAATGTTACCTACATACTTTTCACTACTCCTCAAAGAAACTGTTGCTGCTTTCAGCCTTGGAGGTCCTACTCTCACCAGATTGACAGTTCAGATGTGCTCATCTAAGCTATACACATGTCTATGGAGAGTAGAAACATCTAAAACTGTTGGATCAACTCTCCGGTAGAAAAGAGAGGCAGTTTTTAAACAGTAAAGAGCAGATGTAACCCTTGGCCCAGAATCCCAGCTTTTACATTTAACCCTTTCTTATTGTTGTTCAATCATTTCAGTCTTTTCCAACTCTTCATGACCCCTTTTAGGGTTTTTTTGGCAAAGAGGGTGGAGTGGTTGGCCATTTCCTTCTCCAGCTCGTTGTACAGATGAAGAAACTGAGGCAAACTGGGTTAAGTGACTTGCCAAGGCTCCCACAGTTACTAAGTGTCTGAGACCAGATTAGAATTGAGAAACATGAGTCTCCCTGACTCCAGTCCCAGCATTATCCACTGAACCACCTAGCTGTCCTTTTAACTCTACTATTGTTAAGTCTTCCAGAGGTTCCATTGGAAGACTAACAAGATAAATTCATTTTCTTGCCTCAATAGCTTCTCTTGATCCTCCCAGTTGCTGGTGAGCTTCATGTCTCTGAAATAATGAGGTGCTTTCCTTATGTAAATACTGAGAGGGGAGAAACATTTTCCCCTCATTTTAGTTTGGCTACTTTAACTTTTGAGCACATCTCAATCAGTCAGTCAGAGACATTCTCTCAGTAAGAGAAGTCTGACTAAAGAAGAGATTAATACTACTGAAAGCAAAAATGCCTTTGAGCTGATAAATCAAACCAGGAGCAGGTTTAAAAAAAAAAACTACTAAATTAGACAAGTAGTTAAATAGCCTGATTAAGAGTGAGAGAAGAAAACTAACTTGTTGCTATCAGAATGGAAGGAAAAAAGAATTTGGAAAAATTGAGCAGGAAAGAATGGAAATTATTAGAAACTAGTTTGTCCAATTATATGCGTATAAAATTGATAACTTGGAAGAAATAGATGAATGCTTACAAAAATATAAAATACCCAGGTTAACTAAAGAAATTTAAAGGATCCATTATCAAAAAAAGAAGTTGAACAAGTCATAAATTAAGTCCTAAAGGGGAAAAAAGTCCTAAAGATGAATGAACAAATTCTAGCAAACATTCAAATGACAATTCCGATGCTAAATAAATTATTTACAATAAGAAGATACCCTTTTAGTCTCTTCCTTTGATACAAATATGGTCATAAAACTTAAACTAAGAAGAGACAGTATACAGAAAACTGCAGACCAATATCCCCAACAAACATCAACACAAAAATTTTAAATTGTTAGCAAGTAGGCCACAACAACATATTAAAAATACTGTGTGTTGGATTCAAAAGAGAAATATAAAATTTCAGTATAAAGACTATAAATATAATATATAATGTTAATAATGTAGATAATAAAAATCATGATTCTACTAATAGATACCGAAAAAGCTTTTGACAAAATCTAACGCTCATTTCTATAAAAAAAAAAAAGAAGAGAAAATCTGGAACTCAAAATCTTGTGGAAATGAATGCTGAAAACTAAAAGTGAATAAATTAATAAAAACTCTACAGATCACAGAAATAAATAAATCTTTTCTTAATATAATAAATAGTATTTTTTTTTTTTGCTTTTTGGAGGGCAGTTGGGGTTAAGTGACTTGCCCAAGGTCACACAGCTAGTTTTTGTGTTAAGTGTCTGAGGCCGGATTTGAACTCAGGTACTCCTGACTCCAGGGCCGGTGCTCTACTCACTGTGCCACCTAGCTGCCCCAATAAATAGTATTTTAAAGAAGTTTTATTGGTGTTTTGTTTTTACATTACAAACATTTACAGAGTACTCCCTACTCCATGAGAGGTCTCTTGTAACAAAGTAAAACAAATAATATAGTGTCCTCATCTAAAAGTACATGAAACATTCCACACATCTATAGATCCCCCACCTCTGCTTTAAAAATCAATTGAAATCTATTTTCTTTCCCTCCCACCTCCTATCCCATTGACAAAGAAAAGAAATTCCTTGTAACAAATATATATGTGTATATACATATGTATGTATGTATCTTTCTGTACCCTAAATCCACCACCTCTCTGACATGGATGTCATGTTTCACTATTATCCTTTGGAATCATGAATGGTCATTATATTGATCAGAGTTCTAATAACTTACAAAATTATTTGTTTTTTATAGTGCTATCGTTCTTTTTTTCCAACTGAAATTTTTTTCTTTTTTTTATGTAATAAATTTTATTTGTTTTCTTGTTTACATCGTTCATTTTCATGAGATTTTTGAGTTA
>CM053594.1:60157934-60202524 GCA_028646575.1 Pseudocheirus occidentalis
ACATTGTACAATAGTCTGGTTGTATAGGTGTTATAGCCAATGGAGTGAACAATGAAAAAAGAGAAACAAAAACCAAACAGAAAAGAGTGATAGCATGCATTGCTTCAGTCTCCATTTAACCTCTGGTCTTTCTGGATCTTTCTCTGAATGTAGACATCTCCTTCCATCCTGAGACTTGTAGAGTTGTCTTTTAACTGTGCATTGCTGAGAGGAGTTCAGTTTTTCAAAGTTGGTCGTCACACATATGATGCATCTGTGACAGTGAACAAATTTTTCCTGGTTCTGCTCCTCTCACTTAGCATCAATTCATATATGCCCCTCCAGGTCATTATGAAGTCCATCTCCTTCCCATTTCTTATTGCACAATACACTTAGTCTGGGTTTAAGTAGATTCTTTTTTTTTTTTTTTTTTGCTTTCCTGGAGGGGAGAAGACAGGGCAATTGGGGTTAAGTGACTTGCCCAAGGTCACACAACTAGTAAGTGTTAAGTGTCTAAGGCTGAATTTGAACTCAGGTCCTCTTGATTCCAGGGCCAGTGCTCTATTCACTGTACCACCTAGATGCCCCTTTAAGTAGATTCTTTTATGTAAATTTCTAATTATCTTGTCCTGGTATAGCAATCCTAAATCTGTATATCCCTTTTTCTTTTGCAAACATGCCCTGGTAAATACTCTCGTTATCTGCATAATTTGGCAATCAGGTTAACGGAAAAGGGAAGTATACTGGAAACAAGCACCAAGGTGTTGTAGAGGCTCCATTTATAACTGCCCAACTCTTTTCCACTCTGCCCTCATGCAAAAGCCCTCTCCTGGGTAGTCAGGCCTCACCCCTCATCTCTGAAAGAGAGATGAGGAGAAGAGAATATACCTAAAAAGCACTGAATTTAGAAACAGAGGTTTGAATCTGGGGTCTAACATTAGCTATGTAGCTTAAATCCAGTCACTTCCCCTCTTGGGGCCTCAATTTAATCATCTGTAAAATGGAGTTGGATTATATGATCTCTAAAGTCTCCTCTGGCTCTAAATTCCATGAGCCAATGAAGAAAAAAAAAGTAATTGGGGCAAAGGTATGGCAGTTCTCTGAGCCTGAGGAAGGAAGCAGGTTCAGAGACTAAGAAAGGTCAGAGGACATGGTAATTCAATCAAAAGGTTCAGTGAGTAGGATAGTTTTAGAAAATGATGAAATGTGAAAACTCCAGTCCAAAGGTGAGATGTTCTTGACTGCTTCCAAAAGGAACCTAACACCACAGGAAATAGACACGTAGCCACAATACCTAAGAAGGGTCTAAGGCTAAATTCTTTTCAGAAAGCCAGGGGATTGGATTTGGGCTAAGGGCTGAAACGTCCTTAGCCAAGGGCCTTCTCTAAGAGGGTCAGAACAATTCTCTGCTGCATATAAAATTAATTTTCTCCTGTTCCTCTGCTTTCCCTAAAGATTATCAGAAATTTGACAAGGCTAGATCTGGCTAGTTTCTTCCTCCTAATTTCTATAATTTCTGGCACTACTTGAGACCCTGAAGAATAAATCTCCATCTAATTGCTGCAATTTCCTGTCTGGGTCTTAAACAACTCATTGCGTATCCCTACTAAGATTTCTAATCTCTTTCAAATGGAACCTGTTACTAAGGCCTTATGTCTTCTTACACTCCATCAGGGAAACTGACTATGTTCTGGACCTCAGTCTGACTGCATCATAATGATTTCTGAGGACCCACACTGAATAGTTACTGGTTATGAAGAGCTGGAAAGGACCTCAAGAAACCTTCTAGAGCAGGGGTGTGGAACCTATGACCTTGAGGCCACATATGGCCCTCTAGGTTCTCAAGTGCAGCCCTTTCACTGAATCCAAACCAGTCAAAATGCCACACTTGAGGACCTAGAAGGCCATATGTGGCCTCAAGGCTTCAGGCTCCCTACCCTTGCTCTAGTCAGAAGCAGAACCAAGATGCCAGAGTTAGCAGAAAGCACTTCAACAAACTCCCTGCTATTCTCCTCCAAACACATCTAGAAAATGCAACATAGCAAATCTGGATAGAGAAATCCAAGAAAAAGTTAAAGTGAGCCATTTTCCAGCCTAGGTAGGTATAGGTAGACAGATACAGAAGTCTGTAGTCTCTGGGGATAGGGTTCAGCCAAGAACATACCACCACGCCCCAGCACCCAGGGAGAGACTATGCACCAGGACAAGAGAAGGTGCCAGACCCATACTAGGGCAACATGATGGGTACAGTAGTCAAACGGCAGTTTTGTCACCTATTATCCAGATCCAGGGTGGACTGACCTGTGCTTAAGGGTGGCATTCCCCAGTAAGGAACAATAGAAAGCCCAGGGCTGTGTACTGAAATAGAAACAAGTTCAGAAGCAAATAGCAGCTATCTGGCTAGATCCCAGGGGTAGAGCAGAATCTCACTTCCAGTTTCTATTGAAGTCTAAAACCTGAAGAGGAATGAGAGCAGGAATCCCAGACCAAAGGGAAACCTGAAGTTGCCACTCTGAACCAGCAAAACTTCCTAGATGTTGAGTAGTAGCAGTGTCTACAGAGGCAGTTTGCTTGTTGCTCAGACCCAAGAGCAGGTCAAGAATTTGCAGAGGTTGGTGGGGGCTATCAAACAGATTTTGCTTTGGACAAGACTACTTTGGGAGCACTGAAACTTTGACAGTTCCCAGCCTGGACTGTCCCTGATAGAATAATACAACACTTAATACCTCCCAAAAAGCAGTAATAGGACCAGTTCAGAACTTTCCTCCAGAAGGGGGAAAGAGCCCAAGCTTAATTAACACCAAGTCTAAAGTCAGAAAGCCACCTGGAAGAATTAGCAAACAAAAACAGAATTCCACCATAAAAAGTTATCATGGTAACAGGGATATCTCAGACACAAACCTAGAAGATACTTACTCTAAAACATCTAAAAGCCAGAGCCTAAAAAATAAACAAACAAACAAAAGACACAAAACCACAGTGCAGGCATAGATTCAATTAGAATTCCTAGAAGAGATGAAGCAAGAGTTTTTAAAAAGCTTTTTTTTAAATTTTTTTATTAATGAAATGAGAGCATTAGAAGGGAAAAAATGGGATAGAAATGAGAACAACAAAGAAAGAATCAGAAAAGTAATTAACAGCTTGGTATAAGAAGTACAAAACCATGCCTAAGCAATAATTTTTCTGAAAATTAAAATGGGTCAAAACAGAAACAAATGACTCTATTAGATAACAAATTAAATAACTGAAAACATAAAAGAAAATATAAGGTATTTCATAGCAGAAACCACTGAGCTAGACAATAGATTAAAGAGAAAAGTCACTGGATTATCTGAATGCCATAGACAAGAAAAAAAGAGCCTAGACATAAAATGTCAAGAAATCTTACAACTGCCCAGCTCTCTTAGAATTAGAGTGTAAAATGGAAACAAAGAATTTATTGGTTACCTCCTAAAGAAAACTCCAACTGAAAATTACCAGTAACATTATAACCAAACTCCAGAGCTTCCAGGTCAAAGAAAAAGCCCTTTAAAGCAGCCAGAAAGAGCACAAGAATAACATGTGATTTGCAACTGCAAGTATAAAGGAGCAGAGAGATTAGAATATAACATTCCAGAAAACAAAAGATATAGGCATAACTTGTCCAGAAAAACTTAGTATAATCCTATATGGGAAAAATATTAAATCTTTAACCGAATAAAAGACTTCAAAGTATTCCTGATGAAAAGCCCAAAGCTGTGTAAAAAATTTTAAGTTCAAACATAGGAGTAAAGAGAAACATAGAAAGGTAAACACGAATAAACAACCAGAAGAGTCTATACAAGGATAAACTACTTAATTCAAATATGGGGAGATGATATATAGGTGTCCCTTATCAACCCTATCATCATCAAAGAGCATAGGAGTCTAATTAGCAAAAGGCTTGGGAGTGGTTCTGTTACATTGTGATGAGCTTAAGAAAAGAATAGAAAGAGAAGAGGGAAGTGGGGGAGAGGGAAAAGATGGTTAGGGGAAATTATCTTACATAATTAGAGTGTACCAGTAGATAGATATTCAAACAAAAAGAAGGGAAGGAGAGGCAATGGCTAATACTCGAAGCTCCCTTTCATCTGAACTGGCCAAAGAAGAAAACACACACACACACACACACACAGAACTGGGTACAGAAATACATTTCACTCAACAAAGAAATAGAAGAGAAAAAGGAAAAGGGGAGATTAGAGGTTAGATTAAGAGAGTAATCCTAAATAAAAATAAACTCTAACTTAAAGATTAAAACATGTAAAAAGTACAAAAATACTTTTAGCTTAAAAAATACTTATAACTTGTTTTGAGTTGACAACAAATGGGAATCTGTGTATCCATAAATTGGGGTATGGCTGGTCAAGTTACAGTAAAAAAATGTGATAGAATACTATTTTTCTGTAAGAAATTATAATGAAGTGGCTTCAGAGCAACCTGGGAAAAGTTGTATGAACTGATACAGAATGAAATAAAAAGAACACTTTATACAAGGTCAATAACATGGTAAAGAATTTGATTTAGGCACACTTATTAATGATCGACCATGACTGCAGAATACTAATGACGAAACATGCTTACCCACCTGACAGATGAAAGACTCTGAGTACAGAACAAGATATTTTTTCAGATACTGTCAATGTAAAGATTTGTTTTGCTTGATTATACATGTTTGTAACAGGGATTTTGTTTATTGCTCTTATTATTTTGTTGTTGTCAATTGGGGAGTGGAAGAAAGCAGGCAGATTTTTGCAGATTTAAAAAAATACACGTCTAACTTTAAAATTAAGAAAAAGAAACTTTCTAGTCCAAGAGTTCTTAAAACAGGGTCTGGTTTGGTTTTGTTTTTAATATTTTGGTAAGTATATTTCAACATAATTAGTTTGCTTTGTACTTTTATACAGTATATTTACAAACATTATTCTGAGATAGGGTCCATGGGTCACACCAGGATTCTGGAACAGATCTAACTCAGGCCAGGCCCCTGGTAGGATAGGTTGTTGTTGATCTTGGATCAAAATGAGACACTTGTAGGTCACTCAACAGTAGGTCATTATTTAGTTATACATAGCAGGAGATTCAACAAAGATGGGCATTGAGAACACCTCAAGTTTTTCAGCTGAGCAAAGCATCCTTATCTGAGTTGCCCATTATGATTCACCAGTCAAGCATCACAGAAGGTACCTACAGCTACCTCCTCTCCTCCCCCTGATGTTCTGTACCCGTGTGACAAGGAATTGATGTCCACAACTGAAACCTTTAGTTCTTTGAACCAACCAAGTTGTGAGAATAGTCTCAATATCTTGTGGAACACTAGTCTAATTTGTACTGGGACAGGGTTTAAGATATTGCATGTTACCACAACCAGTCTTCCAAAGACTTCCATGACACAAAGAAGATCAAGGACCCCAACTCTTAATCCATTTTATGGATAGGGAAAATGAGGACCAGAGAAGTCAAGAGACCTGCCTCAGGTTGTACATACAGGTAGCAAATTAGAAAAAAGAAAGCAGTAAAATGCAGTGGGAAAAGCCCTGGCCATTGGAGTCAGAAAATGTCAGTTCTAGTCATGGCTCTGATACTTCCTAGCTATGTCACTGTGGGCAAGTCATTCCCCCTTGTCTGAACTTGTTTCTTATCTGAAAAACAGAGATAACAGTATTTGTACTACCCACCTCACAAGAGCTAAAAAAAAAAAATCAGTTAATGAAAATTTCTTAACATCTACTGTGTGCCAGGCACTTTGCGAAGCATTGGGGATACAAAAAGAGGCAAAAAGGTAGTCCCTCCCCTCAAGAAACTTAAAATCTAATGGGGGAGACAACACGCAAGTAAATGTGTATGAACAAGCTATATACATGGATAAAGGAAATAATTTATAGGTTTTTAAATATTTATAAATAGGAAACAATTTAAAGAGGGAAGTCACAAGAACTAAGAAGGGTTGTGAAAGGCTTTCTGTAGAAAATGATATTTTAGTAGGAATTTAAAGGAAGCTAAGGAAGTCAGTAAGTAGAAATGAGAAGGGAGAGCATTCCAGGCATGAGGCAGAGCCTGACAAAATGCCTAGAAGTGAGAAATGGAGTGCTGTTTGTGGAATAGCCAGGAGGCCGATGTCACTGGAACAAAGTATGCATGGTTACCATGAAGTTACCATGGTTACTTCTTAAGATTAAGAAGACTGGAAAGGTAGGGGGGAAGAGGTAGGTTATGAATGCCAGAGGATTCTGCATTTGGTCCTGAGGGTAATAAGGAGTCACTGGAGTTTGTTGAATAGGGGGTATGACATAGTTGGACCAGCACTCTAGGAAATTTACTGTGGTGACTGAATAAAGAATTGATTGGAGTGAGGAGAGACTTAAGGTGGGCTACTTCAATAGTCTAGGTATGAGGCCTGCACCAGGATGATGACAGTGTGAGAGGAGAGAATGAGGCATACAAGAGAGATGTTAGGAAGGTAAAATCAACCCGCCTTGCCATCAGATTGGATATGGGGCTGGGGGTATGGAGATAACGAGGAATCCAGGATGACTCCCAGGTTGTTAGCCTGGGGGACTGGTGGTACCCTCAACAGTAATAGGAAATATGGGGGGGAAAGATTGAGGGGAGTAGAAAATGAGTTCAGTTTTGAATATATTGTATTTAAGATGTCTACAAGACAGCCAGTTTTGAGATATTTAAAAGACAGTTGGAAGTACAAGATTGGAGGTCAGCAGAGAAGTTGGGCAGGATAGGCAGATTTGAGAATTATCAGCATACAGATACTAATTAAGTCTATGGTAATTGACGAAATTACCAAGCGAAGAATATACAGGGAGAAGAGGGACCAGAAGAGAAACCTCTGGGACACTTACAGGTAGAAGACATGATCTGGATAAGGATCCAGCAAAGGTGACTGAGGAGTGGTCTGATAGGTAGGAGAACCAAGAGATAAAGTTGTCCTGAAAACCTAGAAAGAAGAGAATATCAAGAAAAAGAGAGTGAACACTAGTGCCAAAGTATGCAGAGAGGTCAAGAAGTATCGGTATTGAAAAAAAGTCATTAAATATGGTAATTAGATTGGTGCTAATCAGACAGAGGAATAATAGGGTTGGACGCCAATTTATAAAGGGTTAAGAAGAGAGTGAGAGGAGAGAGCATGGAGGTATCTATTGCAGGCAGTCTTTTCATAGAATGAAAGTAGGGATGGAAGGATCAAGGTAAGAGTTTTTTTGAGGATGGGAGAGACATGGGCATGTTTTTAGACAGAAAAGAAGTAGCCAATAGGGAAAGACTGAAGATAAATGACTGATAAAACTGGAGGGGATGAGGGAAAAATAGGTACACTAATGAACTGTTGGTGGAGTATTGAACTGGTCCAATCATTCTTCTCCAGAATTAGACCCAAAGGGCTATAAAACAGTGCAAATCTTTTGACCCAGCAACAACACTAGTAGGTTTGTATCCCAAAGAGATTAAAGGAAAAGGACCTATGTGCATAAAAATATTTATAGCAGTTTTTTTTTGTGGCAGCGAAGAATTAGAAATTGAGGGGATGTGCATCAATTAGGGAACGGTTGAACAAGTTGTAGTATAAGATTGTAATGGAATACTATTGTGCTATAGGAAATATGAAGGGGGTGGTTTCAGAAAAATATGGCAAGACCTATATGAACTGATGAAAAGTGAAGTGAGAACAGGGAAATCATTGTACAATGTAACAGCAATGTTGTAATGATGATCATCTGTGAAAGACTTGGCTACTCTGATCAATACAATGATCTAAGACAATTATAAAGGATTCATGATTTCAAAATGCTATCCATATCTCCAGAGGGAGAAATAATGAAGTATAATTAAAGTACAATTTTCTCTATTTTTCTTGTTTTTAAAAAATATGGTTAATATGGAAATAGATTTTGCAATATAAAAATTTTTAATTAAAAAAAGATAAATGATTGAGTGGGGCCCACAGAGGTGGTTATCTGTTGGAAGAAGAAGGGGAGGAATAGGGTCAATTGTTCAGATAGAGGGGTTGTGGTAAGGAGCATGGCCACCTTTTGGGATTTGACAGGTGAGATAGCGGTAGAAGTATCCAAATGATAGGAGGTGAGGAAAAGGGGAGAAGAAACTCAGGAAAAATGGCCTCAATTTTTTTTGTAAAATATAAGGCAAGGATCTCAATTGAGAGGGGAGGGGAAAGAGGAACCATGGAATGTTTGGAAAGGGATGAAAAGCTTTGGAAGAGACACTGTGGAGAGTGGGATAATGACTTGATAAGGGAGGTACAGAAAGATTGTGGGGCAGCAGTGAGGGCCCAGTTGAGGTTGTATAACAGGAATTTGTAGTAGACAATATTGTGTAATTATATAACTTAGTGATTTGTAAAGTTTAAATTTCTTTAAAATTACAAGCAATTATTATGCCAATTCTACCATTTATTTATGTGTCAAGATATATCCCCTCTCAGGTTCCCAATATCCATATCTATAAAATGAGGGGTTTGGAACATCAGATCTTTCCAGTTGAGTTATCTCCTCCCTTTCAAATATTTCTAGAGTACTCTAAACCTTCCTTTGCCCTATTACATTCTACTTTGCATCATACTTTCTATTCTATCCCATCCTCACTTCCAAGTAGACCAGAGGTTCTCAACCTTCCTAATGCTGGGACCCTTTAATACTGGTATGTGGGTGTATCTGCCTGGAGACAGACAGAGGAGCAGTGTTTTGGTTCCTAAGACCATCGGAAATATGTGTTTTCTGATGATCTTAGGTGACCCCTGTGAAAGGGTCATTTGACCCCCAAAGGGGTCAAAACAAAGGTAGATCATAAGTTCTTTGAAGACAGACATATTTTTAGTATACATATTTAAATTTGTTTTTCGTTTTCAACATTCACTTTTATAAGATTTTGAGTTTTACATTTTCTCCTCCCCCCTTCCCCAAGACAGTGTGCAATCTTATATAGGCTAAACATGTACGTTCATATTAAATACATTCCCACATTAGTCACAGTGTAAAGAATCAGAACCAAAGGGAAAAACCATGAGAAAGAAACGAAAGAGAGAGAAAGAGAGAGAGAGAGAAAGAGAGAGAGAGAGAGAGAGAGAGAGAGAGAGAGAGAGAGAGAGAGAGAGAGAATAGTATGCTTCGATCTCCATTCAGATTCCATAGTTCTTTCTCTGGATGTGGATAGCATTTTCCATCATGAGAAAGACTGCTTACACATCCTTGAGTACTTACAGTATTTTTATCTTCGGATTCCTTTCAGGTACCTTTCATATGCTAAGTCAAGTTAGCTGATATCTGCATATTGCTTTAAAGTCAGAAGAGTACTTTACAAACTATCACTTGAGACATTCCTTCATGCAATAATTTATTAAGCACAACTGTCCTGAGAGGAAGTGAGGTAAGTACTATAGGTATTATTACTGTATTTTACAGATGAGGAAAGTGAGGATCTAAGGTGTTAAATGATCTGCTCCCACTGTCTCACAGCTGGTGTCACAGACACAGGATTAGAATTGAATTCTTACTGACTCAATTTATACTATTCCATCCATTCAACAAGTATCTACTAAGGTGCCTACTATGTGTCAGATCCTGTACAAAATTTTCATTCTTTTGGGGAGAGACAATTCATACAGAAACAAATACAAAATATATACAAAAACATACATTGGCCTCTTCCAAGAGATGGCCCCTGAGTTGAGCCTTCAAGGAAGCTAAGGAACATAAGAAATGGAAGTGAGGAGGGAAAGCATTCCAAGTTTAGGGAGGCAAACTGTGTAAAGTCACATTGAGGGGAGAAAATCGCATTTTAATCTGTGTGGTGGATGCATTGGAGAGGAGAGACTAGAGCCTGGGAGACCAGTTAGGAAGCTACTTCTACTGTAGTAGGAGTCCAGGTAAGATGGGTGAGGAGCTTCCCAACAAGCATAGTGGCTTTGCCAAGGAGAGGATGGGAGAGATGCTACAGAGGCAGATTCCAGAACGGAGACTTGGCCGCCAGGGAGGGGAAGCGAGACCGACTCATGGGAGATTCCACAGTTTCTCGCCTGAGTGGCTGGGAAAATGGCAGTGTTGTCCACCAGTGATTCCAAGAGAAAGTTACAAGAGATCTTTTGCACGTGCTGAGGCGGAGATACCTACAAGGTATCGGGTACATGTGTTAAACGGGCAACAGGCCCAGAATTCGGTGAAATCTCTCCTGGGATGTGGCAGAAAGAGCAATGCAGTCAGTGCTGGGCTCCAGTGGCTGCTACTGCTACTTGCTTCCTGCGTGATGCGATGGGCAATAAGGCCGTATTAGGAAACCGAGGGCCTGGACTGAGATCCAGGCTCCGGCTGTGACTGCCTCTGTGACCTTGGGCCAGTCACACTCTTGGGGCCGCGGCTGTAAACACAAGGGGTGGGACTAAACGACCTCTAGAGGCCCTAGAAACCGCGGCCCAGAGAGGGTCCCGTGGGCCGATCCCGGCTGCGATCCGGCGTGAGCTGGAAGTGAAGCAAAGATCCCCGAAGGTTTTCCAGGGAAAGGGCCAGGATTACTCGGCCACTCAGGCCAAACGCCCACGACGCTCATAGGGGCGGAGAATGTCAGCCGCAACCGAAGGCGGGGTCTGAGTGTAACCGCCGCTTCAGCACACTACGGGTTCACTTTCCTCCTGCTCCCGCCCCCCAAACCGGCTTGACCTATCCCCTTCAGGCACAACTCTCTCTTCCTCCTCCTCCCTCTGTCAATCATTACGGGAGCTCCCAGAGCCCGTGTCGCAGAGTTCCGCTAGCGCCTCGCGCCCCCACTCGGCAGTTAGCTGCTCTGCTTCCTCTCCCCCGCCCCCTCCGTACCCCGAAGGTAAAAAGGAGCGCAAACGGAAGGAAAAAAAAGGCGGGGCCGAGCGCCCGTCCCGAAGGCCGTCCCCCCAACGCCAATTGGTCCCAGGGATCCCCGCGCTCACTCTGCGCTCTGCCACAAGGAGTCCACTGCTCAGGCGGAGGCGCCGGGGATTGGCTGGCAACTAGGGGAGAGAGCGGTCACGCTGGGGCGCCAAAAGAGGGCTGATGCTTTGCCTTCCCCCTCCCCCGTCCGCGCAAAATCGGGCGCGCGCGTGCCGGCGAGGGAGCACAGCCGATTGGCTGGAAAGTAACGCCTTCGACGGGCGACCATGTATTGGCCCCTAGAAGCTCGCGCCGAGGAAAGCGTTGCAGTGGATTGGCCGGGGGGGTGGAGCCGGCTATTTGAAGGGGGCGCGGGGCGGGTGGAGTGAGGGAGGGGCGGGGTACTGCCGCCTCAGTCTGGTGTGGAAACCGCGCGGAGGGGACGTGAGAGGAAGAGCGGCGGCGGTAGCGGCGGCGGTGGCGGCGGCGGCGGCTGCTGCTGCTGCTGCTTGGAAGGTGTCCTTCATTCCTGCTTCCGCGAGGCCATGGCCAAAGTTTCAGTTCTGAACGTGTCGGTGCTGGAGAATCCGAGCCCTTTCCACAGCCCCTTCCAGTTCGAGATCAGCTTCGAGTGCAGCGAGGCCTTGGCAGACGGTGAGCCCCGGCCCTCCCTTCCCCGCCAACCCCACAGGATCTCCCAGTCTCCCCCCGCGCGTTCCTGACTGAGGGTACTACTTTATGCTGACGACTCCCACGATAGGGCTCCCTCCCCGCCCCCGTGGGATCCTAAAGCTTCCGCATATTATACCAGTGCGCACATTAATAAAGTGCTCTGTTCTCTTAATCTAGTAGAACACAAACGCGGTAAGGGCAGGGGGACTGTCTCACTTTGATATTTGGGTCCCCGAGACCCGACCTGGGTGGTCGACGCTTAGTTCAATGTTTGTTGGCATATCCTTAGCCTGTGTAACCCTAGGCAAGGCATTTTAATCCTTCTGAGCCTTAGATTTCTCCTCTAATACCAAACTCTTTGCAAACTTTAAAATGAGCAATAGAAAAGTTAGTCCTCGGGGCCACTGAGGTCCTGGAGTTAGTATTACTTTTACAAAGGATTTTGTATTAGCAGCCCTCTGAAGTGAGCCATATATCTGCCCTTCTGTTTGTTACTGCTTCATATACCTTTTCTATCCTCCAGCCTCCAGGAGGTTATCCCTGTTACTCTCCCTCATTCATTTTTGTTGCCTTTTTACACCTATTAGAAGAATAAGCATACTAAAAACCGAAATGGCTTCCTCCTGGATGATGTCTCCAATCTACGCTCAGCAGTGCCTGATCTCTCCTTACCTTCTAGATTGTGGTTCTTAAATGCCCCAGCGCAGGACGGTTCTTTAATCTTTCATGCCCTCTGCTTTTCTAGAGTTTCCTGAATTAGCATGGAGCCCTGCCCTGTATCCGGGGGTCTAGCTGTTACCTGACTTGTTCCTAAAGGGCCATTCCTACTGCTCTGCTACTAAAGGAGTAGACGGTTCCATAAGTGGGGTGGGAGGAGAGGGGTCTATTATTTGAGAATAGCAGTAATATTTAAACATTTCATTTATATAGTACTTTTAAAGTATGCAAAGAACATTACATACATATCTCCAAAAATGTGCTTTAAACAAGTACTTGGTAGGTTGTAACCTTGTATCCCCCTCATGAAAGTACTTTTAAAGACGGTCTCCTTCAGCTAAATAACATAAAAGGCAACAACACCTTTTTCATTTCCCAGAAGAGAAGGCTGAGACACAAAGAGTAAAGTTCTCTCCTTTGAGATACTAACAAAATGGCCAGAGTTACTCAGTGAATTTCAATGAACTAGGAACAGACTGAAACACTCAACTTCCATGGTACTCTTACTAAACTATCCCTTTGCCTGTGGGGATAGTAGAAAAGACTTCAATAAGACAGGATATAGAAAGATAGAGAATTTAAAGTCCAAATGTTTTAGCCTTTAGCAACATCATCTTTGCCACTTCAAGGGCCATATGCTGTTCATATAGGCCTTAGCCTTTATTATGTTGAAGACCTTAAAATAGGCTGTTTGGAATCAAGAGTTTGAAGAGACTAAATTCTTAGTTAACTTGCAGAAAGTTACATGGTTAAGTAGAAGAGTAATAACTAGAATTTGGGTCTCCCAGCTCCTGACTCAGTGTTCTTCATTCTTGTCATATTCCTGAAAAAGGAACAATATTACCATCCTTCTCTTTTAAAGGTAT
Organism: Pseudocheirus occidentalis; assembly: GCA_028646575.1. Taxonomy (NCBI): domain Eukaryota; kingdom Metazoa; phylum Chordata; class Mammalia; order Diprotodontia; family Pseudocheiridae; genus Pseudocheirus; species Pseudocheirus occidentalis. The sequence goes on from CM053594.1 coordinate 60,171,049, forward strand.
GGCATAAAACTTATGGTTAAGGAAGCCTAATTTCTAGCTTGATAATTGGAAGTCAATAATTCCATACCTGAATCGGTTAGTGACTTGATCACCTAGAAAATTCACATTTTCCTTTTGAAAAACGCCTTTTTCTTGCCTTTTGCACAGAATTCTTGAGGGTAAAGACAGGGCATGCTATTCTTTAAAGGTGATAAAGAAATCACAGCTTTCCAGTTCTAAGATCCAAGAAGCCATGTAACAAACTCGCTCTGTTAGCTGATCCTGTTTTTCCCTGATACAAACCATTTTTCACCCCCTACTCAACCTCGTCTACATTCCATAAAGCAACTTAAAATAACTAAAGAAGCTCATTTTAGAAGTTGAGTGGTTCGCTTTATTTTTTGGTGCAAGATTCTTCTGAAAAGGCAGTAATGATAGTTCAGCAAATTGTAGAACCCAGGTGTTCTGAAATAGATCTGATACTCCTAAAGTTTAGGTGTTTTACTGGATCTAACTGGATTCACAAATTGAGACTGCTACCTCAAGCCACAGGTTCTCAACCTGGGTCCATGAATTGGGTTTTAGTTTTTAATTTTGATGACTATTTCAATAAAACCGGTTTCTTTTATGATACTATGGTTTTATGTATTTTCAAACATTATTCTGAGGTGTCTATGACACAAAAAATTAAGAACCTCTGCTCTAGACTCCAGTTAAATTGAAAAGGTAGAAAAGCAAGTAGTTGCTGTAGAAACAAAGGACCTGGTGTTTTAGAAGAACCTTAGCAAGATATTCTCCAAAAAAAAAGAAAAGAAAAAGAAACAAAGAAAGTCTCCAGGATGCATTTACCTAAGGTCAGAAGCTCCTTTCTTAAAAGGATACCCCACCAAGGATGTTGGGCAATCACATTCTGTGAAATCATGGCTTCTGAAAATTTTCCCAGGCATCTTGAGCCTAGAGTCATAACTTTAAGGCATCTGAAATGATTTCAGGTTTAGCTGCCAAATCCCTCTGCATTGCTATAACTTTGCCCTGGATATACTTGGAACTCAGGATAGTTGCTTTGGTTGGCATTGTCATTCACAGGAGATAACTGCCCTGTCCAACAGTTGTGGTTTGTTTCTCTTGAATGTACTTGTTTCATTGGGTGAAAGGAGGCACTATTAGTGTATATTAGAGAACTGGAGTTTTAAGTGTAAAGCCTGTGAGCCCTGCTTCTTAACCATGTTGGCTTCAAGTTCTGCATGATTCTCCATAAGTGGGTATGATAAAATTCTTATTGCCTAGATTTGAATGATTTGGGAACTTGCTAAAACTTGGAATAGCCTTATCTCCCTCCTTTTTCTGACAGAATCTTATGCTAGTCTTGAGCCAGTGATCCTGGCCGAGTTGTCAAAGGATCTGCTTTGTGACACTGATCCTCTGTTCAGAAGAAGATGCTACCCGTCCCTGCTGCTCTATGATGTAGCTGGCAGGGCCCTAAATGACCCAAGATTCCTGTTATTTGCTTACCAGCCTTGATTTGGGTCTTAATTCAACCTTGATCATCCCATTCATCCTTATAAGCTCCTGAAAGGCAGATACTTTATAGAGAAGAACCTAAAGCATTTTCTTAAGGTTACTCAGAAAGCTGGGATTTAATAGATTGGATCATAAACTTGGAGCAGGAAGGGAAAGGCAGCTAGTCCTCCTCTGTTCCCCTCCCCTCCCCACTTTGTTTTACACTAGGAAAAGGAAGCCTAGAGAGGTTGTAACTTGCCCAAGGCCATAGAATAAGTAAAACAACCAGGTTTCAATCCCAAGTCTCCTGACCCCAAATCCAGCTCACTTTCCAATGTACTGTGGGAGACATTTAATCTGTTAAATTCTGGGGTCACTTGCTAACATTTAGACTATACATCTCTATACTTGGAGTGAAAAGTGGTATTTATGTTAATAAATCCATTTCCTGTCACCACTTGAATAGCTACAACCCTCTTTCAAATCTTCCTCACTTCTTGCCTGGACCATTGAAATGGCCTTCTAGGGCCAGCTAGGTGTCCGGTGGTGGCTCTGGAGTCAAAAGTTCAAAACAGGTCTCAGTGTAACAGTGTAACCCTCAGCAAGTCGCTTAACCCCAGTTATCTTTTTTTAAAAAATCAAAATAACCTTCTAAATGCTATCTTTGCCTCTAGTCTCTCTCCACTGTGGTCCATCCTAAACAGTTACCAAAGTGACATTCTTTGAAGATTAAGTCTAACTATTTAACCCTCTACAGTAAACTCCAGGAGTTCCCTTCTATTTTTAGGATCAAATTTGAATTCCTTTGTTAGACATCTAAAGCTTTTCACAACCTTGCCCCTTCCTATCTTTACAGTCTTCATATATGGATTATCTTAGAGGCAGCAAGGCAGCACAGTAGGTAAAGTTTTGGATCTGGAGTTAGGAAGATCTGAGTTTTAGTACTGTCTCAGATGCTTAGTAGCTATGCCCCTGGACAGGTCATTTAACGTCCCTTAGCCTGAGTTTCCTTACTAAAGTGGGATAATGGTATCCCAGAATCGTTGTGAGAATCAAATAATATTTGTAAAGTGCTGTGCAAACCTTAAAGCAATGTATAAATGCTAGATCTTATTTTTAACACACATGCTTGGTCAAACTCTACCATCCACCCTTGCTGGCCTACATTGTTGTCTCTTTCCACCTATGCCTCTGGGAAATCCAAGTGCTACCTTTTGCATAGGGTTTTTCCTGACATTCCCTAAGCACCTAGTGCCTTCCCTTTCAAGGTTATTTTCTATTTGTTTTTTGTATATGTCTTCACTTGTCCCAGTACCTGGCATGTGTGGGCACTGGATAAATGTTTGATTGATTGATTGATGTCAGAAGACATCTCCCTGCCTTTCTACTTTCATAAGCCATTTTGACATTTCTCTATTCTTTTTCAGACCTAGAATGGAAAATCATTTATGTGGGTTCTGCAGAGAGTGAGGAGTTTGACCAGATACTAGACTCAGTACTGGTCGGGCCAGTCCCAGCAGGGCGCCACATGTTTGTCTTTCAGGTAAGAGGTTAGCAATTAGTAGCACTAAACTCTGAGGAAACTTCCCCTTTTTACCCCCAGAGCATGCTGAAGCACAGAATCTGTTTTGTTCTCTCAGGCAGATGCCCCTAATGCCTCCCTAATCCCAGAAACTGATGCAGTAGGTGTAACTGTAGTCCTTATAACCTGCACCTACCATGGGCAGGAGTTCATCCGAGTTGGCTACTATGTCAACAATGAATATACCAACCCTGAGCTTCGGGAGAACCCACCCCTGAAACCAGACTTCACTCAGGTAAGTTGGTTTTCTAACTCAGAGGGGCCTGGTTCCTTTTGTCCCAGCAGTTCAGGACAGCAGAATAATAGAATCATCTAGTGTCCATCCTGAAAGGTATTTTAAAGATCATATTATCCAAACCTGTGGCTCAGTTAAGTGGCTTAAAAGTATAAGTTTCTTGCCATAGCACATCAGTTATTCAGGTCCTAGCCATATGCCTAACCTTTTGATCAGAGCAAGGGAAGGAATATCCCAGTAGGATCTTGGCTTACTGTGCTGAATTATTAGAAACAAAAATTCCCCTTTCTAGACCCCCTAGCATTGAACAGAAGGTGTGGTAGAGTTGAGCTGATATGAGGTAGAGTTTGGCCTGATCCTGTCACTGTGCTATTTTCAAATTCACTGTCCCTGGGTCTGTCTTTTGAGGGGAGGGTGAGATGAGACATGGAGAAAATAGCCACAAAGGCGGGTCTCTGCTATAGAATCTTTGATAAGGCTCTCTTTTTCTGTCCTAGCTCCAGCGAAACATCTTGGCTTCTAATCCCCGAGTAACTCGATTCCACATCAACTGGGACAGTACCACAGACAAATTGGAGGACATTGAAAACCAAGACCCTGTTTTAAACATGGGGCTCCCTCTGAGTTGTCCCCCAGCCAAAGGATTAGATCTCCCAGACTGTGCCCCCAGCATCATTCCTGAAAACTCCATGGATTGCATCTAACTAAAAATGAGACCTAAGCACTATGATGGCCCTGGATTTCTGCCAAATGAATGGTTTTGTTCGGCCTTTTGGAAAATTTCTGGGGCAAGCCTGAAGGACTTGGGTTGGGGCTCTAAGCTATAGCTATAAGCCAGTTAAACTGATCCTTATGGGAAGAAAAACCTGTCATTGGTCTGTGCATTAGTTCAACACAGAGAGACTGTTTACCTGTTTTCTTACAGGCCTGCAGAGCAAATGGTATGTTAACTCTTGCTCATTGTGAATTTTGCCTTCCTTCCTGACCTTTTGGGGTACTGTGGCTCTGCAGAGATAATTCAGTCCGTGAGTGGATCTTTCTTGTTTTGGGTTGCTTATGGGCTTCCTGACCTATAACTGGAGATCTTCTCTTTCCCCAATCCCCTTTATGTTGTTTCTTATTAGTTTCTTCACGTTCCTAACCACCTTCAATCAGTGATTTGTCCTGACTTTCTGGGCTTATTCTTTAATAATCTTGGTAGGGTTTGGGCTTCCAAAGTTTTGATGGCATGCTGATTGCCACTCTTAACCTAACTGGATTTTTATTGCTGCTTCCATCTTGCCAACTCCTGGAAAGACCCATTCCCTTAGGTGCCAAGAATGAGGTTTTGAGGTACTATTTAAAGATAAGACCATCCTCTTCCTATTGGTGGCAACTCAACTCAAACAAGACTCATTCCTCACAGCTCTTGGCCAGATCAGAGGATTTGATCAAGAACTAACCAACTGATTTTCTCTGGACAAGAGTAACTGAAACATACTCACTGTAAACAACACCCCTTAACTAGGAGTTAATGCCAAAAGGCTGTACTTAACCTCTTCTGGGGCCATACGATCCCTCAGGCTATGGAAGGGCTGGATGGTATTTGTGTTTTGGAGACAAAGGAAAAGAGGACCTGTGTGCATCCTCTAGGCCTCGATTCTTTTTCTCTGATCTGTCCTTTGTCCCTGTGGCTATTGTTGCATATGAAATTTTGTATATTGAAGGTTTTATATTAAAAGTTATGGTTACTGGAGAAATAAAAAGCACTTAGGCTGAACTGTAGTGGTTTTTTTCCCCTTCATTTTAGCCTCAAAACATCAATCAATCCTTTGGAAAAACTGGTGCTGAATTTTTGGAGATGAGAAAGAATGTTGTAGAGAGAAATAAAGGATTTACTTCCCACCCCTCTTTAAATAAAAGCCTCTTTTGTCTCTAACGTCAGTTGGTTTTCTACACAGAAACTGGTTTGGGGGTTTGAGTTGTCTGTGTGTGGGTTTTTTTTTTTTTAACAAATAACAGCTCCTTATTCAAGAACTATTTAAAACCTGCTTCCAGGCAGAGTGCCTTTAAGACGGGGGTGTGGTCTGTCAATTTACATTGACACAGTTTTGGAGCTTTGAATAGAGGATGCTAGAGTAATGTAGTAGGTTCACAGGTGGTGCTGTAACTGATCTTAGAAACATGATAGTACTTGTGATTTCTTCTGTGAAAGGCTGGAAGGCAGAAGTAAGTGGGAATGGGTGCAGGACTTTACTTTTTACAAGCATAGATAAGCAACTTACGTAAGTTTTTAAAACCTAATAAAGGCGAGATGCCCCTTTTGCTGTTACAACACTGCCATTTGCAAAATGTTTTACTTTAATCAGCCTGCCCTCTGATAGGAAATATCAGAGCCAGGCCCCGCTAAGAGGTCTCTTGATTCCCAGATTCCTTGCTCTTTTCATTTGACTATTGCCTTTCTAGTGATACAATTCTGTCTTGCAGTTGTTAATTCACTATCCCTTCCACTTTATCGATTTCTAAACTGGGGGATGATAGCTCTTGAAGGATATATTAACATTGCCTAGGTGTGGCAGCTATCTCACCTCAAAGTCCTAATCCCAGGCAAAGGGTCTCGGAACATTAGAGAATGGGTTCTCAGGTCAGGGACCTATTCAGCTGGGAAAGATCCAGATGAGCTCTGACCTGTAGTAGGGGCCCCTAATGCTTGTCAGTTGGGCGCTGGCTGCCCAAGGCAAGCAGTACGGCTCACATGACGGGAAAGGGAGTATTGAGGTGGCTGGTTTTCGGGATCCTCAGTTTCTCTGCCTAGGCCAGGCCTCTATTCATTCTTTTGGGCCTGCAAGATTTCGCTTTGCCCCACCCCCTTCTAGGATTGACACCGAACATTCCCGGGAGAGCCCGTCCCAACCTTCTATAAATAAAACGCCACCGACCCAGCCACTACCAATCCAAAGGTTCGAAAGGTGGAGCCTATCTGATGCTATCAAGGTCGTCTCCAATGATGGGATACGGCCCGCCTAGCTAATGGTTTGCTGGCCAATAGGCGGCGGGCGGGCCGCGTCTGGCGTCATTATGTCGGGGGCAAATGAGAGGGCGGGAAGATTGTCTCTAACCAATGAATGGCGGGCGCGGGGCCGTCAGTCAAAGTGTCGGGAGCCAATGGGCAGTGGGGTGCAGGGACCGTGGGGCGTCACGGGCAGCCACGGACTCGGGTTCCGATTCCCCTACCAAGCTCGAGGGAGACGCGGGAGCCGGGAGCTGGGAGCCGGCTGGGGGGTGGGGGGGAACGGGGCTACAGGAGCCAGCTGAGCCCACGACCGCGATCGCTGCCGCCGCCGCCGCCGCCTGGGGCGGGGGGGTGGGGGGGGGACCCGGTCGCCAGCGCCCGTGCGAGCGCCGCAGCCCGGGGCGGGGGGTGGGGGGGACCCGGCCGGAGCCGGAGCCAGCGCCGCTGAGATGGGGAACGCGGCCACCGCCAAGAAGGGCAGCGAGCTGGAGAGCGGTGAGTATTCGGGGCCCGACCCAATCCGATCCCACCCCGGCGCCTAGCTCCTGCCGCGGGCACAAAGGCGAAACGAAACGGCCCCTGCCCTCTGGCAGCGTCCGTTCTACTACCCCCCCCTCCCCCCCAGGCCTCCGAGCCTCTCTGTACGACTCTTCGAACACCCACCTCGGCCCTGAATGAGCTCCTGCCCTCCCCATCCGACTCTGAACTTTTCTGGGTCTCAGTTTTCTTGTTTGTAAAAAGATGAAGTCCGAGTACATTTATCAGGTTCCTTCCAGCAGCTCTGAAACGTATGACCTCCACCGCTCCCCCCCCCCTCTTCCGGTCATCTTCCCTGGTCCCTGCCCGCCTCCCTCCTCCCCTCCTCCCCCTCCCCACTTTTCTCCGATTTGTAAATTACGACCCCTTTTGTTGTTATTGTTGTTTTCATTCCCCGTCCCTACCGAAAATACGGTGTGTGGTCCTTGTCTCTTCCCCCCTCCTTCTGGCCTCACCCCCCTCTCACCCCTCCTCCCCACCGCTGCCAAAGCCACGGCCAGCTGTCAACCCCAGAGCTAGGGCCCTGCCTCCTGGCCCACCCTTTTTCTTGCAAGGCCCCCAGAAGTTCGGCCAGATCTCTACCCTGCCCCTTCTCATAGTTTCTGGCACAGTCACCCAATGACCAGGAGTTCTTGGAGCCCCACCACACCCTTTTTAAAAAAGCATCCTCGAAGGTTCCGGTCTGTCAACCCTCCTCTGAAGGGTCTTTTTGTTTTAAATGTTTTATTGATAACTTGATTTTCATCAGAGTCGTCCTCCTTGAACCCTTTTTTTGTAACAAAGAAAAACAGTTAAGTAAAGCAACAGATACAGTGATTTCTTTGGCTACGCAAGCAACATTCTGACCCTTTAGTTCCCTGAATCTCTGACAAGAGGAGGGAAGTGCATTTGATTATCTGTTCTACAGAACAGATTGGTTATTACACTTAAAAAAGAGCTTCCTCTTAGTATTCTTTTGATTTACATTTTTTAGTTGGGTGTATCATTCTTCTGGTTAGATTTATTTCGTTATACATGAATTAATATAAATCCTTAATTATTTAGGTCATGCATATATATGTACGTATATATCATAACTGTATAGTATTCCATTACATTGGTATTTCACAGTTGGTTCAGCCTTTTCCCAGTCAGTGGTAACTGACTTTGATCCCTGGTCTTTGAAAGCACAAACTGTGAATAGTTTTATATTGGACTTTTCTTTCTATCCTTGACCTCTTTGGGTTCCTTAGAGTGAGATGGATTAGTTGAAGATTGTGTACAATTTACTCACTTTTCTTAATCTTTCCAAATTGTTCTCTGGGATGCTTGGACCAGTTGGTCCAAAGGATAGCACTGCCAACTCAGCATTAGGGTATCCGACATTCCACAGACCTTCCAGCAGTGACTTTCCATTTTTTGTCATCTTTGCCAACTTTCTGAATGTGAGGTAAAACCCAAGTGTTTTTATTTCGTTTCTTTTATTAGTGATTTGGGGTATGTTTTGGTCACTTATGGTTTGCAGTTCTTTTGAAAACTGTCACTATCCTTTCAACACTTATCTACTGTGGAACACCAAGTACTTTTGAGGTTTTTAATATAATTACCCTCCATATCACCTTATATTTTCGTATGGTACCCCCCATCTTTGTCTCACCCTTACCTTCCTGTCTAAATGTCTGTATCCAGTTATGTTTCCCCAGAATACCCATAGCTGTGATCACACACACACACACTCACACTCTTTCTCTCTCTCTCTCTCTCTCTCTCTCTCTCTCTCACTCTAGTTATTAGAGCATTTGGTCAGGGAGAGGGTTGGGGTTCCCTGTCTCCAAGTTAGTCAGACCTTCTCTGTAGCTCCTTATTCATGTTTCTGTCATTTCCCATCTTTTCTGTCTCTTTCTTATTATCCTGTGTACACCCTAGGCAAGCAGACCTTGTTTGTGGGCTCTGGGTCTTTCCCATCTCCTCCAAGGCCAGACTTTTTCCTTCAGGGAAATCATTGCCCCCTACCCTATCCCCCCTAAGGGAGGTATCTAAAGATTAGAAGAGGGAGGTTAAGGTTTTTCCCCACTAGGCCCCATCTCTTGGACGTTCCCTCTCTGCCCTGCTTCCCTCTGCTCTCTTCCCTCCCCCCCCAGGATCTGAGCACCTCCAGATCCCTCAATAAACAGATATTTCACAACTGAGGCTCTGTCTTGCAGTGGCCAGTAACTGGCTCCCTCAGTCTGCCAGATGCCCATGGCTTCTCTGTTCCCTCTTTGGCAATTTCCCATTGGAGACCAGTTTCTCATGATAGGTGTCTGGTCTGTAGTTCTGGAAAGGTGGGAGAATTGGTGCTCTTCCAGTTTTAGCAAGCAAGGGCTACTCTAGCTCAAATTGAATTAGGATAGCATAGTCTGGGGTTCTTCAGTAGAAAAGAAATGACGAAGAGAAAAGGTGACTTTATGATTTTCTGGTTACAAACAGACTTAGCTGTCAGAGTGCAGTAGTTTACCCCTGCTAAATCAGGATGACAGAGTAAAGAACTAGAGTCATCTATTCTACTAAAACTGGATAGAAACCTCCTTCAACCCTAATCCTTTGCATCACAGTCCCACACACTTGGGCCCTCAGAGCAAGGGACTGGTAAGTGTCCAGCTCAGTAGTCTGAACTATGCTGGATATTCTCCATGCTCCACCCCTTCCCTACAGGGCCCAGGCATAAAAACCAGGGAACCTTGTCCTCTACCACTTCTTGGGGTGTCCCACACCACAGAACTCAGGGAAGAAAGAGGTGGTAGCAGCTTGATCAGGGAATGCCCTGCCAGGCACTGGACAAAGGATATCAAAGTGTGATCAGAGCCAAGGGCTTGCTAGGAATGGGGCAGGTAGAGCCAGCCCTAGAAAAGAAAAACAGCTGGAGTGAGAGCTCCATTAGGGCTCGGCCACCTCCAGAAGTGTGGAAGACTGAGGAAGAACCAGAAGCTTGTGCTGCTTGTCTAGTTGGAAGAAATTACCTTTAAATAGAGCCCCACCCTGAAGCAGAAGATTGGGAGAGACACTTTGGGAGGGGCATGAAAGTAGATAGGAGATTACCTGTTGGTGGTATTGAAGAACCAGAGAGAGCCCTTCCAGGGGCCCTGGGAAAGCACTTTCCTTGATCTACCTTCTCATATCTGGCTAGGTAGAAGCCTGTTACACTCTCTGGTCCAGGCTGTGCCTGGGGATGTAGTCATGCAGAGTTCATCTGAGTTTGGCCATGGAGTAAAACCACTTGCTTTGTGACAGACCCACAAATTCAACTGGATTAACACTGACTTCCATCTGCAGGAAACCTTCACAAGGATCCTTGTAAAAAGAGCAAGGCCATCCTGGTGGTAGGACAGTGTAGTAGAAAGAACAGTGAGTTTAGAGTTAGAGGACTTTGTTTTGAATCCTGGCTCTGCTGTGTTTTAGCTCCATCACCTTAGGCAAATCCAGTTCCTTCTCTAGATCTCAGTATTCTTCTGAATAAAATGAGGGGATTGGACTAGATAAGCATTAAGTTTCCTGCCAGATCTAAATCCTTTGATCCTAAATCACTTCCCTTCTCTGGAGCTCAGTTCTTATAATCCAATTGAGCAAGCATTTATTAAGCACCAAGGAGTATGGTATAGCTGTCCTCTCAATCAGGATGACTTGGGTTCAAGCAGGGCCTCAGTTTCCCCATCTGTGAAATGAATAGATTGGACCAGATGACCTTTGAGTCCTGTGATCTTATAACAGTCTTCCTTAGGAGGACAAGCCCCCTGAATGCTAGCACCCCCAAAGAAAGAGAAAGTATACTTTGAGGATCCTGACCTCTGACATCAGTTGTGTAGCCTTGGATAAATCACTTAAATTCTCAGTGTCCCGGGAAACTTAAAACTATCAGTTTCAGTGCTGATTTGCAGTAATAGAATACCCTCAAGTCAGAAGTTCCCTATGTGAAATCACATATTTTTTTTTAAATGTCCCAGACACATTTGAAAACACAGATTAAAAATGAAAGTCCCTGTCCTCATGGCACATATATTGTGTTCTAAAATTCAGCTCTAAAATGGTAATGGCTCACGTTTATGTAGCACACAATCATTTAACAAATATTACCACATCTGATCCTAATGATAGCCTTGGAAGAGAGGTGCCATTCTTATCCCCACTTTACAGATGAGGAAACTGAGGCTGAAAGAAGTTAAAACTTGCCCAAGGTTACACATCTAGTAAGTGTCTGAGGCAGAACTTGAACTCCTGTCTTCCTGACTCTTAAGTCCAACACTATCTCCTGCTCCACCTAAATTTCCTGTATTTCTATCCCCACTGCTTAGAACAGTACCTGGCATATTGTAAATGCTTGTTGCCTAAATAAGAGATTGGACTTCAGAAGTGTCCAAAGTTAGCACTGACTGAACCAGACTGAAAAATACAGACCGGAGATAATGTTAGTATGTGGTTTTCTCTTTGGCCTGCAGGGATTCTTACATAGTTTGGTGACCCCTTTTTCCTTTCAGTTTGACATCGTTGGACTAGATGATCTTTCAACTCTAAATCCTATCATCTGATGATTTGTAGCAAATCATTTTTGAAATTTATTTAATGAAAGCATTGCAGTGCTTTCTAATTCTCCAGGTTTGGCCCCACGCAGCTATTCGCTTTACAAGCAAGGGAATAGGTTCTGGACAGAGATGAAGGTGGGGACTCTTCAGAAGAGCCAGATTAAAGGACAGACTACAGCGTCATGCGGAGACAGGGAAGGATGTTGTACCCTGGCAGGGGCTCAGATAAAACTCAAGAGAGTAGGCGCCCGATCTGGGGAGAAAGGGGCGTTGAGAACCAGAAAGGTGGGAAACAGCAGATGTTTTCAGATGGTGAGGGGATGTTTATCTTTGGGATGGGATTAGAAGGAATTTGTTGGTGATTATGAATTAAGACGGGAGTGGTGAAGTCGTGGGGTAGAGAAGGTCCAAGTACCGAGGGAAGATTCGGGGAAAGAAAATCGAGTCCTGAACTTCACCCGGCATTCTGGGCGGATGTTGGCAGATGTTCCCCTTGCCCTAGAAAAGGCACAAAGCAGCCTAAGGACGCGGGCACCGAGGTGGAGGAGGCCCAAATCCCACAGGAACATCCCTTTGGGTGTTTGCCCTTGGTGTGGGAAGGGAGCCCCGGGGACCAAGGACTGAAGGGTGACGCAGAGAGCTTGGGGCCAGCAGCGGGGCTTCTAGACATTGCTTGGCCACTGAATGGACGCTTAAGGGAGAAGCAGTCCCAGTAGCCCAAGGTTCCCCGTCTGCAGAACAAGGGATGGGCGAACTCTAGGGCTTCTGCGGGCTCCTGTAGCAGAGGAGCTGGGAATCCCCGAGGGCATGCATTCCAGCACCTCCTCGAGCCGGGTGCGGCCCTACAGAAGCCCTAGAGGGTCAGCCTGCCTTTGGCTTTGGCAGTTGTATGGGTCCCTGGGAGGTCCAGAGGAATTTCCACCTGTTGAGCCCAGGCGGCTTCCTATGGGGAGCTGGAAGGGTTAATCCGCCCCCTTCTTCTGGCTCCTGGGTTGAGCTGCTCTTCCTCCCCCTTGCGCCCCCTGTTGGGCCGGGGTAGGGAAAAGCCCCCTGCGGAGCCCCCAGACAAGGTTTGGCCCTTGGCAGCCACCATAGTAGGAGCTGTCCTGTAAGAGACTGCATGATGGCTGCTTCAGGTGAGCCCCCCAGGACCCCTGTTGCCATAGTAACCCGTAGGCAAGCTATGCCATGTCCCCTTGCCTCTGGCCAGCACAGTTTGGGAAAGGAGTGAGTGGGTGGGCAAGAGACAGTTGTGGCAAAGCACAGAGCTTGGGGGTGCCATGGCCTTGTAAAGGAATCCTCCAGAAGGAGGGGTTATCCACCCCCTCCCACATTTCTGTTCTCTTCTTTTCCTCTCTCCCCCAATAGGGTATGTGCTCTGCAAAGAGCCTGGGCCTGGGCTTGACTCCTGACTGCCACTTAGAACTGGTGAGACCTCGGGCTTGGCATCTCTCTGGGCCTCAGTTGTCCTGTCTGTAACACTAATGAATTGGACCAGATGACCTCCAAGGTCTCTGCAGCTCTAAAGTTTTATGATCTTGTCAACCCTTCCCTTGGGGATCCCCCCCAACCATGCACACACGCTCCCCACAGGAGACAGGTAAGGGTAGGGTGAACTGCCCTGGCAGGCTTTATATGGAAAGACCATGACATGTAATAGAAACTCTGGGCCAGAGGTGAAGATCCCAAGGTTTGAATGCTGACTCTGCTGTTTAACAGCCATCAGACCTTGGGCAAGTCACATACCTGTGACAAACTTGCTCATCTGTAAAGTAACATAGTAATGTTTGTACTTCCCACCCCTTAGAGACGTTTGGAGGAGAGAATTTTGTTTACCTCAAAATGTGCTTTGGTTCCTTCTGAATCTAAATCTGTGATCCCAGTTTTGATTTTGGAGGTAGTGGCACTGTTTTAACACATGACTTACGGCCACTGGTATGGTTGACCCCTGGGTTTGGAAAATTGAATAGAAAGCTACCTCTGGCATTACTAGAGTGATGTTTGCTGCTCTTCTTCTGGGGTGGGTTTTAATTTTCTAGTATCAGGGGCCTGGGAGGGAGTTCACTATCTCTTGAGTAAAGTGATGTTCTAGAATTTTGTGACTAGAACTTCCTCTTCTAAGAAAAGTCCCTGAGATTAGATTATACCACCTCCTACTCTGGCTTTACTGTTTGGACCTCTCATGTATGAAAGGAGCAGTATTGAGGGGTTGTTGTTTTGTTTTGGTGGGTTTTTTTTTTAGTGCATTTCCCCCAGGTGTAAAATCAGATTGAAAATGTTGTGTATAGTAGTTATCAGTGATGAAAAATGCTTGGAGTTAGGGGGTTGCTTAGGTTTGAAGAAACTGATCTCCCTGTAGGACTCTAGCTTCTCTAGCAAGATGCTTTCCTTAGGAGCAGATGTCAGCCTCCCTCTTGTTCTCTGGAGGCAGAGATACGTGGATGCCAGTGGTTTCTCAGTCATGTCTCTTTCCAAAGGCTGCAGAGTACTTGAAAATCCCGGGAAATACTAGCTGCCTTTTTGGTTGTTGTTATGACCTTCATTCCCTGATAGGAAGGCGGTTCGCAAAAGCTGCCCTATTGGTCTCCAGAGAATAGAACTTGGAACTGTGGGTATGAGGTAAAGAGAGGTAGATTTCACCTCTATAGAAAAAATTTCCTAACACTTAAAAGCTGTTCAGGAGTGAGCTGTCTTGAAGAAGTGGTAAGTTCTTCATTACTTAAGGTCTTCAGAGAAAGGCTAAACTTGATGTTGGTTAGGGTAACTTCCATCTCTGAGTCTGTGGTTCCTTTTCTAATTGAAGCTCTGGTGTCAGAGAGAGAAGCACCTTAGGACAAAATGAAGTGAGCAGTTAATCAGCTTTGAAGCCTTCTGTTTTAGGCCATGGCACAAGGTGAAGATAAATTCTAGCCCTTCCCTTTCTTCTACTGCAGCCTACAGGAGACTTGAGTGAGGTTTTCTCCTCAGTCTTCTTATGTCAGGTAAGGGAGACCTAGAAATGATTCTGCCCCCATGGGGACTCCCAGTAGCTCCTTCCTTGATATTAACTCCTTCAAGTCCTCACCCTGAAGTAAGGACTGTCAGGGGAAGCCTACCCACTGGGCATGTTCCCAGGAGCAATCCTGACCCCAGTGCTACCCATTAAGAAGAACAAGACAAGCTCTGACTTCTTTGGAGCAGAAATACAGTCCAACTTGGTTGAAGAAGAAAGAAAACACTTAGGGCTATCCTGAACCTCTTACAGAACCCCTTGAAGCACCTTTGTGACCTTTGGCAAGTAATTTCCTCACTGTACCTCAGTTTCTTATAAAATTAGGGAGTTGGACTAGATTTCTGAAGTCTCTTTCAGCTCTAGAGCTCCTGTGACTCCAAGAACATTTGAGAGACTCTGAGAGCAGGTACCTTTAAGTGCTTCCCTGGCAACTAGCTCCTCCTCCTCCTCCTCCTCCATCTCCTCCATCCATCGACTCTCTCTTTGAAGAAGGCTCGGGCTGACATTGTTGCTCTGGGGCTTCTTCATCATCTGCCTGCTCCCAGGCCTTCCCAGAAAGGGATCCCAGAAAGATCTCTAGGGATGAGGGGAGAGGGCACGGAGCCTGAGAGTACCTCAGAGATGACCTTCCAACTGTGGCTACAGCTATTTCTCTGGGCCCACCTGGCTGTGCGCTTTGTCAGCTACCTTCGCCACGCTCTCTGGGGACCCAAGCTGTAGCCAGCCACCCCAGCTCCTGACCTTCGTTGGCTCAAAACTGCTGCTTGGCATCCATCCTGGATCCCCCAATACACACCGGGGAATCAACCTTCAAAGAGGCAGGAAGTAGAGGTTGGTGTAGGACCACCTGGTGGGTCCCTTTCCTCACCCCCCCACTCCCTCCCCCTCGGCATCTCACTTCATTTGCCCCACCCCTAGCCTAATTCTGGAACAATGGGTGGGATCTAGAGAGACCCAAAGCTACCTCAGTGATCTATTTAAAGCCCTAAGCTGTTGGCATCACTTTGGCCTGCCTAGTCTCAGCTTCCTGGCGCCTCCTTGGAGCAGTTGAGAATTCATATTTTCCCCAGTGAGGAGGAACTCTTCTTCACATTTTTCCCTGAAGGAGGCCCTATTTCTCCAAGAGCTAGTATGAACTTCCCTCTCCAGGACACTAGAAAGGGGGCAGCAGAAACAATGACCAGCCCAGCTTTCAGATGTTATGTTCCCAGTGATTCTCATTGGGGGGAGCTCTAAGGAGGGATTGGAGGGAGGCTGCTGCTATTCCTTGTAGAGTGAGCTAGTCTGAGGAGGAAGGACTTGAGGACCTTCCCAGTTGACTTCCTGGCATCTTGAGATTGGGGAGTGGAATGGTCGAATGAGGAGAAAAGTAAGAAGCAGCTGGAAGGGACAGAATCTTCTAGAATCTTGGTTTCAGCCTACTGTGTTACATCTTGAAGCCTGAAAGTCTCAATGGCAAAAGAATCTCTTCTGGGGAAGTTAGCAGCTGGTTTAGGAAGCCTAGTAGAATTGCTCAGGTGTACCATGTTGTTCCTCCACAATGTTGGCAGGAGGCTGAATGGCTGCTGACTCCTGACATCACACTTCTGAGGGCTTTGCCTTCCTGCCGTGGTGGAGTGGGTCTCAGACCTGGTAGGGAGATGGGTGGCTGGGCCCAGGGCTTACCTTCTTTTCTTCCTTGGAGCAGTTCTTGTCTCCCTTCTAATTGGAGAAGGAAGGTAGGAGAGTCCATTTAGCTGTGACTCCTCAGCTCCCCGGTTACTTTCCAAGTAAGCTCAACCCAATCATTATAGACAGGGAAACTAAGGCCCAGAGTATGGCAGAGCGGAGGCTAGAATCACCAAAGCAGGAAGTGCCTAGCCCAGACGAGAACCCTGAGCTCCTGAAACTGAGGTCAGGATGCTCTGGCTTCATCCTGATGGCAGGCATCTTCCATCCTCATCTATACCTATTTCTTGCCACCTTCAGACTTGCCCCAAAGTGGGCCCTCCCTATTTGGGTAAAGATAGAAGTGCTAGGTCTCCCATGCTGTGTGAATAAGAGATTCCTGGAGCCATGGAACCAGGTTTGGACAGTAAGTAGAAAAGTCTTATGATAGGGTTTAAGTGTCCCTGGAAAAATTACTTAATTCTGCTGAGCCTTGGTTCCTCATCTGACAGAACAAGGTCCTTACAGTAGCTACTTCACAGATCTGTTATGAAGCAAGCACTTTGTGAACCTTAGAGTGTCAGAGAAATGTAAGCTGTTATAAGAGACTGGATGATTAATGGGAAGAGCAGGAGGCCTCATTTAAAGTCCTAGTCCAGTGACCCTGGCATAATCACTTAATTTAATTCACAAAGCAGGTACTAAGCCCCTACCATGTTTCAAGAGTCCAAGTGAGACCCTTGGACTAAGACAATGAGCTGCAGATAAGAGGACCAGCCTCTGACTCAAAACTGTGTGACAATGGGCAAGTGTCTTAGGGCCCCAGGCAGTTCTCTGAAACTGTAAAGGTACAGATAAGTTGGATCTGCACGACTTTCCCTACCAGGATGAAATCACAGATTTAGATTAAAAAAAAACAAAACCCTGCTAGGCACTGTTCTTAGTCATAAAGATAAAAAGAAAGCAGGCCCTGCCCTCAAGGGGCTTACTTGAGGGGGATGTAGTATGTACATAAGTGAGTATAGCCCAGAGGACTGAGGGAAGAGAGAGCCCTGGAGTGGGGATGTGGGATCAGGAAAAGCTGCAGGGAGGAAGTAGCCCGGAAGGAAGGCAAGGATTCTGAGGGGTGAAGAGGGAGGGACAGGGGATGTAGTATCCAGACTAGGTTTGACTGGAACCTTGACTGAGGAGGGGCCTGAAAGTCTCTGAGCCTCAGTTCTCTGTATGTAAAAAGGAGGTAATAGTACTAGTACTGCCACCCATAGGGATGTTGCCAAGAAGCTCTAGAGTGCTCCAGCAACGTCAGCTGCTATTATTAGAAAGAGGTGATGATGGCATTGAGATGCTTCTAGAGGAGGCCAGCCTGAGGTCTCTGGGAGAGGTCAAGGGGAAGATCTGCAAGTGTATCGGAAGGTTCGTGTAGAGGCAGGCTGGGGGCCAAGGCTGCTGAGCAGGTTTGAGGCCCCCTTCCAAGGCAGAGACCTCCACCCTGGGTCCCAGTGCTCTCAAGAGAAAGGGACCAGAGCAAGCAGCCAAATCCCAGGGCTATAAATACCTCAGCCCACATTGGCGTCGATGGAATGTAGGTCACAGCTGGGGGGAGGGGGAGAGTGGAACCCTGGCCTGTAGCTCAGATTCTTATCCCCTCCCCTAAAGAAAGCCCCCCATCCCTGGACATTTGGTGATGGTGCCAGGGCATACTCTTTAGTTGTGAGAGTTAGGAAGCACAGACCAGAAATTAGGTTTTCTCTACTTGGCCACATCCTGGAAGGTAATAGGCCCCCTACTGAGGGGTGGGGGTGGGAGGAAGGGTATTGGAAGGTTGGAACCCTGAGGAAAGAGCCTAGTATGTAGCCTAGTTGGGTTCATTTGGGTTGGAGCCTACACAGGGCCCACCTCAAGTGGATCAGGCTCAACTCTACAGTAACAAAATATTAAGTGCCTACTGTATACAAACCCTTGTTCTAAGTGCTGGGAGTGATTAAAAAAAAGTGTGGGTAAGACAGACCCTGCCCATATGAACCTTACAGTCATATGGGGACTAACAAAAACACAGAAAACTACTACATAATAATGCATGAGAAATGCATTAGAGCAATCCAAAAGCCCCAAGCTGAGGGAGGTTTTTCTCACCTGGCAGGAACTAGAAATGTTCATAGAGGATATGACTTTTGAGTTGGTCTTTAAAGGATGGATTTGAATCAACCAGATGCCTGGAAGGAGGATATGCCTGAGCAGAGATTTTGTCTGATATGTATACACAGGGATACAGAAACTCTGGCTTGACCAAAGTATAGAGGGCCTGTAAATAGGCCTGCTAGGGCCTAGATTGCTATGGAGGAGGCCTTGAGCTTAGTAGATGTCAAAGAACCGATAAGGGATTCTGAGCAGAAGACTGACATGACCAGCTCTGTACATAAGCAAGGTGACTTTGGCAGATGTGCCAAGGATGGGATGGAGGCAGGAAGGCCTGTTAGGAAGCTGTTACAATAGTCCAGGTAGGCGGTAATGAGAGCCTGTGTGAGGGCAGCCACAGTATGAGGAAAGAGGAAGCAATGACAGATCAGAGAGGATGGGGAAGCAGAGTCTGTAGGGCCCAGTAATTGACCACACATGAGAAGTAAAGGAGGAAGAAGAGTTAAGGATAACCCCAGGATTTTGAACAGCTATATAATAAATAATGCATCGTCAATGATGATATTTGGTAATACTTAATATTATTCATAATAGTAATCTGTGGCATCACCTTCATCCAGTCTTATGTTCAAAACCTTTGGGTTATCCCTAACTCACTCTTCCTCACTAACATACACACCCACTCTGCAGGTGCTGGCACAGAGGATCACAACCCGGTGTTATACCTTTCTCCACCTTCCCAGAGACCCAGAGTCCCTTCAGAGCTATAACATCTGCAGTGTTGTTAATATGATCAAATAAGAGATTGTGTGTGAAATAAATTCTGTGAGCACAAGTGCTGTTTTCTGCCTCTGCCTGGATCCTCAGTAACTGACACAGGGCCTTGTATGTTAGAGGTGTTTAGTCAGCTCTTGGTGACTTGTTGCATTTCTTTGCCAGCATCTTAAGGGCTCTTACCAGAGTCTCTCTGAGCCCCTCTGCTCCCTTCTCTGTTTCATGAAGCATCTAATTTGTGTTCTCCCTACCTTTCAGTGAAAGAGTTTCTAGCTAAAGCCAAAGAAGAATTCCTCAAGAAATGGGAAAGTCCACCTCAGGTACCTCAAGTTTTGGACCTGGGCCAGAGGGAGGCAGGTGCTGGGGGCACTGGGGCCTCTTCCCAAAGCATTACAAGGGGTCCTGTATCCATCCAACCCCAAAGCCTCCATATAGGTTCTTTCATTGGCTGCTATGCTATCACCTCAAGGAGATCTGTCTGTCTTCCCCACCATCCTCTCCCTTCCCCCCACCCCATCTCTGAGCCATAGGGCTCATCCCAGCCCTAGCTGCTCCATCAGCAGCTGCCAGGAGCTCCTGGGCCCCATGTCAGGGTTATACCCACCCCCTACCATAAACCTCAGCAATATATTTTTACCTGCCATCTTTCCTGCCCCCTTCCTTCTTCTCTGGTCAGGCCCCCTCTTGTGGTACAAAAAGAGATTCCAGCACCTTCAGCCCTGACACTTGCCCACCCCAGACCGGATAGGGGAAGAGGAAAAGGGGCAGTGGTGGGTGCCTCTGGAGGCTAAAGGAGAAACAGATTTTCCATTCTTTTTATTCAGCAAAGTACAGTCCAGCTGGATCAGTTTGACAGAATCAAGACTCTAGGCACTGGTTCCTTTGGTCGAGTAATACTTGTGAAGCACAAGGAAACTGGGAACTACTTGGCCATGAAAGTCCTTGATAAACAGAAGGTGAGCATTGTCCTCCAAATCTTTAGCACTTTAGTGCCGTGTACTTCATGGACCCATGCATCATTCTGCACATAAATGCACCCTTATACTCTGTCTCTGATGCTCTCTCTGTGTCTCTGCCTCTCTCTCTCTCTCTTTCTCTCTCTTCCTTACCCTAGGGATATGGGGAAAGAGCTGCTCTTGGCCCAGATTCCTGGCATCTCCCAAGTGATGAGCTAAGAAGAAAACTGGGAGACAGGCCTTGGATCTAGAGGGGAGGAGGGAGGGTAGGGGAGAGGGGACTAGAGGATGTGCCTAAACGGGCCAGGAAAACAGAGGTGTGAAAGGGCAACTTGGTGTAACGAAAAATCTTTGGAGTCAGTGGGGCCTGGGGCCTTGACCTTCCCTGGGTTACACTGGGCAAATCATGTATCATCTCTGAACCTCTATTTCCTCATGTCTAATAATGAAGGAATTGGACTTGATTCCCCCATCCTTT
This sequence comes from Pseudocheirus occidentalis, assembly GCA_028646575.1. Classification (NCBI taxonomy): domain Eukaryota; kingdom Metazoa; phylum Chordata; class Mammalia; order Diprotodontia; family Pseudocheiridae; genus Pseudocheirus; species Pseudocheirus occidentalis. The sequence goes on from CM053594.1 coordinate 60,191,392, forward strand.
TCCCCTCTAAATCCAGGGATGGATCCCAGCTGGAAGCTGACCTATCTCCTTTCCCTTTAACTTCCTTCATTTCATTTCTCCACTTCTCTTTCACAGGTGGTAAAGCTGAAACAAATCGAGCACACCATGAATGAGAAGCGCATCTTGCAAGCCATCAACTTCCCATTCCTTGTCCGACTAGAATATTCCTTCAAGGTATCCCAGACAGCTCTGGCCTTGGCCAGCCAGCAAGCAAGGGTGCTAGCAATGGGGAGGTCAGCCCCTCCCCTGGACAGTAGAGTACTGCTCCCATTTTATACTTTTGCAGTCAGAATGAGTTGGGCTGATTGGGATCTAGCTACATTCACCAAAAGTTTTCTCTGAAGCCTGTGCTTTGGGGACACATGTGAACATTTAACATTCATGCCACTGCCAGTGAGGTGGGATGGGGTGCAGTGGCAGGAAGTAGCATGTTGATGAAGAAACAGGAGAAGCTAGGGCTTAGCTTGGCCTCCCAGACTTTCAGGGAGGAAGGAGATCACCAAGCTTCTGGTGAAAGTGGAGGAAGTACTATGGAGGAGGGTGGAAAAGGTTGTCTTCTCTTCATAGGACAACACAAACCTGTACATGGTGATGGAGTACGTCCCAGGTGGGGAAATGTTCTCCCACCTCCGGCGGATCGGAAGGTTCAGGTGAGCAGCTCCCAAAGGCATCTTCCAAACCAGCATGTAGCATCCTGGAGCAAGGGGGCGTTGCAAATGATGAGTGCACAGCATGGAGCCGAATGTCTAATAGGACCTAGGGAAGGGCTTCTGGAACTGTAGGGCTTGGAGGACAATCTGGGTTTGGGGAGATGGGCTGGTAGCTTTGTAAGCTTTCCTCTCTCCATGAGCCTCCACTAGCTCATCCTTCCTTTTCTTCCCTTCCCTTCCACCAGTGAGCCCCATGCTCGCTTTTATGCAGCTCAGATTGTCCTGACCTTTGAATACCTTCACTCACTGGACCTGATCTACCGAGACCTGAAACCTGAAAACCTTCTCATTGACCAACAGGGCTATATCCAGGTACTTGACAGTGTGCACACATGCATGTATGCATGCAAGCACACACACTCTTCTCTTGCTTGTCCTTCCTGTGCTTTCTTAGCCAGGGTGTGACTACATACACTTCTTATGGCTGTAGGTGACAGATTTTGGTTTTGCCAAGCGTGTAAAAGGCCGAACCTGGACCTTATGTGGGACTCCCGAGTACCTGGCTCCTGAGATCATCCTTAGCAAGGTGAGCTCCTCTGAAACAGCTGACTTACCCTTCTTTCATAGGACCAGTATGGGGCTTGTCTTTTATTCCCTCCATCTTCACCCTAACCAAAGCCCTTTTCTCCTGACCCCATCTCCCTCCAATTCCCTGACCTTTTTTCTCCTCCATCCTGACCTTTGCTTTCTTTCTCCAGGGCTATAACAAAGCTGTGGACTGGTGGGCCCTAGGTGTCCTGATCTATGAGATGGCAGCAGGCTACCCCCCCTTCTTTGCTGACCAGCCTATCCAGATATATGAAAAGATTGTCTCTGGGAAGGTGAGGCCTCAGGGTGTGGGTTGACAGCTTAAAGTATTACTTTCAAGAAAGATACTCCTGTAGACTACCTAGCCTTCCTATCACATAGAGTAACTCAGTAAGGTGATGTTTGTCCTGCTTAAATACTGTAGGACAATTATTGAGCCATCAAAGGGTAATTTATTGAATGCCAGGTAGAGAATTCTTATTAATCAACAAGGTACCCAAGAGGCATTTAGGGCTTTCTGCAGTGTCTAAGGCTCTTCACTAAGCCCTGTGAAGGCACAATGATGAATAAGGCTCACAGCATAGTTGGGAGAGTCAGCATATGTGCATGGTCAGTCCAGCTCTTTTCGACCGATCATAGTTCAGTACAGCAGTATGAGATGTCATTAGGTAACATGCACCAAATGATTGTGTGGGAAATAAAGACTAGAGGAAGACCAGAGCATTGCACCCAAACCAGAAGATTGAGGTTTGAATCCTTGTTCTGCCATTTACCATCTCTCAAGCTTCATGTGGGAAAGACGGAAATTTTTGCTTTCCGCTCCATCCCCCCCAAAGAAACCAAACTATCCTTCCCTCTTTCACAGTTCTTTCTCAATGGAGATTAGGGATGGAGAGAGAAAGAGAATTGGGAGCTGAAAATAAACATTGAAAAACAACCGATTTCTCCCTTTCTATTGATGGCAGCCCCATTCTTCTAATCACTCTGGTTCAAAATCCTGGAGTCGTTACTGATTTCTGTCTCCCCCAAAGCCCTCCACCAGCTAGATCTAATCAGTTACCGAGCCTCCTCAGTCTTCCCTTGGCCCCCTCTCTCACTCACATCAATCCCCCTTTTACATAGTCTGATAGCCTCTGCACTAGTTCAGCCTTTTGCTTCCTAATTGATCCTCTGCCTCCAGCCTTGTCTTTTCACAGGAACCAAATTGATTTTCCTTAAACACGGATCTGATCATGTCTCCCCCTACTCACAAACTTTGAATGGCTCCCCTATTTGCCTGCTGATCAGAGACAAACTCCCTCAGCCTGGCATTTAAAACCATTCCGAATTTGCACCCCACTTACCTATCTTTCCAGTTGTATTTCATTTTACTCCTCCTGACACACTCTCCACTAAAACCGACCCATTTCCTGACTCTGCCTTTGCATAGCCTGCACCCCACATATAGAATGAACTGGCTCCTTACCTCAGTCTCCTAAAATCCTTACTGAACCACTGCTACAGGAGGCTGTTTCTGATTCCTTCCCAGTCAATAACACTCTTTCCTTTTTCAAAGTAATAAAAACAATGTATAAACTTTGTAGTCCTTGTTTAAAATTGTATCCCCTAAGTAGCATCCTCATCATTAACAAGTATTTATTGATGCTTCTCTATTCACCATGCCCGGTGCCGAGCCCTGAGGATGAAAAGAAAGGCCCCAGCCTCCAGGAACACACATTCCAAAGGATACAAATTCTTTAAGGGCAGAAACTCAGCCATTTTCTTCTTTAGATTTCCCAGGGCCTAGCACAATGCCTCACATATATAAGGAACTTTAATCAGTTTATTTTACTTACTAAATGAAGGGAAGGGAAGACTGACATAATGGGACTTGATGGATGGGTAGGATTTGGATATGCACAGAGAAGGAAGTGATCAAACCAGAAACATTAACGTGATCTGAGGCTGTGGACGACCCCTGTGGAGAGAGAACCCACTATCTTGGTGTTGTTGGCACTCCTTCCTCATCCTTCCAGGTTCGATTCCCTTCTCACTTCAGCTCCGATTTAAAGGACCTGCTTCGGAATCTGCTCCAAGTGGACCTCACCAAGCGCTACGGGAACCTCAAGAATGGTGTCAATGACATCAAGAACCATAAATGGTTCACCACCACTGACTGGATTGCCATCTATCAGAGGAAGGTGGGGTCCCTCAACTGGACCTGGGAAGAGGCTGAGGGGGTGGGGGGAAGGTTGAGGAGGGGTCTGATATCTGAGAGTATGACTTCAGGGCCTAGTTCTGTCACTTACCTCTGGAGCCGTTTCTCAGCCATTTGACTGAATCCAAGTTGTTCAGAACAAATCCTTTTATTAAGGGGTTTTGTTCTAAGAAGTTTGGATTCAGTCAAAGGACCACACTTGAGGACCTAGAGGGATGCCCCTCTAGTTGCTATATGTGGTCTGGAGGCCAGAGATTCCCTATGCCTAGATCTAGGTCACTGACCAAATCACTTCTTAGGGCTTTAGTTTATTCCTGTGTGAAATGGAAATAGAGGGTGGCCGGGCCCCTTCACCTCTAAAGATCCTCTCACTCCTTGGCAGGTGGAAGCTCCCTTTATACCAAAGTGCAAAGGCCCAGGTGACACAAGTAATTTTGATGATTATGAGGAGGAGGAGCTCCGCATCTCCGTCAACGAGAAGTGTGTCAAGGAGTTTGCTGATTTCTAATGGTGTCCCTGGGTCCTGGTGGTTTTCTTTTGGGGGTGGGGGGTGGGAGGGGTGGATTGAACAGCCTTGAGGGCCCCAGAGTTCCTTGCATATTAATTTTTCCCTAGGGAGATCCGAATGCAGAGATATTTGCAGGGTGGGGAAAGGGAGATTCAAATAGCAGATGGCCCCTCCTCCCCTCCCATCCCTAACCCTCACTGGCTTTTTCCCCACTGTCTCACTCCAGCTGGTAGACCCCATGGCTGGGTTCGCTCTGCTTTTTGCCTAACTCCATGCAAGTTATATATCAGTTTTCCAGCCCAAACGGATCTGAACTTTCCCCTTCTAACACCACCAGAGATCCAGTTTCTTTCCACCCCAGCCCCCCACCCAGAGTGGGATAGTAGTACCTAGAACCAGGCTCTTGTTTTTATAGTTCCTTGTTGATCCCCCTGGTGCTGGGAAGTTGGGGCAGGAGAGCCAGGGGACCCCAAATTAGCAAACCTCCAATTCCCAAGACAACCAAAATTGCCCATTATTTGTCCATTTCCTGGCCTCTCCCTGGAGCTTCAGAACCTTATCTAGGGGTGAAATGACAGACAAACCAGTTCCCCACAAGGAGAGATCCAGTCTGGGAAGATGTTTTAGTAAAATTTTCATGGCTCCTTTATATTTAAAATTTTATAAATATTATTTAAGTTATATTTGCCTTCTGTCCTAACTCCTACCCACCTTCCCTAGCTTTCCCAAATACATTTTAATGTGTCTGGATCTGCCTAGGTCAAAGGCTATGGAGCTTTTAACCTCTGGGATCTTAGCTGATGGTTTTGAGCTGGGTCTGTGACTTGGGGATGGGGTTTTTTTTGCTGCTGATCTCAACCAAGGAGCTGTGGGAACAATTATGAGATCCCCTTGAGGGTATCCTGCCAAGTTTGAAAGAGCTCTGACCTCTTTCAGCACACACACCCCTACTCCCAGTGGTCTCCCTTCATCATGATCAGCTCTCTTAACCCCCACATCTTCCCTACTCCCCAGTTTTTGCTCTCGGGATATTAGGGCACCAGGAAAAAAAAATTTCCCAACCCACCCAGGCAGCCTGGCTTGTGATCCCCGCCAAAGAGGCCTCCCAGCTATCCCTGGGGCACACCTCCTTCGTTTTAACCATTCTTACCTATAGCATTTTAATGCCCAGCCACTACTAACTTTCCATTTTGTCTGGGAGTGTCACTCCCTACAAGCTAGCTGGCAGATGTAGCCCACCCTGGGAGGGAAAAAGAGGTGGGGGGTGGGGGGAACTGGGAGAAAGGAAACAGGAAGTGCCACAGCTTCAAGGTAGAGAGCTTCCTTTTGCCATGGGAATGCCAATTTTTATTCACCTAATAGCCTCACCACCATCCCCCATCCCTAGAAGCACCCTCCATGTCTGACAGCTACTTATCACTCCTCCCACTGACCCCTTGTGAGGCATCTGAATTATCATAATTTCCCCCCCCCCAAGTAAGTAGCTGGGGGTAGAATAGCCCACTTCTCTCCACTTCCCCCTTTTTTTGTCCCTCTCTCAATTTTCCCCCATCCCTGAAGGAGTTCATAGGCCTGAGGTAGGGGTGGGGGTGGGGTACCTGGAGTTTAAACCTGTGTGATTCGAAGAAATTTGTTTCACGGAAATGACTTCCTCTTTAACGGTGTGCTTTGTTGTAAACATATTTGAAAACTATTACCAATAAAGTTTTGTTTAAAAAAAAAACCTGTCATTCCTGACCCCTCTTCCCACTTGCATATCCTCTCGCACCCCAGAAACAGAGTGAAGGAAAAACTGCTTTGGAATTCCAAGTCAAGGTGGGGGCATAGAATGGGAATGCCTGGCCCTAGTTCTATCCTGGGGATAGGGCCTTTCTGTGCTGCAATGTGGTTTTGCCTTGAATATCCTTCACTGAGCAGAAAACTTGCGGGGGGGGGGGAGGGGGGAGAAAATGACCTTTAAAACCTCCCAGTGTGGTTTCTCCCCCCAGTGGAAGAAGCAAGCTTAAACCTCTCCGAATAGTCTGTTGGGGCCAGAACTAGACCATAGCTTCTCCAGATGGAAGGGGCTTAAAGAGCTGTAATCCAACCCCTTCTTGTGGACAGGCCAGTAAACAAGGTCTCTAGAGCAGAAATGACTTGCCCAAGGTCTTCCAGTGAGAGGGGCAGAGCTGGAAGTCCTGATTCGGTGTTTTTTCCATGACAAGAAGCTACCTCTTCAACCTTCCCTTTTGCGGGGGGGGGGGCGTGAGGGGGAGACAGCCCCCAAAGGTGACATGCCAAAGGGCACACACCCAGCTCGTACGTGGCACAGCGGGGACGCGAGCCCGGGGGGTCCCTCCGAGTGCACGTCCTGAGCTCTAAGCGCTACGCCACGCCGCCGCCTCCCTAGCTCCGCGATCCACGGTGCGGCTGTCGGAGACGCGGCTCCAGCGCCGCCAGAGGAGCGAGGCCAAAGCAGACTGGGCGGGGAAAGGGGACCAAATCCTCCCTCCCTCGGTGTCCAGAGTTGGGGGCACCGGCTGGCGCCAGGGACAGGGGCAAACCCGCGAGAGAGAGGCTCGGGCGTCGCGCCCCCGATTTTTCAGCGCAGCCCAAGCAGTGCGGCGGAGAAAGCGGGACGCCTGGCTCAGCCGGTCCCCGAGTTGGTGGTAAGTGCGGTCCTGAGCCTGGAGCGCTGGGCGGCAGTGGCGGGGGGGAGGGGGAATGAGACGGGAGGGGGGACGGGGGGACAGAAAGGGGGAGGGGGGCTGGGCGACGGGGACGTCTGGGTTCCGCGCCCAATGGCTGGAGGGAGAGCGCCACCGCCCAGCCCGCCCACTCCCCTCCCCCTTCCCCCTCCCCCTGCGCGCTCCCTCTCCCTCTTTCTCCTTCTCTCTCTTTTTCTCCCTCTTCCTCTCCCTCTCCCTTTCCCTCTCCCTCTCCCTCTCCCTCACCCTCTCCCCCCCCATCCCCGCCTCCGCCCCGGCGCCAACTCCGCGGCGCCTCCTTAAAAAGCGCGCGGGAGTTGTAAAGAGCTGGGGGGGTTGGGGGGGGCGGGTTGAAGCTAGGGAGAGACTGAGCAAGAGAGGCGCCGGAGAGGGGGGGTAGAGTCGCGCGCGCTAAGCGGGCCCCGGCTCCACCTTAAAAGCGAGCGCGTAGGGGTGGGTGGGTGGATAGCTGAGAAGGGGGGCCGGAGTGTCCCGGCCGCGGGGCGGGCGGCGCGTGCGGCGGCGGCTGTGGCGGTGGCGGCGGGGAGGGGCTCGGCTCGCGCTTCCCCCTCCTCCCATCCTCGGGACCCGCGCGCGCCCAGGAGGAGCGGGGTTTTTGTGTGAGTGTGCGTGTGTCTCTGTGCATTTTTTCTTTTCTTTCTTTTCTTTTTTTTTCTTTTTGCAAAGAAACAGCAGCGCCTCCGCCGCTCCACCGAGGCGCTGCGCCCCCCGGGGGGAGGGGGAAGAGCAGCGGCGGCAGCGGCAGCGGCGGCGGCGGCGGCGGCGGCAGCAGCAGGAGGAGAAGGAGGCGGGCGGCTGAGGGAGAGAGGGAGGGGAGCCGGGGGTTGAGAGGGGAGGGGAGAGCGGAGGGAAGGGGGGGCGCCGCGCTGGGAGGGAGGCGGCGCGCACGGTGCAGCCGGGCCGGGCGGGAGGCATGGCGGGGCCCCCGGCCCTGCCCCCGCCGGACACGGCGGCGGCGGCCGCCGCCTCGTCGTCCGCCTCGTCCCCCCGCTACCAGGAGTGGATCCTGGACACCATCGACTCGCTGCGCTCGCGCAAGGCGCGGCCGGACCTGGAGCGCATCTGCCGGATGGTGAGGCGGCGGCACGGGCCGGAGCCGGAGCGCACGCGCGCCGAGCTGGAGAAGCTGATCCAGCAGCGCGCCGTGCTTCGGGTCAGCTACAAGGGGAGCATCTCGTACCGCAACGCGGCGCGCGTGCAGCCGCCGCGCCGGGGCGCCACCCCGCCCGTTCCTCCGCGCGGCCCCCGGGGGGCTGCCGCCGCCGCCGCGCCGCCTCCACCCCCGCCCGCTCCGCCTGCGCCCGTCGCCTCCCCGCCCCGAGCGCCCCGGGCAGCGGCGGCCACAGCGCCCCCCTCTCCCGGCGCCCCGGCCCCGTCGCCGCCCCCCCGCGCGCAGCGGGCCGCGCCCCTGCCCCCGCCGCCGACTCCGACCGGGGCGCCCTCACCCGGCCCGCGTCGTGCCCCCCCACCCTCCGGGGCCGCCGCCCGGGAGCCGGCGCCGCCGTCGCCGCTGCCGCTGCCGCTGCCGCCGGAGGGGGGCGCGTCTCGGAGCGGACCAGCCCGGCCCGTCAGCCTGCGGGAAGTGGTGCGCTACCTCGGGGGCAGTGGCAGTGGTGGAGGCCGGCTGACCCGCGGGCGCGTGCAAGGGCTGCTGCTGGAGGAGGAGGCGGCGGCGGCCGCCCGAGGCCGCCTCGAGCGCACCCGCATCGCCGGTCTTGCTCTGCCCCGCAACGATCGTTCGGGAAGGGCGCCTCCTGCCACCAGCTCCAGAGCAGCCCGAACCAAGGTAAGACTAGGGCTGGGGATGAAAGTCCTGCATAGGGAGGGGGAGATCTGCATAAGATTCCCAGGTGGTTGAAGCAGGACTGGAGGAGAGGAGGGATCTGGGAAGAGGCAAAGGATGGATGAGATCAGCCCCCATGGAGAGAGCAAGGGTGTTTATAAGGACTAGAGGTCCAGAGCCAGTAAGAGCTTAGAATCTCTAAGCTCCTCTGCAGCCAAGGGTAGAAGGGAGAGGGTTGGGGCCAGGGACCCAGAAGGGCAGGTCGTGGGGTCAGTGAGTCTTGCAGAGGAGGGTGAAAAAGTGAGCCACCACCCCCTTCAGAAACAGTCCAGAAACCCTGGAGACAGTCTGATTTGGGACCTGGAGAAGGCTGTCACATCAGAATTCCCAGGAGTTAATTCCCTGGAACATGATAAAGATTCCAAGGACAGAAGTCAGCTTTGGACCCAGAAGTCTGGACAGGCCCCATCGTTCAAGTCTAAAAGCTAGAATGAGGACACCTAGGGAATAGACATGGCTAGGAAAAGATAGGGAAAAACATTCTAACTTTCCTCATTCCCCATAGAAGTCTGGGGAAGAGTCCCTGAGAGAGGAGGAGGAAGAAGAGGATGAAGAAGAGGTGTCTGCTCTGTCAGAGGGTTCTGAGGTGCCAGAGGGAGAGGGTGCCCACAGTGGGCAGAACCAGTACAATGGAGAGACTGGCCAACGGGAAAGTGGGAAAGATCGGCCCAGGGAGTGGAGCTCCTCCATAGCACCAGGGCGGCAGGATGAGGGCCACCGTTCAGCCCTAGCAGATGGAACCCGGGAGGCTTTCCCAATGGGAGTGGTGAAGATGGAAGGGGGTTCAGGTAAGAAAGACGTTCCTGAAGCTGGGGTTCCCTTTTTTGTGAGGGAGCAGCAGGCAAACTGCCTCACTTTCAAAAAGTAGATGGGGTCTCACCTGGGAAACAAAGTAGATTTGGAGGAAAAAGCATTAAGAGGGGCTCTCTTTAGGACTTAGGTGTGTCTGGGGTAGGAGGATAAGTAGAAGGATAGAGAAGCTGACAGGTCTGCCTTTTGTGCTCCTAGCCTCAGCTACCACAGGTCCAGATTCCCCTTCACCTGTGCCTTTGCCCCCTGGAAAGCCAGCCTTGCCCAGTGCTGATGGAACTCCTTTCGGTTGCTCGTAAGTCTAAATATTTTTGTCTTTGAGGCTGGGCCTGATGTTGGGTTGGGGCCAGGGCTGGTCCCTGGGAATCAAATGAGAAGCAACGTTGGGGCTTTGTAGTTAAAACTTTAGACTTGGTCACGTTAGTTTCTTAGTGCTTAAAAGCTATGTGAACGTGGACATGTCACAATCTCTCTGGGCCTGAGTTTCCTCATCTGTAAAATGGGTATAATTACAAGGTTGTAAGCAATGATGAGATCCCTAAAGGGCAGTGACATATCACCTATTCATCCCTAGCACAGTCAATATTTGTTTAATTTAACTGACATCAAACCTGAGTCTTATGAGTATCCAACTTTTTCCCTCTGGGCTGAAATAGGGGTTGTAACCCATTCCCATTCCACACTTATCTGCTGAAGGAGGTTGGTGTAAGGATTAAATAAGATGATGATTCGCAAAGCATTTTCACTTGTTAAATGTTTGGCAAGTGTGAGATTGCACAGTGATAATGTTCTGGTGTGTTTGGACATCCATAGCTCTGGCAGGAAGGAAAAACCGTCTGATCCTGTGGAGTGGACAGTGATGGATGTGGTAGAGTATTTCACTGAGGCTGGCTTCCCTGAACAGGCTTCTGCTTTCCAGGAACAGGTGAGACCTCCATCCTTCTGGAGCCAGCACCCCACCCACCCCTGGGGTTCCTTGCTTCCTTCACTGGATCCCTTGCCACTCCATCTTGTGTGCCCCTAACAGACAAACAAGACACACACACACACACACACACACACTCAAACTGACCCATATGGGTCCCCAGTATGAACTGGAAGGATGCCATATGAAGGGGCATTGGAGGGTGTCCCAAGCATGACCCAAGTGAGCCCTGCTTCTTGCCCCTGCCCAGGAAATTGATGGGAAGTCCCTTCTGCTGATGCAGCGCACGGATGTGCTCACTGGTCTCTCAATCCGCTTGGGGCCAGCGCTCAAAATCTATGAGCATCACATCAAGGTCCTTCAGCAGGGCCACTTTGAAGACGATGACCCTGATGGGTTTCTTGGCTGAGGCCCCCCCTTCCCCTGCCTCTGTGATCCCTGAGCTTCCCCTGCCCCTCTCCTTTCCCCCAGTTCCCTTGTGCTCCATCTGCCTAAGAGTCCCTAGCATCCAGGAACTCCCTAAGGGGGAGAAAACCCTCTTCCCAACACACTCCCCAAAGAGATTCCAGGGAGGCTGGTGCCTCATTGTCACCCCTTCCCAATGCCCTCTCCCTTAATTGTAGGTATCTTTCTTCTATCCACATCCTGCATTCCAAGCTGGGGGTGATGGCAGGGGCAGACACAGGGTCCTGCATCATACCAGGAGGGAACCCCAATGCCCCCCCCCCCATTAGACTCCTATCAGGGGAAGGAATTCCTTTCTTTTCCCCTAGCCCTTCCCTCAATTCAGCCAGACTTCACCTTTGTAAATGTTTCACCCTGAGGAAGTAAGGACAGGATTGGACTGACCTTTCCCTCTCCCCACCTGTTCTCCTCATCCCAA